>CM039485.1:14044263-14309700 GCA_022433065.1 Begonia loranthoides
TAGTCCAAATGCCCACTCCTCCTTGTTTATTTGGATTCAAAAACCTACAAAATAAATAAAAAGTTAGAAAATAAAGGAGCCCTTGGCTCGGGCTCAAGTGACGGGTTCTCGGGGCACATCAATGTAGCATATTAAGTACTATCACTTACTGCCCATTAGGCCCATACTTTATGACTTGGATGTAGGTACAAGTACGAGAGAAAATAAAAAACAGATTTAGGAGCAGTTGATGAAGGATTTGCATGAAGGAGACTTGTGGCTGTTTAGGTTGACGAATGTAAAGAGGAACTAGTTTTGTAAAATATAAAATAACACTTTAATTAATTGTCTTTAAATGAACTATTTATTCTTCCGCTACATTTTTGAAGAAAAATGAATTCACACTTCCACTATGTTTTGATAAAAGATTTTATAACTATAGTTTTCTACTATTTATAACGATTTTGGTAATGAGTCAAAATAAAAGGATTTTAACAGTTCGATTATAAGAAAATATGTAATACCCTGATACTATTTTCCCTGTATACGCGATGTAATCAAATTTTGGACATAATCATATATTATATTGTGTATCTATGCTTGTTAAATTATGACATGTATTTATGGGAAAAATGTTATGGGATGAAAATTTAGTTGGAAAATGTGAAGAAAATGGAAATATGGCGTATTAGACGCCAACGGACGCCATGGGGACGAGGTTTGGCATCCACACCATCAGATTGTACTTAGGGACGAATGCAGGACGTATCCTCTCATTCCTCTCATCCTAAACTGACCCTGTCACTTTGCAAACGAAATGCAGACGAGGACGGGGTGCGTCTACATTGAATCTGTCCAATTTTTGGACACTTTTGGACGCATTCGGATGCTACATGCAGACGCCATATCGCGTCCGAATGTAGCTTTCAGATGGTACGGACCGGGTAGGGATGCCATTTCTCGTTTGTAAACGCAAATCTGCCTAAGGAATTTTACCCATGCAATTGAGACCAACACATCCATATTCGTTCAAAAGACACCAGATCTGCGTAAATTTAGAGATTTAAAATCAAACAATTTGTCACGTAGTCCTTAATTGCACACCTCCAAACAACAAAATCCTCCTCGCCAGGTCGAGACCCTGGCAAGCCACCCTACCCCCTCCCTCTCCTTACAGGAATGATTGCCTCACCTTATGTAAGTTTGCCTGTTTAGTTTCAGCTAGATTTCTTCCCTGCGTGGTGTATGCTTTCCTCTTTCCCCTGTGTTTTCTCCTTCTTCTACGTCCAGCTTCCTCTCTTCTGGAGTGCGCTTGTGCTGCTGGGAGGAAGGAGTCTAGCCACCCCTAGTTTGGTTTAGTACTTAGGGTAAGGTTTTGGGTAGTTGTTGGCCAGTGGAGGCGCTACCCACAAGTAGTGTGTGTGTGTGTGTCGATTTTCCTTGTTGTTAGCCGTAGATAACTACTGCAATAATTTTTTTACTATGTATTGAATTCTTTGCTTGCAATACTCTGCAACTCTATTTGTTTCAAATGCTTTACTTTGTTGAAGACTAATGATATGATGAGTGATTAGTATGTGATTGATGGATGCGATAGAAAGAATGATGCACGAATGAACATAAATGAGCTAAGAAGTTCCCTCTGAATGATCTTGTCTTGTATGTTACATGGTTTTATTTTGTTGTAGGTGTTTCTAACTCCGTTGTAATTCCTCTAGCTGTATATAACCTCTGTGAACTTCGTTATTGTAAAGGGAATGATATGCTTGAATAAATCTTTAGTAGATTTTCGAAATATTAACTCTGTTTTGCTTCTCATATTACTTGTTAGATAGTAGACTTAGCTTATAACTGCTGTTGATTCTTGGTTATGGTTAGGAGATTTAACGATGTGAACTGGAACCATTCTATTATTGATTAAGCCTGAAAGAATATCATAAAGTTACTCAAGGTCAAGCATAGGTGCAAGTTCAAGAGCAATGAAAGAGAAATGGAAAGAGTTTCCAAAAACTGTCTTTCTTAGACCTCCGATGAGTATATGACTATTTTGACATTAAAGATTATGTCAATACAAGAAGAGTTTATCATAAAGATTATAGCTGACTTCCTAAGCTTTCTAGAACATGTTGGATCGTCAAATTCGGAGTCCATTGGCTATGTCAAAAGCCCATAGAACAGAGAACAAAAGTTAAGGAAAGTTCAAGTTTCCAAACTTGGAGACCAAGGAAAATCAAGATATGAAAACCATTTAAGTGGACGATTTCGACAAGGCCCAATGACAAGAGCAAAGGCCCAAACCCAAGAAGATCAAAGAAAGCCCATTCACTTACTAAAATGGAAAGAAGCCCAAGAAGACATCCTTGAAAGACAAGAAAGTCAATCAAAAGCTATCAAGCCGAAGATCAAGGAAACTTTTTAAATTGGCTGAGAATTGCAACCAAAAAGATCCACTTATCTAGGATATCTAGATCCACCTAATCTAGGAGATCTAGATCCACTTATCTAGGATATCTTTTATTTAGTTTTTTAATTTATGTTCGTAAAAGGCCATATAAAGCCACCTACTTTTATGTTTTAGTTAGTTGAGAATTGAATACAAATTAAAGCTTTGCTTTGATTAGAAAATTGGAGTCATCATTTTCCTTTCTTTGGTGAGTTATATCCAAAGACCTTTGGTGAGTCATATCCAAATATCCTCTTGTGTGATTTATATCACGAGAGAACCTTGCATTCGCATCCTTATCCAAGGAGGTGAGAAGTGGTGCATTCATCCATAGTTCATCTGTGATCCGTCGGCATTCTGTGTGCGCATCATATAATTATCTTTGTTTAGTTAGAATCAATTTGTTTAGCATCTTTCTTGTCATGCTATGTTATCAAACCTGTTGTCCGTACTCGCTGTTTGTATAATTTTGTTGAACATAATAGCATGTAAATCGTTAGCATGTTACTGTCATTGCAAGAAGCACGTATGTCACTTTCGAACATATGAGGTTAGCTAGTTTCCATTTATAATTGATTTGAATTTAGTTAGTATCAATTTATTGAGCATGTTTCTAGTAGTATCTACAACGACCCAAATTTTCGTAAATCCTTAAAAATGGGTGAAAATTTGAAAATTTTCTTTTTAAAACAAAACGTATCAGAGTGCGTCTGACTGGATCGCTACTGACTCTTTTTGTAAAGTCGTTATGAAAACCAATTGATAAAATGTGCGGAAGCGTTATAAATTGTTCAAGAAGGAAATACTAAACAATAGAAATACTGCGTTCAACAATGAAATTGATAATTAAACACCGTTTGATTACAATCGTCTACTCATCTTTTTCTTTGCTTGGCCAGTCCGGAGTCTCGTGCATGTGAAATCATCCATCCCTGCTTCATTATGTGTTTATCATCTACTTATCATTTGTTCGTCGTTTGTACCTACACCACAAGTAATACATGAGCCTAATGGCTCAATAAGGAAAAAGGTTAATACACTATGCTTATGACTCTCTTTAGTTCATTTGGAATGGGGGCCACCCAAACCAATCCCTTCATTAGCCATTTACCATTTTATTACTTTCCTTTACGTCGTTCGTTCATTACTCGTACTTCGAGCTGGAGATTGAAAGAACGGTATGGAATGGTGCAGTTGGTTGGACCTAACCTCATATGGGCAACTAGGTCCCGTTACCGATAAGGTTGGGGCATTGCCTAATTGCCAGACTAGGGCTGCTACCCATTCACCTCTCAACTCCCTTATTCTTTTCTTTGTGTCTGTGTTAGGCTAAGCCACCAGACCACAGAGACCTTTATTATCTTACTGTTTTACTCATTTTCATCATTTATCTTCACTCATGCATGTGTGCATACCACCCCGTGGCACTCCCTATTAGTTTCTATTAACATGATGCATGGCCATACATTCTCAACCTAACATGATGCATGATGCTTCACAATATAACATTCATAGAAATTGAAGTGCGCATTAAAGGAAAGTACTGGAATTGGAAACACATATAAAGAATAATAGAAATTAAAGCGCATTGAATATGAAGAGCAAACAACCAACTAGAATAGCACACCTAATTAACGCATATAATGAATTTAAATGAGGGGAGCATGCTTGGACAAGTAGAACACAATACTATTAACATGTAATTTCTTCAAATCGACTTCCTAGTCCGTTTACATGCTTCCTATATTTATCTCTAGGTAATTTGTCTACTCTACTTAGTTATCCTAGGTACTTTACATGTACAATATTTATGACTTTAGTTACGTTCGCTAATTTGCTAACATGTGACCATTATTATCTAAGTTCTTTAACATACTTAAATTGATTAACATGCTTGTCTATTAATTGAGTTAATTAAACCTATTAGTGAGCTACTTAACATACTAGTAAATTGACTAATAGTTCAACATGCTAATTTATTAAGATGACATGCATTGGTCAATTTACATTCTAACTAGTTTCATGGTATGCCCAAATTAATTAAAATGCTCAAGTTAATTAATTACCTTAGTTGATTTACATGCCACTAACAGATTTAACAACAGACGAATTATCATACAGACAATTAAACATTTAAGCTAAGTTAAGCATGCTATGACTATCGGACTAGTTGATTTCTCTAGATAGGTTAACATACTCAACTAATTATTAACATGCATGATTAGTTCTTTTACAACTCATTAATTAATTAATAAATTGACTTGCATCAAGATAAAAGCTTATAAACTAAACATGCTCAACCAGATAGTTTACATGCTCGACTAATTAGTTTACATGCTCCATTACTATCTACGATTGTTATTCGATTTAATTAACATGTACCGATTAGTTAGTTCATGCTTAGAGTAACTAGTTAATTAGCTAAACTACGATAAATTGGTTAATTAGTTAAACATGGTCATCCTAATTATCACAGTCGATAAAACATGCTAGAATAAATAGTGTAAGTATTTCTAGTTATTGCTATCGCTAAACATGCTTATGTTCAGTTATTATTCTATAACTATAGCAAGTAATCACTTCAACAGTACACCATGAAACAACAGGGCAGAATCATCATCAAGGAAGTTAATGGTTCATTCGTACTTATCATATAATTTGTCATTCTTTATTCTCCATTCACTATCTGAGCATCCATGGCATCGATTAAAGCATTTGTATTAAGGAAAAAAAAACTAATAGTAAAGGAAATATCTACGGAGTATAAATCACAGAACTAAGAATAATCTATAGCATACTAACATATCTACACTATCAACAGCAAATAGAAACACTCACGCACTCTACTTGTGGTGTAGGGCCTCCACAGGCCAAGACACACCCAAGTTCCTTACCTCAAATATTTATTGGGTTGGCACTCAATAGTTATCCTTCTCCTCCTTTTAGTACCTTCACAAATTAATAACATATATCATTAATATTCATTTCTTCATTAACTGTTTACAAGGTTTAATAACGCTTACGAGCTTCCACATCTACAACTCAACAACCATTAACCAAATTGCTAAATAATAGTTTCTCTCAACCAATAATTTACAGATTACTATCCAGTTTCACAATCCCACTATAATGACTGAAATAATAATCACTTAATAGGGGTAGAACACGCTTCACAGTAATTACAAATCATTTCTCAACAATCAACAAAGGGCTAAATCCAACATGACAACAATTACATAAATCTATTTCTCACAATGTTATCTTCACCGTCAACAAGGCAGGTTAACAAAGCCATTCAGAAATTCATACCAACTATCATCAGAACATGCAAATGAACACTTCACAGGATTAACCAATTAGATCACCAAAACCATAATCAGTACTAAAGCTGGACTTAACACCCAAGGTATAGACTTTACTTTAACTAAACAATCTTAATTTCCAAAGAAACAGGGAGAATAAATCATGGTATCCATCAAACATTCAACATCCACTTACAATATAATTCCACCTAAAACCAATATAATAAATAAATGATAGAAATGCAATGTAACACCCCTTGGCAGAAACCAATCCATTCAACAGGCATAACACCAATTTTTTGTTCTATTATTCTCCACAATATAATCTTCACCAAACCCATGAAAGAATGAAGGAGATTTTCTTTACCTGAAAGATCATAGAGGCCCTAGAAGTTGCTCACCTCACGGACATCAGACACAGCCTCCCATAGTTTCTTTCTCCACTATTCTCTAGCAGTATACAGCTCCAGAAGCTCTCAGGCAGAGCTCATCTAAGACGAAGCCTCCAGCTCCTTCTCACTCTGCCTCTCATCTCCCATTCTGCCCTTCCCTTTATCAGTTCCTCAGAAAGGTGGTCCAGCAAACAACACTCTGCATGCCCGACAGCCACTGCCTACCCTACGAAGTGTTCCCCACTCTGATTCTGGGCTGGAAAGGTTGTCTGCATAGCAGACAACAATCCCAACCAAACCGAGCAGACCGGTTCAGCTCGCCAACACACTAAACCGAAGACCCCCCGGCCACCGCGAGGAAACCACTGCAAAGGGGAAGTCAGCGATTCATCCTTCAAATCAAGACTCCAGACCTCAACCAATTGACAGAACAACAAAGAAGGAGAGAAACCCAACCTCGAGTTGTCACCGAAAATTGCTCCCGCAAAATCCCCGATCCCGAGCCCTAACCGTGAAGTTACTGCTCCGTTCGCCTGGACGTCGCGTCGCAGTAGCTTGTCGGTGTCACCGTCACCTGCTAGCTGAACATCGCCCCTCCGTTCGTCATCGCCGTCTCCCTCTCCCTCGTTCTCCCTCGCTCTCTCGCCCATGCTCCCTCTCCCTCTTTCATTTTCTTCCCTTTCTCCTCTTTGGGTCATCTTTCCCGCAGATAAAACAGATGGGCATGGGCCATTTGTTTTTGCTGACTCACTGGACCGGTTCACCCTTGAACCGATTCAGTCAATCCACCACAAGTCATATCTCCTTCTCATTTTATTCCCCCTTTAAATTAATCCTCACTTTAATCCCCACATTAATTATTCAATTAATCATTAATCCAAACAATTATAATTTAACCCCCACATTATAATTTAATTAATTAAATTAACATTTATGTTAATTACACAAATATTCATTTTGTTTTCAATTAGTTGTTCCCCCTTTCTCATTTCGTCAAATGGCCGAAGGCCAAACGAAATGAGAAGTGCTGAACCGATCCCTTAACAGAACCAGTCCAATTAATTGAGAATACATCCCCATGTATTTAGTAGTTAACCAAACCCAAATATTATATAATTTAATTCATTAAATTAATATTTCTTTTATTTTAATTACGTCAATTTCCATGATATATAATCTAACAAGTACATTCTTGGTAATACCCCGATAGTCAACCCACTTAAAAGGTCGGGGTATTACAGTATCAAAATAGCATGCGCGTCTTCATTTGTTATTCATCGAGCATATTGTTCAGTACGTTCTGAGTAGTAAATGGTTAAGTAGGTTATGATCCGGTCTATCGAGATGAGCATGCGTAGGTAGTTTAGTTATTAAATTAAGCATGTTTCTGTTAGTCATTTATCAAGCACATTTTTGTTAGACAATTGTTAAACATGTTTCCATGAATTGTTTGCCAAGTATGTTCCCATAAAAGTGTTTAGCAAGCACGTTTCCATTATTAATTCATCTAAGTTATTAACACGTTTCAATTGTATTCGACTATCAAGCATGTTACAGCTTTCTATTGTCTGTTGAGCCCGTTTATATTCTTTCTTGTTTAGATGAGCATGCGTAATTAGTTTAGCTTGATACCGTGTAACTATAAATCAAGCACATGCCCATTAATCATTTGTTAAGCACCTCCCATTAGCTAAATGTCAAGCATGTTTCTGTTTTACATCTTGTTAAGCATGTTAATTCGCTTAGATACCTCGTATGTCAATAGTTTGTTTACCTTGCCATCTCTCTATTGTTATGTTTGGTGGAATCAAGCATGTTGTATGTTGCTTTCAATTTGTTTCTATGCTTGTTTCCAATTTGTATCATTCTTGCATTCATAGATTCTATTAGTGTTATTCTTGCTATTTATTGCTTAATTATCATTTTTTGTATATTATGTCAATATGCATCATGATAATAGAAAAAAGTAGGGAGTGCTACCTTGGGTTGGTACCACATGCTTGAGTGAGGAAAATGTTAAAGAAAATGATTGAAAGGAATGAATGGGGAGTTAGGGGTGGATGGGTAGTCAGGTCTAGTCTAGTAGCTAGGCACAGTGTGAGGATCTGGGCTTGTCCAGGAAGTTTTGTCCATGGCCACCTATGCTGTTAAGTTAGATTGCTTTCCATTTATGGCAATTGCTTTGTATTTTTTTTACCTTCTATTTTTGGCAAGTGACTCCTCACCACTTTTGCACGTTCATTCCTGCTAGAGTGGAGATGGAGTGGATTGTTCTTTAGAGGGAGAGGCATGACTGCACATAGATCCCCCTATCCAATGTAATTTGCTGACAATCAATGATAAGGCTTTTTACATTCAAACTATACTCACTATGCTCAATGACGCACTTTTCGACTAATCTCACTCGCTTACTGCTTGCTCGTTAGACATAAAGCTCGTTCTAACATCGTGGGCAATTGGTGCCTTTGGCACACTTTGTAGGCTGACTCGTTGTTCCCCCTAACAACGAGTGTCGTACGATCCATCTTAGAGTCTCTCGAAAGTAGGACCGTGGCAGTTGGTATCAGAGCCAAGTTGGCTCAAATCACAAGAAACCATGCCAAAAAAGAATTCATCGGAAAAAGAGAACTTGTCAATGGACTAACTCAAACGGCTAATCGGGTTGGAAGAGGAGGTAAAGTACCTCCAAGAGATACCTGATAGCGTTCGTTTCCTACAGGAACGAATGAAGGAAATGGCTGAATTTCCTAATGAGATAGCTACTATCCACAACCGGATAGATGCCATCCCGATCCAAGAGCTGCTAGATCGAGTGGAGAACCTCGAGTCCCGAAGAGAAAAGGGAAAAGGGGTAGATAGTGGAGAAAGTTGCACGAGTGCTATGGTTGGGGTCCTGGAGTGCATCGAAGAGATCGACAATGCTCATACTCAACTATCTAGCACCCTGACCGTCTTGACGAAAGACTTCAAAGTGATGTTCGAATCCCTCAAAGCTGAGATTACCGAAATAAACATGAAATTGAATGTCACGATGAGAACTATGGGAAACCAAGAACAAGCTTCAAGCTCGGTTGAACGTAGTCGGGTGAAAATCCCAGAGCCAAAATCCTTTGGGGGAGCCCGCAATGCCAAGGAAATTGAAAATTTCATCTTTGACATGGAACAATATTTCAAAGCAGCTAAACCTGATGAAGAGTCAAAGGTGACCTTGGCCATGGTGCATCTTATTGAAGACGCCAAACTCTAGTGGAGGTCAAAATATAATGACATTTGCAATGGTGATTGTGTCATCGATACTTGGGAAAAGCTCAAAAAGCAGTTGAAGGATCAGTTCTTTCCCGAAAATGTTGAGTTCAATGCATGCCGATCATTACGAGAACTGAAACAGACTAGCAGCATTCGCAAATATGTTAAGACATTCTCAGGCCTCATGCTGAATATTTGGGACATGTTAGAAAAAACAAGATCTTCACCTTCATTGAAGGATTGAAACCTTGGGCCAGAACAAAATTATACGAACAGAGAGTACAGACCCTCTCGAGTGCTCTCGCTGCAGCTGAAAGACTATTCGATTATACCAATGAAAATCCTAGCCAAAAGAAGAACACTCCGAGCACTTCAAGCAAGACAAGAGGCCCAAAGCCGACTACAGGTACTACTGAAAGAAAGCCATTTGTCCCAATGAATGCTGGCAAGATGAAAATAGTGAATGCAAAAGCAATACTAGTAGTTGGGGTGGTAAAAAGAGCTCAGCTAAAACTCAACACGTGGACGGGACCAATTGAGTTTGTTGTGGCACAAATGGATGATTTTGACATTATATTAGGGATGGAACTGTTGATGGAACACAAAGTCATCCCCATCCCATCGGCTAAGTGCATGGTAATTACCGGGAACAACCCAATACTAGTTCCTGCTATTCTCAAGCAACCAAGTGCTAGCAACATAAAGATGATCTCTGCAATGCAATTCAAAAAGGGATTGAAGAAATGAGAACCCACATATATCCTTGTCCCTTCGATCATGGATAAAGGCAAAGAAGAAATAGTACCATCTGAAATCATGGAAGTTCTTGAAGGGTACAAGAGTACTATGCCATAATGCTTGCCAAAAACATTACTCCCGGCAGAGACATTGATCATCAAATCGAATTGACCCCAGGGACTAAACCTACGGCAAGAGCGCCTTACAAAATGGCTCCACCAAAACTAGCGGAATTAATGAAGCAATTAGATGAACTACTTGAAGCAGGATTCATCAGACCAACTAAGGCACCCTTTGGAGCAGCTATGTTGTTCCAAAAGAAGAAAGACAATAGCTTATGGTTGTGTATTAACTATCGGGCCCTGAACAAAGTCACTGTTCAGAACAACTATCCCATCCCACTCATCATAGATCTTTTGAACAACTATACAAGGCCAAATATTTCACAAAGCTCAACTTGCGCTCAGGTTCTTATCAAGTCAGTATTGCAGAAGGCGACGAGCAAAAGACAACTTGCGTGACCACATATGGAGCTTGGGAATTCTTGGTGATGCCCTTTGGACTGACAAATGCTCCCACAACTTTTTGTACTCAAAATAACCGAGTATTCCATGAATTCCTTGATAAATTTGTGGTGGTATACTTGGATGACATCGTGGTCTATAGCGAGAGCATTGAAGAACATCAAGTTCATCTTCGTCTAGTCTTCGAGAAGCTGAGACAGAATTAATTATATGTAAAGAAGGAAAAATGCTTCTTCGCTCAGAAAAGTATTGGATTCCTTGGCCACATTATTGAACAAGGACAGCTTTGCATAGATGTTGACAAGATCAAGGGAATGAAAGAATGGAGAAACCCCACTTCAGTTATAGAGTTGCATTCTTTTCTCGGTCTCGCAAATTATTATAGGTGGTTTGTGGAAGGATTTTCCAAGAAAGTAGTACCGCTCATCGAACTATTAAAGGAGGGAGTCCTCTGGGAGTGGAACCAAGAATGCCAAATGGCCTTTGCTAATCTAAAAGAAGATATGATGCAAAGTCCAGTTTTGGCTCTAGCAGATGCGACTTTGCCATTTGAAGTCGAAACTGATGCATCTGACTTCGCACTCGGGGGAGTCTTACTAAAAAATGGTCTTACTAAAAGAAGTTCAAAAAAAGTACATAGCCTCAGAGAAAGAAATGTTGGTCATAGTACACTGCCTTCGTGTATGGAGACAATACCTGATTGGATCAAAATTTATAGTAAAGACCGACAACAGCACAATCTGTCATTTCTTTGAACAACCAAAGCTGACCTCCAAAAAAGCACGGTGGCACAAACTTATCTTAGAATTTGATTTTCATTTTGAGCACAAATTGGTTCAATCAAACCGAGTAGCTGATGCCCTCAGTCAAAAAGCAGAGTTTGTCAGTCTTTGCTATTTGTCCTAACTTCAAGTGAGTAGAATTACTAGGTCTATGAGATACCGCATTCGAGATTGTCTACAAGACGACCCTGCTGCTCGAGCCGTCATACAATTAGTAAAGGAAAAGAAGACCCGACAATTCTGGATCGAGGAAGACTTGTTGTTAACCAAGGAAAACCATCTTTATGTGCCTCGAAGTAATGACCTACGCCAAACCCTATTGAGGGAATGCCACGATACCTTTGTGGGCCGGTCATGCTAGATGGCAAAGAACTTATGCCCTATTAAAGAGGGGATATTATTTGTCTCACATGAAAGATGACGTGATGCAATATACCAAGACCTATTCGGTACGTCAGCAGGACAAGGTGGAAAGAGACAAAGTGGCGGGTTTGCTAGAACCATTACCGGTGCAGACAAGGCCTTGGGAAAGCATATCTCTAGACTTCATCTCTAATTTGCCATACATAGGCGACTTTGAAGCAGTCTTAGTGATCGTTGACCATTTTTCCAAATATGCAACTTTTATTGCTACCCCAAAGTATTGTTCTGCTGAAACAACGGCGCAGATCTTCTTCAAAAATGTTGTCAAATTATGGGGTATACCTTTAAGCATCATCAGTGATAAAGACACGGGATTCACCTTATCCTTTTGGGTGGAATTATTCAAGCTGCTGGGATCAAGTATGAATGTCTCTTCCAGTTATCACCCTCAAACCGATGGAAAAACCGAACGCTTCCATAGCTTACTCGAGGAATACTTGTGGCATTTTATCAATACCAACCTGAAGAATTGGCCGAGTCTCCTAGACGCGGCCCAATTTTGTTTCAACTGCCAGAAGAGTTCTTCGACCGAATTGAGCCCATTTGAAACAATTTCCAGAAGGCAACCAATGATGCCCCACACACTCGACCAACTATACTCTGGGAAGTGTCCAAAGGCGTACAACTTCTCCAAAGAATGGAGGCAAAATAATGAAATAGCTTGGGCATATTTTGAATGAGCCTCCAATCACATGAAAAAGTGGGCAGACCGAAAACGGCGACCAGTGGAGTTCAAAGCTGGAGACCAGGTGTTGGTAAAGTTATCGCTCGAACAATTCCAGTTCGGAGGTAAGAGAGACAAGTGGCTTGTCTTAAAATACAAAGGTCCAGTCCAAGTCATTCAAAAGATCAGGCGGGCATCTTACAGAGTTAATCTACCTGCGTGGCTTAAAATCCACTTGGTAATCCATATTAGCAACTTGAAGCCATACCATCCAGACGATGAAGACCAGACAAGGAACAACATCACAAGACCAGACATCGCCTTCAACTATCGAAAGAAGAAAGTCAAAGAAATTTTAGCAGATCGGAGTGTCAAGAAAGGCCGCCACCTACACATGGAGTACCTAGTGAGATGGGAGGGACTTGGAGACTATGAAGTCACTTAAGAGAAAGAAGACAAGTTGAAGAATGCCACAAAGAAGATTGAAGAATTCAAGCTGAAGACAAGTTGACGAGGACGTCAACAGCTCTGTTGGGGGAGAATGTAAGAATCCAGGCTTGTCCAGGACGTGTTGTCCATGGCCGCCCATGCTGTTAAGTTAGATTGCTTTCCATTAATGGCAATTCCTTTGTATTTTTTTTACTTTCTTTGGTAAGTGACTCCTCACCACTTTTACACGTTCATTCCTGCCAGAGTGGAGATGGAGCGGATTGCTCTTTAGGGGGAGAGGCATGACTGCACGTAAATCCCCCTACCCAATGTAATTTGCTGACAATCAATGATAAGGCTTTTTACATTAAAACCATACTCACTATGCTCAATAATGCTCTTTTCGATTAATCTCGCTTGCTTACTGATCGTTCATTAGACATAAAGCTTGTTCCAACGTTGTGGGCAATTGGTCCCGTTAGCACACTTCGTAGGCTAACTCACTGTTCCCCCTAACGAAGAGTGCTGCACGATCCATCTTAAAGTCTCTCGAAAGTAGGACCGTGACACACAGCCCCTACCTTGACATGAACGGAACCTAGTGTGCACCCAGAAGGTTAGCTCCATCAACTATACCATCCCATACGGGTCCTTCAATCTCCTGCTTGATGTACGAGTAACGAATGAAAGAAAGAAAGAATGTAAGGAAAGATTGGTTTGGGCGGTACCCATTCCAAAAGAACTAAAGAGAGTCATAACCATTTGCATGAACCTAATTTCTTACTAGGCCATGTGGCTCACGTCCTTACTTGTGGTATAGGTAATGAGATGGTTATGTCGGGAGCAGAAGAGGAGGCCTTTTCCTTGGAGCATGCGAAGTATCCGGAGGAAATGCAACCAGAGTAGGCGTATGGCTAAAGAGAAGAAGAAAGTATCTATTTTGTAAGGGTTTAATGAGGAACATATTTTGTAAAACACTAATTATTGCTCTAACCCTTGTTTTGAGCATGTTACGCTTTTAACCTGAAAATTTGTTAAATGCTGTAAGTAAAATTTCAGGTTACGCTTACGCTGATTTTATAAACTGTAGTTTTCCACTATTTTATGATTGTTGAAATGGGTTTAAGTGAGGATCAGATTTTAAGAAAAGGACTCTGATTTCAACCAAAATATTTTTGTTTCGTTTATCAAGTTTTTAAATTTAATGCATTTTAAAAAGGAATAAATAAGTAAATGAAAAAGTTAGGTCGTTACAGTTGGTATCAGAGCCATACTACTCTTGTGCGTTTCACCGTGGTTAACCCAGACTCGTTGGGCAATGCCCCTCCAGCTGTACGTTTTCTAATATATTATTGAACTGATCTCCTGAAGTAATTGTGCCAGAGTGTAAAAATTGCATAGGATTGCGATTGAGAAATATGTTTCCCTTAATGTTTCCCTTAACCTTATTATTATAACGTGGACTCATAGGAAATTAGAAATGGCTAAGAGAGGAAGAGGACGTATGCCTGGTGTAGAAGATGGGCCTCAAGCGCCTAATCAAACTAAGGATTACAGCCGAGACGAGGCCTTTAAGCGCATAGCAACAATCGTAGTGCAACAGTCTCAACAGATGGAGAGACAGACTCAATTTATGGAGCAACATTTCGGCTACATGGAAAGATTTATGGGACAAGACCACAGGAATGGCAATGGAAATCAATGCCTTATGCCGATTCAGTCAGTTCAAAGGAAAGCCGGGTGGGAAAAGTTTCAAAAGCTTAAGCCGCCCTACTTCAACAGGGATGTCTTTAACACTATGAGGGTCGCGGAGTGGCTACACTCCTTATAAGACAAGTTTGTTTTTGCAGAGATCAGCGAGGCTGAAAGGGTTAAATGCGCCACGTACTACCTGACCCATGAGGCCCGTTTCTGGTGGGACACAATCAAGGCCTCTCGTGACGTTATGGCCCTCACTTAGAAAGATTTTAAGGATTTGTTTAACGAGAAGTATTTTAACCATACCATTCGCACTCACAAAATGATGGAATTCATGCGCTTGCGCCAGTTAGGGACTGTGGCAGAGTATGCTCAACGATTCAAGGCCATATCTCGTTATGCTCTGCATCTGGTGACGACTGAAGAGCATAAGGTACAACACTTTGTTCAAGGGCTAAAAATGAAGATCTTAGAAGGAGTCATAGGAGCTGGCACCAAAGGTGTCACTTATTCCAAAATAGTGGCAAGAGCTTTGGCCGTGGAAGGAGTGAAATTCGCAGCCACCAAATAGGGAGAAGTTAGCCATAAAGCGTTGAAGGCTAGTTCCACCCAACAATCATGAAGTAGTCCTCCCATGGGCCAGGGAGTTCAACGACCAGCTGAAGCTGAAGCAGAGCAGAGGCCTGATAAAAGGCTGATGACACCAGTGTCCAACACCCCTCAACATAATGTCAATCCAAAATGCCAGAAGGTACATCATGGTGGTTGCCTAGACAGTTTTGTAAATTGCTTTTCTTGTGGCAAGCCGGGTCATATAGCCAGAACTTGTCCAACTCAACATGGGGGACCAAGAAGTGTGGCCCCGCAGATTTTAGCTATGAATGGGCCCAATCAGGACAATGATCAGCCAACAGTAGTAGCAGGTACACTTAGTTTTATGCAATAATTGTGGATATATATACTCCCTTTTCTAGATAAAGTAGGAGATTTTACCCTAGAATAAATAACTTACCTAACCCTGGCAAGGACAATCTATGTAAATAAGTGTGCTGCTTACGTTCTATTCAATTCGGGTGCTACGCACTCATTCATTTCCACAAAGTTCTGTGAGCGAGCAAATTATTTCTCTAGTAGCGTAAACTATACGCACCGCGTGCTGTTGCCTTCTGGTGATCATTTGGTTACCGATAGGATGCTTAAAGCCTATGCAGTGGACACTAATGGCCATTTATTTTGGGCCGATTTAATTATTATGGATTTAAAAGTCTTTGATTTCATAATGGGAATGGATTGGTTGTCCGCACACCACGCGATCATCAACTGCAAGAAAAAGGAGGTCAGTTTTGGACCTCCGGGTGGTGAACTGCACACCTTCCAAGGAACCAAGGAAAAATGGGGACTTATCGTTATCTTCGCACTCAAGGCAGACAAGTTGATGAAAAACAGATGTGACAGATTTTTGGTCAATGTAATTGATACTACTGTAATTACTGAGGCGAAGTTGGAGGATGTTGTTGTAGTGCGTGACTTCCCGCATGTTTTTCCTGACGATCTCCCCGGTTACCCTCACACGGTTAAATCGAATTCAAGATCAACCTACTACCTGGTATTGATCCTATTTCCAAACATTCGTATTGTATGGCACCTGCCAAACTGTGGGAGTTGAAAGTGCAATTGGAGGAACTAGTGACCAAGGGCTTTATCCAACCGAGCTTTTCTCCTTGTGGCACACCAGTGTTGTTTGTCAAGAAGAAGGACGAAACCCTTAGAATATGCATTGATTACAGGGAGCTGAACAAAGTAACGATCAAGAATAAGTATCCTCTACCAAGGATCAACGATCTGTTCGACCAATTGAGTGGTGCTCAGGTGTTCTCAAAAATTGACCTTCGATATCGTTTTCATTAACCATATCTTAGTTTATTCCCAATCAGAGGCAGAGCATTGTGAACCTCTCTAGATGACCCTATCTATTCTTAGCCAGCATCAATTATATGCAAAGTTTTCTAATTGCGATTTCTGGCTGAGTAAAGTTGGCTTCCTTGGCCACGTGATCTCTAAAGATGGCATATCAGTGAACCCGACAAAGGTTCAAGCGGTGATGGACAGGGCACAGCTAAAGAATGTCAGAGATGTAAGAAGTTTTCTAGACTTGGTTGGGTATTACAGATGCTGCATTGATGGATTTTCAAAAATTGCTCTACCACTTACAAGTCTGACCAAGAAGAATGCCCGATTTTGGTAGTCCAGCGATTGTGAGAATAGTTTTCAAGAGTTAAAGCGCAAATTGATGACTGCCCTGGTATTGACACTGCCTCTGGAGGACAGGGACTTTTGTATATACTGTGATGCATCAAAGAAGGGATTTGGTGGAGTCCTTGTAACGACCAGGTTTTTCGTAAATCTTTTAAAATGCATGAAAATTTGAAATTTTTCCAAGACAATTGAAATCTCTTTTAAAACAAATCAAAGTACGTCTAAACCGGACCACTACCAACCTTTCTTTAAACTTGTTTTGAAAACCAATTACTAAAATACGGAAGCATTATAAAATCATTTATTTAAAACATTGCGGAAGCGTAAATACTTTAATGAAGAACTAAACAATTGAATATAATTTAATAAAACTTAATTAAATTACAACCATTTACTTTTTACTCCTTCTAGCTTGGCCAGCCAAGAGTCTCAGGTGTGCAAATCTTTCATCCCTACTTTTTATTATCTGTTCTTTGTTTTCGTATTGATTCCTAATTCCGTGCATTTGATGCAAGCATACAAGTACTTACACCTACACCACAAGTAAACTATAAGCCCAAAGGCTAAGTAAGGAAAAGGGTTAATGCAATATGATATGCCTCTCTTTAGTCCTTTTGGAATGGAGGCCACCCAAACCAATCCTTTCATTAAGCCATTAACTCGTTTATTACTTTACTTTACTTTCATCCATTTGTTCGCTACTCGTACTTCGAGCTGCAGATTGTGGGATTTTCTCGTGCAATGGTATAGTGGATCGTATCTAATATTTTTCTTGCAACAAGAACTCCCGTACCCTACGAGGGAGGGGCTTCACCTAGTTGCAGACTAGATCCGCTACCCATCTGCCCCCAACTCAACATTTTACCTCACATAATGCATGTGTGAGTACAACCACCAAGGTGGCACCCCCTATTACTTTCTATTAACATGATGCATAACCATATATTCTCAACCTAACATGATGCATGATGCTTTATAACGGAACCTTAATAGAAATTAAAGTGCGCATTGTATTAAAAGTAACTGTAATTAAAATTGCGCATATAAAAGAAAGTAAAGCATATAATGGAAGGTAACAACTAAAGTTGGCTAGTGTACACCAAGGCAAGTAATATCTACTGAACACCCAATAAAGTAAAGGATATGAAGGAGATGATTATAAGAATAATTAAACAGCAAGGGATATTCTTGGATATACAAATCACAGTAATAAAGAATGTAAGAATTAGGAATGCAACAAAATCAACAATCAGCATGCATCTAAAAGCATAATTTAATTAACATGCTCAAGAATTGATTACATGCTTTTATCCTGGTTAACTAATCATGCTTTGGTTTGATAGAAAATAACATGCCAAGGACGAGCAATTATAAGTAAGATTATAAATAATGCTAAGAAGACAATAACAAAAGAAAGATAAAACATATAATCCCATAGTCAAGGAAACCCTTAGTTCGTTCACATTTAACTCATTCCTCTTTCATCTTCTCTATCATTCTCTAGTAAAGTAAAGCATCAATTATGGAAGTTACAATAAAAGAAATTGCGGAAAAGAGAAATGCACAGAATATTAATGACGATGAATTGATAACTAGTTAAATTAAACATGCAATGCAAACATGCTAATTACTTGTTAATTTCATGTCACTCCCTAGTTACTAAGATGCTACTAATTTATTTATCATGCTAATTAAAAATGCTAACAATTTAACATCCTAGTTACATGCCACGAATTATCCTAGTTAATTACCTACTCATGTTATATGCTTTCATTTTGTTATCACCAATTAGTTGAAGTGACCTAATAAACATGCTACTTAGTTCTAGTGAAGCTAATTGACACGCTCCTATTATTCTAATAAATTGCATACTCAAGTAAAGTACAATTGAGTTATCTACCGTTATCATCTAAGTTAATTAACATGCTCAATACTACTTAGTTCACTTGTTTAGGCTAATTAATTAGTTAGGTAAACTACGATGAATGATTTATTGGTTAAACATGATGCTAATTGATTTACACATGCTAGTAGTTACTTATTAGCCAATTTACATACTCAAGAAAAAACAACACTTACCAAAACATATTCAAATTAATTATCTCTAATTGGTTAATTAGACAAGTTAATTAGTTTGCATATTTAGACAAATCAAATTAATTACATGCTTAGGTTAACTATATTGGTTAACATGCTCGATTGGTTAACAATTTACTATATTGATTAGCCAATAAACATGCTAGATTTAGGAAGTAAACAATCAAATGGCAACACAACGATAATGAGGGAAATTAACAGTTTATAACTAACAATTTAAATAGACCAACAAACCCGAAATTAAACAGAGAACAAGTCAAAAGAATATCTTTAGACGTAATTCATTCATCTAAGCATCTAAGCGTTTCTCAATTCACACATTAACCATTCATCACCTTTTTGCATTCAACCTCTCATTATCAAACAAGACATTTAAATCACAGCACAATCACTAAGCAAAGCAATTCAACAAAAATGAAATATCACAAAGCTTAACCAAAATCTACAGAGTACGAACAAATCTATATTATCAACAACACAAGAAGTATCTACAGCAAGGAATCAACAAAGGAGAATACAGCAGGTAATCATTCAAGGGACCATCTAAAAATCAACTAACAGCAACTAACAGGGAGAAATTCAGAGAACTAACATAACACTCATGCACACCTACTTGTGATGTATGGCCTCCACAGGCCAAGACACCCTTATTTCCTTACCTAAATTGAAGAACACTAAAACAGGGACTGCACTCTTCAAGCTCCCTCAACTCATGGTACTCCAACTCACAGCAGCTCACTCCTCTCGGCTTTCACCTCCACAGCAGCTCTAAGCTCCTCACTCACCCATGTATCATACCCAATCCACCATAACTAACCCACACATCACAATTCAGAAACTCACTCTCACGGGTATCCCTCTCATACCCACTGGAACTCTCCACTCTCGCAGGTCTCTCACGTAGAAAGGGAGAAATGGCTAGACTAAAGAAATGGCAAAGAAGGGAGAGGGATTTATAACCTAGATGGAGGAGTGGACAACATATCCATAGGAGGCAAGGAGGAAGCGGCTACAGTTAGGGGAGGTCGGTGACCTACGCGGAGGATGGGGGAAGGGTCATTCCTTGTCTGCGTTGGGGAAGGAGACAACTTTGAGCCTCCATTATCTACGAATTAATGGATTACATGACAAATTTTCTATCATTTTAACTCTAATTTTTCGTAGGTCTAGGCTATTTCAGACGAGTGCGGACTCACAGGTCTCATCTGCAGTCGTCCATAAGAGCAAAATCCCGCAGGCAAACTCTCATTCTCGGACGAGGACTTGCGTTCGATTTTAGTCCGAATTCAGAATTTGAACGCGATCTGGCATCCGTATACGTCCAAATTCATCCCTAAATTGGACAGAGTCAAAACCACCCCGTCTGTGAGCATCCACCATCATCTGACGTTGTCCAAATTCGTCTAGGAATTGGATAGATTCAAACCTCTGGCATCTGCCCACGTCCGCATGCGTCCGGGATCGTTCAAAATCCAGTGACGCATGTGAGTTAGGATGGGAATCTACGTCCTAAGTCATCCCAATTCTTGGGATGGTGTCCCAACACTCTGCGAATGACATGACTCATCCACAGCATCGTCCGCAGGCGTCTGAAAATGCCCTGGATAGCATTTCTTCACTTTTTCTCACTTAACCTTTTACCCCATACAATTTTCCCATCAATACATGTCATAAGATGACACGCATAAATAAGCAATGTAATGTCCCAATTACCGCATCCTTTAGTCACATCACGTATATAGGGAAAATGTAATGGAAATGCCCCTAGACTTAATGCTCCGAACACGTCCTTGGTAATACCTCGATAATTACCCAACTTAAAAAAAGTCGGGATGTTACAGTCCTTATGTAGCATCAAAAAGTTATCACCTATGCGTCCTGACAACTTAAGCGCCATGAACAAAACTACCCCACTCACGACTTAGAGTGTCGTTGTCTTCACTCTCAAGGTACGGAGACACTATTTACATGGGCAGTGTTGTGAGATCTACTCAGATCATAAGAGTCTCAAATATATTTTCACCTAGAAGGAATTAAACATGCATCAACAATGGTGGCTTGAGTTCGTTAAAGACTACAACTGTGAGATCAAGTTTTATCCAGGAAAATCCAATGTTGTTGCGAACGCTCTTAGCCGCAAAGTGGTAGTGATGAGCATGATATTTGAGGAAATGCCTTCTAGACTTCATAAAGAATTATGGGAGCTTGATATGAAGATGGTTCCCATGCAGTTGGACGTGGTGTTAGCCGGTTGACTCTGATGCCGTCTATTCTTGAACAGATTAAGGAGGCTCAGCAAAATTATGGGGTATGTAAGAATTTCAAATTGAACCCGACTCTACCAAAATTTTGGGACTTCTCTATGACTGCAAATGGCATGGTCAAATATAAGAACCGGTGGTATGTGACAAGTGATATGACAGTGCGACTAAAGATCTTATGAGAAGCTCACTCTTTAGGTTTCTCCATGCATCCTGGTTGTAATAAGATGTACCGGGATCTAAAAACTCATTACTACTGGTCAAACATGAAGTATGATATTGCTGATTATGTGTCACTATTCCATGTATGTCAGCGTGTTAAGGTTGAACATCAACAACCGGCTGGGACGCTCCATCCATGATGTGCCCCAAGTTCCTATCCCCTGAGCCGTGTCCGGGGCACCTTTATTTCTAACTTTTTATTTCTTTTGTAGGTGTTTAATTTTCTATCCAATTTGAAGGAAAGCTTTATTCAATGTCACGGAGAGGATTTTGTGTATTTGGACTAGTGGATATCATGCAATCATAGAAGAAAATTAGGAGCTGTCCAAATCCGTCTAGAATCTGAGCAGCAGATGATCAAGGGCTCTTTTGACAACCGAGACGGTGTCGTTTCAACTTTAGTCCTTCATATCAAATCCAGCCAACATATAGAGCTTTCCAAGGACATATTGGGCGTTTTATTTGGGTTTGGTTTACTATATCTAATATCCCTTTTTCAGAGACTGATTTTCAAAATCAGATTTATTGTTTTGTTATTGTTAAAGGGTTGTTTAGGTCATTTTCTAATTAGGGTTATTTTAGTCTTTTTTTTTTCCTTTAGTGTACAAACTCTTAGGGTTTTAAAAAGCCCTCTTTGCCGCAAATGAAGGAGTTTTTTCTTGTAACCCTTGACTTCAATGGGTCTTTTTTTGAGAAGAACCACTTCACCTTGCTTCACAGCAATTCTTCCAATCTTCCACCCTAGATATCAACTCTAGAAAGAGCTGATGGGAAGGTCAGCAACAAAAATCCACTCCAAGAAAAGTCAAGAAAAGAATGGATTCGGTTTTGGCACAAACTATAACATCCCAGTTATTCTTACAATTTAAAACTCACAATTTTTAAGGCTTTTTCTTTTAAATCACAGTGGAAGACGTTTCGTTTGAAAAGTAGCTTAAATAAGAAGTGCATAAATAAACTTCTTTTCATTAAACCATTTATCACTTGAAACATGTCATACTCTAAAGCTTTAAAACATTTACAATAGCGGAAGACTTGTATTTATAATACCAAAAGAATTAAACACATTTTGAAAACTTTCTTGATAAAAATGAAATGCTATAACAAAGGTTTACTTTTCTAAAAAACGTTATTACCAAAGATTACATTCTTCTTTAATCTTTTAGCCAAACCAGCCGCCAAGCCCGCAACATACAAATGCCTCATCAACTACTTCAATCCTTGATCCCTTGCATACCTACATCACAGGACCTGACTATGAGCCTAACGCTCAATATGTAGTATAAAAGTAAAACGTGCTCATGCAATATTATTCAAACACATATGGTTTTCAATTTTGTTTATCTATCTTTTATTTCCTTTAATTATCTCTTTGAGTGAGAGCAACCTCTTCAGTTTCCGAACTCACTCACTCCTTGGATGAGAGCAACCTCTTCAGTTTCCAAACTCACCCATACGTGTTCACCTCCGGTAAGCAGCTACGGCATCAACTGAAAGCTTTGCCAGCAGTTGTACACGTCAATGTACAACAATCGACTCCGACATCAATCGAGAACGCACTAGCAGCCATGCGCATCAATGCTAATGGTCTCACTTACCATTAGTTGGTCTGTTTCGACATCAATCGAGAACAAACTAACAAACTAAAGTTATTCTCTCTGTATTCTTTTACTTAATTGTCTTTTACTATTATTTATTCTGTGACTTGTTCCCACATGAGAACAACCTCTTAAGTCTCTAGACTCATGTAAAAACTATCCATTTACGTTTACATTTATTTGCAATTCAGTTATGTTTTTACTTTCGTGTGCATTATGAATAATGATGCAAGCATACAATTCTATCTATCGTGTCTATTGTCGTAACCTCAAAATGTGCATCATTTCCTAATTAAATAACTGAACTTAAATCTAATAAACATACAAGCAATCATTCAATAGTACATCTCTAAATATAACATAAGCTATGCTTTTAGTGAACAATCATCAAACAAACACCCCCTAATTCCCATGATGTAGGCCATTTTGGACAAAACACATGAAGTACTACATACATGGAGTCCTTTGCGGTTACCACTTAAATTTATCCTTCATGAAACCTATTCATAATTTACACATATTAAATTAATAATTCTACAACTAACATATAGGATAATATTCCTTAAATTATTTCCTCAACTTATCATCTATTTCCTAAACAAATGAACACGATCTATCCTAATTAAGACCATCTTATGTAAGTAATTATAGTGACCATTATCAAGCAACCTTACCTACTTTCTACTAGATATTTTCTATCGTGAACCATCTATCTTCAACTATTTACATGATTAATTTAACTTCTAATAACCAAATCTACATAACAGGTCCTTCAGCATCCCATAATAATCAAATAAACATTAACTTCATTTTATTTAGAGAACCTAACTACAACTCAACAAACAGAACCCATTCCACATGATAATTCCTTTAATCACTCCTCGATAGAACTAGTATAATATATATATATATATATATATAAGAGGGAAGAAACTGTTACCAGTTAAATTGAAAGTGAAGCTCATGCATTTCCTTCACATATATATATCTAAGAGGGAAGAAACTGTTACCAGTAAAATTCAAAGTGAAGCTCATGCATTTCCTTCACCCTTCCAGGATTCCATCCTCACAGTTTTTGTCCATGCGTTAATCACCAAACATTCTCTCAAAACTCAAGAATATTCTCACAATTTTCTCACAAAATCAAGACCTCACAATTCAAGGTTTCCTCTCTATAAAACTACACCCTTCATAGACTCTCCTTCTCTTTTAAATCTCCAGAACTTCAAAGAACTCCTCAACTTCAGTAACTTCATACACTGCCAGCCACGTTTTTCTTTCCCCTTAGAATTTCAGTAGAGTTTTCCCAGACTCTTTTCTCCTTTTCTCCATTCCCGTTCTTTTTCACTTCTACTTATAGACCACCCAAATGCCTCTTCACCGTCCAGAGGAAAGTAAAAAGCCAAACGATGCCATCCCATTAATGCCCAGATGCGTTTAATGTTGATCTATTTCACCTTCAGACGCGTATAACGCAAACCAGAAGCTTCTAACGACGCGTTTCAGCTCCCAAGCGACAATTTAGTTTGGCGGTCGATCGATTCCTTGACCATGATCGACCGCCATGTTCATTTGATTAGCCACAAACCCATTTTTTCACATACCGGTCGACCGGTGTTCATGGGCGATCAACTGCCACGTTTTTTTTACCATCTGCCACTCAAAAATCAATATATGTGTATATATATTTAAATCCTCATTAATATATATATATATATGATCTTATAACCTTGTTATTAACTACTAATATTACTTCTCTTAATTCTAACTATCATCTCCTAACTCTCCAATTTATTTTTCTGTTACATAAACAAACCTCATATCCAAAACCAGCACTAGATTCAATATACTATTAATTGTAAATTTTAATATCTTCCATTAGATTTCATCTTTTCCAAACTAATATGCACTAAATTCGTATATATATATTTTGACATCAATATCATCTAAACCAAATTATACTATATATATTCCACTATTCTTTCTTCACCTTTTGCTCTTCCAATAACTAATAAAAACTTTATTATTCTCAAGCTCTTAATCCAGACAATATCCAAATTACGTCCATATATATTTTCTCTCACTAATTCTAGTACAAATAAATCTAATTCACATTGTCCTATCTAACTCTAAATAACATCACAAAATTCTCCATAACCTTAATCATTTTCCCTAAACTAATTATGAACATAATTCAGGAGTTGTAATTCACTTTATCCAAACATGTTTCACTTGACTAACATCCTAAATTGTCTAATTCAACTCCTCACATCCCAAATTATCGCATAAGCATTGTGCTTAGCTCAAAAAAATCAGGGATATTACACAAGCAACTCTGGGTTTTTCCCTAGAAGGTGATGACCAGTTTGTAAGGAGGCAACTCTAAACAAGAACTTTAGCTTATTCTGAATATTATCCAAATTAGGTTCAAACAACAACTCAGAGAGGCTTTAAACCCCCTCAAAGTTTCTCTAATGTGAAAATTATAGAATTGACCTTAAAAATAAAACACACAAAAAAAGTGGTACTTGGCTAGCACACCTAGTCGAGAAACACTCCACAAAAACTATTATCCAAATAACAATAACTCAATCCAAAAATGAACCAAATGGCATTATATCATCCACCAATAAATAAGAAAGCATAGAATTACATTGTTGTGGCATATCTTCAGCTACTACCCTCTTAATGCATAGTATTGGATGAAGTTTGTAGCTCTCTATTAAAGGAGCATTTCACATAGCAAACAAACTCCACATTTTACGAATAAGCACATTCTAGAAACCTTGACACATCAGCTACAAATTTCTTGAAACTTTCATTTTGATAAAAGATTGTTCTAACTACCAAAAATGCTTACGAGTACTCAGAGGTCAAATTGTAGGTGGATTTGTAAAGTCCACCACAACTTTTACACTTATACTTGAACTTCCACTTATGCTTGATCTTGAATAACTCTATTTGATATTTGGAAGTTGGTTTGATGCATTTGATACCTTTGGTGCACTTTCCTCCATGATGACCTACAAAATGAACACTAGAAATATTGTTAGAAAATCTCCATGCTTGAATGCGAGTGGATGGATCCCGTGGTGCACTAGTTGGATAGCCCTGTGAGCATTTTTCCTCATTTTTGTCCTTTTTTAGTCTAGGAAATTGGAGGTTTACAGTGACTGTTTGTTGTGGGATTTTTTGGCCATTGCTACTTTCCAGGTAAGGAATGTATGAATTGTTAGGGCACTAGGCCTACTCACAGGGATTATAGAATTTTAAATGAATATGTTTGTTATTTCCCCACTGTTTGCCTGATAATCTAATGAAAAGGCTGAGTATTGTTATGATTTTGAGGTTAAAGAATCTGCATATAATTTGAAATTGTTTTCCTGCTTATGTCTATTCACTGGGTAGGTTTGAAATAATGATTCTGTTGAAATCTTTAGACTTTGTGAATAGTGGTTAGAGAAGGTAAAGATAGGCGTAGATGTCTATTGTATCCTAAATCTGAGTATTGGCCTATAAACTGGAGATTAAAGGTTCTGAAAATATGTGTTAAGAGGAGTTATGCTTCTAAGTCTGGCGTAGGAATCTGCTTGTTATGAGAATTGTTGTTCATACTTAGTTGAGTAGTTTTCTATCTGAATGAATTGTTCATAGGTCTGAGTATTGTCTTATTTGATATTTGGGAATTTGAATATATTGCTTCATTAAATTCTACCTTAAATAGAAATAGGAGAATCTGTTTTGTTCATATACAATAAAGTTTGGTTGTGCTTATATTGTTAGAAAATCTATATTTTAGTAGTTGGTGTTTTCTTTGAGAAATGGTTGTTGATAGAGTTGATTTGGAAAACTGTGCAATCTGTGAATTTGCGATTGAAGTTCTGAATTGAGGATATGACTGTTGATGAAATTGGCTTGGGAAAAAGCTGTGAAAGCTGTGATTTAGAAATTTAAATTATGTTTTGGGGAAATGATTGTTTAAATTAGAAAGTCTGCACTCTCTTGTTAAACAGAAATTTTGCAAGTTGCTCCCTAAAATTGACCTCATTGTTTTTGTTTGCAAGCCTGAATGAAAGAATAGGATACTATTTTAGTAAAATGGGTAAAACTAATTTAGTAGAAATCTATTGGTAAACAAGGGAATTTTGTAATATGAAAAAACATGGGATTGAAGATTTGTTGATTAGATTGGATTATATTTTGAATATGTTGTTGATTGATTTACTTTGAAGATTTGTAGATTAGATTAGATGGTATTTTGTTGAATATGAGGTAGATTGGTTTACTTTGAGGATTTGTTATGTTACTTTGACATGTTGTTTGATAGTCTATGTTTTCTTGTGCTTGGACTCTGAGGATGTGTTGTATTGTATGATAACTGTTGGATAGAATACAATGCTTATGTGAGTTTCAAGGATATGGTTATTGTCATGCTTAGGAAATGTTATTGTATTTGTTATAGTTAGTGTTCATGAAGCCTATGGGCTATTGATTGAGGATTTGTTGGATAAGTTTGTTGATAGAATATGATGCTCAACATATAAGTCTCGAGGATATGATTAAACCGTCATTATGTATCATGTACATTCCATGTATCATGTTTTTCAAGAAAGTAATGAAAAGAATTTTATGCATATGTTTTCATGAAAGAGAATTTAAAATATGAAATAAATTGACTGTCCCGCATGAAGTGGACCTAATGTGTTAACTAAATAACATAAAATATTGTTATGGGTAGGGTTTGAATTGGTTGTCCCGTATGTGGTGAACCAAATGGTGTCACTCTCCCTTAGATTGATGTCTCACAATGATCGGACTGTAAAGCAAAAGAAAAAGAAAAGAAAAGATAGATGTCTAAAAAGACTATTTTTACATGTTGCATCTCATAGTCATGTCACATTTTATATTTTTTATGTTTCACGCTTTATGTTATATTCTTTGCTGAATATTAGACTCATTAGATGTACTCTATGATGTAAGAAAATAAAAGAGATTAAAGAGCTTGAAGAAAAGAACTTGTTGATAGTGCAGTTGAAGAGAACTTCTCATTGACGAAGCTAGAGCATTGTCTAAGTAAATTTGATTGTGGGTGAGAATTTAAGAAAGATTAATTTTAAGGATGTAAATTTTTATCAAGATTTATGTTCATTTCTGTTAAATATGAAAAGAAAATAATTATAAATACTTTGGTCATTTAAATATGAGTCTTATTACAGTTATTTTTATGTGAGACTTCATAAAGTCTTCCACTACAAAGGTTTAAAAGTGTATGAAATTATATTTAATAAAAGGTGAGATTTTACCAAACTCTGATTTCAAATGATGTTTTTCATAAAGACTTTCTTATCGCATGAATTTTTAAAAGGCCCCATTTTCTATAAACGTATATAAAAAAAAAATTTAACGCTACGGGGCGTTACATTGGACGTAGGCAGATTTGTCGAACCGCGTGAACAAACCGGTGTCCTCTCTCTATCCCTTATCTCTCATTGTTTGTATTAAATCACTTAAGGATAGAATATTTAATATTACACCCCCCCCCCCCCAGTCCCCCTCCCCTTAGGGATGTATACAGTCCTACAATAAGCTCTTGATAGGTGTGTGAGTATGCACTGTGGTGCAACCATTGTGATGTCATGGCTGCTATCTACTAAAAGGAGATTTTGAGTTTTTGAGTTCACACTGCGAAACTGCCTATGCATTGTCAATGCATGAACCTCTTTAGAAACATCACATTAAGGAGGATGCAACTTAGGAGATGCAGTCAGATATGAAAAACAATTATCTCTACAAGTTTTTAAAATTACACTTTGTAACTTGGCTATGTTTACAAAATTAGATGGATTAGCACTAAAGTTTTAAAACGCAAACAAAAAATTCCCACTAAAACATCATCATCAACTAACATAATATCCATAAGAGCAGTGTGTTCATGAAAGACCTTGGGTGGTAAAGCCTTAATAAGCATATCCGCAATCATAGAGTTTGTAACGATATATTCAATAGACAGTTGGCCAATCTGAACTCTTTCTTTGACAACCAAAATTTTGATGTCTATATGCTTTGGATTTGACATGCTTCTGTTGTTATTGGAATATAAATATCTACCATGTTACAAAGTGTAATTATCTCTACAAGTTTTTAAAATTACACTAATTTATTGTCAATAGTATAACTTTAACAATCCTTCAACACCTTCTATAATCTGCAATCCAGTGACAAAGTTCCACAACCATATTCCATGATTGGATGAGCCATAGGAAAGTATGAATTCTGGTGCCATAGTGGTGAAGTAGTGATTGATTTCTTGACACTCTTCTATGAAATTGCTCATCTAGCTAGCAGATAATGTAAGCAGATGTAGATCAAAAACTATCTTAGCATCTAATAAAATTGGAATCATAATACCAAATGACCTCCAAATTATTTGATTTCTATATGTGAGCATGTAACCTTATGTTTTATAGATATCTCAAAACATGTTTTGCTGCAATCCAGTGGCTTATTTCTAGATTTCTTAAATATCTACCATGCATGCCAACTATGTACGGAATATATGAATGTGTACATATCTGAGCATACATCAAACTTCATACTATCAACCTATAAGGAATCTTCTGCATTTCATTGATTTCGATCAAATTCTTAGAGCATTGTTGTTCGTTAAATTTGTCACCTTTACTAACAAGGGTATCTCCTTATTTACAATCTTGCATTCTAAATCTCTTGAGTACAATCTCAATATAGCTCTTTTGTGATAATCCAATTAAACCTCGAGAGCAATCGTGATATATTTGAATTCCTAATACGAAAAAGGAGTCATTCATTTCTTTCATCTCAAATTTCTTTGAGAGAAATCTTTTGGTGTCATGCAACAAGCTTATATCATTACTGGCAAGAAGTATGTAATCAACTTATAAAATCGAGAAAATATATTTACTCCCTCTTAACTTATGGTATGTACTTTAAGCAACTAGATTTACTTCATAACCGAAATAGATGATAACTTGATGAAATATATAGTACCACTGACGAGAAACTTGCTTCAATCCATAAATGTATTTCTTAAGTTTGCAAACTATATTCTTTGCATCTCACGATACAAAGTTGTCTGGTTGCACCTTATGAACCATTTTCTCATGTTTCCATTGAGAAACACAGTCTTGATATCTATTTGATGAACCTCAAGATCAAAATGTGCCACAAATGCCATTATAGTTTTCAATGAGTCTTTCGACGAAATCGGAGAGACGAGCTTTATATCATATTACATTACCTTTATGAGTGATGTCTTTCTTTTGAGTGATGTCTTTCTTTATGAGTGATGTCTTTCTTTTGAGTGAATCACTTAACGACAAGACGAGCTTTATATCTTATTACATTACCTTTCGAATCCCTTTTGGTTTCAAATATCACTTTGCAACCAATGGGCTTCACACCTATAGGCGATGGGACAAGACATGTTTACTTTTGAGCATGCATAATATTTATTTACTTGATTATCTTGGTTCTGTGAGCTAAGTTTGATTGATCCATGTGGAGGTCGACCATTGAAGGATGTGTTTGTTGTGTTTTTGTTAACTAGAGTAATTGATAGCTGAATGTGTCGTGTTTCTGGGCGCAAAATCATAAACCTGATCAGGATCATTATGGTTATTTCGATCGCCTGAGTCTCGCCATTATTTATTTCTGTTACTGTTGATGGCATGTCATTTTCAGAATCTGAGTGACTCTATTTTCATTGAACTTTTTTCGTTAGGCAGTAGTGGCCTATTTTTACACATGTACCACATTATAGTGGAAGTTTTCGACATTTGCCATACTAGTCGTTTTCTACTTAGTTTTATTTAAATATTTTATCTATGACATGCTCACATACTCTTTTAAAATAGTTAAGTTGAATGTAAAACTTTTCCCCTACTAAGTTTAGTCAACTCACCCCAAAGACTCACCCTTTTTCAGAACTTAGTTTGAAAGATCTGAAGTTTGTCATCGCAGGAGTAGCCTCTGCGTGTTGTTATTCCTAATGTTAATTTTATTTTGAGGGTTTTTTTGTGAGGTTTGATGTTGTTAAATCGTATCTTTACTTTAGTGTCATAAGAGATATTGTAGTAAATATAATTCCATAATAAAATAATATGCCAGAAAGTATAAAATAATCCTAAATCTGATCAAGATCGTTATGACTGTTTCAATTGTCTGAGTATCGCCATTATTTATTAATGTTACTGTCGATGACATGACATGTTGGGAGTCTATGAGTGACTCCATTTTCACTGAGCTTTTATCGTTGGACAGTAGTGGCCTATTTTTACGTATGTACCACATTACAGTGGGAGTTTTCAACATTTCCCCTACTGCTTGTTTTCTACTCAGTTTTATTTAAATGTTTTATCCATGACATGCTCACATACTCTTTTAAAAGTTTAGTTCACCCCAAACGACCCTTTTTCAGGACTTAGTTTGAAAGATCCGAAGTTTGTCGACACAGGAGTAGCCTCAGCATGTTGTTATTCCTAATGTTAATAATATTATTTCGAGGGTTTGTTTGTGAGATTTGGCATTGTTAAATTGTAGCTTCACTTTAGTTTTGTTTTCTTTATACTTTCTAGTATATTATTTTATTATGAAATTATATTATTACAATATCTCTGATGTTATTAATAGACCGTTGGTTTTAGTTATTTGATTTGGGTCTTGACAAATCTTATTTCTTTTAAGTCTTCCGTTGCTCATTAAGTCATTAATTAAGTTTAAGAGTTGGACAAATAGGTCGGTTCGTTTTAAGACGTGACAATAGATTAGTGTATAGGTCATCGCCTTTATAATTCTCTGATCTTATTATCGTTCTAGTACACTGCACAATGCCGATTAGAAAAGATACTGCTGATTTCAACCTCTTGCAGCCACTAATATGTAACGCTGGTATAGATATTTCCCTATGATATATGGATTTTTTTGTAAGGTAAAGTTATGTTTCCGTGTATCGTCCCACATTTGAGTATGCTCCAAGCACTCCTATGTCACCTTTATATCGTATTTTTCTCAAGTCTAAGTGTTTTAGACAAAGCTCATTATATTGTTACGGAGGTTTTCTCAATCTTTCATTGTTCTCCATGCAAGGCAAGGCTTTGCCTGAAATTGAACTACTCTTTTTCCCTTACACTTTGCTGTCCATACAGATCTTCTTGCTAATGCCATCATGACACTACAGTTTTCTACATCTTTAGGAAAGGCAACGGCCCTCAAGTGTCGTCTCTTTACAACAATTACCAGCCCTTAACTATTGTCATCATGGGTCGGAGGTGGGGACGATGGGGTCCAAGAAAACTGCTTCAAGATTTGAGGTTTGATGGTGGTGTTAATTGATATTTAGAGACAGAGGAAAGGGAGAGAGAGAGAGAGAGAGAGGGAGGGTCATTATCAAAGTCAATTGACAAAGAGGGAGACATAATCCTTATGGCATTGGAAAAAATGGACCTTCTCCACTGCATTATCCTCAAAGCCAATCTTTTCCAACAAATCTAAGTACCAACCAGAGAGCTAATCATAATTGCAAAAAGTAAACAAGAAGATTGACCTCCTCGCTCACTTTCTCGTGATTCTTACTTGTCTAGTTTTCAAAGTACTTATATTACTAACTTTTTTTTACTGGTGGAATATTTGAACTTTTTGAATGAGGTGATTTTTTGACAGATATAAAAGCTCCAACTTGGGATCTTCCGCTCTACCAACAATTTGAGAAACTTGCATAATTGAGTTGAGAGTAATTTTAATCTACATTTCATAACCTAGTGAAGGACAAGATGCTGAAAGCGTCAATGGTTGAGACAAACGAGATGCCTTCAGTTGTATGTGAGTGGGTTGGCCCATTGAAACATTGGCACATGCATATCTACTGATTAAGATTGAGTTAAATCAAAACCGCAACTTAATTATCTACTGAGGGTGATGATGATAGAAACATGACCATCACTTTCATGAAATGGAAGCTTAACATCTCAATAGCCATCATTATTATTCAAGCTCTACCCATTAGTCAACCCGTCAATCCAAGATCATGAACGACTACTCACCGTGTCTCATGGTCGGAAAGATAATGTATGTAAAGCTGGAATTGGGGGAAGGATCAGAACCCCATCATGAAAAAGAATTCAAAGAAAAGCCTCGAGTTTTCTAAGCCACCCATAATCAAAAGGTTAAAGGGATAATTACATTTGTTCAGCTTTTGTCTGATAGTCAACTTAGGAGGCTGCATTATTATTTTTGTTCGTTTTCTTTTGGGGGAGAGGTTAATGATGCAGCTAAGCAAAGTGTATAATCTTCGCCAACAGTAAGAATGAAAGAAGAAGCACTCATTGGAAACAATGGTTAACAGTCCATCACCCATGGCCTGGCCCATTTCATTTCTCAGCTAAATCAACTCAACAACTGCGCATTGGTTAGATACAAATTGAAGTATGGGCCGATTCCAACAGCTCAATTTGCTCATATAAGTAGACTCAGGAAAACATTAACTGGACTGAACAATGAGAAACAATTAGAACCATAGATTGTGGTTCGGTTCTTGCATTTCTATAAACTGAGATTGGTTTGGTTTTTAGTGAAGGAGAACTGTCTTTCAGGGTTTGGTTGTCGCTTTTGGTTGCAAAGATCATAACCCAAATTGTACAATCAATAAACTTGAATTTAATCTATGACTCAACCCAAATCTGAAAAAACCTGGTCCCCAACAGACCCTATTTATTATATGTTTCAACAAAATTATTTTTTTAATCAATTGCTCAACTTATGAAAACTGAGATCCATGCTTTAGTTCGCGGTTTTGTATGGAAAAAATCATTAGAATCAAAGCCCAAATTTGACCCACACTTAGTTCAATTCCGAAATTAACATGTGACCCGGCTCAAACCCAATAGAACCAAAGAGACAAGCGCAACTACATCACAAGTAGGTCCAAGCGAAATAAAAGCTCATAGTGCTGTGTTTTGGTAATAGTTTCATCATCCTATGTTCCAAAGCTCAGAGTGCTTCTCTACTTCATCTGGCAACTTGGAAGCATTCGAACTTGGAGAGCAGTCGAACTCAAAATCCCAATGGATGAAACCCATTGCCAGGACTCGTAGCCTGCAAGTCTTTAAACAACACCAGGAGGGTATGGCCAGTGTTGCATAAAGAAACATTACATTAATGACGATAGAGACCTCAAAAGATTTAGAATTTGAAAAGAGGAAGAAGCAATTGCAATCCTTGTTCATTCGTGTCATACAGAGCCCAACCCATGTGAGAAACTGTGTCCTGACAACCTGTTTTATCCCTTTTTTTTCTTCTTTTTTATTTTTTTGGGGCCTTTTCATTGTGTTTTTGAGTGGATGGTGTTGCTTTGCTTTTGTTTTTCTTCCTCTTTTCTGATTGGCTTTCCTTCTATTTCTATCTCCCCTACAACACAAAACAGCCACCTTGCTTCTCAATCATTATGGCTACTGAGACTGAGAGTGTCGTCGCCCGTCCTCCTGTTGACGAGGTTAATTTTCCGGGATTTCTGCTCTCTTTTTCTAGTTTTCTGCTAATATTTCTCGTACTGTTCTTACTTCTGTCGCTCGAGGCTATCTTGTGTGTTCTCTTAGCGTTTCGTCTTATTATATCGTCTGTCTTCTAAGAATGAGTTATTGATTTATAGATTCTGTGCTAAGCCAATTGATTTAAGGTTGTTTCTTGAATCGGATTTAGATTTTCTGTTGAGCCCTCCAGGAAATGAGTAGGCCTAATAACAGAGTATCCTCTCATGGAGACGACGATCAGACCCATCCATTATTTGACCAAAGTTCATCTTTCATGCACTAGAAAAGATGAGTGCTATAAATCTTTTTGGAACTAGTGTTAAGTTGAGATCCTGGTTGTTGTTAAGCTCTTCAACTGAAACTCTTGATTTTTGATACATCGGACTGACAAGCCAAGCCGAGTAGATGGTGTTGCCATAAAAATGATACATCGGACTTATAAGCCGGGGATGGCAGCTCCAGTCCTGGATCCTTTTTTATTCCATGATGCAATCCTACGTTTTATATATTTAACGCAAATACCAAACACTGTTAAATCTACTTTGATTTAGAGGCACTTCATTCTTTTCTTGTTCCTGCAGTATGAGTTTACTGGTTTAACCTTCAAGCATCCCAAATTGCATTAAGGTTATTTATTTTACTTATATGACTGATTATAAATAACGCCAATATAATATCAAAATATACATAATCGAGCCAAGATTTAACCAAGCTTCTGCTTCACTTCACAATATGTAATAGCCTGCTACACTTTATCCCTACTCTCTCTTTACTGCAGAAAATAGAAGAGATAGCGGATGAGATGAAAGTGGTGGCAGAAGAAAGCACCACTCCATGCAAGGATATTGGAGAAGAAGACAGTCTTAAAGTCGAGCAATCACAGATCATGACGTCTACTTTAGCCAAGTCGGAGGAAGAGGAAGTCCACCCAAAGCTTGAGTTTCCTGCTATTGAGAATGACCAAATCGAACCAATTCCTGAATCACAAATACCACAAGACATCAAAGTGGTCGACCCTCCCCCGACAGAATGCGTAGAACAACTCATGAAGGATGCCTCGGAGACCGCAGATGTGGCTGCACCTGCTGTTGAGACTAAACCAGAGAAGAAAACATTTGCTGACTTGCCAGCAGAACAAGAGTCAGAGGAAGCCGCAATTGCAGAAGTAAGAGACACGTTGGAACCTGCAGGGGGGGTATTGGCAGATACCTCTGCAGAGAAAGAAGAAGATGATCAATCATCAGTGATAAAAAATGAAGAAGAGCAACCAGGAGTTACTTCTATAGAGAGAGAGCAAGACGATACACCATCCATGGAGGCCGGGATAACAGAAAAAGAAGAAGAAGAAGAGCATTTGACCATTGCCTCTTCAGAGAAAGAGCAAGATGAACAACAACCGGAGGAGTCTGGTGTAAAAGAAGCAGAAGAGAAACTATCACTTGTCTCTTCCGAGAAAGAACAAGAGAAGCAACCTTCTATTAATCTCGTGATAAAAGAAGCAGAAGATCAATTGGCAGTAGAGAAAAATCCTGAGGATCAACCGTTGGCAGAGCCTACGATGAAAGCAGTAGAAGACCAACCAGAAGTTGAGCATGAGGATCAACAATCGCTATCTGCAAATTCTATTCCTGCATTAGAGGTTGAATGTGTACCTACCATGGAAACGGAGCGGCCAGTGTCTGTTCTTCCAGGGGAAGAATTAGAACCAGCTATAGTGAAAGAAACAACATATTCAGATTCAGGGGCTACAAACGTTGAATCTGAACCTACCACTACCACGGAAATGGAGCAGCCAGTGCCTGTTCTTCCAAGAGAAGAATTAGAAGCAGCCATAGCAAAAGAAACGACAGATTCAGAATCAGGGGCCACAAACGATGAGAATCCGAAACAGGAAGCTGCCAGGTTGGATGATAAGCAAACTGAACAGCTTCAGAACACAGATGAGGTGTGTGAACCTGACGGAGATGCGGCTGCTGAAACAGTTAATGATGAGGGGATATTGGATGTTGATGCTGAGAATACCACTCTGGTGAAAGAAGGAATAGTCTGCAGAGAAGTTAAGGAGATTGGAAATTCTGAAGAAGGGAGAGTTGAACAGAGCGAATCAGCTGGAGGGGGTGACTCAACTCTACCCGTCCTGGAAAGTATCAAAGAAGAAGTGAATGAATCAAGAGCAGTTGAAATTGTCGAAAAGTTATCCAAGGATGTAGTTTTAACGGATGAGAAGTCTGAAGAAGAGGGTGAAGAAACTGCAGTGAAAAGAGGAGAGGGAAACAAAGAGATAGAGGGGGCGATTGCTCAGCTGACCACTGTAGAGGATGTGGGGAGTTCTCTTTCTACTGCTAATGTTGCCAAAAGTTCTACTGATGAAGAGAGAAGCTGCCAAGAAGCTGACCTTATTGCAGAAAACAAGATAGAGGAAGATGTAAAAGATGAGAATGCAGTTGTAACTGAAACCAGTGAAGTAGAGGGCGTAGAGAAAAGTGTTGACAATCTCACCACTGCTACCGGAGAAACAACCGAAGTGAATACCCAAAGATCTGTGGAGCTAAGCACTGAAGAAAAGGCAGATGCTGTGCCGATAACTAAACTTGATGTTGAAAATCAGGAGTCTTCGACAAAGGATGGGGACGAGTCAAAATCATCTGAGAACCAGCAAAAAGAAGTTCCATCAAAGCCTGCTCAGAAGCATTCGAATAACATATTATCAAAAGTAAAACAGTCGCTAGTGAAGGCAAAGAAAGCCATCATTGGGAAATCACCAGGCTCAAAAAACATCCCATCTGAAACCAAAGGTGATATTCAAGTGAAGTAATTGAATTGGATATAAAAACATCGCGAAAATATCCATAAATGTGCTTGCCTTCTTAGTTTGCTCCATGGTCTGATGATTTATCTTTGATTGTGTATGTAATTGTATATATAGTTGATAAAGTACGCTACACTAGGTCATGTGAGTTTTAATCATTTAAATTATTTTCAGAGTATGAGAGTTGGTTGTGCAGATTGATAAAAACATGTATTTGCAGCGATTGCTTATGGATTTCTTTTTATGCAAATATTTTTCTTCATGGATTTGTCTTTTACTATCTAGTTTACTAGGATTTTCGTTGAATGAGAATGGGGAATCCATCATCACCATACCTGGAACAACGTCCATGAGTCACCAATAATCTCTGCAGGAACACTGTCCGTTTGCAAAATGATGAAACCTGTTGATATCCCTTACTATAATTTCTCTTGAAAAAATTTCCGAAGCAAACTTCATTACTGTATGACAATCTCCGCAGGTCCTTAGGTTCTTCTTAATCCTAATTGGGGCCCCTGCAGGAAGGCTCAGAACTCCAAATGCAAGGGCTAGTTTCTCGCTGTGGTGCCACAAACTCTGCTCTTTGTACCCTTCTGCACTATTGATTGCAAATTGGATTTCGGCTACGTACCCTCGTTTCTTCACTGCCTGCAACAACTTCTCCAAGACTTGATATATCTCATCTGTTTTTGCATGTGACTTATCATTTGCAGTAAAAACAAAGGTCAAATTCTTCACGTCAATCCAGCTGCATCCGGTTTCTTTTCTTACCCCACTGGCGCCCATTAATCTTCTGACTTCATCGGCTTCATCCAACATTCCACTTCTCATAAACATGTTTGAAAGCAGCACATAGTTCCCTGGATTATCCGGTTCCAACTCAAATAGTCTCATTGCAACGTCCTTCCCCATTTTCAGGTTGCCATAGTTCCTGCAAGCTCCAAGCAGAGCCCCCCAAACAGACGAATCTGCTTTGATTGGCATTGATTCTAAAAACCTCTTGGCTTCAAGCAACTGACCTGCACGACCAAACAAGTCAACAATGCATGCAAAGTGTTCATGCCCTGGGATGATCCCATACACTTTCGACATCGAGTTGAAGTAAAAAAATCCCTCTTCAACACGACGGGTGTGGCTACAAGCTGATAAAACAGAAACAAAAGTAATGTAATCAGGTTGAATACCCTCTTTCAACATTTCCTCAAACAATTCGATCACCCGATCTGCATGACCATGTTGCTGGCAAGCTGCAATTATAGCTGTCCAACAAACAATGTTAGGATTCTCGATTTCTTCAAATACCTTATAAGCATCTATCAAGCTCCCACATTTTGCATACATCGTAATCAGCGAACTTCCTACACATGCATTTTTTGCATTCCCAGTTTTTATTACCTGATCATGTACCAGAGCCCCTTGGTTAAGTGCTGCGAGACGAGCACAAGCATGCAAAACAGACGAATATGAGGCTTCATCAGGTGTTATGTCTTCCCTCCTCATGCTCCAAAAATTATTGCACGCCTCTTCACAGTTGTCATTATGGACACACCCCATGATTATAACATTCCAAGAGACAACATCTCTCACTTCTACGTTCTGGAACAACTTGAGAACATCATCAAATAATCCACATTTTCCATACATATCCATCAAAGAGTTTGTTATGTAAGCTAAGTTTAACATACAATACTTAAGAGCAACTCCATGCACTTGTTTGCCAAATTCTAAGCTGCCAATGTTTGCACAGGCGCTTAGCACGCTCGAATAGCTCACTTGATCAGGGACTACATAATTATCTTGCAGAAGTAACCCGAAATACCACATTGCCAGATCATATAAATGGTTTTGCAAATAACCTACAATCATTGAATTCCAAGAAACAAGGTTTCTAAGAGGCATTTCGTCGAACACCTTCTGGGCCAAATTCATAACAGAACATTTGGCGTACATGATGAGCAATGCGCTGGCAACAAAGACATCAGTTTCGAAACCTTGTTTCCTGATCAAGCAATGCATCTGTTCCCCGTGGGAAGGAAGTGTGGTGTCAGCGCAAGCAGGTAATATAGCAGAAAAGGTGAAGTGGTTTGGATAAACGCCAGCGCCCCTCATTTGGGAAAATAAAATTAATGCTTCAAAGGGTCTATGGGAATGGGAAAGACGAGTAATGAGAGAAGTCCAAGAAACAACGTTCTTGAGGACGCCATGCGTGGTGGAGAACAAAAGAGAAGCTTGATCGATACGACCAGACTTAGCATACAAGTTGAGGAGATTGTTGAAGAGGAAAGGGACGGAAATGAAACGGTTAGTGAGAAGTTGAGCGTGGATTTGAGAAACATGGGCGGGGGTGTTTGAGTCAGAAACAACATTGAGAAGATAGTTCAGAGAGGTTGGATCCAGCGGGGTAGAAGGGGTCAGCTGGAAATGGAATGATCGGCGAATGAAATTAGAGAAAGAGAGGAGAAGGGATGAAGGTTGGTTAGAGTAAACAGATTTCATAAGCCAAAGCTGAGTTTCATGGAAGCTCTGGTTCTGAAAATGAATTCAGTCTTCAGTTGAAGGCAACAGGTGTTCATTTGGATCAATAAATAAAATACAAGTGTTTTTCTCCATTGTTAACTTCACTGTAATTTCATTATTTTATTTGATGCAATATAAGAGTGATAGCAATATGTCGTGCGACAAAGAAAAGAAGGAGACACAGATTATAGTGGTTCAACAATGAAGATTATAGTCCTTTGATTTTGTGGTTCTAGACTCCATAATTTTAATGGTCCTTGGACATCCTAAAAATAGGGATTTTACAACTATAGGGTCAAGTCTATGATCCTCTCATCACCATCAATGATCCATTTGAAACCTTTAAATTTTCATTTTACAAGGCAGGCAAGCATAACAATCTGCGGTAGGTCATTATCAATCTGCCGTAAAACGTGGACCATCAGTGATGGATTTTGGACCATCTGCACAGATCGTATTACGATTCGTGGCAGATCATCAATATTATAACATTATTTTTAAAAATAATGATTCATGATGGAACAGTACATGTACCGCTGCAGATTGATTATGATCCGTGGCCAATTGATAATGCTCCGTCACAGATTGACTATGATCCGCGGCAGCTTGATGATGTTCCGCCACAGATCATCTGGCCTCGTTTGCCTCGCTGTTATCCACAAGTTGCTTAAATTGTTGCAATGAGTATGTTTGTTGTTTGTTGATGATAAATGAAATGGTTTGAGTTAATTTCCATTTCAAAAAATTAAAATTTTACAAGAGTTTCCCTTGTTTTTAGTCTATCCTTCCTGTGACATTATCAAAACCCAATATTATCTAAAACAGTATTTTCCAAATAGATATTATCCAAGCAAACAAAACAAAACTTAAACATCAACATATATAGAGACAATGAATTTTTTATTATATATAACAAATTCAGTATCTTAGTATCTCTACACATCTCAGCTAATCTACATCGTCGTCTTCTTGCTAGATTTCTCCCCCAAATCAGTGATCGCAAATGACAAATGTGGGTCCACGTATATGTTGGAAGCTTTGGCAAACAACAGGCCCTTTGTGGGTACATCATCATGATGGTGGAAGTCTTCCTTTTTCTTGCAATGTCAGATCACCTCCAACCGCTCACTCGTACACCGAAAGATGCCGTGTAGGCTAAAATGCAAAGGAAAAAATCTTGGAATGTTGTAATTCAATGTTGTACTTCTCTTCGGTTCTCAGCTCCTCCTCTGAGATCGTTATCCCGTAATGCTCAAAAATCCGCTAAATGAGCCAATTAAAAGGTAGACTCTTCACCGGGTTGTTGAGCACTTTGTACATGTGACTCAAAATGACAAAGCCAATGCCCACTTTTTTCCTATTGAACACATTCTCGAGCAAATATAGATCCATGCAGCTAACATGGTCTCGATGTCCATCCCAAGGAAAAATGGTGTACGTCATGATGATGTGGATCACTCGGACTATGACATTCAAGTCACTAGACTTTGGCTTTTTATACGCTGCGATCTTGTGATCACGCTGCAACAATCTAAGCACTACAAGCCCTTTTCCTCTTTTGATGAAAGGTGGCTCCTAAGAGACGTGGTAGTAGTGCTCGCTTGGTTCCTCCGCCAAACATCCAAGCAGCACGTTAATATCTTTGGGAGACAGCCTCAACTACCATCCAAACATGTAAGTCCGTACCTCCAATGGTTGGGTGGAATGTTCCAAATTTGCTTAAAACAGTTTGACAATCCAGTCATAGTAACTTCCATCCAATTGGCACAAACTGGCTAAGTCAGCCCCCTCAAACAATTTTTCAATTTCCAACTCAGCAAATGACTCAAAGTCTACTATCTAGAAATAGTAATTGAACGGTGTTTAACATCAACTTCATACCGTTCCTTCACGTCGGCTGTCCTGAAGAGTTGAGAGTGGAAACTCACTGTAACAAGTTGGAAACTGACCAATGCACCTGCTGCCGGTCGTTGTTGAGAGTGAGGTTGAGGCTGAGGTTATTGTGCTTCAATTCTGCCAACAAGGGTAGCCGTGGGTCCTCTAACTTCACCCTCGGTTGCTGCACTTTCCGCTACGGGTGTTGCACCTTCTGCCGCGGGTGCTCAACCTTGCACCGCGGTAGAAACATTGTGGTGCAACTAACTGACAATGAGATCAGTTGCGGTCTAACTTCGTTCACGACCCAATACTGTCATTTCTTGTCGTGGTCATGGCTGAGTCTGCGACAGACCACCCTTTCGCTTAAGAGTCAATTTCTTTGCCCTAGACTCCATTTGAATCGATAATAATGTGATGAACTAACTTTGAGAATACGAATATTCATCAAGGATATCGTGGTTCGCGGTGAACTCGTTGTAGCGGACAGACAAGTCTTATATAGTAGGGTACAGGAACGCAAAACGATGCATGATGATCTGCGCGCGGATCATTATCAATCTGCCGCAGATCGTAGTCAATCTGCCGCGATTCGTGTCCCAATCTGCGGTGGACTATCAATATAATAATGTTATTTTTAAAAATAGCGATCCACAACAAAATAATAGATTATCCGCCGCAGAACGAAGTCAATGCATTGAATGGCAAACGTGACAATGATATTTGCGGGGGCCTTTTTCATAGTTTCGTAATTAATTTGGCAATAAAAATAATTTTGTGGTTGATTTGTCATTGATAACAAAGTACGATAATTGATTTGTCATTTTTCCTTTTTTTTTTTAAGTATAAAATGGACCCTCCCAAGAAATATTATCAATGTGGCTTATTTTCCAACTTTTTTATAATCATTTTTGCTCCACTATTTGTTGTCCTCGATAATTGTCTTCACCATTTTAATGTTATTTTTATGTGTATATATGTTCATGTTTACTCGTGGAAGTAGATTGGCACAACTTTTTTCTCTAGACTCCATGACTTTTCTCGACATGGCTGATGATACTATGACTACACTATTTGTTGTCCAAAATAATTGCCTTCACCTCTCAAATGTCATTTTTAGGTCTATGTATGGTCTTGTCCAATGACATACTCGTTAAAGTAGATTTGCACAACTTTCTTGCAGACCATATGACTTTTCTTGACGTAGATGATGCTAATTAATATCTAGGTTTGATACACTATATTGGCTAGGTTTAAAATTAACAATTCATTGGTCTTGGAGTATTTAAGTCTATTATTCATTACATTTGAGTTATTTTTTGTGATTTATTTCTTTGATGCATGGGGATGGAACAAAAATTTAAACAGAAGAAATACAGCAAGAAAGGAGGAAATGCAAAGTCACAACCCTGGGAATGCACGCTCCCATTTAAGAGAATTCAAAGCCAGAGTGTTCTCACACAAAGTCACCCATTAACATTCCTGCGTTGATTGATAAAGAACATAATGTCGTAATGCTACTTTGATAACAATGTAACGCGAATCGAAGCTGCAACTTTAGTCATTTGAAGTCGCAACACAAGTTATTTGACAATGTTTTTATCTTTTTCAAATTAGATTTTGGGAGATACGTGTAAGATTAATATTTCATTAAATAACACACATGATATAATTAATGATTTGATGAATTAATGAGCCTAGTCCCATTAGACTAAATTATAAATTAATGTAACATTTGATGGTGAGTGTTAATTTAATTGTTTCTTCAAAGAAACTAGGCCACTCCAAATAGAGTTTTCTCACAATCAAGGAATAACGACAAGGATTAAGGTTAAGTAAGAGAAATCTCATTTCATGGATCACTTTCATCAATTTAAAGTTTTGAATTTTTGATAATTCAGAGCTAAAGTTTAATATTTTGAGAATTAAAGTTTCCATTCTTTTAGAACTAAAGTTTCAATTTTTCGGCAACCAAAGTTTTGATATTTTTAACGAATTGAAATTTTTATTTTTGAAGCACTGCGACCATGGATTCCTAGTGTCGGTTCTCCGTCCTCTTGGTTTGCATAGTCATGATGCTAGTTTAAAGTATTTTATTTTGTGACTTAAATGTTGGAGGTTAAAATATTTTCTTTTAGTTATTAAAGTTGATATATTAGAGTTGATTTTATCACATAAAGATAGCAATTTGGTTGCAATTATTTTTTATCAAATGAAGTTTAATATTTTGATATTTATCAAATGAAGGTGGCATTTTTATTGCAATTATTATTATTCTAATTTAATTTTAAAACTTACAATCAAGTAATTTATTAATAACAAAAGTAATTAAATTAGAAAAGTTTGTGAATGTCAAATTAAATAAAATCAATTACTCATTATTACGTGATGCATACATTAGTGAAAATTGATACCACTGTTTGTCATAGTAAGAAATATGTAGTGTAGTCTATATTATTGACAGTGGGCAGAGTTCCCTTTTATTTTATATATTGAAGGGAAAACTCTAGAAGAAAATACAGTTGCTAAAATACAGGGCTAACAACTTATTGTTAGCCATACTACCAGTAACGTAATCCTAGAATAATAGAGATACATATATACTCTAACATCCCCACTCAATCACAAGGTCCAAAGAACGCAGAGATTGTCACGGCAAGCATAAAACTTGGAGATAGACAACGGTTTTGTAAGTCCATCCGCAAACTGAGTGGAGGAAGGAGTAAACTCGACACACAATTCTTGATGATTCACCTTGTCCCGAACAAAATGGAAGTCAATTTCAATATGTTTGGTTTTAGAATGAAGGACCGGATTAGAGGCCATATATGTCGCACAAATATTATCACAGTAAATAACCGGGCATTTGGAACCAAGAAGATCAAGCTCGCGCAATAAGGATTGAAGCCAGATGACCTCATAAGCACCATTCGCAACACTTTTGTATTCAGTCTCTGTACTGGAACAAGACACAACTTTTTGTTTGCGGAAGACCACGAAACCAGATTGGCACCAACAAAAATATAGTAGGAGCCTGTACTATGACGATCATCCGAACAAGTAGCTCAGTCGGCATCAGTAAAACAACGTATATCCAGAGAAGGTGATGGTTAAAATGACAATGAGTAGGAAGAAGTGCCTTTAAGGTAGCGAATAATACGCTTTAGAGCTTGCCAGTGAAGATCGGTCGGACAGTCCATGAATTGCAAATGCGGTTGACAACAAAAGAAATATCAGAATGAGTGAGGGTACAGTATTGCAGTCCCCCAACCAAACTCCTAAAAATAGAACCATTTGCAAGAGGAACACCAAAATTCTTGGAAAGTAAACAACCAGTGGCAATCAGGGTTGGCATAGGTTTGCAGGTTGCCATGTTGGCACGCTGAAGGAGATCCAGGATGTACTGAGACTGATTCAGAAGAAATTCGGAGGAAGAGCGAGAGATCCGAACCCCAAGGAAAAAATGTAGTGGACCAAGATCTTTAACAGCAAACTGTGAATGAAGAAAGCCAAGAAGATTGTCAACCAAAGTGGGAGAGTTACCTACCACCATGATATCGTCAACATATACCAGCATAACAATAATAGAGGAGCCTGATTTATAGATAAACAAGGAGCTGTCAGCCTTTGAAACAGTGAAACCCCACTTAAGTAATGCAGACTGAAGCTTCATATACCAAGCGCGGGGAGCTTGTTTCAAACCATAAAGAGACTTGTGAAGAAGACACACACACCAAGGATGGATCGGCAGGATCGGAGAAGCCTGGGGGTTTTGCCATATATACAGTCTTAGAGAGATCACCATGAAGAAATGCATTGGGGACGTCAAGTTGGCGAATGTCCCAGTTAAAAGACAGAGAAAGAGACAACACTAATTTGATGGTTTGAGGCTTAACAACTGGGCTGAAGGTGTCATCATAATCAATACCAGCTGTCTGATCATAGCTTTTGGCCACTAACCGAGCCTTATAACGATCCAGTGAACCATCAGCATTAGACTTATGTTTAAACACCCACTTACAGCCAATCACACGTTGACCGGGTGGAAAAGGAACTAAAGACCAAGTGTCATTCTTCTTGAGAGCAGCAATCTCGGCAAGCATAGCATCCATCCAATGCTTATGCTTGGAGGCTTCAAGAAAAGTCTGTGGCTCAAAGAATTCGGTAGTAGTAGAGGCAAAATAGATCTTGGTGTAAAAATACCAGATTTAAACGTTGTTTGCGTCTAATGAATATTAATTGTGTCATCTGTACGTCCAATGATGGGAAGAGAACTACTCAACAAGGGTGAGGAGGAAGAAGGAGACGGAGATGGAGACGGAGACGGAGACAGGGTAGCAGGTGGAGGAACAGAAGGGTATTGGTGAGCAAAGATTTGGGAGAACAAAAGAAGGGGAAGAGACAGGGAACGAAGAAAGAAGAGAAGAAGAGGAAAATGGAAAAAGAGATTCACAAAATATGACATGACGGGAAATATAGAGACGGTGAGTGGAGATATTGTAGCATAAGTAACCCTTGTGATCAAGACTGTACCCAAGAAAGGCACACTGAGCAGACCGAGGTTGAATTTTGTTGGAGGTATAGGGATGTAGACACAGATAGCAAAGACAACCAAAAGTGCGAAGGAAGGAATAATCAGGGCGACGGTGAAACAGAATTGCATGGGGAGAGTTGTTATCCAGAGTTGGAGAGGCAAGGAAGTTGATAAGAAGAGCAGCAGTGGAAAAAACATATGGCCAAAATTTAAGTGGAGTGTGAGAATGATAGATAAGAGATAAACCGATCTCAACAACATGACGGTTCTTGTGTTCAACACGCCCATTCTGAGCAAGGGTGTACGGGCAAGAAAAACGATGGAGAATGCCTTTGGAAAGAAGAAAGGACTTGAAGGCCAAGAATTCACCACCCCCATCAGTTTGAATGGATTTAATGGAGATATTAAACTGGTTGAGAACCATGGTGTAAAAATGAATGAAAGTGGGAAGAGCTTGATCCTTAGTTTTTAGTGGAAAAAGCTAGGTAAAACGACTAAAATCATCAATAAATAAAATGAAGTAGCAATCACCAGTGTAAGATGACTCTGGGGACTGCCCCCAGAGATCACTGTGAATAAGGTGAAAAGGAGAAGAGGCACAAGAAGTAGAAATGGAAAAAAGAAGATTATGAGATTTACTGAAATTGCAAGCAGTACAAGCAAACCCAGAATTGGTCGAAAACGAAACATTACAACCAGACAAAATAGACTTAACAATTGATAAGGATGGATGACCCAGCCGAGAATGCCACAGATGCAAAGGAGAAATTGATGAGGTGGAAGGCAGAACAGCAAGGGAAGAAACTGATGAAGAGCAGCAGCAGAAGAAACCGCCGCTGGAGACAACGAGTAGAGGCCATTGTGAACACTACCACGGAGAAGGGTCACCTGGGAGAGACGATCCTTGACAAGAAAAAAGGAAGGATGCAATTCAACAGACACATTATTATCACAGCATAGTCGATGAACGCTGATTAATTTCAAAGTCAAAGAGGGAGAATGAAGCACATTGTGAAGAGAAAGAGATTTAGCAGGTGAGTTAATAGATACAGACCCAACACTGATATAGGGAAGGACATACCATTTGCAGCAATAGCAGTATCAGACCGCTGAAGGAAGTCATGGACTAAAGGTCACTTTGATTGGGGGTGAAGTGGTGAGTGGCACCCAAATCCAACAGCCATGTGTTTGGTGAGGATGTATTGTTGAAAGAAACGTTCATATATGGAGGAGAAGAAGGATCTGGATGATGGGTTGCCTCCATGAAGGAACGAGGAGGGGGCTTGAAGGCGGCGTTGAGGCGATGATAGCAGACAGCAGCAGAATGACTGAACTTATGGCAGATCTGGCACTTTGGTTTGTTTGACTTCCTAGGTCGCCCATACAAAGGTGGTGAAGCAGGCTTACCTAATTTACCAGAGTACAGTGAAGCAGACCTAACGTACGAAGGAGTTTGTTGGGATCCCGGTTGGGGAGACGGGAAGCTCGACTTCGGAGATCGCCCAAGATTGACGGAATCAAAATTGGCTTGAAGAGAGCTCATAGGCTGACACGAGACGACCTGCAAAAGGAAGTACGTGTTAGTAACCCACTAAGAATGACAGGGAAGGAGATGTAGACATTTGATCGGATCCGGGAACTATCTAACGTTAGGTTCACGAATTCTAGATTTTTGAAGAAAATCTACCGATCGCGGGCAATGGTTCGGTTTTCCCTCGCTCAAACTCCCAATGGAAGTTTGAAAAGGGAAAACTTACGAGTTAGCTCAAGCACCACGAGCTTGCTAACAAGGAAGTCCTCTACTTCGTCTCGGATTCGAAGATCCGGGGCGGCCGCTCGACGGAGTCGGAATTTCCTCACAAGGAAGGGAAATAGCAATTTATTAATCTCGTAAAAAGTTGTCTTTCAATGCGTCTAACCATGGAAATTTATAACCTAGGTGATGATGAGTAGGGGTGATGGACGGTCGAGATGAGGCAGATGATGGACGGCTAAGATGAGGCATGTGGGTGGCAATATGCAGGCTCTTGGATGAATGTGGAATGAATGGCCGAGATTAAAGCTGGTGGAAGAACATGCATGGCGTACACGTGGCAGCTCCTTGATGTTTTCTTTGGGCTTGCTCTTTCCTTGGGCTTGAAAAGGATTGGACTTAGCCCATAACTCAATCATCACCATCTAACCTAACCAACAATCTAAATGCATGAATGAGTAAAGCTTATAACCATGCTTTACCCTCACAAAATAGGCTCAATGTTTGCCATGAAAATAAAAATAAGAAATAAATAAAAATATGCAGAATTGAAAGGTTACACGTTTGGGATGCCGGGAAGACAAATTCCCGTCTGATGAAGCTCATAACATTCACGTGTGTCCCAAGTCAAGACATGCACAGGTTGCTCCTTATCCGTTGGGACAACATCCCAAATAGAATCATCCTCGAAGTTAATACCTGCAAAAGAAACAAGATCATTAGTAATTTGGCTAAGTGACAGTAAGGACCTTGTTTGCGATCGAGTAATAGGCCTCGGCCCCCGAGGCATGTCATAGGCATAATCGAGTTCTGCTTGTCGAGATGAAGATCGTAGCTTAGAAAGGGCTATGAAATTCTTCAATGCTAGGAACGTCTGGCCGATTAGAGATAGAGGTTACAAAAGGGTTATACTCAGATCCAAGGCCGCTGTAGAGGTAGATAAGTTGATCCTTTAGTGAAATGGGCTCACCAATAGCCTCCAAGGTATGACAAGCTGAATTCAACTTCTGGATATAATTTGAAGCAGATAACCCATCCTTGGAAAGATTATGAAGCTGACTACGAAGTTCAGTGATTCATGCCAGGGAAGTAGAAGAGTATAAGCGGGCAAGAGAATGCCAGATTGCTAAGGCCGATGTGTAGCATACAAGCTAGGGTAGAAGACAGTCAGAGATTGAAGCATACAGCCAACTCATGAGTAGACGATCATACCGCTGCCATACAACGAAGGCAAGATTCGGGTGGGAGCTTGGCTCAGGAAGAAGGGCAGGAGGAGGTGAGGAGTTTTCTTCAAGAAAACGTTCTAGACCATTAGCAATAACGATATTGAGAATCTAAGATTTCCAGACAAGATAATTGGATGAATCCAATTTGACAGATAGAGTTTGATTGATAGCCGAAAAAGGGGAAAGAGAAAGAGACTCTGAAGGGGTAGCTAGAGTTGGAGATTCAAAAGGGGAAATTAGATTGAGGGTGCCGCTAGAAGAGGCCATGAGAGAGGGCTCTGATACCAAGTAAGAAATATGTAGTGTAGTCTATATTATTGATAGTGGGTAGAGTTCCCTTTTATATACTGAAGGGAAAACTCTAGAAGAAAATATAGTTGCTAAAATACAAGGGCTAACAACTTATTGTTAGCCATACTACCAGTATGTAATCCTAGAATAATAGAGATACATATATACTCTAACAGTCATGAGTATTTTGATCTTTTTTACTAAGAATATGATGATTAAGTTGTTTAGTATATTCAATGATAACAAGTTTGACTAATTGAATAATATTTATATTTACCAAGTATATGATTTTATAGTAATAATATGTTGTTGTATCACCCAAAAGAGAAGTTAATATATATATTATAGCTCATTCACCTTATCTAAATCTCCATTATGTGGTATGGTTTATTACTTGATGCATTATTGTGTGAGCATCTTATAATCTTGCATTATTGTGTGATTCATTAAAGAATGAAATCCTTCCTATTTTAGAATTGACTGAATTTGGTATTTTTGTTGACTGTAATAAAGGAAACAAACAAAACACAAGGAAAAATGAAGCCACAATGAGCCCACAACTCCTATAAATCATACACACAAGCATTTGTGGCCCTTTTGATGTTGCATCTTTTTGTGGAGGAATGTACTTAATCACATCTATTGATGATTTTTCACTTATGAGTTTGTCTATCCATTACTGTGATTGAAAGATAGTTAGATAGAAAAGTGAAGATTGTTAGATCTAACAAGGTGATGAATTTTATCGTAAATATGACAAGAGTGGATTTCCCTGGTACATTCATTAAATTCCAAGAAAGACACAATTGGTGTTGCAAAAAGAAATAATCTTACAAGCATGGACATTTTCAAGTGCATGTTAAGTAAGACATCTTTAATCTTATCACTTTGGTTGCATGCATTAAAGATTGCAATGTATCTATTGAATCAGATTCCTAGTGTGGCAGCTTCAAATATTCATTTTGAACTATGAATAGAAAGGAAACCCAATGTAAGACATCTCCATGTTTAGGATTCATAAACCACATAAAAGGAACTTCATTTAGGAACTATTAGTGGCTATTTCATTAGTTATCCACAAAAATAAAAAAGGTATAGATTTTTTACTATTCTAACCACAACACAAGAATAGCTGGAACTATTAATGTTAGGTTCATTGAGAATAATGAGAATAGTGGGAGTTTAAAACAACAAAAAGTAGAGATTCAAGAATAAAAGGTACAAGTTTCTTTACAATATCATCAATAGAAGTTGTTGTTCTTACAGTTGTTGAACATTTAAATTGTCACGATCTAAAGGCAAGCCTAACAGAAACGTCAGGTTAAATAACTCAATCCTCGGAGATGACCCGATTGCTTAGCCCAAATCTAGGTTGTTAACAGAAGACTTAGTATAAATTAAAACCCAAACGCAAGAGAAAGGAGATAGGGTTCACATAGTGATCAATAAGAGATATAGATTGCGTAATAATAAACATAGAGAAAATATTGTACAGGAAAGAAACCAAACAATACTATACAACAAATTCAACAAACTAAAGAGAGATAAAATTATCACCATGAAATATAGACACCGGCAACTTTGATCTAAACCTGGGAAGGAGGAAGTTGTTGGAGTGAATGACTAACTTAGTGAGAAAATTTATACTATATGTAATGCATGCGAAAATTGGTTTTATCTTTCATTGCAAAACCATGATCAAATAATATGGCGTGCATAGATTTAAAATTATTAAAAATATCTTTTCACCATTTTAACAAAACATGTTTCATGAGCCATCGATAAGGCAATGATCAAAATATAACTACATACATAGACAACTATAATCAAAATAGACACTCATCATTTTTTCATTAAGAAAACAAGCTCAGTAAAAAATGAGTGTCACTCAAGGATTCCTCTTAGCACACTCCATAGAGAGGCGGCAGTCCGAAGATGGCAACATCTTATTAGTAAGAAGGGAAAAGTGAGAGTGATCCAAAGACCAGCGACGTCACCCATGCTGTTGGAAAACAATGATCAACGATGACAAAACTCGTAAATCAACAAATTTAGGCCAGCAATATAAAGATCAAGCAAAGCCATAGGAGTTGTCAGGGAACAATGGTCAACGATAACACAACCCATGAAATCAAATGACAAATATATCGTAGCCAGGTTTAGGGATTTAAAACCCAAGTAGCATGTCATTACTACTCTACTACCCATTTACTTTAGTGATTCGAAACGAGGACATGTCATTGATGCCCTACTACCCATTTTCTCAACATGAAAACAAAACGACTTTATGCAGCAGAAGATGTATTGGGATAACCTCATAATACTTTGACACTGAAACCATCTAAAGCATCAAGAAGATTCATCCTCCAACATAAAATAGTAGAACAACAATGATAACCATGCGCATAAAGTAAATGATCCTACGTACATATATTTAAAAACAAACGTGCCATTGAACAGACTTCGTCGTGTTTTCATATGTGGCAACCCACAAAATAAAATCTTGAAAACCATGATGCAATGTAGTACAGTATAAAAATCTCTACCTCAATGACGACCAAAAGTCATGTCGACTAGTTGATCGAGCTGTCGGAACCTAAAATCAAACTGACGTCAAAATCTCAACTAAAACACTATGGATAAAACACAACTCCAAAACCAGGATTCAAAACCAAACTGAAAGGACCAACAACAAAACTTCCCATTCGAGATCCTAGGGTCGACGAGAAATTCGCTTATTGGACTGAGAACCTACCTGGTAGGAAGATGACAAATGATAGAGGAATCTAAAGGAAAACTACAAAACCCAAAACTGTGTGAGCATCCAAGACATAACAATAGTTGATCAAGCATGTCAACAGTCAACCTAAATGACACAGCCATCGCCAAGACATGGCTACAGTTGAGAGATACAGTTGTAGTCAACTGAGACCTGGTAGCATTGACAAGACATGATGGTAGTCAATCAAGACCTCTGACAAGGTAAACATCCACCATATTCCTTTATAAAACTCTAAGGAAGGATAAAGGTGACCTAAAATAGGGTTAGGAACCCAAACCGATGGATAAATGGCTCAAAAATATGAAAAACTACATTGGGCGATCGACTAGAACTTTGTAGTGGTCGACTGGATCCTGCATTGGTCCACTAAGGACCCTCCTCTAGTCAACATGAAGAATCTTGTGGTTGACTGGGATCTGCGCAAGTTAACTGGAACCTACTTTGGTCCACTAGGGGCTCCCACAAATCGACCAAAACAAGCACTGGTTGACTAAGGACCCTATTAGGTCAACTGGAACACTCTGCGGTCAACCAAGATCCTAGACAAAACAATTTGAAACACTCAACCATTTTTTTGGTCGTCTGGCCACAATGTGCAGTCGACTGGACATAAACCATCTCAAATAGAGGCTCTCCACCACTTTCCCAAAGAATTGGACCCAACCACCTGTCAACCTGGAGGCAATGTTTCAATGTAAAACTAGGAGGAACTCGCATTCCCTTGCTGATTTCCTCCCCGAATCATCTTAAAACCTTGCATAGACTCTAAATGTAACCTCCCAAAATTTTAAACACATTTTTTAAATACTTTAAAATGTTTAAACACGAATATAGTAGCAACAAATATCCAACACTTAACATAAAATCAATTTTAATAAATGTCGTTAAGAAAATCCTTGATAATAAAACTCTTACAATGTCCATAAAAAAGTCTATAAGTTTAGAAATTACATAAAACATCTTTTTTCAATTGAATATCCACAGGTCAATTATCATTAGAAAACCTCCAAGCTCACTCATGAAAACCCATGTTCTCTGCTCCCTTAATAAAGTCATTCTCACTGGTATCAATACTTACACCACAAAGTTCAAACTATAATCCTAACGCTCAGTAAGTAGAGAACTAAAATAATCAGTCAAGTCATTCCTTTATATACATGCATCTAACTACCATAAGAAAATCATAGCAACTATACATAAATAGCAAATATCTCAAAACAAGTCATCTATACATATATGCATGGTATGACAGAATATCAACTTCTTTTCTCTTTCCTTTTTTTTTCCTTATACTTTCTTTCTTTTCTGTACTGTTCATCTTCTTTATCTTTCTGGGAATTGAGTAGGCTTGGTTATGAGACAATTTCATATTTTCAAGAGATAGACACAACATCAATTGAGCAATTTGTTCGTTGATGCGCACATCAATGCACAACGACCAAGCATTCAACTGGTCTGTCCCACCATCAACTAAAGGCAAATTAATAGTTCTATGTATCCCTAGGTTCCCCTTTGGAACAACCTGTCCTCCAAAACTCTTACATGAATTCACTATTTTTATCTTTCTTAAATGTCATGATAATACATTATAAACATCTATGATACATACTAACACATCCTTGAGTAATCACTTTTATAGTAAATAAAAGACAGCATCTCAACTTAAACAGATAACAAATTCTAAATCATCATAAACGTGCTGGAAAAATAGAGTCTATCATCTAAAATCCATAGAGCAACAAATCCTCAAATTATCATAAGAAAATAGTGTCAAACACAGAGAAACAAATCCTCAAGTTTTATTGAATGTAAAATAATCAAAACAAGCAGACTATCAAATCCTCGAGACAACATAGATTATATAAATAAAAGAGATCACACACAGCTTCCTAGCACCTTCTGGTGTAAACTGATTGGCCACACACATGCAAACTCTATGATGCAAAAATAGAAGCTTTGTAATGCTTTAATAAGAAAATGATAAGCAAGCAAAGTGAAAGGTTGCAATGCATATGATTGAAACTATCTTGAAAGATTATGGAATGGATTTTGGCATAGTAAAGACTTAATCAAATGGATAATTCTTTACTCAATTTTTAGACAGCACCAAGATGAATATGTATAGAATATGCCCTTCAAATTTTGGTGGAGGGAAAACTGAAACAGAAAACGGAAACAAAAACTGCATTTGGATTTTAAAAGTTGCACGACACATGCATTGTATAGTTTATTTTATATCACCAAGTGTTAGGCTTATTAGTTAAGTCTTGTGATGTAGATACGTACGAGAATAGGAGAACAGGTTAAGGAGCAGTTGATGAAGGATTTGCATGGACGGATCTTGTGGCTGGCTAGGCTAATGGATTTAAGAAAGAGAAATAATTTTTAAAATGTTTTGTAAAGTTATTCAATTATAAAAGAAAAGAAATTTATTTACTTCCGCTGCGAGTTGTAAAATGGTTTTAACAAAAGGGTTTTTCTTATTATCTCTAAATGGTTTTAAAAGGATAAGTCTTCCAATGTGAAAAGAAAAAAAGTTTCATAATTTTACACGTTTTTAAATGTAAGAAAAACCGTGTTGCCACACTCTTACTATTATATTATCCTATAATTAAATTTCATAACGTAAAACAACAAATTGTAACTTAACATAACATAACTAAACTTACAACTGAAGAAGCATTTCCATAATGAGTCTTATGCCACCGGCAGTTTACAGGAACACTTTTGACCTAGTTATGCTTTGATGCCATAGTTGTAACGAACCATTTTTCCTTATCATCTTTCATAACAATTTTTTTTTAAAACGTGTAAGAGATAGAATTGAATACATATCAGAAGCATTTATCATTCTATTAAAATCTACGAGTGTGCAAAAGTCGGTTCGGTTTTAGGTCGAACCGAAACCGAACTGACTTTTTTCAGTTTGTAAAAAATAGAACCAATTTCAAAACGTTTAAGAATCAAAATCGAACCTAAATCTAATCAAATTTTCGGATCGGTTTCGGTTCTACTCATTATATAAAATAATATATATTTTTTATTTTTTATATAAATATAAATTTAATTTTTACCAATATAAATTTAACAAAATTAGTTAAAAATAAAAACAAACATTTATTCAATGGAAAAAATATAAAATTCAATCACTAATTAATTCAATTAAATAATTAGTAATAATCAATCTATCTAATAGTTAATTAGTTTAATTCATTAATATATTTATGGTATAATATACTAATTGAACCATTAATTAGTATAATTCAATAATTTTATTAGTAATTAGATAATAATTTAATTACTAATAAGTACAATTTAAGAGCTAATTAGTCAATAATTCAATTATTATTTAGGTATCATTTAAATAATTTAAATTTTAGACAATTGTAAAACTTAGTTTTGAACATATAATAATTTATTGAATAATTACTTAGTATTAGCCCTAAACCAAATCGCAAACCGAGTTTTTTTCATAAAAATTGTAAATTTATCAGTTCAGTTTGGTTATTGTCGATTTTGAATAAGTCAAACCGATAACTAAACCGATTACTTTAGTTCCTACAAAATAGAACCGAAGATCGGTTTTAGGGTGTTCAAAATCAATCTGAACAGAATCGAATTGATCGATTTCGGTTCGGTTCACCGATTCTGGTTATGTTTTGAACATCCCTATTAAAACCATACAAAGATACACTATTATTTAAAACATTTAAAAGACTCTTAACCTAACATTACCAAATCCTAACTTTATACAATACATTTAAAATAGTTCTCCAAAGCTAGGTGAGTCATAATTCATCGGTCAAAAGCACCAGGTGACATAAGTGTTTGACGTAGTTATGCTCCTTCATCTGTAGTCCATGCCATCAATCTATGTTTGCTTCAGTCTGATCAAACTCCTCATCTACATCACAAGATTTATCTATAAACTTAATGCTCAATAAGAGATAAAATAAATATAAACAATGTGATGCTCATGTTATGCAATATTATAAAAATAAAGTGCATTTCCTTTCAGTCTATCCTTTTTAGTCATATAATAATCCACATGTTATAGATTATCAGTCTAATCGAAGAGATACATCCTATTGCCGATCTTAGGTAGAATTGTCACTCAATCTCGCCAAGGGAAGAGATACATCATCATGTAGTTCTCCTAAGTAGGATCATCACTAAACCCCCAATCTCACAATACCTATTTACAGTTATTCAATCCATTTTCAATTTCATTATCAACATATATGCATATAAACATTTTCATTCATTTTCTTAAAATCATGACGCATGACATGAATGCATTTCATTTAATCTATCAATTTCAAACTCTTCAGCACATTGAACCTATCAAACTTTATATTAACATTCTACCATAGACAATGCAACAAACAATATCATCAAAGCAATACAAGTCTAATATCCTGTGATGTAGACCAAAATGACCAAAGATGTGCATATCTCTTAAGTCCGTAGTGTGGCTCCAATACTCAGAATACCATCTTGAACGATAACACCTTCACAACTAATAATATTTCCATCAATGACTATTTAATGCATCAAGTACAAAGTATGCATAAATACAATCTTCTCCAATAATATGCTCATTGCATAATCATTTAACATTTATCACTTGCATAAGACTAAAGTAGAGCATTTTAAATATCAATCCAATATGGATACTATCTAGGGTTTTTCTTCCGATTATTATCCATTTTCAACTATCCGTAACTTTCTCCATACTTGACCAAATTCATAAATTCCAAAACTTATTTCTTCCTCAAGATATCCTTAACAACATATCTACTTGGTTTTACTAAAAAAATTCCAAGAAGAAAGGCAACATATATCAAATGACTAAACCACCTGATTTTACTATTTTCTTCATCTTTTACTTCTTTCCTCCATCACAACTCCTATAACTTCATATAATTCATACAAATTATAAAGGAAATCTTTGGTACCTTAAATTTCCCAGAGGAAAGGAGGGAGAACTTCGTTGAGAGCTCTTGAGAGATATTCTTTCTTGAGTCTTGTGAATTCTTAGGTTTCTTCTATCTTGTGGAGTACTTAAGCACTTCCTCTCCTCAAGCATGAGGAGTGTCTCCTCTAGTCGTGATTTGGTAAGGCACCACTCCCTCAAGCCAATCACAACACAATTTAGTACTTCATTTCTAGTGACTTTTCATATTACCGATCGACCACTTTTCAATTCTGGATCGATCGCAAATCTACCAAAGGCTCAAATATTCCATTTCGTTACAATTCTGGCTGACCAAAATTTTACTATCGATCGACCGCAAAACTAACTGAGAACCGCAGATTTCAATTTGCCCTATTTTTTGTCGACCTCCAACAAAATTCTGGTCGACCGCAAAACAGCTCAAGAGCATCTAAATTTTGTTTGCCTAAGTTCAGTTGATTAGCCAATAAAATTGGTCCACCACACATATACTTAACTACCCATAACCATTGAAAATTTCACTCCTCTATAAGCTACAATACAACCTTTACAATACAATTTATTTAATACAATTCCAACAAATAATATTCTCAACAATCATTCAAATCTTACTGTAACGACCCAATTTTTCTTACTTTGAAAATTGCGTGAAACTTAAAAAAAAATTTCCTTTATAAAAATAGTGGAAATCTTTATTAAAACCCTTTTTAGTTATAGTCAGAGTTCTTTTCTTAAAACCTGATCATTAAAATCTTTTACTTAAAATACGTTACTTAAATCTTTATAAACAGTAGAAGACTATAATTATAAAATCATTTTTCTTAAAACGTAGTGGAAGCATAAACGATTCATTTAAAAGATAATAAATAAACTTTTTACATTTAATTTATAAAACTCTTTTTTCTTTAATCTATTAGCCTAGCCAGCCACAAGATCCGTCTGTGCAAATCCTTCATCAACTACTCATTAATCTGTTCATCATTCTCTCATGTATGTACCTACATCGGAAGACTTAACTAATGAGCCTAAGGCTCAGTAAATGATATAAAAGAAAATTGTAAACATGTTATCCATCTTTTAAAACCATGCGTCATTATCCTTTTTCGTCTTCTTTTATCTATTACGTTTTTTGTTTCTATTATTGTTTCTGTATTTGTTTCCGTTTTTGTTTTCCTTTATCTTTCCGTTTTCTGTTTCTATTATTGTTTCTATTTCTTTATTCGTATCCGTATTTGTATATGTTTTCGTATCTATTTCTTATGCATTTCTGTATCTGTATCTGTTTCCATTTCTAGAAACCCATTTCCGTTTCTGCTTTTGTTTCCATTTTTGTTTCTATTTTCGTATCTATATATGTATGTATTTTCATTTCAGTATCCATATCTGTATCTGTGTCCGTTTCCGTTTCTTTTATATCTCTTTTCTTTACGTTTTCTTTTACCATTTTCTTGATCTTTACCATTTTCTTTATGTTTTCTTTTCCTTTCTGTTTACATACATTCCCAAGCCTTTTGACACATTGTCTCATCCTAGAACGCCTATGTTCCCAAGCCTTTTGGCACACTGTCTCATCCTGTAAAGCCTACGTTCCCAGTCCTTTTGGGCTCCAACCCTCATCCTATAACACCTACGTTCCCAGGCCTTTTGACATCCAGCCTCATCCTATAACGCATTCGTTCACAAGCCTTTTGACACACAGTCTCATCCTGTAACGTATTCATTTACCATTTATTCCATTTGTTCATTTACTTTTATCTTTCTCATGTTATCCGTTTCCGTTTCCGTTTCCTTTTCAAAACCATGCATGAAAATCCATTTTTGTGTCGCTTTAAAACCATGATGCGTGATTCTCGTGAATACATACATTTCTATCATATCATTATCCTCTAAACATGCTCATTTATTAAACATATTATTAAAAGAACCTAATTCTAATAAATACCTAGCAAGCAGCAGTACAATTCACGAAACATGCTTAATAATTGGCTATTCTAATAAAGTAGTTGACATGCTTAATATCTTACTACTCAAACAAAGCAGTAAACAATCAACATACAATTCCTAACTCTTGCGATGTAGGCTCTAAAGACCAAAACACATGCTTATCACTTACCTGTCGTCCTTAAAGCGTTTAGCACTCCAATTTAATCTTCCATTAATACCTTCAAAAGAATATTTAAATACTAACCATTATTACCACTCACAGAGTTTTATAAATCTTAATGCTTAACCATTCCAATATTCAACGTAATTACTTAACGACTTCACAATACTAATTCCTTAATATCCACAAAGCAGGAACATCATAGAAAGCAACTTAATCATCAACCGTGAACTAATAGAGCTTAATAAACTATAACCAATCGACAGATAATGTAATATCCCGAAAAGTTTATATCGGAATTAAAAAGTGATAATTGGAAAATAATGGGATATATTCGAATTAGTCGAATAAATTATCAGGATATTACTAATGACGTAATCAATGTTTAATTGAGGAAAATAGATTTTGGGACGAGTTGGGACGGTATTTGGCGTCCTCAACTCTAAAACTGTCACAGTGCGGACACTGCGGACGACAACAGAACCGTCCACTTTGAATCTGTCCAATTATGGGACAATTCGGACTGTTGCGGACGAAGCGGATGAGAGAGAAATGGCGTCTGAATGAATTTGTCCTTAAACTGGACACATTCGGATGGCAGCGAACAAAGCAGATGAGATAAAAATGGCGTCCGAATGAATCTGTTCTAATTCTGGAAACTTTTGGATGGTAGCGGACGAAGGAAAAATGGTGTCCGAATGACTCTGTCCTAAGTCTGGACACATTCGGACGACTCACGCGGACGCTAAATTACATCTGAATATGCATTTCGGACGGTACGGACGAAGGACTGGGGATGCATTTTCTCGTCCAAAACTGGTTTCGGACGATGCGGACGACGTACCGCATCCGAAAGGGCAAAATTGGCCAAAAAACTCATTTAAATCGGATGTCTCTCTCTCTTCCATAATCCATTTTACTTCGATTTCTTCAACTGGAAGTAGGCTTCCACGTGGCAGCTCCCCTGTAAATGAGTAAGGCTATTGATTCTAGGTGTTTCGTTCTTCTCGGGTGTTGGCTGGTGAGTGCTTTCCTTCCCTCTTCCTTTGAGTTTTATGAGTTATGCAGTAAATTATAATCTGTTCAGACTTGGAAAATATGTTAGTATTGTGGGTATTGTTGGAAAAGGGTTGTGCATATGATTTGTCGAATTGTCTTATGTCGACAGGTCTAAGAAGCTGGAGGTTTGATTGAATTACGTTTGGATTAGAATGAATCTGTCTGTTTTATGCTTTTAACTCTGTGTTGATTATTGACTTGCAATATGGGAAGAGAAAGTAGTATGGATATAAGTTTGAGTTAAGGTTGTCTATGGCATATTGAATAATTGAAGGTGTTGACAGTCTAAATGATTTGTTGGATAATTTGTTATGTTGGATTGGTTTTGGATTGTGACAAGTTGTCTTGTTCTTTTGTTGATGACCTGCTGCAAATGAGAGAATGGACGAAGAGCTTGTTGGAGGAGGATGATCGAACTGATGACAGTTTCTAATGATTGTGTTGAGATGCGCTAGGCATACTTCTGATAACGAGATAATTCTCGGTTTGATATTGGTTTAGAGTATGTTCACTTAACTGTTATGCATCAAGTTGTGGTTCTTAGAGACTGTTAAATGGTTGAGTCTTTGTAATGACTATTGGGACTTTATGTTTGGCACGAGAATGGTAATGTAGTGCGGCATAATTATATGATGTATATGATGGACTTGGGTTTGTTGCAAGAAATGGTTTAGTAAATTGCCTTGTTAAGTGTTCTTGATTGATAAACTGCCTCGTGAGTTGAAAAGTATATATTGTGCATATTGATCATTATTAGCTATGGGAAATATGTGTCAGTTTTGTAAAGTAAAGACACATTGATGGAATGAGCAACATTGTAGGGTCATAATTACTCCATTATATATGTTAAGATCTCAGAATTGGTAATGGGATGTATTAAGTGTAAAGGTTTAGGGGATTGTGTTATTAATGCAGAGTTGTTATGGTTTTGAAGGTACGAAAAAGAAAAAAGAAACACAAAGGCATTATGGACGCTAGGTAAGTGATACTTATTGTGTCTTGGTCTTCGAACCCTACATTGCAAGAATTATGATTGTGTGCTGTGTGTTTACTAGATTTAGGTTCTTTTAATGATGTGTTTATTAGACATTCATTTATTGCATATAGGATTGTATGAATCTACGTACATATTATATGGCATAATAATCTATGTAAATAGGCGTGTGGGGGTTCGGGAAGTTAATAACGTCTCATTGTCATATAGATCCGTGTTGGACGGATTAGAAAGAAAATAGGTTAGCGACATGGGATACTAGGGTTCATTGCTTCCTGTTCCGAAATCCCCAACGTTCTCGTAACAAATGAGTGCATACGGCCTGGGTAACCCATTGATATATATATATTGCTCCTTTGTGGATTGGTCGGGTTACTTATGGTCCTACGATGTTTGTCATGTATATACTCTTGACTTAAATTGCACTGTATGATCATGCATATGCATATCATTTGCACTTCACTTTATCACTTACTGAGCGTTACGCTCATTAGTTTAGGTCTTGTGATATAGGTACGAATGAGCAACAAATGAATAGGTGAAGGACAGTTGATGAAGGATTTGCACGGGGGATCTTATGGCTAGCTGGGCTAGAAAGTGAAAGGAAAAGTATTTGAAAAAGAGTTTTGTAAATTATTTCTTATTCTTAATGTTGTTTTTATTCCGCTGCGTTTTATTCAAAGAATGTTATCGCTTTTGAGTGTAAATTGAGAAAAGTGAAAGTAAAGAGTTTTAGCGATTGGATGTTAGCGATCGGGTTTTATGAAAGCAAAAGCGATCGGATGTTAGTGATCGGGCTTTATGAAAGAAAAAGAGACTGATATGAAAAGAAAAGTTTTGAATTTTATGTATTTTGAAAATACAGGATGTTACAGATAACAAACCCATTAAAACCATCATAGTATAATTCCATCTTAACAACTTATTCCAATTTGACAGAAACAACATCCAATAAGGACAATTCAAATGAACAGAGCTAACCGATCATACCCCAACAGATAAACAGCCATCAATAATTTCAATTTAAACAACAGAGAGTATATCCGAGGCTCAACAGAGCATAAGTTATCACAGACCATATTATTGACATCCTCACACTTGTACTTTCACTTATTATTTCCATAAATTCCATAAGATCCCTAACAACACCTAATACTCTAACATGCCATCGACAACAACCCAGCATAGAGAGCATTACCATCACTCAAACACTAGCATGGATATAACAAATCAATATCACCAAATGTAACCATTCACAACCCAAGAAGCAATAATCATAGGGAGCATATTTATCAAACCTATAACTATAGAGAATATCTCCATTCATCTCCCATGTTCAATAACAGCAGCACGAGAGATCAATAAACAAACAGAGCACATTTCCAACTTCATACTAGTCACAGGGAGTTATAAAAAACTCTTCGATCTAATCCAATTTAACGGCTTATTCCAATCTTAACCAGTAATTCATTCGGCAGTAATTAACTCAAACATTCAATCCCCAAAACATTCCATATGGCAGCATCTATTCAATAACAACCAATCGGACAGAAAAAAAACCCAAAGGACAAAACTAAAATAGCATAACAACCTCTCTCAAAACATCTCATGGGCAGAAACCAAACCACACAACAGTGCATCACACCCAATTATTCTGTTATTTTCTATAGTATATTCTTCACATAAAACCCACAAGGAAAATGATGGAACCATTCTCACCAGAAGGACCCGAGAGGACAGTAGCCCACACTCCCATCTACCATCTTCTTCTCTGCCATTCTCACGGCAACACAAAAATGCAGAATTGCCCAACAACAAATCAACTCACATCAACGGAAAACAGACAGAGAAGAACACATCAAAATCCAAACAATTCGTACAGCTCGACATTGGAGGCCGAGAATCCTAAACTCACAGGGGACACACCTCAATCGAAGAAGACGCTGCCACAACCTTCTGCAAAGCCTTTGACTCTAAAACCCCTGTTAGAAGCTGCGAAGAATCCAGCTCGTGGAAGCCTTCGTCCCTTCCATCACCACGAGTCGGTTACACCGAGCCCTAACCTTGCCATACACCATCCTCGCTCCACGCGTTGTCATTCGTCGCCCATCAGACAACACCTTGCTCATCCGTGCCGGAAAGAAACCCGTTCGTCGCACCGGTCCCACAGAGAAAATCTCCCTCGGGGAGTCATCTCCTTCGCCTTCCATCGCCCGAGTCTCTCCCTTGCCTTCTCTCTTCTTCTCTTCAAGTTCGGCCGCAGGGTTCTCTTCCCCCTTTTCCCCATTCTTTTATTTTAAAACCAAACCGGTTCAGGGAAAACTAGTTCAATTCTCCTTTTTTTTTTTTCAATTTCTTTTTACTTGAAATCCTATTTATTTCTTCTATTTACATTTTATTTCAATTAAATCTTTTTCCTTTTATTTTCCTTATTTATTTAATTAACTCCATCAAATAACTTTACAATTATCTAATTACACCAAATTAATTTCTCAATTATCCTTATTTAATTTCGTTATGGGAAATCGAGATATTACACTTGTCACAATTCGGAGGCGAGCTGAATAGGGTTAGGCGACCCAATTCTCGAAGAGAACCCGATTACCCAGTCCAAGGCTTGAATTTTTATATAGAAGACTTAATGGGAATAATATTATGCCCAAACTCAAATCACATGGGTTGAGGTCAACAGAGTGATTAACTAGAGACATGATAGCATAATAAAAGAAAGTATTGTGTAGGAATTAAATCAAACAACACTAAAACTAAAAATCCCAACATACTAGGAACGGAGGGATTGAACCGACGAACCTCCATCCATCCACGGGGAGATCAGACACCCATTAGGGAATGCCAGCTTTGCCAGCTGCCACACGTGCAAAACTAGTGCACTGAATCTACACCCTAACCTAGGAAAAAATATAGCATAAAGGGTGAGTGACTATCTCAGTAAGGTAATCTATACTAAATGCAATGCATGCTAAAACCGTTTTCTTCATCTTTTGAAAGCCATTTCATGTTTCTCATTTTATTGTATATGGATTTTAACATTTGAAACCTTTTTATCATTTTAAATAATCAGTCCATGGTCCTCGATGTGACTTTATTAAAATCCGTTGTATACATAGACGGCTATAATCACAAAATATGCCAACATTGTTTTCCGTATGAAAAAAGTCATTAGTGAAAATGGATTGTCACGCAAGGACCCATTCGTTTCGTCATCGAAAGGTGATATGATCACTTGGATGTGCTGATGGGCCGTAGCCACCGCCGATACGATCCAAAGATCCAGTGCATACCCGAGTTGCCAACGAACCAGTCAGCGATGACACAACTCATGTAACCACCCAGCACAAATCACAGAAATGTGGCTATTTGCCAATAGCAACACCTCATGAGACAGGAAAGAATATTAATAATGGCGATCCGTAGATCTAGCTTGTCACTCGAGTTGGCGACGAACCAGTCAGTGACAGACGCAACTCGTATAATCGTATTACCCAGATGAGGTTACTCACAACAGACCGCTTCTCGCTAGGGCCTAAATGTTCCCAAATTGATGAAGATTGCCGACGAGCAAGCTCAAGTCATCCAGCCAACCCGCCAAATGAAAACAGTACTATGATAAGCTAATCTTTGTGACTACAACACTGCCAACTTCGTGTGACCCTGACTAGGTTTAGGGGCTTGCAACTTAAGGAGGCGTCATCACCCTCCCATCTGAATTTCCACTTTCAGGATTTGCAACCTGAGGACAAGTCACTAATGCTCCATCCTCTTTTGTAACTTCCAGGAATCAAAACCTGAGGACATGTCATGAATGCCCTATGCGCCATTTCGCACGTAAACGACTAATCTTCATACAATAGAAGATTGCACGGGGATAGCCTCGTGATGTTTTAGCGCTAGAGTGCCTAAAATATCAAGAGGATTCATCCTCCCAATGTACGTAACTAATGTTAAACCTTCTCGCAGTCGAAGGTTGATGAGATAGCCTCATGATGCTTTAGCAAGAGAGTGCCTAAAGCATCAAGAGGATTCATCCCCCAAACACAGGCACAGAAGACATATCATTAGTATATAAACGAATATCAACAGTAAATCATGTATGGAATGTACATACGTATACATAAAAACTTACGTATTGTCGAATAGTTCTAGTCGGGTTTTTAGGCGTGGTAGTCCACAAAATAGGAGTTTTGAAAACCATGATGCAATGTAGTGCAAAAAGTATAAAGATCCCTACCTCGATGGCGACCACGATACACTTACTAAAAACCAACTCCATGCGCTGTCGTAAGCGAAAGATTGAAACATCTTACACCTCCAGAACCTATAATAAGGTCAATGTCAACATCTCATCAATCATACAAGGGATAACAAACAAGTCTTAAACAAGACTAAATTCTTGACAATTTCTAGGGTTAACCCCGAATCCCAACTCAGAACCAATTTAGGATTACAACGTATACATTGGATTAAGCATAACATTCATTAGTAAAAGCATAACCAAAAACAGGAACCAATATCACTATTCTTGGGTTATCAACCATAAACCCAAATCAAACACGACATTACTTCCTCAATATCGTCCAACAAACAGTGAGAAATGGACATAACATATACTAAAACAATTGAGCATGTATGTTAATCTATAAGTCTATCCAATAGAGAGAGAAGGACAGTTAGGACAAGATAACAGGGCAACATTTGGATATTCAGCAAGAAATAGAGAACATTAAGATACATCCTCCCAACAGAGTACATAACCTATCCACAGTTTTAACATTCAAACCGTATCAAAGATAACCCAACCAACAGAGTGCTTCCTGTTAATTTAATCCCTGCCCAAATCAACAGAATCCTGAGTCCCCACACTATTTATCAAAAACATAATTAAACTCATTCAACCAGGTTCTATCCTCCTCCATCTACACCAAACAGTAAAGAAACAGAACCAAAATCCATTATGCAACGTATAATATCCAAGAAATTTCCATTAACAGAAAAACGCAACAGAGAACATTTTCAAGCTTTATCCCTATGATTTCATTTCATTAAAACAGGGAATAAAATCTTCAATACTTAGAGCCAACAACTGAGTTCTCAGACATTACTCTGCAAGACAATGACAACTAAATTCATTGAAGTCTTCCCGTCAGGACAAATCATCAGAATCTACAGCCATTAACAAAATGGGAAACTCACAGATTTTATCGGGCAGAAAACAAAACCAAAATAAACCTAGGTCACGGCACTGCTCAACCAAAACAAAACCAAGATCATCACTACTCTCAGGTCTTCTTTTTCCATCAACAAACCCGAGCATAACAGGGCAATCCGAATCAAAAATAAAAAACCAAAATAGGGACCTAATCACTATCTTCGGGACTTCATCAACAATTGAAGTAGATTTTAGGCAGAAATTGGACTACAGAATACAAGAAATCAACCAGGAAAAACTTCACAGCACTGACCAATGAACAGAATCAATAGCAAAAATCCCCAAAAATTTCAACTTGGCCGAGAGACCTCAGATTGTTCACGGGAAAAACATACCTAAATCGGAAGAAATGGAGGAATGCAGCTCGGAATATCCTCGGACGGAGCTGCCTCAGCCGTCCGCGTCCAACCATCCTGAGCTTCGCCAGCCGCAACTCACAGAACCGTCGCTTGCGATTGACAGAGTCCGGTTGTCTCCTTGCCAAGCCCAACAGGGAACCCCCCGTCAGACGGAGTCGCCCAGCTCCCGCTTGGAACCCGTCCGTCACCGAAGTTCCCCCGCAAAGCTCTCCCGCGAGCTCTCCTGGCTGAAGCCCCTCTCTCTCGTTCGGGTGTTTTCAGAAAACGACGGGGAGAAGTGTCTTGAAGAAGATAGGAAGCATTCCGCCTTCTTCAACTCATTTTTCGTTTATTTGTTTTTTATATTTTTAAAATTAAATAAACTTTAATTTACTAATATTATGTAATATATATTATTAACATCTATTTTATCTTATGTTACCTCAGTTTAAAATCCGATTAATTTAAAATGCCAATCGAAAAATAATTATTTAGTTAAATTAATTTTCTAAAAATATTTCTTCAAGAAATCAAATTTGACCGTTTTACGAAAAATACACATGTCGTCGCTACGCGACAAAACAGATCAACTTTCCACATTTGACCAAAAATTCACAAAAATTTTATACGTGACATTTTAAAATCATTTAAAAATCTCAGATTTTACAGTACTTACCACTTCTGAGGCACCAATGGAAGGGAATTAAGAATATAATCTGAAAATATGATGTGGAAGTAGCAATCAGAGGACTAGTTGAGGCCGTGGTCAAGGATGTCGACAAAAAAACAACACAGATTCGACCTTTGTGTGGCGATCGATGTTGCGATCGAGGTGGTGGATGATCTACGCGACCGGAACTCCACTTTCCTTATTTTTGCCGAGATTCACTTTTAGAAAGTGAACTTTGGAGGCTTCTAAATTCTTCATTTTAAAAGCTTTTGAATTTGAAATTTGGACTATATCTTCTTGGATGGAATAGAAAAGAATACATTCAAGACCTTTAGAAATATTTCTCAAGAATTAGGAAATATGCAAAAAATACTCTAGGTGCTCAAATTTGACAAATATGGAAACTTTGAACCTTTGATTGGTTGCTTTGCTGATGATGACGCCTCTTGATGGTTGGATACCACTTCTCACAACTTTTCCTCAATGAGTAGAGCTATGGATGCTAATAAGAGAACTTACTCAACCCCAAGTGAGCTCAATCTCATGATATTACTTACACAAGGGTACTTTGGAGGTAACTCACCAAAGGAATCTCTCCAATTTCGAAATAACCAAAAGCTTTTTGTATTCAAATTCAAGTTCCTTAAAGATGTACATGAGGTGGCTTTAAATAGCCAATTACAAACTATAAAATAATAGTAAACTAATTAAGCAACAATAACCTTAATCGGTTCATAGAATAAGTTGTCCGATTTTCTACTTAATAGAAACTAGGTTAATTAACTAAAAGAATATTTCATTAATATCTTTCTTTCTTCCTCTCCAAGTTTAGATGTATTTGGCAGATAAACCATGTTGGTGTTCGGCCACTTGGATGGTTTCCATGTAGAGATTTCCTTGATCTCCAAACTTGGACACTTGGACTTTCCTTATTCTTTGCTCCTTGTTCTGTGAGCCTTTGACATGGCAAATGAACTCTAAATTTAACAATCCAACTTATTCTAGAAAGCATGGGAAGTCGGCTACAATCTTTTTGAAACACTATTTTTGAAATGACATCAATCAAATACTCGTCGGAGGTTAAAAGGAAGACAGTTTTGGAAAGTCTTTTCATTTCTCTTTCCATTGCTCTTTGAACTTCCACTTATGTTTGACATTGAATGACTCTATGATATTTTTTTAGGCTTGATTAATAATAGAATGGACCGGTAGTCCATCAACTTCCAAAGATATCATCATTATCAAACATATTTCATACATAGTTTGCATTAAGTAAACTAAGAATTTCTGAATATTATACATGAATCTATTAGCCACAATTAACATAACTTATCTGCATGACTCATAAATTTTGTATAGTAACTTTTCTAGGTATTACAATCAATATCACAACATAGATATCGATATCACAACATACCCTCAATCAATATCATCACATATAACATAACATGTTATCAACCAATATGATCACATATATCACAACATAACACCAATCCATATCATGTAACTTATATTCTTATCATGTCACCAACTAACATTTCAAGTCATATATTCACGACATCATATCAATCAACATCATCCAAACATCTTGTGATGTAGGCCAAAAGGCCAAACACCTGCAAACATTTCTTCCCTTGGAGACTTAGCACAATTTACAACAACTTATTCAATTATCTCCTTGAGTTGAAAGACTTAAAACATGTTAAATTTCCCATTATCACCAAATCATACATACATATTCCAAATGTGCATAACTCGTCATACACATATGCAATTCAAGTGATTCTGGAACTTATATTTCCCTATGAGAAAGTACAATAACATATAAAATTAGTTTGGATATATCATCAAACATGCCATGGATAAAATACACCAAACCAAACCATCTCAAAATCAAATTCTAGATTATACTTTACTATTTATCATTAACTTTAAAAATTCATAACCATAAGAATATATATATCCAAATGCTCCTATTCCAAGATTCCAAAGCTATAGTTCATTTAAGATGCCTACTAAAACATACAAAAATAGTTTAGAAATTGGAAACCATTAAGATAGGGTATTAACTTCAAACCCGAAACTATCAAGAATTTCCCAAATTTTGACCAAACTTGATTCTAACCGTACAAATATGAACAAAATAACAAATATTTCTCTGTATATTCTCAAGCATGATCTTCAAACATAAATATGTATCTTCCAACAAAAAAAAATTGAACATGAAACCCAAATTTTGTGAACCTTACAAGGCAACTCGTAACACCACATCACAATGCTCCAAATCACCATTACATTTCAACTCATACACCGCCAAACTTTAAGATTTACTTAAACATAGAAAAGAAACTTAAACTTACCTTCAAAGAGTAGAGAGGAAGCTACAATTTCGTGGGTCTCTTGGCATGCAAAATGAAAGAATTCAGCTTAGACTTGCTAAACATAAGGTGGAGACAACACCCATAAGCTGTGACTAAGTTAAGCATGAGGTGCCTTAAGTGGGAATTGAGGTTTCAAAATCCAATTTGCATGCTTCACAAGAATAGCATTATACATTTCAATCTAGTCATTAAAACACAACACTTTATTTATGAAAATCAACAACCTTTCGACTTTCGGATGCCTACAAACAATTTGTGGTCGCCCACACAACCATTATTCAAAAATAATTTACAAGTTGGGTGCCCAATCCCAATAGCGTGTTATGACTCAGAATGCCCACACGAATTGTGGACACACAGTCCCGAGGGGTTGCAATAACCTAGACACTTGCTCATGAGAGGGTGTTTAAATCCCTGATGCTTGCACTCATCTGAGGGCACCCACAATAACGTCAAACCCTCTAATTTCCATACCAAACATGTCACAACCTGAAGGCTGGGCTAACAGAAATGCAGGGTCAGGCAATCTAATTCTCAGAGAAGACCCGACCACTTAACCCAAGGCTAGATTGTCAGCAAAAGACTTAGTATGATTTCAAGTACAAACCCAATTAATTGGGTTATGATTCGTATAATAATCACGAGAATAATAGTGCATAAAATAAATAGAAATTCAAAACACTGTGCAATAAGTCTTGACCATTCCAAATAGTGTTATACAAATCTAAATTAAATAACCCTCACTAGAAAATAAAAATAAAATACTCTGAAAAAAAACATGACGGGAAAGCCCTCTAGTCATGGTGTTACAACCCGGTTTTTCGTAAATCCTTTAAAATGCGTGAAAATTTAAACTTTTATAAAACCGTTGAAATCTCTTTTAAAACAGATCAGAGTGCGATGCTAAACCAGACCGCTACCAACCTTTCTTTAAACTCGTTTTGAAAACCAATTAAAAAGTGCAGAAGCGTTATAAATAATAAAACCATTTGTTTAAAACATTGTGGAAACGTAAATCGCTTAAGAAATAAAAACTAACAATTTAATACTGCGTTTGAAAAATAAAAACTAAATAATTAAATACAACTTAATAAAACTTGATTGCAACCGTTTTCTCTTCTCGCTCTAGCCTGGCCAGCCACAACGTTGCTTGTGCAAATCCCTCATCCCTGCTTTATTATCTGTTTATTATCTGCTTATTTTTTATTCGTCATTCCTACCTACACTACAAGTAATACGTGAGCCTAATGGCCCAGTAAAGAAAAGGGTTTAATACAATTATGCTTATGACTCTCTTTAGTTCATTTGGAATTGGGGCCACCCAAACCAATTCTTTCATTACATTCGTTCATTTATTCTTTACTTTACATTTGTTCATTCATTCATTACTCGTACATTGAGCTGGGGATTGAAGGACCCATATGAGATGGTATAGTTGGTCGGATTTAACCTCTTGTGGACAACTAGGTCTCGTTCTCGACAAGGTAGGGGCATTTCCTAGCTGCCAGACTAGAATAATAATTGAAGGAAACATAATGAAATAAAACAGCAGAATAGCAGTAATGAAAGCAATTGTAATTGGAATTGCACATAAAATAGTATAACAGTAATTAAAGGAAACATAATGAAATAAAATGGCAGACATACTCAATAAGGGGATGAATAACAATATACATTGAATTGAAACATGGAAAGCATGATCGAATCAATGGAACACAATAGAAATCGAAATAGAATCGGAAGACACCATTAATTATCATGCTAATTATCTTAGTAAATCTCCTAGTCCATTTACATGCTTCCTACGTTTATTGTTCTAGGTTGTGAGTCTAATTAATTACCCTAGGTAAATTATATGCTCAAGAAGGATTTCATTTCATTGATTACATACACAAGCTCAATGTCTAGTGAAGTTAATTACGCTAGTTAATTAGCATGCTGAAGTCCAATCCAAGTTAATTGCCCTAGTTAATTCATATGCTGCTAATTAATTTATACATGCTAATAAATCAAACTAAATTAATCATGCTAGTTAATCAATCTAATATGCTAGTTAAATAAATTAAACACGCCAGTAGTTACCTATTAGTCAATTTACATGCTCAAGAATTAACATATTCTAATTAATCATCACTAATTAGTTAATCAGACAAGTTAGTTAGTTGACATGCTGAGATTGATTAACATGCCCAAGGAAGATTACCATTGTTATTCTAGTTATTTATTAGCCAATTTACATGCTCAGTTAATTATCATACCCATATTGTTCTGGTTAAGTTATAATTGAAATTAGAATTAACATGCTCGAATTAGTTAATTAAACGTACTCAAGTCTAACTAGTTAATTAAACATGCTCATTAAACATATTACTTACATGATAATTGCATGGCACAACCTAGTTAATTAACATGCTGCTAATTGTTTAGACAAGCTAATTATATGCTACGCTTATGATTTTAGTTAGTTAATTAAACATGCTAACTAGTTAAATGTGCTAATTACTAAACATGCTCAAGAAAGATTATAAACACCGATTAAGCAGTTCACATGTTTATATTAGCTAATTAGTTTGCATGCATAGATTAATCAATTAACATGCTCCGAATTCTATTTAATTAGCAACATGCTCAATTATATATAGCAGAACAATTTATATATATGCATTGAATGAAGGAAATAACAATTGATAATTAACACGGGAAATAATTAAACTAAATAGTAGGTAAAGCTATAAACTAAATGTAGCAGAATATCACAACAAGTAGTTCATTCCTTCCTTAAACCTTCCATAAGCATTCATCATGTCTAATCATCTCATTTATCTAAGCACTAACTAAGCATTTTACGTAACACCCCGACATTTTTAAGTCGGACAATTATCGGGACATTCTAGAGCATTAAGTTTAGGGGTAATTCTGCTAACGTTTCCCTTGTATACATGATGTAATCAAGTGTTGGGAGCATAGGGGTATGGCATCACATATTTATACGTGTCATTTTGTGACGGGTATTCATGGGGGAATGGTTACGAGATAGGAGTTAGAGAGAAAAACGTGAGAAGAGCTGTCCAAGGTGTTTTCGGATGCCTGCGGATGACTCTGTGGACGAGACATGTTGTCCGCAAATGTGTGGAGTATCGTCTTGAGAGCTTGGGATGACTTGGGGACGAGATGTATCGTCCTGACTTCACTGTATTGTGAAGTTGCGGACGACACCGCGGATGATACGTATCGTCCGCAAATATGCTGCACACGTGGGGAAGAGTTGGGACGAGACTCAGGACGTGAATTGGTGTCCTAAGTACACTATGTCACGGATGAGGGTCCGAACGATGCGGACGAGAGGAGCTGCATCCGCATCGAATATGTTCTATCTTGGACAATTTTGGACGAGTTGGGATGGCTGCAGACGAGTCGAGGTATCGTCCGATTTGCCTCTGTCTGATTTTAGAACACTTTCGGACGATAATGCGGACGCTAGTGCGGACGTAATTTAGCGTCTGAAACCCGTTTGCAGATGGTACAGATAGGACGAGGACGCCATTCCTCGTCCTCGAGTGCGATTTAGCCTGTGAAGATTTAGCCTTGCAGACGAAACTATTGTGTTCGCACTCGTCTGAAATATCCCGGTTCTGAGTAAATTGAGGATTAATAATTAGAAATCCTTGTCGTTTAGCAAATTAATGAGCTTATGGGAAACAAGGAAATCGACTCCCCCTCCATGGACGACGAAGTCTCCCCCTATGCCGTAGCTGGAAGCCTCCCTTGCCTCCAGTCATCCTCTCATTGCCCCTTAGGCACTCATGGTGTCCCTTCCCCTCTTCCGGGTAATAGCTCTCCCTTCCTCTTCAGTCTTCAGTATTTCCTGCGTGAGTAAGAAATTGTAGAGGGAGTGAGAGAGAGAGAGAGCTGCGAGCGAGAGTGTCCAGTGAGGGTGAGAGTTGAGTGAAATTGTAAGTGTAGTGTGTGAGTGAAGTGAAATGAGGATGTGAGGTGTGTGTAAATGTGAGTGAGCTAAGGAGTTAGAGGGGGCTGTGAGCTTGGAGCTGGGAGCTGGAACTGCCATGAAAAGAGAGTTGTCCCTGAGTTTTAGAGTCTTCAAAAATTGGTAAAGGACTAGGGGTGTGTTAGCCATTTCGAGGCCCTGCACCCCAAGCAGAGTGTGTGAGTAGTGTTGTTACGTGCTATGCTTTCCTTCTTAAATCCTTTTTAGTTATTTGTTTATTAAGTGGTTGTTAAGTGATAATCCCTTGAATGATACCTTGTTCTCTTATTTCCATTGCTATGTGTTATTTCTTTATTGTTAACATTGATAATTATTAGTACTATAAGTAGCCACTTTGATGTGCCCCAAAATGCACAAGAAACAATTTCCCCAAATGAGCACAATAAGCTATCTCAAAACGGGGCAGTAATTTTGAATGAGTATAACTTTTAGGGCATTAAGTCAAATGCCACGAAATTTACAGGGTCTCCAGGACTACCAAAGAATAAGGTCCAGTTAAAATTTCACATTAAAAAACGTGACGGAATGGAAGTTATCAACGAAATATTAACCTGCTCTAAAAAAGTTTCTGCAGAGTTAATTCTGGCGACCTCCAATGAACAACGTACAACGTCGCCAATTTTAATCCATATTTCACCAAATCTGTCTTCACTTAACCACAACCCACGGGGCTTCAATCCCTCAAAAATCCAGAACAAAATTCGAAACAAAAAAAGAGTTATAACTAAAACAAAACACTACTAAGAAATCAGACTGTAGAAAACAGATTGCAAGCTTTTAACGAATTGAGCACACCTCCAATATTTTGAATCCAAAACCCAACAAAACGCATCCACAACTTTAAAGAACATTCAAGAATACCCAAATCCAGAGTTTCATTCACCAAATAACTCAGCAACCAGAGGAACAAAATAGAAAATACCAACAAGGTCCGCACCTCAAACGCCCAAGATGTGCGACTAGTTCGGACCTCTCAAAGAAAGGTCACTCCTTCTTGGCTTTTGCTCGGTCTTCTAGCTCCAAACCCCACTGACATTTCCCTGAAGAAATGCTAGAAGAACTAGCTAAAACCTCCTCTCTAAGATTGAGCAAGAAACGGAGAAAGGAGGAGCTTTGGTGAAGGAGTCCGTGGGTGACACAAATCCAAGCATCGAGGATGGTTTGGAGAGAACTCCTCACACGAATTGCAGCAACAAAATTGGATTTCTAAAACTGGTTCAAAATAGCCCTAAAGGATGCTTATAAGCTCCACACAAAAATTAGGGCAATTGAGTTGTAAAATTACAAAAATAACCTTAGTAATAAACACACAAAGAAAAGGGGTCCGAAGCTAGGATTTGCTCTCTGTAAATGCATTTTTTGACATAGCAAACAAGCTCCACATTTCCCACAAAAGTATTGATATGCCGCAAGGTCCCTTGACTAGATCGAGAGCCGGGAGATTTCTAACTTGTTTGCTCATTTTGCAGGGGATCAATTCTTTGCTAATCTTGGAGGAGAACCAACATTTGAAGACATGGAGAAGCCCTTCAATTTATTGGTTTGGACACATAGAGAAGAAACCTCAAGTGAAGTCCCTCTCGGTCCTAATGAAAAGCAACCCCACTAGGCCGTGTGTTCAATCCTCTTTTGGTATGATTTATGCTGATGTTTTTGGGAGAATAGCATGCTGGTGTTTTTGAAGATTTGCATGGTTTTAGAAAAGGAACTTTTGCATGAGAAATGAAGTGGTGATGCTAGAATCCATGGAGCACACAAATTAAGCATACTCAGCCATTCACAATGCCCTAGCCGAGTGGCACATTACCATTTTATTTGTCATTTGTTTTCTTTTTCTTTTTCCCTTATTTTGTAACCCTAATGGAGCATTATATATATATTACATTTCGAGCTGCTGAGCAGCTAATGAATATTTTGATAAAAAAACCCTAGGTTTTGGAGAGAAATGCTTCACCTCTTTGTTGAGGAACAATCAGCCAAGCTTTTCTTGGAGAGATCCGAAAGATCCGAGTGAGTGAGCCACCATTTCTTCAATCCTTGTTCGCTTTGGTTGAAGATCTGACTATCCCTCTTTGCCCTATTCCCTCTAAGGTAGTAGATCTAGAGAGTAAGTCAGGTAAAATGCACATCCCATCCCGGTTGGAGACACTCCTCGTGGAGTTCGATCAAAACAAATGTGCAGATTGGTACACCTTTGACTCCTCCCGAATTTGTCTTCCATTTTTTTCTCCATCATCTCCAACACCAAAGTTACTAAAACCACTGGCAAAATCACCCCCTTTTCATCAGGATTCTATGGAAGGAAAAATCAATAGAAAAGAAGTTTGGGTTTGAAAGTTACACACCTTTCTTTGTTGAAGACTCAATCTGTCGATTCCCACCGACCTCTGAGCAGCTTTCGTGCGAGATCTTAGGTTGCATACAGGTTTTCGAGCTGAAATTTGGAGGAGACAAAATAGATATATGTGAGAGTGAGGTCTCCAAAAATCAGCTTCATTGGAGCTCTGTAGAAGAAGTTGGATCGTCGCTAATCTGAAGCAGCTGCAACCTCCTACTTGCAAGTAAGCTACTTGCTTGAAGTACTCCATTGTATTGGTCCGATTTTCGACCCCTCTTTTGGAGGAGTTTTTGGGAAAGTTTGTTGTGGTTTACTTTGATAACATCCTTGTGTATAGCTCGTATTTGATTTTGCATGTGGAGCATCTACGGTTGCTATTTGAGACTTTGAGAAAGGAGAAGCTATTTGGGAATCTTAAAAAGTGCTCTTTTGCTCAAGAAAGAGTGCATTTCTTAGGATTCATACTTTCAAAAGATGGCATGGAGGTGGATGAAACCAAGGTGGTGGCCATTAAGGAGTGGCCGATTCCAAGGAGCATTTCGGATGTGAGGAGTTTTCATGGATTAGCCTCTTTCTATAGGAGGTTCATTCAAAACTTTAGCAACCTTATGGCCCCCATGACTGATTGTATAAAGAAAGGGAGACAATTCCAATGGAGCGAAGCATGTCAAAGAAGCTTTGAAGACATCAAGCACAAATTGTGTCGAGCTCCCATCCTTCGACTACCCAATTTCAATAAAGTGTTTGAGTTAGAATGTGATGCTTCCGGATTAGGGATTGGTGCTGTTCTAAAGCAAGAAGACAAGCCAATTGCCTTCTTTAGTGAAAATTTGAAGGATGCCACACTCAACTACTCAACCTATGACAAGGAATTCTATGCGGTTATCCGAGCATTGGAGGTATGCCAACACTATTTACTTCCTAAAGAGTTTGTTATTCATTTGGACCAGCAAGCTTTGAGGCACCTCAAGAGTCAAAACAAGTTGAATAGAAGACATGCAAAGTGGCTTGAGTTTCTTGAAAATTTTCCCTACATCATTAAGTACAAGAAAGGAGAGACCAATGTTGTTGCCGATGCACTTTCTTGGAGGTGCAACCTTTTAACTGAATTGAATACAAGAATAATGGGATTTGAATGGATCAAAGGTGCATATTTGGAAGATGAAGACTTCAAGGAGATCTACCAAAATTTATCTCAAGGCATGACCGAGGGCACTTACCATCTCATGGATGAATATCTTTGTAAAAGTGTCCGGATTTGTGTGCCGAGGGGAAGACTCTCGAAACACACTAAGACTCTCGAAACACTATTAAGGAGCATTCTTAGAGGGAAGCTCAAGGATTGAGATTTACAACTCTCTTATGTGGAGTTTGCATATAATCGAAGCATGCACACTTCCACTTAGAAACGCCCTTTGAAGTTGTGTATGGCTTCAATCCTTTAACTCCCTTGGACCTCATTCCTATTAGATCAAAGGAGATGACCAATACCGAGGGAGAAGCCAAGGCCGAGCACATCAAATCTTTGCATCAATCGATAAGGAAGTCAATTGAAAAGAAGAATGAATCCTATGCTCAGCAAGCCAATAAGGGCAGAAAAGAAGTGATCTTCAATGAAGGGGACCTTGTGTGGCTTCACCTATGTAAGGAGAGGTTCCCAAACAAAAGAAAATCCAATCTCATGCCTAGAGGTGATGGACCCTTCCGAGTACTACAAAGAGTGAACAACAATGCATACAAAATTGACATTCCCGGAGACTATGGAGTGTTAGCCACTTTCAATGTACAAGACTTGTCACACTATATAGAAGCTGAAAATGACCAAGAGAATTCAGGGGAAGAACTTGATTTGGGGACAAATCCTCAACTACCCCGGGAGGATGATATGCCGCAAGGTCCCTTGACTAGATCGAGAGCCCGGGAGATTTCTAACTTGTTTGCTCATTTTGCAGAGGATCAATTCTATGTGAATCTTGGAGGAGAACCAACATTTGAAGACATGGAGAAGCCCTTCAATTTATTGGTTTGGACACATAGAGAAGACACCTCAAGTGAAGTCCCTCTCGGCCCTCATGAAATGCACCCCCACTAGGCCGTGTGTTCAATCCTCTTTTGGTATGATTTATGCTGATGTTTTTGGGAGAATAACATGCTGGTGTTTTTGAAGTTTTGCATGGTTTTAGAAAATGAACTTTTCCATGAGAAATGAAGTGGTGATGCTAGAATCTATGGACCACACAAATTAAGCATACTCGGCCATTCACAATGCCCTAGCCGAGTGGCACATTACCATTTTATTTGTCATTTGTTTTCTTTTACTTTTTCTCTTATTTTGTAACCCTAATGGAGCACTATATATATTACATTTCGAGCTGCTGAGCAGCTAATGAACATTTTGATAAAAAAGCCTTAGCTTTTGGAGAGAAACTCTATACCTCTTTGTTGAGGAACAATCAGCCAAGCTTTTCTTGGAGAGATCCGAGTGAGTGAGCCACCATTTCTTCAATCCTTATTCGTTTTGGTTGAAGATCTTACTATCCCTCTTTGCCCTGCTCCTTCTAAGGTATTAGATCTAGAGAGTAAGTGAGGTAAAACGCATATCCCAGCCCGGTTGGAGACTCCTTGTGGAGTTCGATCAAAACAAAGGTGCAGAATGGTACACCTTTGACTCCTCCCGAATTTGTCTTCCATTTTTTTCTCCATCATCTCCAACACCAAAGTTACTAAAACCACCTCCAAAATAACCCCATTTTCATCAAGATTCTAAGGAAGGAAAAATCAATCGAAAAAAAGTTCGGGTTCGAAAGTTACACACATTTCTTTGTTGAAGACTCAATCTGTCGATTCCCACCGACCTCCGAGCAGCTTTCGTGCGAGATCTCGAGTTGCATACAGATTTTTGAGTTGAAATTTGGAGGAGACGAAATAGATATATGTGAGAGTGAGGTCTCCAAAAATCAGCTTCATTGGAGCTCTGTAGAAGAAGTTGGATCGTCGCTAATCTGAAGCAGCTGCTGGAAAGTAGCAGCTGCCACCTCCTACTTGCAAGTAAGCTACTTGCTTGAAGTACTCCATTGTCATTGGTCCGATTTTTGACCCCTCTTTTGGAGGCACATCAAGTATACTTTTGAAAGCTTAGACTGTTGGCAAAAATCTTCATGAAGAACAAAATTTGATATAAAGCTTTCTAGAATGCCAAAAATGCCCTTGAATACTCGGACTCGGAGGTCAGATTCTCTACGGAAATGGAAAGCCCACCATTTCTTCTATGTTTGCATGACATCCACTTGTCCAAATTCATGGACACCTCTTTGTGTAATTGACAAAAAACTCTCCTCTAAGCTAGCTAGAGAAGAAACACCTACAAAATAAATAAAAAAATGCTAGAAAACAAAGGAACTCTTGGCTCGGGCTCAGGTGAACGGTCCTTGGGGCACATCATACTCCCCGGGTTGAAAAGGATTTGTCCTCAAATCCAGGGAGTATACTTTATTATCTTCCACAAATCTTCCTCCTGGATCATATGGAAAAAGTTGCTTGACGTCTAGAGTCAGCTCCATCATTTCAGGTTGTGCATATCTCTTTTCATTCATGACCTCAGAACTCATGATCTTACAACTCTCATGTCTGAGAGCCATATCAGTATCAATAGTAATAAAACTCAGAGGTACCCTCAAATTAAAATTTTTTCTTCTATAAAAAAAATAGCTTGCGAGGTCATCACTAAGAATCTTCCAGATTAAAATTTTTCTATCTCCAGAACTAGGCATCCACAAGTTGTTAACCACAAATGAACTACCATCATAATAATAGAGAAGTTCCACACCCACAATATTAAAACTTTCTTTCCAAAATTCAAAAACAGCACCAACAAACGAATTTCCCATCCAACCAATTTTAAAGAACCATGTAAGTAAGGAATTTAACGCCATGTTCCTTTCTTGTGGTGCATGCTCAATGGGATTGGATCCACAACAATCAGAAACAAGATGATGCGATAACAGTAAAACTGAGTCAACATAATTTTCATCCCACAAACTCAGATGGCCCATCAACTCGTTTTCCATTACACCACTAGGCATGCTGAGGTTATCAACTCCAATTGAGATTCCAGTATTAAAAGAGTGATCAACTATAGTAGCCGCAACACTAACATCCAGCAGTGGCATAATAGATTCAATAACAACAATATTTCTTAACCATCAAATTTTAAAGAACCAATCAATTAAAGAAATTGAATGAGTGTACCTTTTTTGGCTTATACCTTGGTGAAGAAAAGTTTGCTTCCCTGGAAATTTATTTTGCACCGATTTACTTCTGTACGTATCAATCTCACTTTAAAGCCTCTTCAACACTAATGGTTCTCTTTTTATCATCACTAGCGGAGTGTCGCATGTTGTATACCCTGATTTTGGAACAATGCATGAAGATGAGTGGCTAAAGTCCAAGTCTACTCTCTGATTGGGTGAAACACCCTTTTCTTTATGTTCTTCTTCTTTTTCTTCAGTTGTCTGTAACTCCGAACTCATTTCGAATAGTGGACCACCATTCGGGAGAACAATTTCAGTGACCAACACTTCTTCTTTCTCAATAGTGGCTACCAAGGAGATATCCTACATTCCTCTTCATGAAGTGGTCCTTCAATTTTTCTTAAAATAGGAAGAGTTTGGTTGGAACAACTCAAGCTATGCGACTCTTTAGAATTGTCTTCCTTTTTCATGTGAGATTCAGTTTCAAGAAGTGGACCTTCATGTGGAGATACATCTTCTTCTTCAAAGTCTTCCTTAACTTTAGCCATTATCAAAGAGTTATCATTCTTCTTTTCTTCAACCCTCACACGTTCTTCAACTATTTTACCAAGATCAATTGGTTACATGGGTTGAGAATTTGCAGATCTTATTGAGGTTGAGAGTTTGTCAAGTTGTTGAGCTATATGTTGCAATGAGCCCTCGAAGTTCAACTCTTGGACTTACTGCCTTTTTGAAGCACTCTTCTTGGATCGAATTGGTCATGGAGAAGACGAGACTACCTTTATAAGGTTCGTAGCATATTTGCTTCTCAAAAATCTCTTCATCCATTTCCACGAACTTATAACTTCTTTGCCCTCTTCTCTTCTCTTAGAATTTATTCTTCTCCACCAAAGGCTAGCTTTTCCTTTAAGTCTCAAAGAAGAAATTTTAACTTTTCTATAATCTGAAAATTCATGAATTAAAAAAATTTCTTCCAACTCCTCTTCCCAATCTAAATAGTCTTCGATCCATTCTAAACCATTGAAAGAAGGAATATAAGCTAGAAACTCTTCTTCTTTTATAAGGTAACTTCTCGAAACAATTTGGCCTCTGGCCATCATAATGTAGTATACAAATTACCAAATAATAGAGTGTACACAAGCCAAATTGGCTCTGATACCAAATGATATGTCCCAAAATGCACAAGAAACAATTTCCCCAAATGAGCACAATAAGCTATCTCAAAACAGGGCAGTAATTTCGAATGAGTATAACTTTTAGGGCATTAAGCCAAATGCCATGAAATTTACAGGGTCTCTAGGGCTACCAAAGATTAAGGTCCAGTTAAAATTTCACATTAAAAAATGTGACGGAATGGAAGTTATCAACGAAACATTAACCTGCCCTAAAATAGTTTCTGGAGAGTTAATTCTGGCGACCTCCAAAGAATGACGTACAACGTCGCCAATTTCAATCTAAATTTCACCAAATCTATCTTCACTTAACCACAACCCACGAGGCTTCAATCCCTAAAAAATCCAGAACAAAATTCGAAACAAAAACAGAGTTATAACTAAAACAAAACGCTACTTAGAAATCAGACTGCAGAAAACAGATTGCAAGCTTTTAACAAATTAAGCACACCACCAATATTTCGAATCCAAAACCCAACAAAACGCATCCAAAACTTTAAAGAACATTCAAGAATACCCAAATCTAGAGTTTCATTTACCAAATAACTCAGCAACCAGAGGAACAAAATAGAAAATACCAACAAGGTCCACAGCACCTCAAACGCCCTAGATGTGCGACTAGTTCGGACCTCTCAAAGAAAGGCCACTCCTTCTTGACTTTTGTTCGGTCTTCTAGCTCCACACCCCACTGAAATTTCCCTGAAGAAATTCTGGAAGAACTAGCTAGAACCTCCTCTCCAAGATCGAGCAAGAAATAGAGAGAGGAGGAGCTTTGGTGAAGGAGTCCGTGGGTGACACAAATCCAAGCACCAAGGATGGTTTGGAGAGAACTCCTCACACGAATTGTAGCAATAAAATTGGGTTTCTAAAACTGGTTCAAAATAGCCCTAAGGGATGCTTATAAGCTCCACACAAAAAATTAGGACAATTGAGTTGTAAAATTACAAAAATAACCTTAGTAATAAACACACAAAGAAAAGGGGTCCGAGGTTAGGATTTGCTCTCTATAAATGCAGTGTTTGACATAGTAAAGAAGCTCCAAATGTCCCACAAAAGTATACTCTGGAAAGCTTAGACTGTTGGCAAAAATCTTCGTGAAGAATAAAATTTGATATAAAGCTTTCTAGAATGCCAAACATGCCCTTGAATACTCAGAGGTCAGATTCTATGTTTGCATGACATCCTTTTGTCCAAATGCACGGACACCTCTTTGTGTAATTGACAAAAACTCTCCTCTAAGCTAACTAGAGAAGAAACACCTACAAAATAAATAAAAAATGTTAGAAAACAAAGGAACCCTTAGCTCGGGCTCAGGTGAACGGTCCTTGAGGGACATCACACTTATAGATACTAGTGGTTGAAGGTTGAAGAATAATCGTGTGAAGTATGGAGTAGTTAAGAAAGATGATCTGAGAGATGAGATAGCTTGAATGAATTGATTCTTTTTCTCTTGTTGCTTATACTTTCACTTGTTGCTAACTAACTATCCCAATACATTTATCTGTTTAAGCATGTTTTGATTTACTATAATTGTGATCCTTAGTTGAGCATGTCAACCTAGTTATATTAAACTAAATTTATTCATTGTTAACTTAATTACTCACTGATTAAGCATGTCAAATGATTAGCAAATTGTAGCTAACGACATACCCTTGAATATGTTTAATTGGTAATTAACTAACTAACAAGTTTAAGCCGTATGTGTGAATCACGTAGTAGCATGTTAATTAACTTAGAGTCATTAACTAGCCTACTTGAGTTTATTAAATAACTAACTAGTTAAGCAGGTTAATTAATTCGCTAATTGTAACCAATGGCTAATCTCTAAGTATGTTTAATTAGTAAATAACTAGTATGTTTAATTGATAATCAATTTAGAAGTTGTTAATCTGTTGAACATGTTAACTAATTAGCTAGTCTAAGCATGTAGTTAATTGAACAATCAATTAGCATGTAAACTAACTAAGTTAATTAATTAGATAATAAATGTAATTACTTATTGAGCATATTAATTGATTAGTTTAATTAACGGATAGGTGTGAATCACTCATTGAGCATGTTAATTAATCCTCTAGAGTGCATGTCAACCTAGCTAAATAGTTCATTGACTCAAACATGTAAATTGAAGTAGGAATGATAATCATAGCATGTAATTAATCAATTAACATGTTCACTTACGTAAGCATGATAGTCAACCATCTCGGCTGTTAACTAATCAGAAATGGATAAGGTGAGAGCTTGTAAATAAACTAATAAATAACTACCAGCATGTATAACTAATCCTCTAGCATGATCAACTTAGCTAGAAACTAAGTATGTTAACCGACTAGCATAACTAACTAATTAAAAGCTGAGCCTGTTAATGAACTAGCATAAGCGACTAAGGTGAAAATAGAGCATGTTAATTAGTTAGAATAATTAATTAAAGTAATTGACTTGAGCGGGATAACTAAGTAAAGTAGAGTAAACGCCTAGAAATAATTAGAGGAAGCATGTAAATGGGCTAGGAAATCAACTAGAAGAGTTAGCATGTTAAAAAGTATGTTGTGCATGCTGTACTTGATGCTGTACTGTTTCATGATTCACTATGTCCTTTAATGTTCATTGCTTCTATACTTGTTCTCTGCCAAGTACTTCAATTATAATTGTCGTGCGCTTTCAATTCCTGTTCCTTATTTTATGCGCTTTTAATTTCAATTGCTTTCAATTACTTATATGCGCACTTCAATTATGATGAATGTTATGTAATGAACCATCATGCATTACGTTAGGTTGAGAATGTATGTTCATGTATCATGCTAATAGAAAGTATAGGGAGTGCCACCTTGGTGGTGGTACGTAAGCATGCATAAGTGAGATAAAAACTTAAGAAAGGAAGAAGAAAAGGGAATTGGGAGTGGATGGGTAGCGGATCTATTCTGCGATCTAGGCGTAGCCCTTCCCTCATAGGGTACTGGAGTTCTAGATGCGAGGAAAAAGGCTAGATCCGACCACTATGCCATTACATGAGAAAAACCTCATAATTCCAGCTCAAAGTACGAGTATAGAATAATGGAGTAATAGAATAATGGATACCAAGGGATTAAAGCAAGATTTAGTAAAGTAATAAACGGATTAATTACTTAATGAAAGGATTGGTTTGGGTGGCCCCCATTCCAAAAAGGACTAAAGAGAGGCATTTCATGCATTAAACCATTTTTCCTTACTAAGCATTTGGGCTTACAGTTGCTTGAGGTGTAGATGTAGGTACCCGTATGTAGAGTTAATGCACGGACTATGAGTAGCAAAAGATGAATAACAACATAAAGAGCAGTGGATGACGGGTTTGCTCCCGTGAGGGAGTTCGTGGCTGGCCAGGCATAGCAAGGGTAAAAGAGAACTAAATTAAGTTTCCAAATTTTATAAGTTGTATAAAAAGTAGTATTTCAAGGGGTTAGTATTTCATTCTTAAACTATTCAATTACGCTTCCACAAAGATTTAAATAAAAGATTTCTTTTTATAACACTTCCACTAAGTTTGATGAACGATGATTTTAATTACACTTCCGCATAGTTTATTAAATGAGATTTTATAACGATTTTTATGAATGGTTGGTAGCGGTCCGGTTTAGGCGCGCTCTGACTCATTTCAAAAAGAAAATTTCAAAATTTCACTCATTTTAAAGGATTTACTAAAAACTGGGTTGTTACAAGTGGTATCAGAGCAGGAGATTTAAAAATGATTTTGTGGGCTGCTCTGATCGTTTTTAAAACAAAGTCCATAATTTTCTTGTTTCGTTTTACTACATTTTAAACGAGCTCTGGTACAATTTATTGAATAAGATGATTTTGTAAAGGTCGAACTAATGTACGATAGCCTGCCTGCCTGCCAGCATGAGCCTTGACGTGGGAAATTCTTCATCCCCTGTAAGTATACTTCCTAATGCTTTACTAATAGCTAATTCTTTTGTTATGTTTTGGTATGTTGCTAGGAGATAGTATGGAGAGAGGGGAAAAGAGCAAAGTAGATATAACTAGTCGGGTGATGGACTATATGGAGAGTCAGTTTCGACTCGTCAACGATCTATTTGAGGGGATTTACGGCATCCAACGAGCCACTGTGGTGTCATCACGATTTGAAACATGTCCTAGGTGTGCCCAGATGCACTTTGGGATGTGTCTGGCGGGGACAGGGTTATGCTACTGTTCTCGGAAATATGGGCATACGGCCCGACACTGTCCCACCCGGAGAAGGAAGGAGTTCTTCGACCTGCACTGTGGAGGATCGAGCCGGTAGACTTCGTGACGATTAGATGTTTTGCATGTGGATGTGTACCCCTCTACTTTTGGATATAGTATGTAGTGGGCGTCCTCAATGTTTTGTGAACAACGTAACTTGAAGTATGAATTCATGGTATGATGAATGAATGAATGACGATATTCTGGAACTGCTTGGGATTTTCTGCAGGATGTATGTATAGCTTTGGGAGAGTATAAACAGGGAAGACTCTGCCCAAAATTTTGAAAATAAGTGAAAAGAAAATCCCGAGTGGAGTTAGATTAACTAGGTAGTTAGCCAAAGTTACAAGAAATATGTGGAAGGGCCCTATCTATATCAAGTCGAGGAACCCAACTGACGTACAAATAGCTCAGCATGACAAAACGGGGACAATCTGCTCACTTCTAGTCATCTAGTGGTCGAGTAGTTGCCTCACTAGTAGACCAGTTTCCCCACTGGTCGACCAGAATCACTAAAAAAACATTTATTTTCTACGTAGTTTGCTCGATTTTGGACTCATAATGACAAATAATCATGCATAGACTTTTATTCTACCAATATAAACCAGAAATTTTCCTCGAATTTGAGTTTCTAAGCTTCCATTTGAAGCTAATAGATTTCAAAATCCTAAACATGAAAACGGAAATACTTACCAATGGCCTTTACAAAATTTGTTGGTGTGGATGACGAGAACCTGAATCCGTCATCAGAAAGCGGAATCCCTTTGATTCAACTCTCTCCTCTTGCGTCTCACCCTCCTTTCCGCTGTGTAACATGAAGAATGAAGATTTCTTCTTCTTCTTATTCATTCTTTTTAATTAAAATAATATATTTATATTAAAATATATTATATATATAAAATAAATCTAATTTAAATCCACTTAAAACACTTGTTTAGTCAAAATAATTTACCAAAAATATTTCTACAATTTAAATTATCGCTCGAAAATACCCAACTCGACTATCTTGACTATTTGACTAAAAACTCACATGTGGTCGCTATGCAAAAAAATGGGTCAATTTTTCAACGCTTGACTAAAAATTAAGCAAAACATTTATACATAGAAATTTAAAATTATGTAAAAATCACAATTTTTATAGGAAGGGTCCTTTACAAGGACTATGAACCCAATAGACGTGTAAACAAATAAAAATACACAGAAAATACACTATGTAGTTGACCAGGTCATTGTAGCGGTCAACCGGGTTAGACTGCTGTCGACCAGCTAGCTGCACGGTCGACCTAACTGTTGTGACCATGCTTTTTTCCTAAAAATGTAATGAAAATATATATTATGGAAAATGTGTGTTCAAGCTTACCATTTCACAGTTTTGTTAAGTTGCATAAATGACTGATACATGAATGATCCAAGTTATATTATATGGTGGATATCCATAGATATTATATTGTAGATATCTATAGAAGATAGAGAATTCGATTTTGTCCATTGTGAAGGGGAACGACGTCGTAGTAAAAGAAGGAACGCTTGTTGTTGTGGAAGAAGCACATTCGTTGAGAGGGGAACAATATCGCATTAGGATAAAGGACATCCTTTGTGAAGAGGAACGACGTCGTATTAAAAGAAGGAATGCTCGTTGTTATGGAAGAAGAATGTCCACTGAGAGGTGAGCGACGTCACATTAGGATAAAGGACGTCCGTTGCAGAAGAAAGATGTTAGTTGTGAAGGGGAACAACAAATATGTGATGACTTAAAGATTTGTTGATTTGTTAATTCTGATGTTAGATGATATGTTCTATTCTAATACATTCATACATTACAATTGGACCATTATAGTATATCTTACTATAGTCCATGTAATTATGCAATTGATTTAGTGATGCTTAGAAGGAATTGTCAATAAAGATGACTTACGACCACTTAATTTTATGCTGCTTGGTGATTTATAGCATGACCAACTTAAAATTTGACAGAATCAATAATTTTGTAAATTAATATTTTATCATTAAATTATATAAGGAAATTATATTTATATGCATCAGGTGGGAGAATATAAGAATTTTATTCCATTAGGTCAAATTATAGATTATAAATTAATATAACACTTGATGGTTAGTGTTATCTTAATTGTTTCCTCATAGAAACTAGGTCATTTTTCCATCTAAATTAGAGTTTTCTCATCATAAAAGAAAAATGACATAGATTAGGGTTAAGGGAGAGAAATCTCTTTTGATGAATCACCATCATCAATCTCATATGATTGTCAATTAAAAGTTATCATAGATCAAAGTATGTACTTCCATTTATTAAATACGACTGGAAAACATATTGTAACACCCTGACTTTTTAAGTGGAATAATTATCGGTGGAACGTTCGCAAGCTAGGGCTCGGAATCGGGACCTCCGCGGGTTTCGTGTCCAATGACAAATAGAGGTATGGTTTCCCTCCTTTGCATTTCTTCTGATTTGGTAGTCGATTGGAGGCGTTGTGGTGCTGATTCACGGTCGACAGTGGTGATTCTGGCATCGGGTTGGGTTGGGCTGCGTCTGAACCCAGGTGGTCCTACTCAGGTATGACCAGGTTCGATCCCCACGGTTCGGATTCAACCGTTGTCAATAATGCAGACAACCTATGCTCATTTCCAGCCTAGAATCGCACTCTACATTATGCAGAGTGGGGAACACTTCGTAAAGGCTGGAAGAATTTATGGATGCTGTAGGCAGTGGGTGGATGAGAATTTATACTCTCTGCCCTCTATTTTTGGCATAGAGTAACTATCTCTTTCGGTGCTACAAAATGGAGGCAGAGGATGAGGATACTCTCTGGAGTTGTGAACTGAAAGGAGAATTTGAAGGTGGAGCTCTCTACTCCTCGGATCCTTCACGGGTCTACTTCAGCTCTCGGGAAGTGCTGCAGGTAACCAAATCCTCCTTTAACTGTTGTTGGTCTACGAGTACACTAAGATTAAATTCTTAAGATTAATGCACTGAATGAATTTTGGATGTTGAATATCAGATTAATGCCTCCGTTAATTGCTGCGTTTGGATTTTTGTGAAGCTGTTATGGTTTGAATTGTTGAGATATGATCTTGCTATTGTGTTGAATAACATGGTGCACTAATGTTGGATGATTATTGGGAAACAATAATCTGTTAGTTATTGTGATTATGAAGAAATTGTTCTTGAGTTGTTTTGGTATTCTAATGGTTAACTAAAAATGGGTTAAAATTGGTTGGTGATACTGATGTATGGATCTATGTTTGATTATATGTTGATTTATGATTTAGCAGTTGGGATAGATTGTTTTGTTGTCGGTTGGATGATCTGTTGGATATGTTAGTTTTAGAAATGAATATTGGTTGCTGCGACATAGCAATTAAACGTTAAGATGTTAAATTAGTTATGATTATGGTGGTATTATATACATATGTGAAGGATTTATATCACGCGTTGTGAGATGTAAAGTAAGTGTTATGCATGTTAAATATATGCTCTATACAATTTAATGATTGCAACCACGACTTCATGGGTGGATACGTATTCTCTATGTTAAGATAATTAATTGGGTTGTGCTATGCAGAAAAGGTTTTATAATATGTTTTAGTATTTCACAAAAAATTGGAATAATTTGGCTTCCATCTTATAATTCGATATTGGCATACACATAATATGTGTTTTTGTTTTGAAACTATGCCTTTGGGGAATATTGTTAATGGACAAGTTTGGGATATTACACATATGTTGAATTAATTCATCCACGTTGAGATTGAGGTTAAGTGTCTACACCTTAGATGTATGCTATACACATTTGGATGAGGTTAATTGTTGTTGCGTTGGTTTGATCACATATTCTCCATGACAAGATAATTAATTAGCTCGTACTTCGCTTCGCTATATTGTTACGATTAGGATATTGTGATAGATTATGTTCCTTTTTGGGGTGTCAAATGTGTTCCTGGAGCTATTGCGTGATTAGTTGAGATTAGATTACTAAACGAAGTAACGAATAAGAATTAAGAATAGGAAAGAAACATTATATTTATAAGTTGATTTATCAATTAGATTAATGTAAATGTTATTAAATTGTGAAGGTACAAAAGAGAAGAAAAATAACAACTGAATTGCTAGTTAAAGCTTCGAGGTAAGGACATAGGGGTATCTTGGCCAAAGGAGGCCCTACACCACAAGTAGAGTGCGTGCGTTTTATGTTCATTTTTTCGAAATGCTTATTGTTAGTTCTTTGGATGATTTACTGTTGTTTTCTTTTCTTGTTGATTCCTCCATTACTATATACCATGTTATAGTTCCTTTATTGTTAGAGATAATGTTGTGAAGAATGCTTAGTAAATGAGGAATGAGCTAATGAATGATAGATAAGCTAAGAGTTCTATGCTATGTAGTTATCGTTTTATTTCCCTACGCATTTATTCTCTGTTGCTTTTCCTCTGCACGTTAATATTAAGCATGTTTGATTTTCTAGTAAGCATATAATCAACTCTAGAGCTTATTAAACAACTGAGCGTGTTAATTGACTAAGCATGTTTAATATCGTTAAGTATGTTCCATTTAATTAAGGTAACTATCTAAAATGACAATCGAAATCTTTGGTTAGGTTAAGCCATGTAATTGTGATTAGCATGAAATTAGTAGGTTTAATTTAATTAGCATGTTTAACTCAATTAACAGCATGTTAATGTTAAGCATAATCATAATGAGTAAACATGTTAATTAGTGAGTATGTCAAATTATTAAGCATGTATATTTACTAGGCTAACCAACTAGAATGTTAATTGTATTTCCCTTGAGCATGTAAATTGGTTAGCATAATTAACTAGACCGAGCATGTAATTAAGATTGGATAAAAACATGTAACTTACCTCGGACAACAAACTAGAATGATCACCTAGAACAATGAATGTAGGAATGTAGGAAGCATGTAAAATGACTAGAAAATAAATTAGGATATTATAGTATGTTTTGAATTCTCTTCGGGGTTTTGCTGTTTACAATTCCTTATTATAATTGTTCCTTGTGTGTGCTTTCCAATTCAGTTATACGTTTCTATGCGCAATTTTAATTTCAGTTTCTTTCAATCACTTTAAATGCGCACTTCAATTTCTGTTAAAGTTACGTTATTGAGCATCATGCATCATATTAGGTTGAGAATGTATGGTCATGCATCATGATGATAGAAATCAATAGGGAGTGCCACTTTGGGGTGGTACTCACACATGCATAAGTGAGGATAAATGATGAAAATAAGCAAAACAACAAGATAATAAAGGCCTCTGTGGTCCGGTAGCTTAGCCCGGCATAGAAACAAAGAAAAGTAAAAAGGAAGTTGGGGGCGGACGGGTAGCGGTTCTAGTTTGCAGCTAGGCGAAACCCCCTACCTTGCCGAGAACTAGGACTTAGTTGCAAGTAAAAGTTAGAACCGATCCACTATTCCATCTCAAAGGAAATCCTCCAATCTCCAGCTCGATATTCGAGTAAAGAATGAATGAATGAAAGTAAAGCAAAGAACGAACAAATGAATGACATAATGAAAGGATTGGTTTGGGTGGCTCTTATTTCGAAAGGACTAAAGAGAGACATTTCACATTGCATTAACCTTTTTTCCTTACTAAGCCTTTGGGCTTATAGTTACTTGTGATGTAGGTGTAGGTACGTATATATGAAAAAGAAATGCACAGACTTAGGAGTAAATGCTAAAGACAATAATTAGACAAAAAAAAAGGCAGGGGAGAAGGATTTGCACGCACGGGAATTGAGGCTGGCCAGGCTAGAAGAGTAAAACAATGAACAATTATAATTAAATGAAGTTTTATTAAATTGTATCAATCGTTTAGTTTCTTCATTAAATTAATTACGCTTCCACAACGTTTTAAAATAAATTATTTCATACGCTTCCGCATTTCATTAAATTGATTTTCACAACGAGTTTAAAGGAAAGGTTAGTAGTGATCCGGTTTTAGGCTCTCTCTGATTTGTTTTAAAAGAAAATTTTCAAATTTTCACGTATTTCAAAGAATTACAAAAATCCGAGTCGTTACACATATTGTTCAAAAAATATTGGTATTATGATTAGGCACTCGGTCCTACAAAATTAGGGTTTATGCATAAATAAATTTACAACACAATTCAACTATTATAAAAATCACTGTTCAAAGAGTGAAAGTGGATCTAAAACATGTGGAATATGGCACAAAGGAGCCGTTTTTACAAAGATTTCAAGGAGTGGTGAATTATGGAGAAATATCATAAAAATATGGGTTATTTTTTATTTTCCTTATTAGCATGAATTAATTTGTTTATCTAGAAGTCGATAAACCAATTATTTAGGCGAACTTTGTAATTTCTTCATTATTTATGATAATTATATTAGAATTGCTTATTTGCTTCTATTCTCAAAGACTTAAATTGATTGATTACTAATTTTAGAATAATATGACTTTTGGAAAAAAAGAGTTAGGATTGGATTTAAATTGAATAGCATATGCTTATATTTATTTATTAAGTTAATGATATGATTATCATTTGAGATAGTAATGTACTTGTGTAACCTTACCTGTGTAGTTGATAAAGTCTGAATTTTCAATAGATATTCTTATTTTGACATCTTATTGATAAATTACTTGGGAGATTCTTAGCAGGACCACGTCTAATTTCTTTATCTATATTGTTTGAAAATAATACATGTGCTAATGTGAATTAAAATAATAAACTTACACATGTGAATCTAATATATGTAATACAGTGAAGAATCACGTGAGAAAACAACTCTTTTAAGTATACAAGTTTCAGAAATCTGCAAATCACACTTAATGAAAGGCTACTCATGCGCTGTAGAAATGCTTAGTTGTTAAGAAATGGGGAAGAGTTATTAATATAAAAAGGGGGACGATAAGGATAGCTTTGTAATCACATGCAAATGGGTATTTGCCCTACAAGCATTATTGAATACTGAGCACATGTAGAGCATCATAAAAAGGGGCCCCAACTCGTAACCTGTCAAACCCACGAGCCTCAAACCTTATTTGTTTAACAAGCCTTAATTGTATAATAAGAGAAACCTAAATCTATCTGTAAATCTTTACTCACATATTCATGGAAAACAAAGTCATCATGTGATAATCATTCAGATAAACTGACTAAACATTTGAAAACTGTTGTCATAATTAAAAATCCACATTGTATTATATGCTTAAAATCAAATAACTTTAAAAAATGTTTGATTACTTTAATAAATTTGATTTTATGATAGCTTATACTAAATAATTATTAGTAAATATGGGAGCTCATAATATAACATTCAAATTATATTCAACATAACAAGTGTAAGAGGATGAGGTTCCGTTGCATGACCTTCATTGGTTTTTGTGGAGGTAGAGAGTTCATTTGCAGATCCGATGAAGCAATATTTTTATCTTTTTATGGATTAAGAATGAGAATAGAGATTGCCCTCCATTATGCCTCTCCCACACACCATAAAGATGACTACTTTATCTTTTTTTCGAGCCAAAAAAGATGTTGTTCCAAACCAGCTAGCATGGGGAATCCGATTCACTCCATTTTGCTGTGTTTTCGTTACAAATAAATATTGGAGGTTTGCTTTTTAATTTTTATCGCCTAAACTTGGGCGTATGATGGATTGATTAGGAAATGTTCTTAGACTTTTTCTCAATTCTGAGGTTGATTTTAAAACACCTAAAAGTATCTATTTTTTGAACACTCAATAAAAATAGTTACTATTTTTCAATAATACAAAAAAAAAATTGTTTATATTTTCATTTCTAAATAATCAATTTTGTACTCTTCGCTTTCCAAAAGAAGATATTTATTTCTTTTTTTGATTTTAATTTTTTTTAAATGTTTAATTTTTTGTATTTAAATTTTTAAAATTTTTTTCCATAATTTTTATTTTTAATATATGTTTTATTCCACACGTTTAAATTATAAATAAAAATGTAATTACTAAAAAAAACTCTTAAACTATAGGGGCACTAGGACAATAACAATTTGAAGCTTAAACTATTTTTATTAACAAATCAAATTTTGAATTATAGAAAACTAACAAAATAAACATAGCAATCACGATTTATGTTAAAAAAAACAAGTTCTGATTGATCGCGTCAAACTGCAAACGTCCACCCCAAGCTTCCTTACTTAAAGAGCGAGAGCGGGTGCGGGTGCAGGTGCAGGTGCTGGTGCGGGTGCCCACAAATTTTACCTAGAATATTGGCCGAACAACAACTTTACGAAGCTTGTTTATTGTTGAGTAACTGCACCATGCATTTACATACAAGCGGACCACCAGACTAAAATAGCACCCCAGACCTAAATATATAAGTCTATGGATGAACTCTGTGAAACCCGTGCAAACCCTAGGTGATTTTAGAGCGAACTCCGACCAATTATCATAAATTTAGACTTCCTCATAACTCAAATCTTCAAGTTTTAAGTTCAGAAATTGATTCTCTCCTCAATTTTGTTGTCCTCCTATCCCAAATTTCTCAAAAATCCGAACCCTAAAATTTTCTAAAAAATTTAGTGTTCAATGGTAGGTAGAGCTCCAAAACTCACTCGCAATTGGAAAGCCACTCCTTCTCAAGGTCAAGGTCAATCTCAAGGGGATTTCTCCCTTGCCCGTCGACCAACCAATGAATTTTTCTCACCAAAATTGAAGATGGTGTCCTTGAAGGAAAGGTACGATAGTGACATTAAGCATCAATAGGTTATTTGTTGTAGGAGGGTAGAATTTGATATATTGAATGAGTTAGGAATAAAACATATATTCGCAAGAGTTGAAATTCTTGGGTTGTACAAAATAGGCAGTGAGTACTACGAGCCCGTGGTTAAAATTTCTATGCAATTTTGACTGTGTGCACCCAACCATTTGTAGTTAAGACTTATATGTTTGGACAAGAGATAACGTTAACTCCCGATGACATAAATGAGCTAGTTGGATGTTCAACAGAGAGGACAAGCGACGAGTAATACAATATATCTTGGGAGCTAGATTTCATTAATCAATGAGAAGGTCTGATATTGTTTCAACAATTACAGCACAATTCCAACATTGGAGCATTTTTCAAGACAAAATCTAAGGATCTAAAAGCCAAAGCTCGAGTGATCTATCACCTGATATCGCACACAATTTTATCTTGAGATGAACATCAAGACCATATTAGGTGCATAGATCTCTATTTGATAGAGAAGATCTACAACATAAAGGGATTCAACCTTGGATATGTGATTTTGAGTCACATGTATGATATTCTCAACAACTACAAGAAAAACCTACTAGATAATAGGATATTCATAATATTGTTGAGCATAGCGGGATAACAGTACTTATGGATGAGTAGAGGTATATGGAAAAGACAGTGGATGTGTACAACCATTTGACCTTGCCTCCAATGGGAATCACCCAAGTTACTAGTGAATGGGTATTCAAGACCACAAAGTGGCCATCAACATCGGTAGCCCCTCCTCCAATAGCCTCGAGATCTAGAGTATCATTATCCTATTTAAGGATGATTATTCAACCTCCTCCTAAGTCATCCCACACTATGTTTGTAACACCCTGACTTTTTCAGTTGGACAGTTATCGGGGTATTACCAAGGGCGTGCTAGAGCGTTAAGTTTTGGGGTAATTTCGTTACATTTTTCCCGTATACGTGATGTCATTAAAGGATGGGATCATTGGGGTATCTCATCGTGTATTTATACGTGTCGGTCTATGACGTGTATTTATGGGGAAAATGTTATGGGATAGGAGTTAAGCTAGGAAAGTGAGAGAAAGGCTGTCCAGGGCGTTTTTGGACGCCTGCAGACGACATTGGGGACACATTATGTCATCTACAAGTGCATTGCTAATGTCCTGGCCGCTTGGGACGAATCTCAGGACGCGATGTCTTGTCCTGACTTCAATGTGCTTGTGAAGTTACGGACGAGGTCTAGGACGATGCAGACAAGACAAGTCTTCCGCAAATGCATTGCACGCCTCCCTTAGCCTGGGGATGACTTAGGATGAGGTTTCACCTCCTGAATTTACTATGCAGTGGAGTTGCGGACAAGGTTCTAGACAAAGCGGATGCAAGTTACTTCGTCCCCATTGAATCTGTTTTAAACTTGGAAAGTTTCGGATGAGTCCGGATGGCTGCAGACGAGTAATGGCCTCGTCCCATTTGTCTCTTTCCGATTTTAGGACACTTTCGGATGACACACGGACGCCATGTGTGGATGTGATTTGGCACCCGCAAGTCACTTGCCGACGTGATGTGCCCCAAAATAGCAAGAAGACAACACTAGGGCAATCTACAATCGACAATACTTAAATATGTCCACTCTCAATACAACAACAATAACTTCTAATGTCTACAGCCAATAAGTCCCAAATTTGGAGGAGAATAAAATAACCAAAGAAGGCAGGGGACCTCCAAATTTCACGCTCAAAAGTGTTGTGAAATGAAAGTTATGGACGCAATATGTATTTGCCCTAAAACAGATTCTGCACAGAGACAATTCTGGCGACCTCCAACGAAACATCCATAAAATTAAGAATTTAAATCCAAATGGCGTCAAAATTGTACCAAATCTTTGTATTCCAGAGTAGTTTATGGCCTTAAAATTTCAAAACCAAATTCGTAAAAATCACAGACTTATAAACGAAACAAATCCTTGCTCGGAAATAGGACTACAGAAAAACATATTGCAAACTTTCAACAAATCGAGCACATGTCCAATATTTCGATTCCAAACATAACAAAATCCATCCAACACTTCAAATAACAATCAAGAACAACCAAATCTAGAGATTTACTCAATAAATAGCTCAATAAATATGGAAAATAAAACAACAAACCAACAAGGTCCGCAACACTCCAAACTTCCGACATGCGCGATGATGTGCCCCAAGGTCCCATCGCCTGAGCTGAGCCCCGGGGCACCTTTATATTCTAACTTTTATTTGTTTTGTAGGTGTTTCTTTCCTAGCCAATTTAGAGGAAAGTTTTTAATCAATGTCACAAATAGGATTTGGTGCTTTTGGACTTGTGGATATCATGCTTATCAAAGAAGAAATTGTGGACTTAAATTTTTGCCGCATGGAATCTGACCTCCGGGCGTTCAAGTGCATTTTTGTCAATCGGGATGATTTCTTCTCAACTTGAGTCCTTCACATCAAATGCCGCCAACAGCCAGGGCTTTCCAGAGACATATTGGACGTGTTATTTTAGTATGGTTTGGTACATCAAATGTTCCTTTTACAGAGACCGATTTACAAACTCGGACTTAGTGTTTAAGTTTTATTATTAAGGGTTATATTAGTCATTTTCTGCTAGGGTATTTTGGTCTTTGACCTATTTTGTAAACAATAGGGTTTATGTACCCTCTTTTGTAGAAAGAAACGCAGTTTTGATGAATGAAAAAAGAAATCCCTTTTTGAAAGTGTGAGAACCGCGCAGACCTACCTCCTCTCGGCCATCCAATTTCCTCCCCGAACTTGCTTCTCTTTGTAGCGTTTTCTTGGCAAGTTGGAAGGGGTACTGTATCTTCCAAAGCATCATTCTTGTGGTGTTTTTATAGTGTGGAGATAGGAGAAACGTTAGACCCCATGGAGAGTGCTTGATCCTTGATTAAGCTGAGTATATCCGATCCTCTCACGGTAGGAGGACAAATCGGGGTCCACGGTCCATTTAGTATTTTCGAAGATTATTGTTGGTATGACTTGGTTATTCTAGATCTATTCTTATTATATTTGGTTGTCACCATTTGTGTTATGAGATATAGTCGTCGTTCTTTGTGAAGATGGAGATATTATGGAATTCTTATTAACCGCAATAATCTATTTTCTGTGTGAGCTGATTTCTGCAGTCGATTGTTGATCTGTTTTGGAGCCCTTACGTTGGTTTTCTTGATTATGTTCCCTCTAGAGATTTATTCTATATTGAGTGACGTTGCTGCCTGCCAAATTTGGTAATTGTTGGATTTATATGGAGTGAGATCTCTCTATTTTAATTTTGGTCGCCAGATCTGCTTGGGTGAAGCCCTAAATTTTGAGTTTTGTTGTTTTGGCCACAAGTGGAGATCCAGCTTTTGTAATGGATTTTTCACACATTTTATCTGCGTGTGTCTAGTTTGAGCCTTCTAAATTGCAGCTTAAATTCACGTAAGAATTGGGAGTTTGATTTGTTTTATTGTTGATTGCTAGGATTATTCACAGTTTCTGGACAGATTTCATAAAGAGTGTTCTTGGTGATCTTGAATCCTATCACGCGACTAGTTCGGACCTCTCAAAGAAAGGCCACTCCTTCTTGGCATTTGCTCAGTCTTCTAGTTCCACACGCCACTGACATTCCCCTAAAGAAATACTGGAAGAACTAGCTAGAACCTCCTCTCCAAGTTCGAGCAAGAAACGGAGAGAGGAGGAGATTTGGTGTTGGAGTTGCAGTGAAGCAAGAACTGAGCACCGGGTTGGTTTGGTGAGAACTCCTCACACAAGTTTTGTAGCAGTAAGCTTAGGGTTTCAAATCTAAAATTAGGGTTCAATTAGAGAGGACTAAATACCTCTCTAAGGAACAGAAAAGAGAAATTACAAAAACACCCTTAGGTTCACAAAATTTGGGCATGAGAGCTCGGTTTACATGCAAACCGAGCACCTCAATTCCTACAACAACAAAATGATCTATAAATTCTCAAAAGGAATCTCAACCAGCCATCTATCAATTCAAAATCTAAAGACATAAGTTAAATGTGGAAACTTCAATAAAATGCTCCAAATTGACCTTGTTAGCTTCAGCCAATATAAGGTCCTCCAAGTCCGGACGATATGAATCTAGCCGATTAGGTTTGCATGGCTTGATGTGAAAGCATATTGAGTAACGTCCTCTTCTCCAAGCAAGACTACTTTTCGCAATATCCATTAATGTAACATTTCCTGCAAAATAATAGCTAATTAGTTAAACACCGAACCTCATGGTAAAAAGGTTGCATTGTAGGGTTTTTGGGGCACATCAGGACGGTACAGATAGGACGGGGATGCCTTTTCCCATCTGAAGGCTCAATTTAGCCTGTGAGATTTTAGCCTTGTGGACGAGATCTATGTGTCCACACACGTATGAATTAGCCCATACCTACGAATAAAATAAGATCAAAATGATGGAAAATCGTAGGATAGCCATTGAGTGATGACAAGGAAAGACTCCTCCCCACCCTAGAAGACGAAAAATCACCCTGCCTATGCCATAGCTGGCCTCCTCCTTGCCTCCACCCATGATTTTGCCCCCTCCTCTCCAGGTAATATCCCTCTCTTTCTTTGCCAATTCCATTTTTAGTCTTCAGCTTCCCCTTTTCGCAGAGAAGCTCTCCCTCCCCTATGTGTGAGTTGCTTTGTGGGTGAGTGTATGTGAGTGGGAAAGTGGTGGGTTAAGTGTCCTATGTGAGTGTGTGAGTTAAGGTGTGGGAGTTGTGAGCTGAAGAGGTGAAGGTATGTGAGCTGCTGGAGCAGGAACCGTGAACTAGGAGAGAGCTGTCCCTGTTTTAGTGTCTTCAATCCAGGTAAGGAAATTAGGGGTGTTTTGGCCATGTGGAGGCCCTACACCACAAGTGGATTGTGTGAGTTTAGTGTTAGTGTTCTTGAAATGCCTACTGTCAGTTTCTAGTAGTGGTTTCTGATGATAGTTCCTTGTTTGATTTCTTGTTGTGCTTTCCTTGTTGAATTTCTTGGCTGTAGATATCCTTGTGTTGATGATAGTATAGAACTTGTTAGTGTTCTTAGAGTATTGTTGGTTTGTGATCGATTGCTTCTTTTTCCTTGGCTGTTAACACTGTCCTTGGTTGTTGTTAGCACTGTGAACTCCCTAAATTGTTGTGTTAGTTTCCTGCAATTGATAGTGATAATGATGGTTGAATTGAAAGTGGAATGAGAAAATGTTAAGTTGTTATGTGAAGTCTGAGATTGAGTTAGAGTTTTATATGTTGTGTTACTTTAATTCTTGTGGCTTACATGCTAATTATTGTGCGAATATGTTAATTAACTAGTTTCGCTATTTAATTAGTTGTTAAATGACGAACCCACGCATGTTCCACTAGTGCTTAGTTAATAGTTGTTAACCACTTCCTTGAATGATATCAACATGTTAATTACTTAGGCATGTTAATTATAAGCATGATTATTAAGTAATCAACTAACGATAATCAAAATGTGTTAGGGTAACTCTATCACACTTAACCGATTATCATGATTAATTAATTAATACTCGCATGAGAATCTGAATTTTGCATGTTGAAACTCAACCAATCGTACCATGTTTAGTTAAATAACCTTTAACTTGGCAATTAACGTAATTAATTAGAGTTAAGCATGAAATTGATTAGCATGATATAAGTATGTTAGATGATTAGCTAGTTGTAACTAATGACTAACTCTTGAGTACTTTAGGTAACAAGGATACGATATGTTTAATTGGTAAGTAACTAGCATTTTCATTGCAAATTAATTACTTAATTGTTAATTAATTGAACATGTTAACTAATTTACTAATCTAAGCATGTAACAATCTAATTAGACTCAAGTATGCTAATTAGGCGTAAGTACATTAATTATTAAGCATGTAATTTACTAATTAGCTAAGCCTCTAGGTCTAGCCTATTTAAATGTTAATCAATTTGAATTCTATTTGTACCTATTGTAAGAGCATGTTAAATTACTAGGATAACCAACTAGAAAATCTATTGCATCTTCCTTGAGCATGCTAAGCAACTAAGATAATTAGGTTATACCATGAAATTGTAATTTCCCATAAATTAATAATGCGAGAATGATAATTTACTAAGCATGTGAATTAACTAATAAGTAACTATTAGCATGTTTAACTAATTAACTAACATGTTTGATTGATTAACTGATTTACTAGCATGATTAATTGGCATGTTCAAATCAATTAGTAGTAGCTAGACTTTAATACGACTAGTCAAGCATGTCTAATTAATTACAAATTTTCTATGCATGTTTAATTCATCAAATTATTAAAAGCAAGTTAATGCATGTTAATTGAGTATAGTGAATTAACTCGTAGTTAACGAAAGTTGAGCATGTAAATTGCCTAGGATAACTAAGTAGAATAATCTCCTAGAGTAACAAGGTAGGAAGCATGTAAATAGACTAGGAAATTAACTAGAATAATTACTAGAATAATTATTGATTTGTTGTACGTTGTTATGAGTGAGTGTTCAATTGATGTTAGTTGCCTTGGGTGTGCTATTCAATGTTAGCTATCTTACATTCCATGTAACTATTGTTTACTTTTCTTTATATGTGTCGTCAATTAGAGTTTGCTTTCAATTGCTTCTATGTGCACTTCAATTATTATGAATGTTATGTTGTAAAGCATCATGCATCATGCTAGGTTGAGAATGTATGGTCATGCATCTTGTTAATAGAAATCGTAGGAAGTGCCACCTTGGCGGTGGTACGCAAGCATGCATAAGTGAGGTAAAATGTTAAGAAAAGAAGAAGAAAAGGGAATTGGGAGTGGATGGGTAGCGGATGTAGTCTGCAATCTCGGCGGAGCCCCTCCCTCATGGGGTACAGGAGTTCTAGATTGCAAGTAAAAGGTTAGATCTAAGCAGTATGTCATTGCACGAGAAAAACCTCCCAATTCTAGACGAAGTACAAGTAAAGAGTAAAGTAATAAACTAACAAACTTAATGAAAGGATTTGGTTTGGGTGGCCCCCATTCCAAAATGGAATAAAGAGTGGCATTCATGTTGCATTAAACCCTTTTTTCCTTAGTAAGCCTTTGGGCTTACAGTTGCTTGTGGTGTAGATGTAGGTATTGTACATGGAACCAACGCACAGACTAGACGCACAGACTAGGAGTAACGATAAGATGAACAAACAAATAAAAGCAGAGGATGATGGATTTGCTTGTGTGAGGGAGTTCGTGGCTGGCCACGCATAAAGAGGGTAAAGGATAGTCTGTTTTAATTAAATAAAGTTTCCCAAAATTGTATTTAAATGGTTAGACTATCTCATTAAGATATTTATGCTTCTGCAAAGTTTTGATAAACCGAAATGTTTTGGATAAATGATTTTACATTGATTATGCTTCCACCATGTTTTAAATGAACAATTTCATAATGCTTCCCCACAACTTTATTAAGTGGAATTTTTATTACGAGTTTTACGAACGGTTGGTAGCGGTCCTGTTAGGTACGCTCTGAGTTTATTTTAAAAGTTTCGAGTTTTCTTGTGTTTTCAAGGAATCACGAAAAACCGTATTGTTACAATGTTGATGATTGAGGAGAGATAGAACGTGATGTCAACCTCCTTAGCGAGTTTGTCTTCCATGATTGAAGTAATGGGTAGAGGAATAGACGATCTTAGCTCCACGAACAAGCGATTGTTGATCAGTTGAGTAGAATTGAGAAATATTTGGAGGATGATGAGGACGACACATTTGTTTATGAATTGAGGCATATGGATGACCCAACAACTTCTCCATCTTCTGACGCTCAACCCTTAGCAAGCATCTAGGCTTTTTTTGTTGTAATCTTTACTATTATACTCTTTGATTTGTAATGTTAATTTTTTTCTATTGGTTTGATATTATGAAGCTGGATATTCTTGTTGTATATTGATTGCATATTTTGATGCCAGTATGTGTATAGTTAAAGGGGAAAACGAAAATACAAAGGATATTGTAACGTCCCCCATACCTGTAACACCTGGATTTTTCACTAGACAATTTTAGCCATGAAATGTAACAATTAGAATTTAATAGAAGTATTTTGTGTCACATTTGGTAAATTCTATACTTAGAATATTTACGATTGTATTATTAATTATAACAAAGTAAGTTTGTAATGACCCGGATTTTCGTAATTCTTTAAAAATGCGAGAAAATTTAAAATTTTGCTAAGACCATTGAAACCAAATTAGAGAGTGCCTAAGACCGGATCGCTACCAACCGTTTGTAAAACTCGTTATAAAATCCAGTTAATAAAACTACGCGGAAGCGTAAATAAAATCATCATGATGTATGATGCTTTCTAACAAAACATTCATAGAAATTGAGAACAAAATATTCATAGAAATTGAAGTGCGCATGAAATAAAAACAACTGAAATTGAAAGCACATATAAGGAATAATAGAAATTGAAAGCACATTTAACATGAAGAGCAAACAACCAAATGAAATAGCACACCCAATCGTCACATATAATGAATTTAAACAAGGAAGCATGCTTGGGTGAATAGAACACAATACTATTAACATGCTAATTCTTCAAATCGACTTCCTAGTCCATTTACATGCTTCCTATATTTATCTCTAGGTGATTACTCTACTTAGTTATCCTAGGCGGTTTAAAGATGCTCTTATCTTAGTCGCTTAGCATACTTCAATTTAAGTCTAATCAATTACTTGCTCAATTTTAGTTTATTTAATTACCTATTCACATCTAGTTACTTATCCTTCTGACTCTAGTTGATTAAACATGATTTTACTCTAATTAGCTAGACATACTCAGCAAATTTCTTTAACTAATTAACATACAGATAATTAAACATGCAGGCTAAATTAAACATGTTATGGTTATCAACTAGTTGATTTCTCTCTAGATAGATTAATGTGCTCAACTAGTTGATATATTGTCATCCTAATTAACTAGCACACTTGACAAAATGAGTAACAACTATAAATGGATCAACTAGTAAACATTAATTGGATTGGATTACATGTTATGATTAACCAATTTAGGTTCTAATTGATTAACATCTAAACATGTTTGGCCTAGTTGATTGATTAATTTAATTAACATGCTAAATTTACTAGCAGTTAGCTACATTGATTAGGACTTAAACATGCTAGTAGTTTCACATGGACATTAAGCGAAGGAAATAGCAAAACAATTTAAAGGCAGTACAATACATGAGTGATTAAGGAGGGAAATTGATAGCAACGACAACAAGGCATCAATAATAATAGAACATTTTAAGGAAACTCTCAATTCCTTTCAGGATCCTTATTATTCAAACTTTCATTATTTTACACTCATTCCTTACGTTGCTCACTTATCATTGAAAATACACAACAATTATAGTAAATAGATCAATCAACCAACAAGGAACTAACCGTACAATACAGAAAACCAACTACAGAACCATTAAAAGGAACTCGATACAAGAAGTAGTAACCATGGTTCATACAGGAAACTAACACTACTCTAGCATAGATTTATCATTCAAGAATTCATAGCAGCAGTTCACCATAATTTTACAGAGCAACAATAAGACTGTCAACACAAAACTCAACACTAGCAGTAAACGTAACATTTAGCAATGAACATTTTAAGAACAATACTCCAACTCACACACCCATACATGTGGTGCAAGGCCTCAATGGCCAAAACACCCCTTAATCCTTACATATCGACGATTTCAAACTCATGGACAACTCTCCCCTTCTCGCGTACAGTAGCTCACCAGCCACGGTTCCTCTCCCAATTCACAACAGCTCACCCAACTCACACATAGCACTCATGTAACACTTAGCACACACAATTTCTCTCTCACTCACCTCACTCTCATTCTCGGCCACCCTCAGCTCACAGGGAGCTCTCTGGACTTCACTCTCAACAGAAGTGGAAATATAACGAAGAGTGAAAGGTAGAGGAAATATTATCTGGAAGGAAGAGGGAACCATCGTACGTATAGAGCAATGGTCTGAGGAGTAGTTGGAGACGTAGGGAGAGGTGGAGGTTTGACGTTCGCACCACTCTCGTACTCAACGTTGTCAGCCTCCTGCGAAACACACACCAGAAGAGGAGAAAGCTGATTCTGTGTGAAGAACCAGCAAGCTGGACCATGGCTTTCAACCAGTCCAGCACGAACTGGCAGACCACCCCCAATGACTCGAGGCCGGAAACGAGGCCAATCCCCCCCGCGACACCAATGCCATTCGTCGCCATCGATCCGACGCCGCCGGCGTGACGCCCGTCATCCCTACGTCGCCGCCAAACCAGAGCCTCGCCAATTGGCCATCGCTGGTCACCGAAAATGACAGCCTGACATCCCCATCAAAATCCCGAAGCCGCACCGTGTCAAATCCTACGAAGCCCGTCACCTCAACATCACCGCACGCTAGAGCCTCGCCCATGCCGCTGCCTCCCATCACTCGTCACACATTGGATCCTCATACCCTATCCCCATCGCCTCTCGTTTCTACTCGTCTCACCCATGTCCCTCGTTTCGTTCGCGCCCGAAGCATTATTCATTGGACCGATTCAACATGAACTGGTTCAACCCCTAAAACACCCAAACCCATTTTAAAATTACCCACTCATACTTCCAAATTTATAATACCCCCTATTAATTTAATTTAGCAATTAAATCCAATTATTAAAATACTCCCCTTTTTAAAATTCACCACTTACACTTCTAATTTATTCAATTTATCCCTAATTTTATAATACCCCCCAATGGATTTAATTTATCAAATTAAATCCATTTTATTTTCTTAAAATTAAAATACCCCATTTATCATTTTTAACCCTATTCTATTCATTGAATAGAGCTATTTCGGACTCGTGCGGACGCAGTGGTCTCGTATGCATTCGTCCAAAAGACTAAAGTCCTAAGGCTAAAACGAAACTTTGGACGAGGTGTGGCATCCTCGTCCTTACCCATACCGTCCGAAACCTAGATTCAGATGCTAATGCGCGTCCTCACGTGGCATCCGCGTGGGTCCTAAAGTGTCCATAAATTGGACAGATTCAATTTGGACGAGGAGTCCGGACTCGTCTGCAACTTCACAGCATAGTGAATTCAGGATGAGATATCACATCCCCAGTCATTCTAAGTCCTTGGGACGACTCCCCACACATTTGCGGATGACATTACTCGTCTGCAGGCATCCAAAAACACCCTGGACCGTTTTCTCTCACGTTTTTCTCACTTAACTCCTATCCCATAACATTTTTCCCATAAATACACGTCATATGATGACACGTATAATTACACAACGTAATATCCTAACCACTCCAACTTCTAATTACATTGCGTAAACGAGAAAAACATAACGGAAATACCTCTAGACTTATCGCTCAAGAACGTCTTTGGTAATACCCCGATAATTATCTGACTTAAAAAGTTGGGGTGATACAAAATTAGTAATTTAGTAAGTAAAATAATAAATTAAAAATCGGATTTTGGCTGAGGAAAGGGGAAATTGGTCTCGATAGCATTTTGAGAAAATGTCGTCGTACTGTGAAGGGCTTCATCCAGCATGTGGAAGGGTGGGTGAATTAGCAGTCATTGGATCAAGTCTCGAACGGCTGTGATCGAGCCAGTTAGGAGTGAAGGCTTGTGCAAAAGTGTTGGGAGCCGAGGGAATGCAGAAGAAAGAAATAAGACCTTTTGATTAGATTTAAGGAAGGAACACAAATCGTTCGATCTAGAGAAAGATGCTCCCGCGAAAATAAAAGATTTCTTCTGGGAGTGTTTTCAACCGTTGGATTATAAAGGGAAAGTGGATGAAGCGTTGACCATTGGATGGTTCAAGCGGAACAAGAATTTTAAGTTGAACGACATTGTTTTGGTTTGGAACTTGTTTTCGCAATAGTGTTCTTGTCCCCAGCAAAAAACTTAAAAGGATGTAACGACATCATTTGGAAACAAAATTTAGCGGAGAAGTGAGATTTTGCTGCAGCATTGGCTTCTACAGAAGGGTTGGCGACCACGAACTTAAGAGAATGGACTAACGTGGCTCACTACCATTGGTTGAAACTGATTTAGCAGACACCCCTACAGTAGCCTAGGCTGTCACGGCTCGACGAAATAGATTTTTAAATGAAGAATTTTTCTAGAATCCATGCCAGCTGAGTTTTTGCCTATCTGGACTTACCAATCATGTCTAGATCACAATTTTCACGAGATTTTTATCTCTCGTAACCCTACGATCGGCAGTCTACATAAATTGCATATTAGGGATGGGAACCCTATTCTCCCCATGACGTTTGGATGAAGAAGAAGACTATGTTCTTCTCGACCTTTTCTCTTCAAGTTTCTGGAAGTAAGTTTTTACACTTGATTATTGGTAGAGATACAAGATAAAGCTGAGGGATAATGTTTCTATATATTGTTTATTTCTTCTACCACTTTTATGTTTAACCCACTTTTTGTTTTTTTATTAACGTTAAGGATACCATGGGTTTATGAAAATATAGGAGGTTATAGATTCGGCTACGTAGGCAAAGGTTAGGGATGTTGATTTTGTGTGGCCTTTTGGCCTACACTATAAGGTGATAGGAGTTTGTTGTGATGTTTAGCACTTTCATATTGATGACATAGCTTTCAAGGATATGTTAACCTGTTGTTTTGTGAATTTACTTTACGTTCTTTGTGGTAACCTGATATACAATAGATGATACATAGGTATTTTAGATTATTGTCTCAGTTTATGGTGATAACGTTTAAGGACCTGTTGTTTTAGCATTAGATGATTTCTGTTAAACCTGCTATTGCCATGTTCTCTGTTGGATGAAATATGACCTGATTATGTTACATGTTGATGATATGTTTCATGCATGAGTCACATGTAAGAAAGATAATAAAGAATAAATGAAAGACTAAATAAACGTAAAGGGTCACTTTTGGCAGGGTTCGAGTTGGCTGTCCCTCATGAGGTGGACCTAATGGTGTCACTCTCCCTTTGACTGATGTCCCAAGTGATCAGGCTATAAAGTGAAAGAAAAATGAAAGACTAAAATTTAACGTGACATGATTTCCTTATGAACTGCATTACATTTTTCCTCTATTTTATGCATCTCTTGTTGAGCATTAGACTCATTAGTTAAACCTTGTGGTGTAGGTGAGGATGAAACTTTTGATGATCTGGATGAAACAAAGCTTTGATGTGTAGTTGGGAGTGTACTCATGAGGAAGCTGGAGCATTGTTAGAGTGATATTGACCATGGGTATTGAAGAAAGAAAATGGATAAGTTTTCTAAATGGATTTCGTTAATGAGTTTTCTTTTTATTTAGTTTTCTTATAGACAATGAGATTTATTTGTGGGATTTTAGTACGTTGGTTCTTATTGGATTCTATTACATTAAATTTTAAATGGCTTTTTGATTTTATGGTCTTTCGCTGCAAAGATTTTCATATTATGGATTTATGAAAATACATAATGTTTTCATATAAAAAAAGGGAAAGAAAATGTCTTTAATGCTTCAGGGCATTACAAGACCTCTCAGTACAATATTATCTACTTTGGGCCAAAACTCACACAGTTTTGTTCTTGTGGTCATCCCAAAACACCTTGTACTAGGTAGGGAGGAGAACTCTACTTATAAATTATATATTTTTCACTCTCCCAAGTAATGTAGAATTGTGCACCCTCATTAGTATGAGCTGGACCCACATTTAAGCTATCCATGCCTTCATAGGGTGGGCTACCATAGATACTTTGTCCATTTTTTTTCAATTATGAAAAATATGAGAGAACTAAATAATTAATAGCTTAAGAAATTAGTATAAGTTAATGGTACAAGCAAAAGGAGAGAGAATGGTTGAATAAAATAAAAAATTGGGTCTAGGACAACAACCATAGATGCTTAGGGAAGTGTTGTGGATGCCTGGTCTAAAGACAAAACGTGTTGAGGATGGTGTGGATGCTCAGTCCCATAGAATGTTTTTAATGTGGTCGGCTGCCTCGGATACTTGGGTATCCACCTCAAATGTAATACCCCAACTTTTTATATCAAAATTTAATAAGAGTAATTATAAAGTAATTGGGGATATTGGATTAAGTGGATAATCATCGGGATATTACCAAGGACGTATTTGTTAAATTATAATTTATGGAAATTAATGTAATTAAAATAAATATTAATTCAATGAATTAAATTATAATATTTAGGATTAATTAGATTTATTTTAAATAATGGAAGAATTAGTGAAAGGTTAAATTAGAATTAATTAGAATTTAAATATAAGAGTATATTAAGGGAACATCAGTTGAGGAATTTAAGTAAAGTGGATTAATTAAAGAAGAAATTTTAGGAGGGGGTGAATTGAACCAGTTCACGCAGTGTACCGGTTTGGGTGAAGACAAATGGCCTACGACCATTTGCTGAGAGAGAACAGACGAGAAGGAGGGAGAACTGAGAGAGAGAGAGAGAGAGAGAGAGAGAGAGAGAGAGAGAGAGAGCAGGGAGATGGAAATGGAGAGAACGAACTAAAGGGAGAGGAAGCGGGAGACGAAGAGGTGAATGATGGGAGGTGCAGGCTTAGTTGGTGGTGTCCAGCATTGCTGATAGCTCGTGGAGCGTCGGGACGATTAGGGGCTCAGGTTCGCTGATGTGGCTAAGGCATGAGTTGGTTGATTTGGTGCGGGCTTCGGGTCGCCAGTGCGCGACGGCGACTAAATGATGACGACGATGGATTGGCAGGGCGCAATTTTGGCGTCGAGTGGAGGGGGGGGGGGGGGTGTTGCGATCAACGCTTTGGGTCGATGTGGTGGGGGAGTTGGCGGTTCAAGCTGGACAGCCCGAAGGCCATGGTCCAGCTTCTGTCTGAACTGGTTTTCTTCCCTGGTTCTGGCTCTGAATGTAATCGACAGCAGTGAAACGTGGGGAACACACTTTGTAAAGCTGCTGGAGTGGCTATCGGTGGTTGGAGGATAAAGACAGAGCAGGAAGGCTCTCGGGAGAGCTTGGGTTGTGAGGTGAGATGCCCTTTGGAGCTGTGAAGGTTGGAGAAGATGCAGGGAGAGAAGAGGGGGCTGCTGGATGGAAGCGAATGGCCGAGAGAAAATTAATGGAGTGGGAAGAAGAGGGAGTTGCTCTCGGTTCTCCTCTGCACTCACCTCTCCGGTGTTCCTCAAGGTGAAAAGAGAGTCTTTTGTTGTTGTTACAAGATGCTAAAATGATGTGCTCTGTCGTTGGATTTATGTTCAGTAAACTGCTCTCCTTAATTAAGTGTTGTGGATTATCTGCTTTGGAATATGTATTTATATACTACCTTGTGAAACACTTAGTTGGTTTAGAAATCCTTCTACTAATTTGTGTAAACTGTGGTTTGCTAGATGATCTGTCAAAGGCAATGATCTGTTGATTTTGGAATACTCTCTTGCGGTTGTGTAGTCGTTAGTTTTGAGCGAATTTCTATTAAATGTGATATATGTTGGTTGGTATTCTGAATGCATGAACATGTTAGAAATTAGTCATTATAGCAGGTTACACTCTGTTAATGGATGAATATGTGTACTCTATTAGTTGTTAATTGTTTGTTGCCTAAAGTTGGAAGTGAAATTGTGATTTTTGGTTTGTGGGTTGCATCGGTTGGGCTTGGTTGTTATACATGGATTGTCATTTGTCTGGCTAAGATTTGGGATAAGCTGTCAAATTGGATTAGATTGATGAGTTGTTTATAATCTCCGTGTGATTAGTAGGAAGTTGTGAATGTGCTCTCTACTGTTGGTTGTGACAAGTTTATGAACTGTTTAGTTATGTTGGAATAATCTGTCTTGGATAAAAAGAATAATGAGCATGCTTTGTTGGTTGCTAAGTTGTGAATATTGGAACTTCTAAGTGTTAAGGTTTAAAGGATCGATGAGAAGTTGTTAATGATAAATGTTACTAATTTGTGAAGGTATCGAAATGAGAAGAAAAAGATAACGGTTAAGCGTCGACACGCGATAAAGTTTGAGGTAAGGGATTAGGGGTGTCTTGGCCATTTGGAGGCCCTACACCACAAGTGGGTGCGTGTGTTTAGTGTAGATGGATTACTGCTAGATGTTATTTGTCCTGAAATGCTTACTGAAGGATGTTGTTTGTCTTAAAATGCTTACTGCTAGTTGTTAAATAGTGGTTGATTAGATGATAGTTCTCCTGGATGATTTCCTGTTGCATTTCCTTAATGGTTTCGTGGCTAATTTATGCAGTGATAGTGGTGAATTGTGTTATTCAATTTTTAGTTAAGTGCTATGATACCTTCCTTTTGTTGGTGTGATCTGTAATGCCTTGTTTATTAATGAGATGATAAATGAGAAAAGTGTGATGAATGTAAAATGATAGATGGTCATGTAAAGTGTGAAAATGAGCAATAGTTATTGGATATCTAATTTTTGTGTAGTTACTATGTTAATTCCTTGCTGTTATTGTTCTGTCGGTAGTTGTGCTGTTTGGTTTCTTGTGAAATTAAGATAATAAATCAATTAGCATGTCCACTTACTTAAACACGTATAATTTACTCGTTTACCAAATCAACCAACTGTGTGTTTTTATTTACTGTTAAGAAATAGAGAAGGATGAACTAAAAGGAGGAATGCGTAAGAATGAGATAGAGCTAAGAGTTTTATTATGTTATTAAATGTCTAAATGTTGTTAATTCTCCTGTTTTGTTTTGCCATCAAGTGTTCTTTTTAATTTCTCTAATCTAGTATGTTTACTTGTTAACCAATTTAGTAAAACGTTAATCCATAAATGCTAATCCATTGAGCATATTAACCACCCTAGTCCAATAATAATCAACTGAGCATGTTTAAGGACGTTTAGTAATTCATTGAGCATGTTACCCTAATCTGGTAAGTGTTGTTATTTCTTTGAGCATGTTTAGTGATTAGCATGTTTAACTAGTGAGCCTTAATTAGCATGTTTAATCAATTGTTTGCAGGTTACTTAACTAGATTAATTAACTAGGCATTTAGTACATTAATTTACTAGAGTAATTAATTAACTAGTTGAGCATGTGAAGTAATTAGTTGAGCATATAAACTATCTGGCTGAGCATGTTTAGATTATAAGATTTTGTCTTGATGTATGTCAAGTAACTAATTCATTAACTAGTCATAAAGGAACTAATCAAGCATGTTAATAACTAATTGAGCATGTTAATCTATCTAGAGAAATCAATTAGTTTGATAATCATAGCATGCTTAACTTAGCTTGCATGTTTAATTATCCGTATGTTAATTAACTAAAGTAATTGAGTAGCTTTGAGCATGTAATTAACTACGTATATTAATTCTTCTGTTGTTTAAATCAATTAGTGGCATGTTAATCAACTCAGGTAATTAGTTAACTTGAGCTTGGTAGATAACTAAACTAACAATTATTAATTGTACTCAAGCATGTTAAAGAACTAAAATACTAATGGTAGCATGTGAATTTAACTATGTTAAAATCAACCATTGATCATGTAAACTAATTAGGACAACCAACTAGATGATAATTATAATTCTTTCTTGAGCATGGAAATTGACTAGGATATATACATATATGCACGTAGAATTCTGAACACACCTAACCAACTAGTTGAGCATGTTAATTAACCAGTTGTAAGTAATGACAAGTCCTTGAGCATGTAAATCAAATTATGCTTTACTTTCATATGCACGTCGCTTGTTGATCCGTTATATTTCCTTATTTATCGTGATTTACATTTCCAAACATGTTCCCCGATGTTTAATTAGTTCTATAATTGCTTCCTTCATATGTTGTAGTTATTGGGTGTTCCTTTGTTATTACTTGTCTTTGAGTGCTTGTTCAATTACTACTATTCCTTTTATTTGCGCTTTTAATTTAGTTACTTTCTTTTATATTCGCACTTCAATTTCTATTAAAGTTATGTTATATGCATCATGGTAGGTTGAGAATGTATGGTCATGCATCATGCTAATAGAAACAAAGTAGGGAGTACCCCCTCGGGGTGGTACTCACATGCATTGTGAGGAAAAATGATAAGGAAAAGACGAAAGGAAAGACAAAGGAGTTGGGGGTTGGATGGGTAGCAGTTCTAGTCTGTCCATTAGGAAATGCCCCTACCTTATCGGGAACGGGACCTTGTGGGCCATAGAAGGTTAGATCCAACAAACTATATCATCCCATATGGGTCCTCCAATCTCCAGCTCGAAATACGAGTAAAGAACGAACGAATGAAAGAACGTAAGAAAAAATTTGTTTGGATGACCCTCCATTCCAAAAGAACTAAAGAGAGTCATAAGCATAATTGTATTAACCCTTTTTCCTTACTAAGCCATTAAGCTCACATATTACATGTGGTGTAGGTATAACGACGAACATACAATAAGTAGATGATAAACACATAATGAAGCAGGAATGAATGTTTTTGCAGGCACGAGACTCGGGGCTGGCCAGGCTAAGAGTAAAATAAGGAACGGTTGTAATCACATTAAGTTTTATTATATTATACTCAATTGTTTAGTTTATTCTTTAAATGATTCATTTATGCTTTCGCAAAGTTTTGATAAATCCGCAACGTTTTAAATAAATGATTTCAAAACACTTCCGCATTTCATCAATTCAATTTTATAACGAGTTTTACAAATGGTTGGTAGCGATCCGGTTTTAGCATCACGCTCTGATTCATTTTAAAAAATTTTGAATTTTTACGCATTTTCAAGGATTTACGAAAATCTGGGTCGTTACATCAAACACTCGACAAGAGGCAAAAAACCATATTTAGGAGGGCACATACGCCTCTTGAGACAATGCATTTTTCAGTTTTTTAGTGGACACCCAGGGAAGTGAACTGGACACTAAGGTATGAGACGCAGACATCTGTAGCGAACCTACAACCTTTATTGCTTCATCCTTGGGCGTTCGTGTCTCATACTCGAGTGTCAACAAAACTTGCCAAAGCATCTGTAGAAAAAAATAAAAAACTCACTACCCCAAGCATGGGTGTCCATGCCCTCCTCAACATGTTTTTTGCCTCTTATTGGGCATGTGCAGCGAATACTTGGCGTCTGCGGCACTTCCTCAAGCGTTGGCATAAAAACTTAAAAATTCATTGCCTCGCCCCTAGGCGTCTGCGTCCTCCTCAACACTCTTTTTGCCTCTTCCCAAGCTTTGACAACCGACTGCGTTAAAAACATCTATGAGACTAGACGTCTGACCATTCTTAACACATTTTACCTTTGGACCGATTATCCGCGATACTTCTTGAGGGTCCACAGTTGTTGTCCAAGGCCCAGTTCTTGTCCCTTTTGTTATTTCCATTAACTTGAAATGATTGTTTAGTCTTTTAGTTACCAAGTTCTTTCATGTTTTTCGTAATAAAAAAATGGACTTCCCCGAGCATTTTCAGTTATTTTCCTATGCCCAATTTTGTATTTTATTCAACAATTCTCTTCACTTTTGCTATTACCATTGACTTGAAATGATTCTTTAGTCTTTTAATTATGAAGTTCTTTCAATTTTTTCATAATAAAATAAATTAGACATAGTAACTCTTGTATTTTCTCTTTCCCCTTTAGTCATTTACAATATACATATACAAGCAAAAAAAGCTCAATTTACAACCAACAAACAAACAATAAAAACTCAATTTACAACCAATAAAAATTTTCTTCATGCACTATATGATGAGCAATATAGAGGGTTTGGCACGTAAGACTCCTTCTTAATGAACGCTATACTGTGTTAAAAGAATGTAAATAGTTACAATGATTTATGAAATTATAAATGAAATAACATATTTACTTGTGTCCTAACAGCAGATGCAAAGCCCATATATGTGTCATGTGAGCTTTATCTTCTGCATCTTCCTGAGCCACTTTTGCTGCTTACCCTGGCATTGCTATTCGAACTATCAGTGGTAAAGCCTCCATTTTAACAAGTACGGATATTGTGACCCACACCCCGACACCTGGAACATGTCATGTTCCCCTTTTTCTTGCGCAGAACTATTTGGTTTTGGGGCTCATTAACATCTCTCACTCTTTGTTTTTGAGGTCTTCCTAGTCGCAACTTTATTGTTGATGGTAAAATTGGATCCTGATCTGTTTTGAGTCACATGTTGTAACATCCCATTTCTGTTTATGCATTTTCACGTATTCATAAAAATTTTGATAATTTTAAAACCCATTTAAAATATATTTGAAAGAAAACATCAGAGTACTTTATGCGAATAATAAAAATATTTAAACTATTTTGCAAAAACAATAGAATTTCAAATACTTAAAAACCATTATTAAAGTCTTTATGCAATTTAAACAACTTTTATTCATTGTAGCCATAACCCCTGAGGTCGATCCATGCATGGTAACACAAGCTTGCATCGTTTCACACTTTCTCCACGTTCATGTCACCTAGATCACAATCGATACCTACATCACATGAGGAATAATGAGTTTATTGCCCAGTAAGGAATATTAATGAAATGCAATGCAATACCTATGATACTCTACATGCATTATTATGATATATCCATAAGTTAGGTGAGAGCAACCTCTTCAGTCTCCTAACGTATCACTCGAATTCATTTTTATGTGAGAGCAACCTCTTCAATCTCTAAACTCACTAAAAAGGAATCCACTAACATTTATGTTTATTTATTTTTGGATGAGAGAAACCTCTTAAGTTTCCGAACTCACCCACCCGTTAAGTGAAAGCACCCATCACATGTTACCTATTGATGGAAATTCTATCCTTTTGCTAGGTTTTAGGCTCAATTCAGTTTATGGATTTCGAGCCGATATCCAATAAATTCATACTCGATTTGCTTTAGATGAGTCTCCTTGATTGTTGAGTCTTGGAGGGTTGCAGGTGTGTCTTATCAACCACTCTGAAGTTCTAGTTCACCATCGAATCGTCAACACTAAATAGTCCCATTTGACCGTCATTGAGTCTTGTTGATGTTGTGAGGTCTCGGTTGACCTTTGCTTTACCTCAATGACTGTTGAGTGATCTCGGTTTACCATTGTGATGCCTTATCAACTGTTGGTGAGTTTGAAAGATTTTAGTCATTTCTTCTCGAATACTAACTTGTTTAGGTCAAGCATGTCGTGTTCTGTTGACTGTCACCATGTCTTATTGACCGGTGGGTCTTTCTGGTTGTCTATTGAGGTGTCGAGTTGACCGTTGTTGTGCCTGGGTCAACTGCACTATTTGTTTTATGAAGTTTGGGTTTAGTGAACTTTACTTGGCTTTGTTAGCCATATCTTGTTTTCGATCGTGTAGATTTTTAGCTCAAGGTGTATAGGACTTGTCGTTCCTCATTTGAACTGGGAAGTCTTGGGTTGGTCCTTCAAGTCTGGTTTGGTTTCCGAGATAGGACGCATATTGTACCCTTGTGAGATTGTTGAGATTTTGACATCAACCTTGTCACTGGTTTCAACTCTCACTTCTGATAACGAGTGGAGTTAGCTAGTTGGTAAGGTTGTCCTGGTTGTCATCAAAGTAGGGATTTTTATACTTTTTACATTGTATTGCATCATGTTTTCAAACTAATATTTTGTGGGATACCAAACCGGAAATCCCTTTTGGGATTATTTGACAGCATGTCCATTTTTATGTATTTTTATATTTTCTCACGTTTACTTTATCGTACATGATTTTATTGGGATCTTGTCCATATGTGTGTATATGTATGTTGTGAGGATGAACCCTCTTGATGTTTTAGGCAGTTTTGGCGCTAAAGTATCACGAGGCTATTCCGTACAATCTTCTACTCCATGAAGAATGATTGTTTGTACGTGAGAAAGGGTGATAGGGGATTGGTGATATTGTAGGATCGAAATTAACCTAAGGGGGGGTGAATTAGGTTTTTTAATAAATTTCATGTGATAATAATTTTTCTAACTAATATCCATTTAATCACAGAACAGTCACAATATGACAAGTAATATAAAAGATAGAGTTAGAGATTTTGACACCGAGTTGTTAACGCGGTTCGGCAAAGCACGCCTACGTCCACGCTTCAAGGTCCTCCCTTGAAGATGTATTCAACTAACCGCGTCCGGTTACAATTGATTGAACTTGCACGGAAGTCAATCGAACCTTTACAACAACTAATTCGGAGGCTGTTACCCTTTACTCAATTACAATTTTTCTCACGGAAAAATACTCAAGCTCTAAATACACCAATCCTCACAACAATCAAAATATCTCTCTCAAGTATTTTGGAGGATGTGTTTACTGCTCAAATTCTTGCATAATAGTTGAGTTTGAAATTCAGCAGAGCTTCGCTTAATATTGCTTAGGTGCCTTCCTTCTTCGAAGTCCTTCTATTTATAAACTTTCCCAGTGCGGACGTCCTCAACACCTTTAGGATCATCCCCAGTCGAACGTTGGAAAATAGTCGTTGGAGAAATCTGGGTACTTGTGGATGCCATTCTCCCGTCCGCACCATCCACATGAATCGTCCGCGTTGAATGGACAGAGGCAAATCGGATGCAAAATCTGGCGTCCGCAACGTCCGCGTGAATCGTCCGCGTTGAGCTCTGAAAGATAGATTCATATAGGACGTCACAGATTGGTGTCCGTGGCCATGTAGTCAGCTTCTTCTCCCGTCTGCTTCGCTGAAGAGACGTGGACGCAAAATGGCGTTCGCCTCGTCCGTGTGACTCGTCCGCCTCGTCCGGGTGACTCTTCCGCGTGACTCGTCCGCATGAATCTTCAAAATGGCAGATTCAAATCGGACGACTCGAAATGGGGTCCGTGGCGTCCGCAACATCTGCTCTAACATAGTTTGCACTGAGGACGCTGAATCGGGACGCCTCCACGCCATCCGCACTTCATCAAACTACGTCCGCATGTGTACATAGCACTTCAATCTTGTACGAGACGCATCCTCTAAGTCATACAAATCTTCCATATCACAGCATAGACTTAGAAGAACATATTAAACAATCCCAATACCCTTGATCAAGGGTATTTCCAATTTAAATATAAAAAAAGATAATTATTAATTAAATGAATAAACAACTTTTACACTTTAGTTAAATTGCTCATCATCAAAATATAAATATGCCTAACACACTTAGGCTAACAATCTCCCTCTTTTTGATGATGACAAAACATATTAAGTTGTTTGTATCCAAAAACTAAGCATGTGCATCAAATATTGCATTTTATATTTACCCGATTCATTTATACAATTTATCATTCAAATTAAGTTCATGCAACAACATGCTATCCTCAAACTCCCCCTAACATTAAGGGAGTTGAAACAAACACAACTAAAATATTCTCCCCCTTTTTGTCATAAGCAAAAAGAAAGGCTAAGAAAGTTAAGTTCATCAAAATATTGAAAAAAAATCTCCCCATAAATCAAATAAAGCTATGGAAGTTAAGCTTCTCCCACTGAATTTAAGGCTCTCCCCTATGTGTTATCACAAAACAGCAAAAAAAGGGAACATGGGGTAATAATTAAGCAATAATCTTTAACGACAAGATAGGAATTAACAAGTTATAGATCTAAAAAAAATTTGCATGGTTCTATTTATTGATGAAGCTCCCCCTCAATGCCAAAAATAATCTGTAAACACAATTTATCGAGGCCAAACGAGCCAGAATATGCAGAAAGAAAAACAACTTATATAAATCTTGACAATTTAATTCATAATATTCAAACGATGCAACACATAATTTAAGTCAGATAGGAAATACAAGTAAGAAATTCAAAGACTGGTCATTACAATCAAAATGTTTTACTGTCCTAAGCGAATAACACAATACATAAGAAAGCATAAAGGCCTAATCTCTGCATCCGGGATGTCCTCATTGTCTAAATCAAGCGTAGGTGTAGCAGAAGACGCAGGAGCAGCAGGAAGAGCAACCAGAGAAGGGATGCCAGTGTGCCATATGCCACGAGCAAAATCATCCATTTGCCTCTCCATGGCGTCGAAGCGAGTAGTAAGGGATCGCATAGACGTCATGAGCTGAACCAGGTAGTCATTGTGGTGAACCAGATAGGCAGTGTTTTGATCAAGAGTGGCCTACAACCGAGCTACATCAGAAGTGGTAGCGTAGGGTCCATGTGAGAATGAAGAACTCTCCCCGGGAAAAGAAGAGGGTCCAGCCTCATGAGCAAAAGAAGGACCGAGTTTGGTAGAAGGAAGAATAAGAAGCGGTTCCGAAGGCCGTGGAGGAGGAGAATTAGGAACCAGAACATTGTCTTGACGAGCAATCCACTCACCATTTGGAGCCCGAATGATTCCCATCCATCCCAAAGTTTGCAGAGAATATATGTCAAAACGACGGAGTTCACAAAATTTGGAGGACGAAGGAATAGGAATGTCCATCTCTTTAAACAAGTTCATAATAAGTAAATTGAATGGAAGTGAACACGAGACAGTATCAGCCATGTCAGCCAATTGAGCCGCGATGATATATCCTAAATTGAAAGGAGTGTTAGAATACATACGTTGAAGAACATAGAGATCCATGTAGCTAATATGATCTCGGTGACCGGCACGAGGAAGAACATTGTACTAAAGGGAATGATGAATAACACGTGCCCTAATGTTGAGATGTTTCGACTTGGGCTTAACATGATAATCGTTATTCGGATCACGAAGAATTTGACGCAAGAGAATATCGCCATCTTCCTTCTTGTGAAAAGAAGGAGGAGTGTGAGCATTGTAATATCCTGCCGATAAAAGACCTTGGGGACACTCAAGGAATACATTAAGGAGATGGAGTGATCTCAATCTCTCGCCCATAAAGAAAGCTCTTCACAACTAGAGGACGGTCAGTGTATGACAAATTTGCATAAAACATGCGTATTGTCTTCTCAACAAATGGACCATCGAGAGAAAATTACTTACGTAAACCCATATAGGTATACGTATCCTCTAATTCTAGACTAGACAACCGCTCGAAATCAATTTTCCTAGCAGGAATCAGGGAACGATTTTTGAAATCATCATCATAACGTTTCTTACATTCGTCATTGATGAATAATCGAGACCTATAACCTTAAGTATTTTTAGAAGTTTGAAGAGAAGTGCGTTTCCTAGGAGTACAACTAGACATTGTGAAATTTTAGATAAAAAGTGAGTGGAACCCTAAGGAAATGCTAGACAAACAAGAACAAAGGATGATAAATTGATAAACAATGACAATGGAAGTTGAAAATAGGAGAGAAATACAGAAATGAGCGATGGGGAGGCGTCGGACGTCGCGGGGAGACGAGAAACTGGGAAGAGGATGCAGAGTTAGGGTTTCTAAAGTCCACAGTCTATTTTTAAAATGAGTTTGCGGACGCAGCGGACGGAATTTATTGGCATCCGGCTCTTCCGCAGCCCACCAGAAATGAAGCAAACTTGAAATTTCGAGTATGAGGACGGTGAGGATGTCATTTATGGTATTCGTACAGAATAATCCTCAAGAATTTTGAATAATTTGAAGAACAAAAGTTTAGACTATCATAGAGATAAACAATCCAACATTCTAGAAAAATAAAAATGATCATTTAGATGGAATTGAAAATATTTTATCAATAAGGATCAAACCAAGACGAATTCGAATCCCACAAAATGTTTTTTCATCCAAAGGTTTGGTGAAAATATCGACAAGTTGATTTTCGATGGAAACAAATTCTAGAGAGATATCACCCTTATGAACATGATCACGGATGAAGTGATGTCTAATCTCTATGTGTTTGGTCCTAGAGTGTAGAATAGGATTTTTGGAAATGATGATTGCACTTGTGTTGTCGCACATAATTGGGATATGTTTGAATAATTGTCCATAATCTTCCAATGTTTGCTTCATCCAAAGCAATTGTGCACAACAACTCCCGGCTGCAATATATTCACTTTCGGCGGTAGAATGTGCAACCGAGTTTTGTTTCTTAGAAAACCAAGACACTAATGATTCTCCAAGGAATTGACAAGTGCCACTAGTACTTTTCCTATCCACTAGACTACCCGCATAGTCGGAATCGGAGTATCCAATTAAATCAAAATTTGGACCCTTAGGATACCACAATCCAAGACTAATAGTCCCACTCAAATATTTAATAATCCTTTTGACAGCGTTTAAGTGTGATTCTTTGGGTGAAGATTGACATCTAGAACATAAGCACACACTAAAGAGAATATCGAGTCTACTAGCGGTCAAATATAATAGAGATCCTATCATACCACGATATTTCTTTATGTCCACATCTTTTCCATTTTCATCCTTTCCTAATTTTGTGGTAGTGCTCATGGGAGTCCTAGAGGGTTTGGAAGATTCCATACCAAAGCGTTTTATAAGCTCCTTGACATATTTTTCTTGATTTAAGAAAATTCCATCATAAGATTGTTTAACTTGTAAACCAAGAAAATATTTCAATTCGCCCATCATACTCATTTCGAACTCACTTTGCATTAAATTTTCAAATTCATCACAAAGTGTGCCATTGGTGGAACAAAAAATGATATCATCTACATAGATTTGCACAATCATAATATCACTACCATTGTGCTTGACAAAAAGAGTGGAATCTACTTTTCCTATTTTGAAATCTCTCTCCTTCAAAAATTTGCTTAGTTTCTCATACCAAGCTATTGGTGTTTGTTTAAGTCCATATAGAGTTTTATGAAGTTTATATACATGATCTAGCTTATCATAAACTTCAAATCCTAAAGGTTGCTCAACATAGACTTCTTCTTCAATGTAACCATTTAGGAAGGCACTTTTTACATCCATTTGATAAAGAGTGAAATCCTTATAACAAGCAAAAGCGAAAAGCATTCTAACCGATTCTAACCTAGCAACCGGTGCAAAGGTTTCTTTAAAATCAATTCCTTCTTCTTGCTTATAACCTTTTGCAACTAGTCTAGCTTTGTTTCTAACAACCACACCACTTTCATCTAGCTTATTTTTGAAAACCCATTTTGTTCTAATAATAGATTGATCTTTAGGCCTAGGAACAAATTCCCATACATTGTTCCTCTCAAATTGGTTAAATTCTTCTTACATGGCAAATATCCAATTCTCATCGGTTTTGGCCTCATCAAAATTTTTGGGTTCAACTTGAGAGATAAAAGCTGAATTTGCACATTCATTTCTAAGAGAGGCTCTAGTTCTCACACCTAAGTTAGGATCACCGGGATATCTACCATAGGATGACTTTTGGCATACCTCCAATCCTTTGGTAAGTCATTATGAATTTCTCCCCTTGATGTTCCTTCTAAGAATTGATCATGAGATTCTTGAGGAGGGCTTTCAAGAATCTCTTTTCTCTTATCACTTAGAGAGAGATTCTCAAGATGATCCTCTAAATCTTGAATTGGTCTCTCAACACTAGAGGTAGGAATGGATTCATCAAAAGTCACATGCATGGATTCTTCCACCACTAATGTTCTTTTGTTGAAGACCTTATATGCTTTGCTAGTTGAAGAGTATCCAAGAAAGATTCTCGTATCCGTCTTGGAATCGAACTTTCCTAGATTGTCCTTAGTATTGAGGATAAAACATTTGCACCCAAAAACTTTGAAGTAACTAACATTAGGAATCCTACAATTCCAAAGTTCATAAGGAGTCTTATCTAGAGTAGGACAGATAGATACACGATTGAGAACATGACATGCCGTGGCAACAGCTTCCGCCTAAAAATATTTGGGAAGATCATTCTCATTGAGCATAGTTCGAGCTAGATCTTGGAGGGATCGATTTTTCCTTTCAACAACACCATTTTGTTGAGGGGTTCTAGTAGAAGAGAAGTTATGTTCAATGCCATGTTTTTGACACAAAGCATTAAATTGTTCATTTTTGAACTCCCCACCATGATCACTCCTTATAGTGATAATGGTAAGTTCCTTCTCATTTTGAACTTTCTTCCTAAAACTAGAGAATTCTTCAAAAGTTTCATCTTTTGTTCTAAAAAAAAAAAACCCAAGTGTAACGTGAAAAATCATCCACAATTACAAATGCGTAATGTTTTCCTCGTAAGCTTGAAACTTTAGATGGACCAAAAAAAATCCATGTGAAGCAATTGAAGAGGCTTGGAAGTAGAGATATATTATTTGGAAGAGAATGAGCTTTTTGTTTGCTTCCCTTTTTGGCAAGCTTCACAAACTCTATCTTTTTCAAACACGATTTTTGGAAGACCCCTAACTAGATTGTTTTTTGATATCCTAGCTAAGGTATCCATGCCTATATGTCCTAATCTCCTATGCCAAGTCCATGAACACAAAGAATCACTAACTTTAAAACATTTTTCAACATCACTAGAAATTTTAGATAAATCTATAGCATAGATATTTTCGTGTCTATAACCTGTAAATAAAACTTTGCCATTTGAATCATCAATGATCATGCAAGACTTAGATTCAAAAATAACTTTATATCCCTTATCACATAATTGACTAATACTCAATAGATTATGTTTCAACCCATCAACAAGTAAAGCATCTTCAATAATAGGGTTAGAAACATTACCTATATTGCCAATACGTCTAATTTTTCCTTTTTGATTTCCTCCAAATGTCACATTTCCTTTCTTGTCCTTGATGGAGGTGAATCTTGAAAAATCTCCCGTCATATGTCTTGAACAACCACTGTCCAAGTACCATTGATCCTTAGTGGGAGTTGTTTTAACCTACAAAAAATAAATCAAGATGATCTCTGTGGTACCCAAACCATTTTGGGTCCTAAAGGGTTAAATTTGGTTCCGAAACATACTTAACAATCTTTTTATTAACAATATTCTGTGATGGACAATCAAAGGATTTATGACCTATAGCATTGCATGTGTGACAAGTAGTTGATTTAACAAAAAAATTCTTATAACTCTTTTTCTTTTGGAAAGGTTGATATCCCAATCGGGCTTTATCAAAAGTCAACTTTTGTTTACTTAGAAGCATATTCAAGTTCTTACTTCCATTAGTGAAATTCAATACAATTTTATTTAGTTCCTCATTTTTTTTCTTAAGCATAATATTCTCTTCTTCAATAACCTTAATCTGCTTGTTTAATTCATCATTATTCAATTTCAAACTTGCATTTTCATTTACATCTACTTTTTTATTCTTTGCTTGCTTCTTCACTAACAATTCATTTTCCTTCTTTAACCTTTTATACTTGTTAGTCAAAATATCAAATTCTCTAAACAATTCATCAAATGCATCATCTTCTTCATTATTACTCTCATCACTAGAGTCTACATTATATTTATTAGAAGAAGAGTCACTTACCTCAGCATCATTTGCTATAAAGCACATGTTGGCAACTTCTTCTCCTTCGGTTGACGGTTCCTCATCGCTATCATCGTCCCATGTGGCTTTGAACGCTTTCTGTTTGGACTCTTTTCAGTTCTTCTTCTTATCCTTTTTGAGTAGCAATCCATCTTTACATGCCCGGTCTTTCCACATCCGTAGCAAATTGGAGGCTTTTTGTTATGAGGTCTCTCTCCTTTGTACTTATTCTTTCCTTGGTATTTTCTTCTTTGAAATATCCTCATCTTCCGGTTTATCAAGGCCAGCTCTTTATCCTCATCATCCTTATCAAGCTCCGTTCCCTCCGAGTCTTCACCTTCTTTGCTTGAGGAGGCTTTAAGAGCTATGGACTTCTTTTTGGGATTCTCTTTCTCCAATTCTTTTTCTTTTTCGCTTGCTCTCAATCTAATCTCATGTGTCATTAGAGGACCGATGAGCTCCTCTAATGACATAGTTGATAGATCCTTAGATTCAAGCACCGCAGTAACCTTTGGATCCCATTCCGTTGGAAGACACCGGAGAATTTTGCTGTACATATCTTCATCTGAACATTCCTTACCAAGAGCTTTCAAACTATTAGTAAGGTTAGTAAATCGAGTAAACATTTGAGCAATAGTTTCACCCTTATCCATTTTAAACATCTCATAATTATGTGCAGTCATAGTTAATTTATCTTTCTTAACTTGATTAGTTCCCTCATAAGTTACCTCAAGTCTTTTCCAAATTTCATAAGCACTATTACAACTTTGTATTCTATTAAATTCACTAGCACTTAGAGCACAATATAATTGATTAACACCTCTAGCATTTAAACTAACTTTACGACCTTCCGCTTCATCTATTTCATTTAACTACTTTGGTACTTTTACCCCATTTACATCTTTAGACAGAATAAAATGACCATTTTTGACTATTCTCCACATCTCAAAATCTATAACTTGAATAAATATCATCATCCTAGCTTTCTAATGTGGATAATTATCACCATTAAAGAAAGGTAGTCTATTTGTTGCTTGTCCTTCCATGTTTGCACTATTTGAGTTGGATGCCATATTATCAAATATATAAATTCACCTAATTCACAATTAATAAGTGGCTCTAACCTGCTCTGATACCAATTGTAGGATCGAAATTAACCTAAAAGGGGAGGTGAATTAGGTTATTTAATAAATTTCGTGCGATAATAATTTTTCTAACTAATATCAATTTAATCACAAAACAGTCACAATATGACAAGTAATATAAAAGATAGAGTTAGAGATTTTGACACCGAGTTGTTAACGCGGTTCAGCAAAGCATGCCTACGTCCGCACTTCAAGGTCCTCCCTTGAAGATATATTCAACTAACTGCGTCCGGTTACAATTGATTGAACTTGCACGGGTGTCAATCGAACCTTTACAACAACTAATTCGGAGGGCACTACCCTTTACTCGATTACAATTTTTCTCACAGAAAAATACTCAAGCTCTAAATACACCAATCCTCACAACAATCAAAATATCTCTCTCAAGTATTTTGGAGGATGTGTTTACTACTCAAATTCTTGCACAATAGTTGAGTCTGAAATTCGGCAGAGCTTCGCTTAATATTGCTTAGGTGCCTTCCTTCTTCGAAGTCCTTCTATTTATAAACTTTCCCAGTGCGGACATCCTCAACACCTTTAGGATCGTCCACAGTCGAACGTTGGAAAATAGCCGTTGGAGAAATCTGGGTACTTGCGGACGCCATTCTCCCGTCTGCACCGTCCGCATGAATCGTCCGCGTTGAATGGACAGAGGCAAATCGGACGCAAAATCTGGCGTCTGCGTGAATCATCCGCGTTGAGCTCTGAAAGATATATTCATATTGGACGTCGAGGATTGGCGTCCATGGCCATGTAGTCAGCTTCTTCTCCCGACCGCTTCGCCGAAGAGATGCAGACACAAAATGGCGTCCGCCTCGTCCGTGTGACTCGTCCGCATGAATCTTCAAAATGGCAAATTCAAATCGGATGACTCGAAATGGCGTCCGTGGCGTCTGCAACGTCTGCTCTAACATAGTTTGCACTGAGGACGCTGAATCTAGACGCCTCCACGCCATCCGCACTTCATCAAACTGCGTCCGCTTGTGTACATAGCACTTCAATCTTGTACGAGACGCATCCTCTAAGTCATACAAATCTTCCATATCACTGCATAGACTTAGAAGAACATATTAAACAATCCTAATACCCTTGATCAAGGGTATTTCCAATTTAAACATCAAAAAAGATAATTATTAATTCAATGAATAAACAACTTTTACACTTTAGTTAAATTGCTCATCATCAAAATTTAAATATGCCTAACACACTTAGGCTAACAGATATGTCCTCGGGTTTCAAGCCATGAAAGTTGAAATGTTGATGAGATGGTGATAATGCATCCTTGGATTTCAAGCCCCAGAACTTGGTTAGGTTTTTTAGACATGCAAATTGATGGTTGTTAATCATTGAGTTTTGCTCACCTAGTACCGATTCATTTGACAGGTGGCATGACAACTCGTAGTTCTGCTCGTCAGCAACTTTCGTCAATTTGGATCCTATAGGTAGCTAGTTGAGGAGCCATCCATCGCACTCAACCTTATCTGTTATCATGATTATCCAAGTTGTGTTAGCACTGAGCTTTGGCTCGTCGACAACTAGAGTGACATGTTGGATCTCCGGATCGCCGTCATTTTGATTCCTCTATGTCATGAGGTGTTGCTTTCTATAGATGGCCACCTTTCTGTGGTGTGTGTCAGATGAGTTCGTGTGGACCATCCTTTTTTCATTCATGATGTTTTTTGAACGGAAAACGATGTTGGAATATTTTATGATATAGATGTCTATGTGTACAACGGATTTTGATGAAGCCACATCAAGAGCCATGGGCCTATTCGATAAGATGATAAAGAGTTTTATGATTTAAAATTCATGTACGATAAATGAGAAGCATGAAAATGGTTTTCTTTTTCAAAAAGATGAGAAAAGCATTTTTTTTTGCATGCATTATATTTAGTATATACTGCTCTATTAAGTTTTTCACTCACCTCTTAGACTATATTTTTCTCAGGTCTGATGTTAAGGTATATACGGGGTCCTTGTGAAATGTATGCTTGTGTCTCCCTTTGTGCTCTTCGATTTCCCCTTGGATGGGTGAAGGTTCGTTGACGATCCCTTCGTCTCAGGTACATTTGGGATTTGTGGTTTGATGTTGTTTGGTTTAATTTCTGCACAGTACGTTCTTTTGTTTATTATTATACTATCTAGACTCTTGTTGATCACTATGGATCGCAACCCATGTGATTTAGGTTTTAGGCTTAATTTCATGTTAAGACTTCTACTTCTTCCTAGCTTTGAGTTGGACGATCGGGTTCTCTCTGAAGATCAAATCGCCTAACCCAACGATTCTGTTAGGCTCGCCTTCGAGTCGTGACATATAGGTTTTCTATCTGTTATGAACAGTTACAAATATCGTTATAACTCTTAATTGGAAATGTAAGTTTACCTTGCATTTTTGAAGCATGGATTTGCCAATTGCATCCTTCTTGGCACTCGAACGTCAACCAACGAGCATCACTTTTGACAAACTTTATTCCATAATTATTATTCAACACATAATCCACTACTTATTCACTAATTGTGCTCAACAAACTATATTTCTTCCCAAAATATAGATTTACAGCACAACATTCCTAATGTACCAGGGGATGCAAGGCTTGGGATCTCCTTTTTTTGCTGGCAGTTATCATGGCTAAAACATAACCCAAAATATACGAATGTGCAACTCGCTCGTTTGACGTCCAATTGACTTGAAAATTGGACCAGAAAATATTCACATAAGACAAAGTCATGTGGCCACACTTGTTAATTTCTAGAAAGACACCAAAATGACAGTTTTGTGCCCGAAATGGAAAAACAATCACAATTCACTCCATACTTGCCCAAAATGCTCGAAATTTGGACCACGTATTGCTCGAAAGATGGTACTCACTCTTGTCCAACATGAATGCTAAGTTTTTTGGATTTTTTTGGATTAAAGGGCTGCATATTGATGATAAAGGCTCTAGTGCTTGGAATGATTTATGTACTGTGAAGCTCAAGGGTGGGTATGACCCCATGGAAGACGTTTTCTTGAAAGACGGCAATCCTCATGTACTAACGAGCGGACTCCTAAAAACCATGGTAATTGTAGTTCAAGGTGGGAACCTAACTCGCTACTTTGGAGAAAGGAAGATATGTGAGACTTGGTGGGAATTTTTCTTTTGGTCTTAGAAGCATGAAGAAAGTGCATGGAAGCAAGGCCTTAATGACCGATAAGGAAAGATAGACTATCTTGATATGGTCATTGAAGACTTTATTATTGTTCTTTTATATGGACACTCTAATATGAATGGAATGAGTTGACTCATGATGTCAACAAATGCTTCTTATTTGATCCAGGTGGAAAAGCTTCCATAAGAAGTTGCAAAGGCAGTGGACCCTTAGGATTTGAGGTTAAATCCTCAATCACCAAGGGAGGATGATGTGCTCTAAAGACCTATCACTCGACCTTGAGCCATGAGATTCTTATTTATTTAATGAGTTATTATTTGTGAGGAGCTTGCTCTCTCTTAAACCCTAGGTGGATTAGATTGCTCCAACGCAAACCCCTACACCAACACCACTTCCTCTGTTGTTCTTGTTCATTCTTGAGAGGGAGATTGGCACTATCTCTTCCAGCATCTTCATTAGGAGGTGTCCTTTGGCGTGAGGAGGTAGAAGAATGAAGGAAACCCAAGGTGGAGTGATCCTTTTGCAAAGGACCCAAACTAATCGCCTCTCTCGGCCGAGTAGGAGAGCGGGAACCAACTTGGTACAACGTTTCTGTTCATTTATTATTAAGTTTCCTGCTATATTTTGAGTTGAAGATATTGTATTCCCTGTTGTGGTGATTTGGTGGGTGGAAGTTATTAATTTAGATTCATACATTTCGAGTTGTGCATGTTTGTTTAAGAGGACTGCAAAACTGTTTTTCCAAAAAACCCTAAATCTGAGCAGAATTTTCTTCAACGCACAACTCCGTGTGTGCGTCGTCTTTTGAGGTGATTTTTGTTGGTGATTCAATATCATGTGACTACTAATTGCTTGGAAAATTCGAGACCAAGAAGCTATATGCAGCTCAAGATCCATTCAATTTGATTTCAGTGCTCGGATTTGTCATAGAGATTGCTAATAACCTTGTGTTGCCATTTTTGAGACTTGGGACACATCAAAGGTTTAGTGTAAGAGAATCACAACAAGGCTTATAAGGAACTACGGTGATTCAATGGTTTGACACTCACTCTCTCAATTTCTCACCAAGGTAAATGGGAGCCGAATATGGAGGGAACTCCAAATCCAATTCAAACGTGTTTCAGGTGGTTTCTAATGAGTTCAGACAAGCCATTAAGAGGAGTATAAATATCTCGTCAATTAGGGCTGCCCTAATGTCAAAATTACAAAAATAACATCCAAAACAAAAACACTAAAAATCTCTGGACTATTTTAAGCTAGCCAAAAGCAATCCAAAAAACAACCAATCCATTACAACCAATAATTCCAAAATAATTCATAAATTCATTCATGCTACCTTCTTAGAGTTCTTGATTAACTTGGATCATTTTCCCTGTATTATTGTCTTCAAGCATTCCCAAAAGTTGCTAGAGGAATGTCGGATGAGTTGGATGCCTCGGGTCGAAGGCTAGCTTCAAGTGGTTTGTTGTACACCCATTTGGGCACACGCTTGGGTTTCTCCTCATTACCATGAGATGGTACTCTATTTAACCCTTCAAAGAAAGCTTCTTCTACAAAATAAGAAAGCATAAGAATGTTGATGAGCTTTTTATCTGACACCTTTAACTATGGGCACCTTTTTATCCATCACCTTATGGTTTTAAAATTTTTAATAAACACCTTGGACTATCTGGCATTTTCTTCTGGCACCTTCTGTTTACTGCCATTTGTTCTAATCTATAGAAACCTACCTCTGCAATAGCTCTTCTCTCCTCTCCTCTCCAAAGCTCGCTCGTTCCTCTTCTCCCCGAAGCATGAAGGCGAAGACGAAGACAATGACGATGGCTTGAAGCAAAGCCTGACTTTGGGAAGTGACCTTCGGCTGGATGAAGACGAACCTTGCTCTGCGAAGGGTTCCCCGGGCTAGGCGAAAGGGACCTCATCTCTACAAAGACGAAGCAAAGCCCCTTACAGCTCAATTAGGTATTGGGTCCCTATTTTGTGTTGAAGACATTGTTGTCTGATAGATTTAAGATTTGCTCAGGTGTAATATATCTTGTCTCTTATGAATTTCGTGAGATTAAGGTTGATTTTGATTCTTGAAATGTCCCTGTGTTAGAAACCTTGTTCTTGCTTCTGTAACTCATCTTCATAAGAGATTAATGGTGGCCTAACATCTTCAACTTTTGGCCATGACTACGTTCGACAACATGGTTTTTCTGACCAATCCATTTTCGACCCAGCGTCTGTAACATCGATGTTGACATTAGTAACAAAGTGGACGAATGATGAAGCTATTAAATCTGTAAACTATTATTACATCATTTAAAAGGTAAACCCAAAAATGGGAAGAAAAAGAAGGACAACTCTCTATCTAAACCAATTTACAAATGTCTGTAAGTATATATATATCTCTCTCTCCCTCTCTGAAAGTGTAATTCCTATCTAAACGTTGTACATCATCCCCACTTCAAGAGTAGATGCATGAGGTAAATTAAGAGGGTGGCTTGGTTCTCTGCTATTTCTTCTCAAGAATTCATAGCCATAGTTAATTACAAGCTTTCTCAGCATACTTGATCCTTGCTTTGCTTTCATGTGTGACCTCCCTAATATATATGCAATTCCAGCCTCTCGAGCTTCCATCAGGTCCTTTAGTTCATCCATTGTTCCCCTCTCAATTTTTGAGCTTTCAGGAAAAATAAACAGCACCCTTTTCCTCGGTTGGAGCTCTAGCGTAGATTGTATTTCCCGTAGCTATGATGTTCCAGCCATGTCTTCGTCATTTGCATAGTCTTCTCTCCTTTGAATTCCATATGTATGGCTAGAAGACATCCCCACAACTGCCATTTTCTCACCCTCCTTGCTCACAACTCCATTTGTGCCATTGCAATTGCCTCCCTCCGACCTTATGTACTTGACTATGCTACCAACAGAGAACAATAACCAGAGACATTAAGCAAGTTGTCACCAACATCCTAGTTATGATAGTCAAACCTGATCAAATCCAATAGACGGGATCGGAGAATCAACAAGAAATATGAACCAAAAAAGCCATTCATCTACAACTCTTGATCACATGCAAGTTAAAGATGGTACCAATTAACGAGTGATCCATAAATAAAGCATAGAATTTTAAAACTAGAGGATAAACTTAACATTACTCTTTTGCATATGATGTATTACTACAAACTCGATGCATTTCCTAAGCATTTGGTGTCTCGAAAACAGATTGTCCCAGCCAAACATAAGACCATCAAGATCCAGTTGATTTCCGGGATATAAATCTGACCGTGGATCTTCAATGATGTATGGACTATTTTTACTTTTGGGAAGCATCCTAAAGAAGAACACTGCTTAATTATCAAAAAAGTTACGGTGATGACGGCCTGGTTGCTGACTACCGCCGCAAGCATGGCAAATTACAAGAACAGGCCATCGTAATTTCTCTACATGACCAAGGAAAGCATTCAACATCTATCTATAAACTATGCGAATTACATGAAATGGTCGAAGCAGATACCTGGTACCTGGGAGGGTATGATTTTGAGAGAGATAAGCAGCTTGCCCCATATAAGCTAGAATCAAAGATAGGTAAACCATGGAGGTCAAAGCAAGCTGCCAGAGAAAATCACTGCTAAATTTTAAAAGTTGAAAAACAAAAACATATATTTCATCAGAAGTTCTAGTAAATCACCTGGGTCTTTGCTTCGTCTTCGCAAGGGGCTTTGCTTCAAGGAGCTTTGCTTTGTCTTCGCAGAGACGAGGTCCCTTTTGCCGAGCCCGAGGAATCCTTCACAGGGCAGGGTTCGTCTTTGCCTTGTCGGAGGTCGCTTCGTAGAGTCGGGCTTTGCTTCAAGCCGTCGTCATCATCTTTGTCGTCGTCTTCGTGCTTTGGGGAGAAGAAGAGCGAGATAGCTTTTGGAGAGGAGAGAAGAGGAGAGGAGAGGATAGGAGCTGCTGCAGGGGTATGTTTGTGGAGATTAGAACAAATGGTAGTAAACAGAAGGTGCTAGATGAAAACGTCAAATAGTTCAAGGTAGGGGTGGGCAGGAACCGATAAGAACCGGAACCGGACCCGGAACCGATCTCGGTTCTGGGTTTGGTTCTGGTTCTCGGTTCCACAAAAGGATTTTAATCGGGTTCGGTTCTGGTCATTGGTTCCAGGTATTGGTTCGCGGTTCCTTAAGCCAATACCCGAGAGAACCGAGAACCGATTACAGGGAGCTCTATCAGACATTAAAGCTTTTTTCTCACAAAAAAAAAAAAAAAAAAAAATCACGAAGCTAGCTTTATGGGAGGATCTATCTCCTCTATCTCACTCTCTCTCGTTCCTCCGCTGTCTCTCTCCTCTGCTTAAATCCAAAATATCAGAGCCAACACAAATACCCAAGAATTGAACAAATGGTAAAGATGTGAGAAGTGTGGATGAAAATGGACCCAAACTTTTCAAAAACTTACAGATAAACCAAAGTGATTTTCTTTTTAGAGAGAGGATTCCTGAACCCAGATTCCAGATCTAGAACTTCTCCCCCCTCCCCCACAAACCCAGATCTGTAACTTCCCCACCCCCACCTGTTTTCTGCAACTGCAAGTCTCCATTTTTGCCTGTTGGGTGAGCTTGAGGCTGTGATTCAGCGGGTTTACAACCAACACATCCTGCACCACATGTTCAGAAAACAAACAGTAAGTAATCTTAAGAAGGGAGAAAATTTGGATGAGCGGAGAAGAAACAGAAATCTATTACCTGGGTTCAATTCTTGTCGGAAGTTTTCAGAGAAGACGACGACCAAGAAGAAAAATGAGCTGTAATCTAAAATTTTTGCAACAGATCTGAGTCCATGGAGAGGTGAAAAAAGAGCTGTAATTAGAACCGAGAACCGCTGGTTCGGACCCGGAACCGAGGTCGGTTCTCGGTTCGGGTCCCGTGCCCATCGGTTCTGGGTTTGGGTTCAACCTCTCAGAACTGAGAACCGATTATTCGGTTCTGAACGGTCCGGAATCGGACCCGAACCCGAAATGCCCACCTCTAGTTCAAGGTGTTTATTAAAAATTTTAAAACTAAAAGGTAATGGATAAAAAAGTATCCATAGTTGAAGGGGTAAGAAAAAAATAACCCTTTAATTTATATTTATTTTATCATAATTAGTGATTTTAAAATTATATCTGCTCAATGCGCCTAGTTATAGCGTTTGAAGCACGACCCGGGAAGAGGACAGATAATGGGTTTAAATGACGAAAAACCGTGATACGTGTGGATTGGACACGTGGCTAAAGAAAACGCGTAGAGACACGTGCTAACGCGTCAGAGGGTCTATATATGGTCCACTTTCACCCATCATTCTCTCCCACCCGAAAGCGAAGCTGTTTTAGAAATAGTCCACAGACACCCACACACACACTCTCTCTCTCTCTCACTGAACGCAGGCTTCGAGAACAATGGCGGATGAGGGTACAGCAAACTGCGTAGACATTCTCTTAGCCATCATCTTGCCTCCCCTTGGCGTCTTCCTCAAGTTTGGTTGCCAGGTTTAATCTCTCTCTCTCTCTCTCTCTTCGACCACTCAAATATGGTCTAGTTGGGAAGGGATTTTGAAATGCTTTTGGTGGTGGATGGTTTACATAGGTAGAATTCTGGATCTGTTTATTGCTGACTCTCTTCGGTTACCTTCCCGGAATTATCTACGCCGTCTATGCGATCACCAAGTGAAAACTTCATTTCAGGTGACGATCCTCTCTCTACCCTCTAGTTTTCAGTGTCTTCTTTGGGTCTTAAACAATTTCTTTGTCCATAATCTTAACAAATGTCTTATTAGACCCATAAGTAACTGAATCTTGTTAATGAATCCAATTTAATATACCACTTTGTTTGATAAGAAATCTTAGCAATCGTGATAATTAGAAAATGTTGGTAAATAATGATAACTGGCCCTAGATTATGAGAAGGAGCAGGATTCTTGTGTCTGATATTGTTGTTTTTTTCATTTTTGACAGATATTTAATGTCTTTTTAATGTTTCTGTTCATGTGGGTGTGTTTGGAAAGCGTGGGATCTGGTGGACAGAGTAGAGATCTGAAAGTAGCGAAGAAAGGAGATGGAGAGTGTCTTGTTGTGTGTCTTTAATTAATGGCTTCATTTGTGTTCTTTTTCCATTGTTGAACTGAAAAGTTGATGGAGGCGGTGGGTGGTAGTCGCCTTCTAGACTGATAGACAAGATCTCAATTATAGATGGTGGTTGGTTAATCTCTCTTGATCCTTCTGTTTTTTCCGTTTGGTTTTTGTTTAAAGCTGCATCAATTCATCTAAATTTACCCTCATTTTGACGGATTTTGATCAGAAAAGGAAGAGAGAAGAGTGAAAACAAAACAAAAGTAGGATAAGAATAGATGTGCGTCTGTTTCTTTCTCCTACGTTTTTCATTCTGCTTTGTTAATGGAATCATATTCATTATCCCAACACATATATAATAATGTTTCCACATTAACTTCCCCCATCCACATTAACTCGCCCGATTATAGAAGTAAGCAACCCACATATATCGAGTTGCCCCCTTCGTAATCTGAGGGACTTTAATGTATCAAATTAATTAATCATCTCGATACCCGCATCAAACAACTCTTACCGTTGTCAAAAATCCACGTGATGAACAATAATAATGAGAATATGAGACCGAATCACAAGAAGAATAACGATAAAACTTTTCACTGATCTCGTTTCATTTTTAGGCTCCTTTGGCCTAATCATAATCACATTAGTAGTTACAAATGAGATTGCATGTTCCTTTGTCCAAAAACACTGAAGTGTCCGAAAAGATAAGCATGCCAAGTCAACTTCTTGGAGATCTCTTCATCCTTTGTTTATATTTAAGTTCAAATTTCTAGTGGCATTCAACCTTTGTCTTGTTGCTCGTGTCTGTTTGCCACTTGAACGTCGCTATTTCCTACAATTTTTCACATCTGCCTCCAATTAATTGTCTGTGTTGTGAGTCAATCCTATAGTTCCCTATTAGAAACTAAAAATATCACAACCTAGAATTGGACTTAATAGAAACATTGAGTCGAATGACTCGATTTTCAAAGAGGATTTGATCACTCAGTTCAAGACTAAGATGTCAATGCAAGTTTTAACAAAAAATTAAGCCCAAACCCAAAATAAATGGTTCGGGGCTTATAGAGTAATCAACAAAAGTTAAAGATAACATAATACTAATAAAGAGAAAAACATTGTACAGAAAATAAAATCATAAGACAAATTCAATAAACTAATAAAAAGATAAATCCTTAGGAAATACAACAAGGAAACACTAAGAAGAAACTTAATTCAAAGTAACAACACCTCAAACATCACACTTGACCATAACAATCAAAACTTGGGATGAAAAGGTCAATGGGGTGAATAACTAATTTAAAATGATTGTGATAGTCTAAATAGGAGGGATGGGGGTGTCAATTAGGCTATTTAATTTTTTTTGTACGATTGATAATGTCACGCTCCAAAGGGGACCCGAGACAGAATGGGGAATGACCTAATTCGAAACAGACCGAATGGGGAATAGCAGCAGAAGACTTAATGTAATACCTCGAAAATATTTTCCCCTTTTTGTTGATGTATTAAATCTGAGAAATTAAATATATAAATAGTATATCATGTTATGAGATGGAACGCATTAATTATGCTCAGAAAATACAGGGTTAATATTTGAAAATAAATTAAGTGTGGAAATTTAAGGAAAAAATGCATAACAGTGGAGTTTCGGACGACTTACGAATGACGCGCATGAGGATGGTTCGCGTCCGATTTGAATCTGTACAATTCAGAACTCGTTTCGGACGACTTGCGGACGAGTGCGAACGAAGATGGCTCGCGTTCGATTTGACTCTGGACAATTTTATGACACGTTCGAACGAATTGTGGACAAAGATTCGGACGAGACATCTCATCCAAATGTCACCTGCGGACGGTACGGACGACACTTTGGGATGCGTTTTCCCTTCCCAAATTGAGTTTCGGACGTGTGCGGACAATACTTCGGACGACTCAACTCGTCTGAATTATCAGGAAAATCTGAGAAACCCATTTATAGTGCACTCTCTCTCTCTCTCTCTTCCGATTTCATGTAGCACTCAGCAAACTCTCTCTCCCCCTGCCTCCTGCTGCGATGTCCATTCTTCCCTGGACTTGTGGAAGCTTTTCCACGTGGTGCTTGATCATTGGACCACTTCCTCTTGAATTGGGCACTTTGCTGCAGCTTATCCCTGCACTTCCCAGCTTTCTTCTCTCCCCATCATCTATATGAGGTAAGTCCTCCTCTCTGTACCTCATTTTGAGAACGAGAATAAGTGTGGGAGTGTTTGTTACTCGGTGGGTGTGAGGTGAATTCCTGAATAGGTGTAGAGTGAAAGATTGTGTGTGGTTGCCCTGAAGACTTGTGTTGTAGGAAATTGTCCACCGTGAAGGTAAGGGTTTATTGTTTGAGAGCTGTTGATTTAATTTTGGATTCTGACTTAGATTAAGTTGATGATGGACATCAAATCTGAATGCTATCTTTACTTGGGCAATTTTGGAAGTTTGGAAAAGTACACCGATGTTGGCTGTTTGGAATTTCTACTGTTATTTTGCTTATTGTGGACTGCTGGATACTAAGTTGAAAACTAAGGTAAGAATTGGAATTGTAGTTGGCCAAAAGAGGCCCTACGTTACGAGTTTTGTTGTTGTGTTATTAATGGGATGAAAGACATGAAATTGATAGTGGAAATCAGTAGTTATCATGCTATGATCTGAACTGAACTTGGTAGAATGTTTGGAAAGTTGTACTGTCAATTTCTTGGAATCATTGTCAATATGCTTTGTGACTGGATAGGAAATATACACTGTTGATAATGGATTGAGTACCAGTGATAGATATTGTCAATCATGAATAGCTAGAGAGTAAATGTCTACTTACACGTTACCTTGGAATCTTCATGCTTGTATTAAACTGTGACATTGTTAAATGCTGTCATCACATGAACTTGTAATGACTCGATTTTTCTTACATTTAAAAATGCGTGAAATTTAAAACTTTTATAAAATAATTGAATCTTTATTAAAACCTTTTAGATTGAAATCAGAGTGCTTTTCTTAAAACTGGACCATTACAAACATTTGCCTAAAACTCGTAACTTAAATCGTTATAAACAGCGGAAGACTTATTATAAAATTCTTTTTCTCAATTTACAGCAGAAGCATAAATCGTTTATTTGAAAAGACAATAAATAAATAAAGTGTTACTTTACATTTACAAAATTCATTTTCACTTTACTTTCGTTCAGCCTGGCCAACCACAAGACTCGCCTGTGCAAATCTTTTGTCAACTGCTCATTAATCTGTTCGTCATTTTCTCTCGTACTTGTACCTACATCACAAGTCATAAAGTATGAGCCTAACGCTCAGTAAGTGATACCTAATATGCTACATGCACATGCTGTACCATTTTAAAATCGTGTGTAGTTTCTCTTTTCGTTCTCTTTCTTTTATTTTATATATTTTTTCATTTACGTATTTTCTTTCTGTTCCTATTTCTGTATCTGTTTCGGTATCCTTGATCGTACGCATTTTTGTATTCGTTCCCATGTTTGTTTCTGTATCCATATCCGTATCTGTATCTGTTTCCATTTATGGAGACTCATTTCCGTTTCTGTTTCCGTTTCCGTTTCCGTTCCAATTTTCGTTCCCGTATCTGTGCTCATACCGTTTCTGTATCCGTTCCGATTTTTGTTCCCAAGATTGAACACAATCTCAGTAGCTCAAAACTCATTACATTAACCACATACTGTAAAGATTCGAGCATAATAACGCACCAATAATTCACTATCAGAATAATGTATCCAAGTGCTCAGAGTAATATCCAACCACAGAGCATAAATCTTCTTAATATATTGTGTGAATCAACCATAAACAGAGAGTTCAATATCCACAAATCTTAAAACAGAACCATCTTGCAATACTTACAAATTTTGAACAATTAGACCAAAAAATATGATCAATATATTGTATCAAATTTTTACAGCTCTCATAGTAAGAACAACATACCAGTATCAATCGAAACCTCTACTCCAGTGATACAGAGTTTAATGTCCAAGCAAATCAAATACATTTTTTACCTGGAATATGATGTTACTCAGCACCCGAATCTGCACAATCTCACAAACACAAGACACCCGAGGGCAGGCAGCAGCTTCTCTAGAAGCTTTCTCGGCCTTTCCCTCCCTTCTCCTTCTACTCTACCTCTCAATTTTCTTCTGATCTCACTCGCAGTGGCGCTCACTCCTTCGTAGTATTTATAGAAAAAATACAAAATTTGAACCACTTAATAACTTATCTCATAATTCAAGCTACAGATCCCGATATTTAAGTGATCTATGCTGATTTTTTGGATCAGCACTCTTCAAAACCGTTAGACAAGAATTCAAAGGAATAGACCAGTTCAATTGGGAGCAACCAGACCAACAGCTGCCCTATCGAACCGAAGTTCCCCTCCCAGCCGATCCAGCCATCGCCTTCACCGTCGCCATTCTTGCTGCCAGTCACTACCAAGCAACCAAGATTAACGAAGCATCGGTCAAGTCTACCATACCTCAACCCGACGATGCGTCGATCCTCCTTCGAAGCTGCAACCCAACAGCCCTAGAAATCCTGCGACCCGCGTCGCTCCGCCTTGCCTGAACGTCGAACAACGACCCCCGAGCCTTCATTCTCCGTCGATCATCGTCACCGTCGACCCTGCGTTCTCCTGGTCGCCTCGTTCGGTCACCGTCTCTCCCTCTCGGTCTCTTCTCTTCTCTTCGACCCCTTTCTATTTTGTTAAGAACTAGAGGTGGCTAACAAGCCGAGCCGAGCCGGACGAGCCTGAAAAAGTCCGGCTCGTCGAGCCTGCAGAGCTTAATGAGCTTAGCCTAACGAGCCTGCCGAGCCTAACAAGTTTGCCGAGCCTAACGAGCCTTAACGAGTCGGGCCTAACGAGCCAAATATACATAAATAATAATATCTTATATAAATATATTATCAATTATTTTCAATATTATACAATTTCAAACTATAATAAACATTTATTATTATAATGTAAAAATACTATAATTAATAATTTAATTGAATAAATACTTTTATTCAATTGGCTTATGGGTGCCAATAAAACCGTTTACATATTGACTATTAAACGGGGCATCGCCCTCGACTAATTATAAGGTCATCAACGTTTGACTCATACGCCGCGTCTTTCGAATATGGTTACAACATCATGAGAACAATAAGTCTTAACGCAAGATTCTTAGATGACATAGCATCGACAAGTACCAAAATCATTTGTGTGTGGTAGTCATTATTATTCACAAAGTTTAATTGCAAAAAAAAAAATCAAACCAAGCAGCAAATTATTAAAATTGTAAGTTAATTTGCGACAATTTACAATGAAGATTGAAGATTGAATCTTCCACTAGAAGATTGAAGAAATGACGTCCAATTGAAGAGAGAGAAAGGAGTCTACAAGTTGCAGAATGCAGACTACAACTTTAACCCCAAAGAGAGAAATAGGAGTCCCGATTCCCTCCCTTGCTTGTATTGGACGAGAGAAATAGCAAGAGGAGAAGGATAACTGCGACTAAAAATCATTTGTGTTGAGAGGGAGAAGGACCCTTCGGCTGAGAGGAGACAGCCGCGAGAGAGAGGATGCAAAAGAGGAACTCGCGGGTGAGGGTGATTTTGAGAATACAAAACCAGTTTCGTTCGACAAAGACGCCAATCGGTTACTCCGTCCATCTGAGAGGCTTTCCGAGGGGCGACCGAGAGTACCGCAGGTGAAGGTTGGTCGAGCCAGAGACGAAAGACTCGACAAGCTCCGTTCGGAAAAGGAAGAGCAGGAGCCTGAGCATTCCAGGTAGGCGATTGGCGGGCGGGCTTGTCGGGCCAGCCAGCCGAGCTCGCCGGGCCAGCCCTCCAGGCTAGCAAGCCTGGGCTCGGCTCGGCCCTCCTACCGGGCCCGGGGCGAGCCTGTTCGGTTACTGTAGCTGGTCGAGCCCGCTACAGTAACGGGCTGAGCTCGCCAGCCCGCTCGTTAGCCACCTCTATTCAGAACTAAAAAAACAATCTCTCTCTTGAACCGAGCCAACTCCAATAGCCCGAACCGAACTGGAAATCAACAAAACTGAACTTGTTCTCTCTCCAAATCTCATTTAATTTCCCCTTTAATCCAATCTTCCATTAATCCCAACTAATCTAATAAATCTACTTTTATGTTCTTTTAATTCAAATCATATTTTTACCCAATTTCCAATTAACCCCATTAACTTAACTCTAATTATTATCCAATAATTTTCTCTTTAATAATTTAATTAAATCCTTCATTTAATTAAATTATTCTCAATCCCAATTTTAAATTTTCAATTTAATTCAAATATCGCTTGATGATAATTACGTCTTTGGTAATACCTCAGTAATTATCCAATTAATTCAAATATTCACAATTATTTTTCAATTATTCTTATTAAATTTGAATATAAAAATTCAAGGTATTACAGAACTGCTCGCTTTGGATCTAAGTATAGTAAACTGTTCTTGTGCTCACTATCGATATTATTGAGTTTAGCATACGCTTGTCGACTAACTTGTTTGAATCAAATCTGAGAAAGACCATGATAGATAGTTGATTAGGGATAAAGTTGAACTCTATATCTGGTTGGATGGGGCATGTTTATTCTTGCTCACATTGTTTAACGATTAGCTTTAAAATTACATTGTCTTAATTTAAATGCTCGTTTGAAACCTGGATATTTTGATATATTAACACAGTGCCTCTCAATTGAATTTCTGATTACAGTTGTAATTAAATTGGTTGTGTTTCTATTGTATTTTGCTTTCTATGATTTAATTTGTCGCATTCATGCATCACCATAGGACTTATGAAACTGTTCACATGCTGTATGTCATCCTAAAATATATGTAAATAGTCATGTGGGGGTTCGGAATGATTGAGAATGGTTCTCGTGGTGACACCCCTATCGGAGTGCCTACTCCCAATTAGGGGATGGTGAGGTACGGTTAAGCCACGAGAATCATAAGATTCTCAATTCTCTTGTTCTGATATCCCCAATGTCTTCAACAAAAGTGTATAGGTATGACACCTAATGACACCCCTATTGGCGTGTTCCCACTTCGGTAACACGGTTAAGTTACGTGATCAATTAACTTATCCATCGCCCCGACTAACAGATGAGATACGGATCTCCTCTGTAATGCATCGCGTGATCATGCATCATATGCAATACATTGAAATTCTGATTCTTGCCGGGCATTAGGCTCATTGTTTTCCCCGTAATGTAGGTGATTATTATAATGAAGATGACATACCAGTGGAGGAGGAGACGTTCTAGGATGACCCCTTGTGTTATCAGCCGATTTGACTTTTTGGGTGTGGCTCATGTGATTTGGAACTTATCAGTATTTTTGGATAAATGATATTTTGGTAATTTACTATTAGTGGTGTTTTGAATATTATAAGCTGAGACTTTTGTGATAAAATGATTTTGAACCTATGATTGTGAAATTATATTGCGCATGGTTTACTTTGATTTCATTTTCTTCTAAAATGAATTTCAAATGTTGAATAAATTAAGTGAAAAATTTTACATGACATATTTTTAAAATGAGAAAAAAAAATATTTTTAAATTAACGGGGCGTTACTCTTAAGAATTTACATTAGAGTCCAAGATAAAAAATAAAAGTCTAGAAGTGACAATAATATAATGCAATTTAACAAAATCTAAAATTAGGCGAAAAAAACGTAAAATAAAACTAGGGTACAAATGTCCCTAAAACATTCTAAGTCTCTCTAGTTGAAATTCAAATAATTTAAATGGGAAAAACTTTCAATTTCTACGCCTGTGGTGACAATTGGGGACTATTTGATTATTTCATGAAAAGTGAAAATAAATAAGGGGTGAGTCAAAAAAACTCAGTAGGGATTTAATTTTATATTCAACTTTTATGTCATATAAAAATTTACTCGCTTTTTTGGTTAATTATTTCAACAAATCAATAAATAAGAAAAATGATGACGAACATTAAATGAAATAATGAAACAAAGGCAATACTTAGGCCATCGCAAACAACCAAAAAAACCCTGATTAGGTTTAGAGGAGTCATAATCTCATTAGCACTAATTTCCACATAGTTATGTTATTCATCTTACTTAAGCTTGTCAAATATCTTTTTAAGCTCTTCATTAAGATTCTACAATTTCTAAATATGTTGTAGAAAGTTGTTACAAAGTTATATACCTCAATTATCGGAATATCACCAATGGTCAATTATTTCAAAAATTTCCTTACTATTGGACATAGAATTAAAGGTTTAAGGTTAATGGCTCAAAATCATAAAAGTAACTTAGCATGATTGTTCTATAAAACAATATCACAATTCTTCATTTTTCCCCATTTATCAGTACTATATGGTAATTATTTTAAATATTTCAAATCCTTCACTCTTAGAATCCAAGAGAATATCAAATTTCATGCCATAAATAATTTTATCAAGCTTCCAAAGTAAAAAAAAATAATGTTTTTTTTTTGTTGACTTAACTCATGAGTTAGACGCATCTAACTTGACTAATAAAGCTACAAGAATAAGTTTCATCTCCTCACAACAACAATCATTTAATTCAAACTATTAATTCATCAACACAATCATCAATTAGTGAACATGCACATAATACTGCCAATAGTGTAGTAGCCAACTTGAATTTCAGTTCATCAGAATCACCCAATAGTTTACTTTTTACAATCAAACTTAACGTTTCTATTCGTAAGGTTACTCAACGATACTGATAAGAGATTAAATCCTTGCAATTAAATGACATCACAATAATCCAAATTCAAGAAAATCTAACTCTTGGACATAGAATTTAGTGGTCCTAATGCTATCATAATTGCAATTTAGTTAGAGGTCAATGAGATACTAACTCAGAATCATTATGCCTGACAATTTTAACCCATCATCCAAAAGTTGTATCAAATTATATCTAGCTTACAACTGATGCTCTCTAAAAATTTACAATAAAGTTCCTAATCATTCCATAAGCTCATCACGAGTATCACAATACCCAATCACTTAGGGAGTATTTAACTAAAATAGTTCACAAAGACCTGAAAATTCATTTTCCTATAATTATAACCTTACCATGTTAAACCAACGTTAAAATCTCAAATCCAAATCATCCATAATAAACTCAAAAGGTTGATCACACCTACATCTCATTAGCAAATTTACTGGTGGTAGTCCAACTTAAAATCATTTATGACAAAGCATATTGATCGATCCAATTGATCAATAAGTGCTTTCCTTCATTTTAATAGATCATTAATATTGATTGCCACTTGATCGAGCTTCAAACACGAACTGAACGAAATTGGAAACAACCACTCTGTTTCCAAATAATCATTAAAATTAACATTTCTCTTATGACAACTGAACATATGAAACTCATTCCACAATAAATCAATCTGTTGCGATCAAGTTCAATCACTTAGCCTAAACAATCATTTACGAATCAGCACAAACTAGAGCATTGCTGAGACAAAATACATGTGTAGGTCAAACTCGTGGTAGGGTGATATCCCTGAAAGATCCTCAAGAATAATATTTCGACACACAGTCTCAACTAACAAAGTAGATGTCACGACCTAGAGGTGGGCCAGACAGAAACATTGGGCCAAATGACCCGGTCCACAGAGGGGACCCGATCGCCTAGCCCAAGGCTTGTATAAATATTGCAGGAGACTTGTATAAAATACCCAGCTATAGCCCACTTATGATAGGCCACGGTCCATATACTGATTATGAGAATAATTAATAATGTAGAATAATAGATTAAAAGAGTCCAAATAATATTGTGCATACAATCCAAGTTTCTAGAAACTAAATCCAAAACATCGTACAAGTTTATTAGAAAATAGATTAAGTAGTTTACAGTCATTCAATAGTTGCTTACCAAGAAATAAAGGTTCGACTAAGGAAATGACATAAAATAAGTAGAATAGAGTCTTCAACCAGAACCCAAACCTGGATAAAAATATAATTAAAGGGGTGAGTAACTAGCTCAGTAGAAAACTTATACTAATTGTTATGCGCGTGTAAAACTTGTTTTACTGTTTTTGTGAAAACCATGAGTTTCGGGAAATATGCACGTTTTTAAACATTTGAAAAACCTTTTTATCTTTTAGGAAAATCTGCCCCAAAGGCCCCCGACAAGATATTTAGAAAACATGGCTGTATACATAGACAACTATAGGTTAAAATACCTTCATCTTGTTTCATCACAGAAACAGTAACTCGTGAAAAAAGAAGGTCACTTAGGGACTCCTCCAATCAATTACACAAAAAGGTGGCCATAATATGAGCAACACCTCATGAGCCTGGAGGAAGACAGATGACGGCGATCCGTAGACCTGGCTCGTCACCTGGGTTGTCGGCGAGCACGCTCCGAGATGACAAGCCCATATATACACCCTGATCAGGTTTAGAGATTCAAAACCCAAGAAAGCGTCATCACCTTCCTAATCTCATCTTTCACACAACGCACAAACAAAACATCTCCACGCAGTAGGAGATGTACCGGGGATAGCCTCATGATACTTTGATACCAAAATCGTCCAAAGTATCAGAAGGATTCATCACTCCCAAGTAGTATCCAATAAGTCACACCATGAAATCAAATGCATGAAAGTAAGCATGTAAAAATTTTGTACATACATAATATAAAAAATTGACGTGCTGTCGAAAAGTCCCCGTAAAATTTTTCATATGTGGTATTCTACAAAATAGGATTTTGAAAACTATGCAATGCAGTGCAAAACAACTCATTATAAAACCCCTACCTCGTTGGTAGTCTTTCCTCATATACGAAGGAGGAAGTTTTGTGAAGGAGATGCAAAATTGAATAAAGGAATTTAGTATAAAATATGAGATGTTAATTAAATAAAGGAATTTAGTATAAAATAAAGAAAAATTGATTAAATTAAAGAGTGAATGTGAGAAGAGAACAGACAAACAGAAGGCTGCGGGCAGACATTGGAGGAGAAAGAAAAATTAGGGCAAACTCCATCCTCTCTATTTCACATTTGGTTGATAGAAAGTTTTGTGAAGGAGATGCAACGGCAGCCAGCGGCACCGTTTGAGAAGCATTTTGAGCAGAAGCTTTGGCTCTGTTCTAGCGTTTCCGAGAGCAAGTGAGGGATGTACCATTCGGCCGATGGCAGCAGCGAATGAGACAACAAATCTGTTAATTGCCGGCGATTGTGTAACGCCATTCGGGAGCATTTCGAAGAGACAAATTGCGAGGAAGTTAGTTACTGCACGGCTGGACAGTTTCTTCGACTGAGGTAAGAACCCCTTGCATTTGGTCTCTTGGCTAGATTGTCATATTTGCTACTATTATTACGAGTTTGTTGATGAAAAATCGGAGATAATATTTTGGATGATGATCACTGCTGCTGGGTTTATGTTCACTGTTATGTTTTGTTGAGAAATATCGCTAGGAATGTATTGGTGAGGGTAAGTCTGTGATTTTATATGCCCTTTTAATGGACGATTCCTGCTTTGCTGAATAATTCTCTCTGTTTTGATTATGAGTTTTGGAACTGTTAAGTGGTTAGTTGGTTTGTACAGTGGGCTATGGTTGACGATTGTGTTCTGTTTGAGGTTTGGTTACTGCTATTGGTTTTTTTTGATGTAATGGTTCCCCATTGATGATTATTGGTGAAGAATGTTATTTTGGGTTGCGTTTACAGCTTTAATATGTATGCTCTGTCGGTTGAGGACCGTAATGCTGTTGGTAGTATGTGAATATGATGATTTGTGAATTGAGGAATAATAGTAGTGAAACTGTTAAGGTTTAGGAGTTATTGAAATAAAGTGAGGATGCATATTTTGCAGCGTTAGTTAATAATATAGTTATTTATGTTATTTGCTTTGGATTTTTGAAGGTATTGGAAAGGAAAAACTTAAGTGTAGAAACGCGCTACGGACGCAGGTAAGTTGATACTTACTGGGCTTTGGTCTTTGGGCCCTACATCGCAAAAATTAGGGGTTGTATGCTGAATGTTTATTGCTTTCATAGAATATTTAAGTTATTTACTGATTTACCACAATTGAGCATGTTCCGTATATTGTGCTATTGTTTGATGACTGTTTATTAGATTTAGGTTCTGTTAGTGATATGTTTCGTACACGAGCATGTTTAGAGATTATTGGAAAGATGTGATAGAGTTGTATGCATTCACGAGCATCATGGTTTTCAAAAGATACAAAAATGGTTTTCATGCATAGTTTTGAAAAGGAAAACGAAAAGTGGTGGAATGGATGCTCTTATATACTAAGTGAACGCCGTTCTCAAGGGCTGATGACCCGAGCGAACAACCATCACTTAGGTGTAGGAATATCCGTTGTGTCACTGAATAAACATAAATAGGCATGTGGGGGTTCAGGAGATTTGGTGACTGTCCATCAGTGGGGACACTATATGATGTATCCCCTCATCGGGGTGACGGTTAACCATGTGGACTCTAGTGTTCATCATTTCTCCTGTACGGAAATCCCCAACGTCTTCAACAAAAAGAAGATGGTGACGGTCATGGTAATGAGGCTATATGATGGATCCCTATGTAGGAGTGACGGATAGCTACATGACTATTTGATGTATCCATTCTCTCGGTATATGGAACAGATAGGTTCCCTTCTAGAAAATGAAATTAAAAGAGAAATGGAAAAGGAAAGATCAAGTAAAGTTAAGATCAAGAAGACTGAAAAAGAAATTAAATGAAATGGGAAACGAAATCGGAAAGAAAAGGAAAAGAAACGGATACAGAAAACAAAAAAAGATTTCAAAAATGCATAGCATGTTTATTTTATTTTATATCACTTACTAAGCATTAGGCTCATTAGTTAAGTCATGTGATATAGATATGTACGAGAAACAGGAGAACAGGTCAAAGACAGTTGATGAAGGTTTGCACGGGTGGATTTTGTGGCTGGCTGGGCTAAAGAAGTAAATGAGAATTTATGTGTAAAAGATTTGTAAATTAACTAAAATTCTTTAATACTTGTTTTAATTCCGCTGCGTTTCATAAAATGATTTTATTACTTCCGCTGCAAATGATAAATGTTTTAAGTAAAAGGTTTTAACGATCGAGTTTTATAAAGAAAAAAAATATTTTGACGTTTTTATAAAAAGAAAGGTTCTAAATTTATGCATTTTCAAAAGAATTAAAACTGGGTCGTTATAGTTCCACAATGATGGCGGTCCGTAAACCATGCTCGCCACTCGGGTTGTCGGCGACCACGCTCCGCGATGACACGCTAGTATATACACCCTGATTAGGTTTAGGGATTCAAAACCCAAGGAAGTATCATAACCTTCCTAATCTCATCTTTCACACAGCGCACAAACAAAACATCCCCACGAAGTACGAGATGTACCGAGGATAGCCTTTTGATCATTTGATAACAAAACCGTCCAAAGTATCAGAAGGATTCATCACTCCAAAAATAGTATCCAATAAGTCACACAATGAAATCGAATGCACGAAAGTAAAAGTGCAAAACTTTTGTACATACATAATATAAAAAACTGACGTGCTGTCGAACAGTCCCCGTCAAGTTTTTCATATGTGGTATTCTACAAAATAAGATTTTGAAAACTATACAATGTAGTGCAAAACAACTCATTATAAAATCCCTATCTCCTTGGAAGTCTTTCCTTGTATACGAAGGAGCAGAAACTGTAGATACCGGCTCGAAATCCTCGAACTCGTCCAAGCCTACAACATATGAAACATGGGAAAAGTCTCTTAAATGAAATCCTAAAGAATATGTGGAAAATCCTATACAGAGACTAATCTCAATGTCTACCAACACCCCACTTATCATCTCCACCGTAGTTTACAATGTTGAACAACTCAGGGAAACATAATCCTCATCACAGCTTCAACTTAACAATACTAAAGAAAAATCCATCACATCATCATTTTTAATAGATTCAACCTGCAAATTTAACATATCCTCAACATCCTCTAACATCTATCAACATATCCACATCTCCCACATTCAAACTATAGCAAAGATAACACAACTAATAGGGTTAAATTATTTAAGAGCCATCAACAACTATAAAATACAATTAAACCAATTCAGCCATTATGTTAACTTCTACAATTTTTATCAATGTCGTGTACAAGCAGAGAGTGAGCACCAAATCACAGCTTTCAAAAGTCATTATCTCCGTTAGCAACTGTCGTGAAACAGGACATAATCTCACATAAGTGTTTTTAACAATAGTGAGTAGAAATTATACCCAATAGAGTCAATCCAATGAATCCATCTTCAATGACAGTAAACCAAATTGAAAATCATAACAGATTCAAGCCTCATCGATAACCAAGAGTATATGATAAACACAAACTACAGGTATAGATTCTTGCCTTTTTACGAGAATAGAGAACAACCCACCGAGAACCCACATTGCAGGCCGAAAGCAAAATAGGGGGCAAATCTTAAATATAACAACTCACAATAGTTTTCTTCAGCAAAAATTGTAATGTAACAGAGGCATTTTTCTCATCCACATAGCAACCAAATAGAATCTCATTATCGAGCAGAAACCAACATCAGAATAGGAATCCGAATAAATTAGAACTGGGAGTTTCTTTTCATCCAAAACAGCAGCAGAATGGAAACAAAAACCAAACCAAACTCGCAGCATTACTCACCTAATCGGACGAATATCAAAATGGAACTTAGCTCGACCCTCTGTCCTACGAACCGTCATAAAAAGCTCTCGATCGAAGCTTTCATAGTCACCTTCTACTGACAACTCTAAGCCGTTCACTTGGAGTTCGTCGCCTTCCGTCCTCCTTCATGAACGTCTTCACCCGTGGGTCTCTTTCACCCTTTTCTTCTTCCCATTTTTTCTTTCCTTTCTTCGTAGTCTCACCCGCTGCTTCTCTCTCTCTTTTCCAATTTCTTCATCCACTCATTCCTTTTTTATTTCTTTCCTTTTTATTCCAAGTCTACCCTTTTCTAACCTGCCGCGTACTTCTTCTTTTCATTTCAAAACCCTAATCTTTCATTTTCCTTTTTTCTTTTATTCATTGAATATATAATATATATATATATATATATATATATATATATATATATATATATATATATATATATATATATTATATTAGTATATGTATCATATATTAATTAACTTATTTTCAAAATTTTGACTCATTCCAAACATTACCCAACGATGTTCACCGGTCCAATTGAATTTTTCGATTCTGTTTCTCAAATAGATTTTCCATTCAAAAATTTCTTATTCCACTGATTTGATTAATTGACCAAAATTTCACACGTCATCGCTACGCAACAATTTGGGTCAAATTTTCCACATTTTGACTTATTTTAGCGAGAAAAATTTACACATGAAATTTTATTATCTAAAAAATTCTCGGGTTTTACAGTAGACTCTACCGTTTAATTCATAATCATCGTTAACAACAACATGCTCTCATAATGCTCCAGTGCTTATGGCTACACAATCAAATATTAAATGAAAAAAAACATCTTGTGAAGCAGTAATTTGTTCGCTCACAATTGAAGATTTGCACTATTTACACAATGATTAAGTTTGAACTTAAACTCACTTAACCAATGAAAATTCAAGATTACATCTAATCGAAATATAAAGAAAACCAAATGCTCTTTGTTTACTTCTGTCCAAAAATCTTATGGCATCATTGAAACATTTCATCCTCAATTCAGCGAAAGTGTAGATAAAAATTCTTTTACCATTAATCTTCAAAAGGATTGTTTTGTCAATCCATCCACAGACATTAAATCATCTAACTACATAAACATGTTTCAAGACTTTTCTTAAACTCTTTCTTTGCATCCACCTATAATTTCATCACTACATTTCAATTATTTATCTTATTCACACAAGTACTTAACAAAAATTACTTCAACATTTTAAATAATACAAAATCCTACAATAATAGAACTAAACTTGTAAGTATAAAGGTAAACTTGGTTCTGAAGTGTTTTTCAGTCTTAAAGTTAATATGTCAACTCCACAACTCGATGTTATATCCCAAAATTGAAAGTTTACTTCAATCCAAATTATGATCCACCTTTATATCTCATCGCATTGAATGTTATTTCATTTCTATCATCCTTACACCTTTATCCAGCAATAAATTCTAAAAAAAAAATTATCTATCGTTATCTCAATATGAATCATAGCAAAACAAATCAGGTGTTCTATGGTTATCATAATGATTTTTAAATGTTTTTCTATAAACTAAGCGTTTCAATATAAACTGCAACCAAATAAATTTCCACTGCAGTCGATCCTCAAGAAATACTCACTTGAACGACTACATACCTTAGACCAAATATTTCCAATATCTTACATTGAATTTGACACTAATGTCAAAATGCTCCAATTACAATCTATTCAGAAACTTCTTTTAATAGTTTTAGAACAAAAATCTACAACCGTAAGGTTTCAAATTTTTGACAAATGAATTTAATATAGGACAGAGCAAATTTTAGATTTTTGAAGGAAACAGAGACTTTGGATTTCCTCTAAGATGAGTTGATAAATTCCAACTTTACAGGCCCACACTTATAACCCAGAAGAGTTTACAGACTCATGTTCTAAATCCTGTCAACTAAAAATTACTCGTGTCCAATTAGAGAAATATTTTCATCTACCAATGGATAACCGCGAGATGTCTTTCTAGCAGTATATTAACACAAATTGATTTTTGTACTTTGTCATTTCATTTATTGTATAACACTACAATATCTATTTTATTAATGTCACTTCTTCAGGATGTTAACCATGGTTTGATATCAAAATTTCTGTCACGCCCAAAGGGGACTCGAGACAGAACGAGGAACGACCTGGTCTGAAACAGACCGAATCATCAAACCCTCACTTGAACCCATAAATAGCAGCAGAAGACTTAAGAATTTACAATACAATCCAAGTGCAAAAATAAAGGTCCAGAAGTGACAATAATATAATGCAATTTAACAGAATATAAAATTAGGCAAAAATAACATAAAATAAAACTAGGGAACAAATCTTCCTAAAACATTCGAAGTCTCTCTAGTTGAAATTCAAATAATTTAAATGGGAATAACTTTAAATTTCTACACCTGTGGTGGCAATAGGGGACTAATTTGATTATTTCCTGAAAAGTAAAAATAAATAAGGGGTGAGCCAAAACAACTCAGTAGTGCTTTAATTTTATATTTAACTTTTATGTAATATAAAAATTTACATGTTTTTTTGGTTAATTATTTCAACAAATCAATATATAAGAAAAATGATGATGAACATTAAATGAAATAATGACACAAAGGTGATGCTTAGGCGATCGCAAACAGTCAAAAAGATCCTGATCAGGTTTAGGGATTTGAAACTTAAGGACATCACACATACAATTGTCCTACTACCCATTTTAACAATAAAATTAAATAAATGCAAAGATAAATGAAATTAAACAGAATATTAAATTTAATATGTTCAATTTAAATGAATACTTACATTTTAGGAATTAAAGTGCATTAAATATAAAAGAACCCCTACCTCGAAGTTGGTTCTAACAATATCAAAGTTCAATGCAGCCAAACAATAGAAAATTTATGAAAATTCCTATATCTTGGAACCTAACCATAATAATTTATTAAAGAAATTAAGATTTAATTAAAACTTATTATTTAAATTTTTAGGCATATAGGTATGACCAAAAGTCGGAGGCCCAAACCATCCGATAAATTTATATCAATCTCAGACGACCATAGAATAATCGGTTCCAAGATTTAGATGTTGATCCAATGCATTACATGATCAACCCCAAAAATGAGGGAATAGACTAGGCCCAAAGCCCTAGACATGGACCAAATCCTACAAATGGGCATTGGCCCATTATTTGTGCAGCCCGCAGGCAGAAGGCCCATAAACCACTCGATTTGCAACTGAACCTTTCTGTCCATGGACAAAATTCTTTTTTGTCCATGGACAGAATTCTTTTTTGTCCATGGATGGAGTTTTATTGTTTCACGTGATCAATCTCGATGATAGCTGATGATAGGAAAAGGGAGTCAAGAGTTTCGATCGGAACTCTTCCCCTAAGACCTCAAGCCAAAGCACATTCCTTGGCTATTTGATGGAATTGGCGATGGTCAGGAAGCTTAAACACTTTCGTTAAATCACAGCTTGGCCGAATATGTAACGACTAAGTTTTTCTTACATTTAAAAAATACGTGAAATTTAAAACTTTTTCTTTTCCTTTTATAATACAATAGCAGAAAACATTTTTAAATAAACATCAGAGTTCTTTTATTAAAACCGAATCGTTAAAATTCCTTTTACTTTGACTTGTTATTAAAATCGTTATAACAACGAAAGACTTATTATAAATTCTTTTTTCTCAATTTACAGCGGAAGTATAAATCATTTATTTGAAAAGACAATAAATGAATAAAATGTTACTTTACATTTACAAAATTCATTTTCTCTTTACTTTCGTTTAGATTGGCCAACCACAAGTCTCGCCCGTGCAAATCCTTCATCGACTGCTCCTTAATCTGTTCGTTATATCTCTCGTACTTATACCTACATCGCAAGACATAAACTATGAGCCTAATGCTCAGTAAGTGATAATACCTAATATGCTATATGTAGAAGTTGTGCCATTTTAAAACCATATGCAGTTTCTGTTTTCGTTATCTTTCTTTTATTCTTTTATCTTTTCATATTTACATACTTTCTTTCTGTTTTTGTTTCTGTATCCATTTCGGTATCTGTGATCGTACGTATTTTCGGATAACCTTGTCCTCGCCAACGACCAAACGTTGTTACCCACTGTAAGTCTTCAACAAAAACATTCCGCTCGTTCAGTACCAAGCCATGGAGAGAAGAATCATGGAAATTTCTAAGGAAATTGACACTTACCGTGAAGAATAGAGAGAGGAGTGCCTGACAAGGGATTCCAACCGCGCAGCACTCACAAATTTGGGAAGAAGAAAATCATCGATTTGGGAAGAAGAAAATCACCGGAGGATAATCAAACCACACCCCACCGAAAGCAAACCAGACGAAGATCAGGAAGATGAGAGAGGGAAAGTGGAGTGGGGAAGAGATATAGGGGCAGTTTCCCCCCTGATGTAGAAACAGCCCTCCGAATGGGGGTTGTTTTATCTTCATAAAACAAATTAAAAATTTTTTTTCTTCTTCCGGGCTGGACCGAGCCCAAGTCTAACAGATAAATTCTATTTACTTAACTATGTTATCAATAATATACAATCAATACAAACATAATAGTAAAGAGCTAGGGAAGAGATATGACACTAAGTTTTGCACCCACATCTGCGTTTCAAGGCTCCCCTTTGAAGATTTCTTGACTATAACCTCCCCGGTTATATTTAATTGAACTTCATAGGCGTGAATCAAGCATTTACAACAACTATTGTGGGGTGCCACCCTTTTGATTGATCTTCTTCTGCGTCAATCTAGCCTACTTTGACTCTTCTAGGGTGTCACCCTTGATTACTGTTTAAGTCCAATGAAATTACAAAATCTAAAGCCTAAGCTTTCAAATATAAACTCTCAAGTGAAGGATTGAGAGAGCTAGGTTAAACACCTAAATATGTAATACCCCATATTTTCATAATACTATATATGAGATTAAGTGATGATAAGTAGTGCTATATTGGATGTTAATGGTATTAGTTTGGATGATTTAGACTATGTTGTATTATGATTTATTGAGGAGTAGTAAATTAAGTGTTTATGTGATGTTTATTTAGAGAAGTGGTTGATCACTTGAGGGAATGATCGGCCATATGTGTTCAGATTAAAGAGATGGAGTTCTCTGTTGATGGGGCGGTCAATCATATGGATGAGTATAAGATCAAGGTCATTACAGAGTCAAAATGAGGATATGTAGCAGTTGATCATTTTATGAATGGTAGTTGGTCTTAGTCATCACAGATTATAATGTTGTGTTTTTCGGTCGATCAAATGAGTGTTGGTGATCGATCGGTGTTTTGAAAAAAGATACAGAGTCTATTTTTGTAAGATCCCATTTTTGTTTGACTTTCTAATAAATTTTTTTTTAGATTGTTTAAAAAAATGCTTGGAGGAGAATATTAGAGTAAATAAGTGCGAAATAATAAAGCATGAAATCGTGCTTTAAAAACCAAACAACATTGTCAACATATCTTAAAACCAAACTATTCAAATACATAAAATGAATATTAAAAAGTCTTGAACTTATTTAAACACTTTTACTCCATCTGTTAGCCATAACCCTCACATCATCATGCGTTGGGTAACACAAGCCCTCGTCGTATCATACTTCCACCACGTACACATCATTTGGATCACAGTCACTACCTACATCACAGGAGAGATAATGATCCTAATGCCCAATAAGACATATAAATGAAATGCAAAATGCTTATGCTGACTATATGAACATGTTTGCCATGTCAGAAGATGACCTATCCCTTCTGCTTTACTTAACGTTTCACTTTTAGTCAGAACGTTGGAGATATTTCCCACAGAGAGATAAATACATCCTTGGGATCTAGCCTGGGCAGAACAGGTCACTCAATCCCTACGTGGGAAGAGATACATCACCTCTTAATTCTCCCAAGCATCACCATCACTATACTACCTGATTGGATTCAAACTACTCATCAATCCCCTAACTCCCCATTTCTTTTCCTTTCATTCATTTCATTTCATTTATCTGTTTTCCTCACATAAATGCATATGAGTACCACCCCAGAGATGATATTTCCTACTTGTTTCTATTATCATAATGCATGTTAATGAGAAAATTATCTTGATTCATGTCAGTGAGAAGTAGTAATCACATCAATATAAAAGTATAAGACATGGAAAGTCTACTAACATACTATATAGGCATGCTCAATAATTTAAAAGAAGCAATAACAATATAGACATGTTTTACAATGAAAGAAAACAATAATGATATAGACATGCTTGGTAGTTTAAAGAAGGCAATAACAACAGAGACATGCTTGGCAATTTAAAGGAAATAATAACAGTATAGACAATTTAAAGAAAATAATAACAATATGCTAACATCCTAAACATGCTTAGAGATTAAATTAATAACATGCAAACAACATAACATAATATTGCAGCATAGTAGAAATGCAAACAAATATTTTAAGGAAAGACACTGCTAATGGTGTAGGGCCTCCACTAGCCAATGACTCTACTCAATTTCTTACCTCGAAGCTTTATCGCATATTCGTACTTAATCTTTATCTTTCTTTTCCTTTTCAATACCTTCATAATTAAAACATTTACTCATTAATAACCATAACTTATTAATTTCATTCTTTTCCCATCCTTAATTACATAGCAATTCTAGGAATCCGTTAATGCCTAAAATAGAACATAACCTATCCTAGATAATTTAATCCACTTACCACCATACATTTGTCCAATTAATAACTCAAATCTAAACCAACAGAGCATATCACCAAAGCTTTAACTAAACTGGCTTATTTCCAAGCAACGTAACACATTCATATTTATCAATGTCCAAGAACAGTTATAAGCCTCAACCATTTAACAATTTCTGACAACTACAACAGAGAACAAATCCAACTTAGCATTACACATTTATGGTTAACAGACCCATGGTTTAGCAGGCAACCACAAGCATTTCTAAAACCAACTGAGCAGTAACAACAATAGGGAATTAAATATGCTGTGGTAATTAAACAGGGTGCATAAACAACTATCATGCAGTGGATGATTCATCAATATTCTCTAGAAAATCTAAAGCATAAATCCTAACATAATCCATAAACCCATAAACAGATTATGACTTTTCCATACCATTAACCAAAACCATTACAGAACATTAGTCTTCTTAGAAATATAGGCAGAAACCAAGTCAAAGCATAACCAAAAAGTAGACAACAATCCAATCACTTCATCAAAATTGTTCGACACTAAGGAGGACAATCATTACCTATAAATCTATTACCCAAGAGCACCATCACAGAATCACTCACTCACAGTTTCATCTCTTCACCACATTAAGACATCGCTCCATCTCCAGCTCACCGAGAGCTTTCAGCTCTTTCTCCCCTCCTCTCTCTTAGTTCAGCTCACCCGAGAGTCTTCTCTGCCAACCATCCCCCTCTCTTCTGCCTTTCAATTCCACCAGAGAGCACCCCTTATCCTGCCTCTGCCACGGACACTCGTGGGTGTCCCAAGTCATTCCCTGCTGCTGCACCATTCCTCACGCACATCCCACTGTCTATTTCTTCAGAGCAAGAACAAGCATTGATGGACCGGTTCGGACCAAACCACAAGCAGCCCCAGCCTCCAGTCCAAACCACCAGCTACCTACCATCGACCCGAGGCTGAAAATCGCTGCCTCACCTTTGCCAACCCTTGCCGCCGCCACCAGAAATCTACAGGGTGTCGGAGCTCACCTTGACCCGACGCCAATCCGTCCCGACGACCCAAAGCTTCGCCCCCAACCATCCCGAGAAGCCATATCGCCCGAGCCTACAGTCGCTCACCATTCGCCAGAAGACGCCCACTGTGTCGCACTCCTCCTCATGTCTCCCTCATCTACCTCGGCTTTGTCGCTCTCTCGTTCTCTCTTCTCTGAGTTCTCTCCATCCTTTGCAAAATGGCCATGGGCCAGTTGCCCGATTTCCCCCTTCTCTTTTCTCTTTTTGTTTTCCAAAACCGAACTTAATTTGCGAGAACTGGTTCAACTCTTCCAAACACCAATTAATCCTTCTTTCTATTTTATCCATTTTTAATTCAAACCCCATTTTAACCCTTCACTAATTATTCCCTTAATTTCTAATTCTAACTAATCTTCCATTTCTTTTTCTTTTTTCAACAAAAAATTGAGCACTCAAAACTTTTTGGACCGAGCAGAACCAAACCGCTTCAATCCATTATTCTCCCCTTCAGAATTGCGATTTCGAACGAGGGAAGGAGTCCGCCCCTCGCCTGCATTCATCCAAAAAGTCTGATAATTTGGACAGATTCAAACTCTCCTCGTCCGCCTCCGTCCGCAGTCAACTGCATTCATTCGAAAAGTCAGCTAAATTGGAAAGATTCAAACTCTCCTCGTCTGCCTCCATCTGCAGTCGATCGCAAGCATCTGAAAACTGAAATGCACTCTTTTCTCCCAAACTTGAACACTTTACTTCCTCCATAATATTTTCCCATAGATATACGACATTAATCGACAACATATTGCCCCACAATATAACACGTTAATTATTCCAAAATTCGTTATATTAATTTTACGGGAAAATTTTATTATCGAGGTATTACATAAAGAGAAACAAAGGGATTTCTTACTTGAAGACACCCGAGAATCCACAGCTCCTCCCTTCCACTTCTTCTTCTTCGTGAACCCCTAACTTCAATCTCCAGAACACTCAGTGTCTTTCTTCCCTACCTTCTCTCTTTCTCCTTTCTGTCTTCTTCTCTTTCTCTTAATTCTCACATACATAGTAGCTCTAGAGAGCTCTCCCTAATTCTCCTTCTCTTTCTCTCTGTATTTCACATCCTCCCGAGAGCTTTTGTCTCTCCATTTTGCCAGAGCAATCAACTCTCACTCCCTCTCAGTCTATTTCTTCTCTTATGGCTTCCTAGTCACGCATCACATATCCTAAATAAACCTCACCTAACCCTTTTTATCATTTGCCATCCATAAAGGGGAGCAACATGGAGAAATCACAGAACGTCTCATGCTTGGGGATTTTCAATCTACTGCAAAACATGAAGGAGCGGTCGACATTATGCCAACCGGTAATGATGTGCCCCAAAATGAAAGAATGTCAATTCTCCAAAAGAGCACAATCGACTATCTTAAAAACAAGGTAGTGACTTTGAACGAGTATATTGTTTAGTGCATATAGCCAAATGCAACAAAATTTACAGGACCCTAAGAAGTATCAAAGATGGCATCACAGTTCAAAAATCTTGTTTAAAAATGATAAGGAACGGGAGTTATGTGCGGAAAATGGATCTGCCCTAAATCAGACTCCCACCCAAAGATAGACTGGCGACGTCCAAAGAAACGTACACAATTACGAAATCAAATCCAAATGGTGTAAAAATTATACTAATTTCTTTGTATTTCAGAGATGATTACTCCCTTAAAATTCCAAATTCAAATTCGTAGTATCATAAGAGTTACGATCGAAACAACAGGTTGCCGGGAATAATCAGACTAACAAAAAACAGATTGTAGTCTTCAACAATTCAAGCACACTTCCAAAAATGACCACAAATATGCAACCATCAACTAAGTAATACAATGAGCATTCAAGAGCAACCAAATACATGGCTTCACACGCCCAAATAGCACAGAAAAGGGGAAGAACAAAACATATTACCCACAAGGCCCGCAATACCTCAATCAATAGAGATGCGTGACTAGTTCAAACCTCTTCAAGAAAAGGCCACTCCTTCTTGGCTTTTGCCAAATCTTCTAGCTCCTCACGCCACTGACACTTCCCCAAGGAAATGTTGGAAGAACTAGCTCAAACCTCCTCTCCATGATTAAGCAAGAAATGAAAGAGGAGGAACTTTGGTGTTGGAGTTATGGTGAAGCAAGAACCGAGCACCGAGGGAAGGATGGAGGAAACTGCACTCACGATTTGTAGTAGCAAAATTAGGGTTTCTAATCTGATTTCTCCCTTCATTAGGGAAGGCTTAATACCTCCCTAATGAAAATCCAAAAAGTAAATTACAAAAATGCCCTAGGGTTCACTAAATATGACATGAGAGCTCGGCCACAAACTAGCCAAGCACTCCAAATAAGATAAGTTCAAACCACCTAATTCTAATAAAAAGTACAAGTCATCCAATAGCCAGCAATCCAACATAATCCAATTCAACATGTCTAAAAAAAAGAAAATAAACATATCTCATTCTATTTGGCATTATTGGTTTCGAGCAAGCGATGTCCATCATAGTCGAGTGAGGTAGATCCAATCCGAGGGAAAGTATCTTGCTCCCAAGTGGGTACATGCTTAGGAGCCTCTTTATTCTCATACTTTAGTTTATCTTCAAGGTCCTTCAGCTTAGATTCTCCTACAAAATAAACATTGGTTATATAAACAATGAGCCCTTAGGCTAGGGCTCAGGTGGTAGGGTTTTGGGGCGCATCAGGTAATTTCTATTTGACAACATTGTCGACCGAACCAAGTAGCAGTACTGGTCGACATTCATGTTGACCGATAATTCCCGATAGGACTAACGTGACTTTGTCACCCACTATTCCGCTCACTCAACCTCTCCCATTTTATTCCTTCCTTTTATGCTTCTGCCATTTATTCTCCATGCCACTGCCTAATTAAATCCCTCAATACCTTATATTTTAATCCTTAACTAATTCCTCAGCAATTTATAACCTACTCCATCATCATATAACAAATCTTCAATTCCCCATTCCAATAATCGATACAATTATACCCCTAAACATATTATGTTTCTTAAAGTTATTTTTAGGGCATTAGAATCCATAATAAAACCATCCTAAAATCTCCAAAATTAATAATTAATATTATTCTTAGTCCCAGCTTAAATCTGAGTATTACAAAAAGTGTTGGGGAAGTGCAAAGTTTTCTCAGTCTTGATGGTTATTATAGAAGATTTATTGCTGACTTCTCAAAGATCGCCTTGCCGTTATCAAGTTTGACAAGAAAGAATGCTAGATTTTGGTGGTTGAATGACTATGAGGAAAGTTTTTAGAAATTGAAGTTACCATTGACTTCGGCACAAGTTTTGGCGTTACCGTCCGATAATGGTCAACATTATGTTTATTGTGATGCTTCAAAGAACGGTTTGGGTTGCATATTTATGCAAGGAAAATTGATTGCCTATGCTTCTAGATAGTTAAAAGAATATGCGTAATTACCCAATTCATGATCTTGAGCTTGTTGCTGTGGTTTTTGCACTCAAGATTGGGAGGCATTACTTATATGGACATCGTTGTGAAATCTTTATGGACCACAAGAGTTTGAAGCATATTTTCTGTCAGAAGGAGCTAAACATGAGATAGAGACGTTGGTTGGAATTTGTTAAAGATTATAATTATAAAATTAAGTATTACCCAAGAAAAGCAAATGTGGTTGCCAATGCATTAATTAGAAAGGTAGTTTCTATGCACTTGATGTGTATGAGCTTATCCTCAACTCTGTGGATGGAAATTCAGAATTTTGGACTTGAATTGGTTACTTCTCAGTTGGCTTTTACTCTTTCAACTATGATGATAACACCTACAATATTTGAGAAGATCAAAGAAGCACAAATTGACGACCCTTTATGTGTGAAGCCATTATCAAACCAGAAATTATTGGACGAGTCATATTATTCTATCTCTGGCAATGGAATTATGAAATTCAAAAATAGATGGTATGTCCTTAAGAATGACCTTTTCCGATAAGAGATTTTGACTAAAACTTACTTTTCTATCTTTTCTTTACATCTTGGAAGTACCAAGATGTACCGAGACCTAAAGCAGCAGTATTTGTAATATCCCAAATGTTTATACCGAAATTTAATAAAAAAATAAATCGGGAAGTAATTTGTGATATTCAGATTTATTGGATAATTATCAAAAATTTACCAAAGACATAATTGACAATTATTATCATCAAGCGATATTTGAAATAAATTGAGAATTTGAAATTTGGTTGAGAATAATTTAATTAAAGGAAAGATTTAATCAAATTATTAAAGAGGAATGTAATTGGATAAAATGGACTATTTGGGATTAATAATGTAAGGAGAACAATGGATTGAACTGGGTTAGTTCGGCTCGGTCCAGAAATAATGGAATGGCTTGGTTTTCTTTTAATTAGAAGAGAAAATAAGATTTATGGGATAATTAGGATTATCTGGAAATAACCATATAAAAAGGGATTAAATTGATTATATGGGGTTAAAGAAAAATTAAGAGGGGATGTGGGAGGGCATGAACCGGTTCTACTCGAACCAGTTCACGCCATTTGAACTGGTTCACTAAGTGAACCAGTTGAAAAGGAAAAGAAGAATGGCTTTTTGCCATTCTTCTAGAACGAGCCCAAAGAGAGAAATGGGGAAGAGAGAACGCGAGAGGGTGAGAGGGGGCGACGAACGAAGACGAGGGCGAAGGAGGAGACCGCGACGGCGAGCAGATGAATGGCGAGCAGATGAACAGCGAGTGAGCAGCGGTGGTGTTGCGAGGTGTAGAACTAGGGCTTGGAGTGGGGATTTTCACAGGTCGTCAGTGTTGCGTTGGGTGTCTAGCGATGTGCGACAATGATGGATGGCGTTGGGTTGATGGTGGGAGATGATTCTAGCCTCTGGTCGATGGTCAGAGCGTCGGGTCGTGGGGGTGCTAAGGTGGTTCATGTTGGACCGGCTGAAGGCCAAGGTCTAGCCTGTGGTTCCCCAAGGTCCAAACTGGTGCTTTCTTTAGGTGAAACCAACAGCGTGTTGGGCGAGGGGAACACTCTGAGAAATCTGCAGGGATAATGTCGGGCATTTGGAGTGCAACTCTCTGCTTGTGTTGGTTTACTAGAGATTTAAGCTACGAGAAAGGAGGATTTGAGGAGAGTGTTCTGGTTATTTACAAGAAAGTGAATGGTCGAGAGAGGAATGAGGAGAAAGAGGTGAGAGTGCTCTCGGGAGTGGAATACAGAGACAAAGACGACTGAGAACTTTGTGATGGACAGGGTGTGAGGTTGAGCCGAGGGCTTCCCCGGTGGCTGGTGAGTTTTTCCCTCTCAGATGGTTTAGTCATTTGGATTCTGTTTTTTTGGATGATAATTTTAGCATTTTTGTTGATGATAGTTTTGAAATGTTCCTTGATTTGATGGTAGCTGTTGCAGATTTTCTGGGTGAATAAGTTTGGAAATTATACTTTGTATGGCCTGAATATACTCTCTGTTGTTTGGAGTTTTTCATATTATGTTATGTAATTCGATTAACTGCATTGTCTGGAATATTTTTTGTGTGGTTACGTGTCTGAAGTATGTTAAGTGTATATTTTTGATGGTTTATGTGGTTGTTGGTTTGAGAACTTACATTGCTCTCGGTGATGCTGTGGGTTATTAGTGGGAGTTGTTTCCTATTCCGATATTTGGCTAAGTGGAATGTAATTAGGCTATGAAATTCTATTAAGCACATGAAAAAGAAATAAAGAAAATAGATATGGATGAGGTTGTTAAATTGTAGATGTTGAAGCTCATAAGTGTTTTTAATCCTGGTAAACAGTTAATGGGAAAATGGATATAACAGTATGTGCTTTAACCATGAAGGTATCAGAAAGAGAAAAAAGGGATAGCAAATAAGTGCAAACGCGTGAATCTAGTTTCAAGGTAAGGAAATAGGGGTGTTTTGGCCATGTGGAAGCCCTACACTGCAAGTGGGTGCGTGAGTTGTGTTAGTTTCATGGAAATGTTCACTGCTATATAATTACTGTTGTTAATTCCTTACGAATGCTCTGTAGGCTGTCCTTGCGGCTGATTGTTAGCTTTGTTTCCTTGCTGTAGTTAATTATGTTATTTACTTGTTGGTTGATAGTTTCACCGTTGATAACTGACCTTTGGGTGTTAGCTCCATGTAGTTTTGTTTGTAAAAGTTGTTTCAAATGTTTTGCTTCACCTTAGTTTTACTGTTAGTGAATGATGAATGAGAAAATGATGAATGATATGAAAAGTACAAATGAACTGTTAGTTTCCTTGAGAATGACCTTGGCTTGTTACTGCCCTTTATTACTTGCTGTCAATTAATGTGCTCTAATTCCTTAGTTATTGTTCTGCTGCTAAATATTCGTGTAACACCCTTAATCTAGCATGTTTAATCTAGCATTTTTAATAAACCATAATTGAACTATGTTAGTTGAGCAGGTTTAGTTGTTAATAGGCGTTTATAATTGAACTATGTTAGTTGAGCATGCTTAGTTGTTAATTGGCTTGAGTAATTAGGTTAATTAAGTTTAACTAATTAATTGTTTAATCAAAGCGTGTAAACTTCTTAATCTGTATTTACAATCTTTTGAGCATGTAATTAGGCTAAGCATGTAAATCGACTAATAATTATAAGATTAATATATTGTAATCTTCCTTCAAGCATGTTGATTATTATTTAAGTAAATCAATTAGCTAAGTATATTAATTAGCTATTATGTTAACTTTGCTAGGTCTAGCATGTTTTAACGTTAATTAATATTTTTATATGAGTATGTCAATTTATTTAAGTATATTCGAGCATGTTAATTAATCTTAGTAGACAAATAGACATGAACATGTTAATTGACCAAAGTAGTTTTACAACTTAAGCATGTGAATTGCCAATCAATTTAGCTAATTGAATCAATTGAGTATGTTGACGAATTAGCTAATCTAAGCATGTAAATAAGCATGATAATTAACTAGCCGTTTGAACCTTGAGCATGATAACGACTTAGTAAAGCATGTAATTAAATTAGATTAATATTCGCATGTCAATTAATTAAGATGTGCCATGTAATAAGCTTGTAATTAGTATGTTCAATTAGTATGTTTAATTAACTAACTAGAACGAAAACATGTTTAGATCATCTAGAATAATAATTGTAGGAAGCATGTAAATGGACTAGGAAGTTAACTAGATAATTGGCATGTTAATTCCTATATTCAGTATTATAAATGTTCTCTGTATTGGTTGTCTTCATTGCTCTCCGTATTATTGGTTGTCTTCATCGCTATGCGTTTTCAATTCCTATTATTCTTTTATATGCACTTTTAATTCCAGTTCCTTTCGTTTATGCACACTTCAATTATGCATCATGTTAGGTTGAGAATGTATGATCATATATCATGTTAATAGAAATCATAGGAAGTGCCACCTTGGTGGTGGTACCCAAGCATGCATAAGCGAGGTAAAATGTTAAGAAAATGAATGAATGGGAGTTGGGGGTGGATGGGAAGTTCGGATCTAGTCTGGCACTGGACTACGTCCCTTTCTTTTGTCAGGAAAGGGACTAGCTGCACACAGGAGCTTAGAAGTAGATCAAGACTATATCATCCCATATGGGTCCTCCAATCTCCAGCTCGATGTACGGGTAATGAACGAACGAAAGTAAAAGTAAAGTAATAAATGAACGAATGTAATGAAAAGATTGGTTTGGGTGGCCCCCATTCCAATATGGACTAAAGAGTGGCATTCATGTGCATTAAACCCTTTTCCTTACTAAGCCTTTGGGCTTACAGTTTACTTGTGGTGTAGGTACTTGTATGCGAGAACGACGATAACGATGAACAGATAATAAAGCAGGAATGAAGGGTTTGCACGCGCGAGAGTGCTTGTGGCTAGCCAGGCATGAAAGAGGGTAAAAGAAAACTAGTTGTAATTAAATTAAGTTTTCTAAATTGTAATTAAATGGTTAGTTACTTTCATTAAATTGGTTACACTTCCGCAATGTTTTATATAAATGATTTTATTATAACGCTTCCGAATTTCGATGAATTGGTTTTCATAATGAGTTTAAAGAAGGGTTAGTAGCGATCCGATTTTAGCATCGTACTCTAATTTCATGTTATAAAGGAGTCTTTTTAAAATTTTAAATTTATCACATTTTCAAGGAATTACGAAAATCCAGGTCGTTACAGTATTGATGGCTTAATCTCAAGAATAATGTTGCTAAACATGTAGAATTATGCTTGATATTTCAGCAAGTCAAAGCGAAACATCAAAGGCCAGTTGGGACTTTCCACCATTTACCGATACCTAAATGGAAATAGAAGTTGATTGCTGTGGACTTCGTCATCGGTTTGCCTAGAACTGTGAAAGGACATGATGCAATTTGGATTATCGTTGATAGGTTAACAAAGACAGCACACTTTTTCCTTTCACGATAAAATTTTTGATGCATATGTTCTCTGAGTTGTATATTTAGGAGATTGTACGCTTACATAGAGTTCCAGTGTCTATTGTTTCTAATTGTGATCCAAGATTTACTTCAACCTTTTGCAAGAGTCTGCAAAAGGCTATGGGCACAAAATTAAAGTCTAGTAGCACTTTTCACCCTCAAACTGATGACCAATTAGAAAGGATGATTCAAGTGTTGAAGGATTTGCTTCAAGCTTGTGTTTTGGATTTTCATGTTAGTTGGAGTAAGATGTTACCGTTGGTGGAGTTTGCATATAATAACAGCTATCAAGCCACGATAGGTGTAGCACCTTATGAAGCACTATATAGAAGAAAATGTCAAACTCTATTTTACTGGGATGAAGTTGGTAAAGCACAACTATTAGGGCTTGAAATTGTTCAGCAAACCATATAAATGGTTAGTCTTATTAAGCAAAGAATGTTAACTACTCAGAGCTGTCAGAAATGTTACACAGATCGCAGATGGAGAAAATTGGAATTCGAATTGGATGACCTAGTATTTTTAAAGATATCATCTTTCAAAGGAATTATGAGATTTGGCAAGAAGGGTAAACTTAGTCCAAGGTTTGTGAGATCGTTTGTTGTGGTAAGTAGAATTAGAAAGACTACCTATGAATTGGAGTTACCACTCTTAATGAAGGGAATCCATAACGTCTTTCATGTAACGATATTTAGAAAGTCTATTCATGATTCCTCACATGTGGTTCTTCATAAGGATCTTGTGGTCCGAGCAACCTTGTGTTACAAGGAGAAACTGGTTCGTATACTGGATTTTAATACTAAGGAACTTTGTTACAAACATATTCCATTGGTGAAAGTGTTATGGCAACATCACTTTTTGGATGAGGCAACTTGGGAAAGACGTCAAGACATGGAGGAGAAATATTTGGAGATTTTTATTAACCAAATTTTGAGGACAAAATTTAATTTAAGGAGAAAGAAATGTAAAACTTAAAATTTTCGTTTCTTTATTATTTTAACAATGTAATGAAACAATTTAAATTTTAATGGAGGTAACATGTGGTGTCGCATGTTACATTTTATATTGGATTATTTAAAAGTATAATATAGGATTATGTGCTAATTGGATAGTTGGGAGATTAAAAAAAAAGAAGGAATGACACCGGATTATTTTTCTTGGGAATGAATGTCAAACGTGGGATGATTTATTTGTTTAATGGTTGCATTCTCATCCTTCAACATTAATCCCAGCTATCGACCCCTGTCCCCACTCTCTCTACTGCTCGCAATGGACTGCGATTTAGGCGGAGAGTCGGTTGTGGGAATCGGATGCTCGAGTGATTATTTGAAGGTTTGTGAGAAGGGAGGAAGAACCTCCTGGGTTTGGCTCTCTCGGTAAAGTGTTCCCCTCGGGTGTTTTTCTCTAGGAGATTGAAGGGAGTCTTAGGATCGACTATTTTAGAATTTGTTAGTGATGGTAAACTTCCAGGTAAGGGAATGTAATTTTTTGGACGATAGGCTTATATCAAGGAGTTTAAGGTTTTGAAAAGAAACTTCTGAAGTGTGATCTGTACATGAGATGTTTTGGTTTCAGTTAATGACCACTATTATAATCTGTAGAAGGAATGGTACATATGCTTGGTATATTTTGAAGTAGTCTGTTGTGATTATTTGCTGCCACGGTTTAGCCTTGGGCTCAGTGGGGGTTGCAAGGGGACCTGCAGTACCACATCGGACAAGGGAGAGTTATGGGACTAGTATATAAGTGGGTACGAATCCTTACTGTTGGACGCATTTTGGAACAGGGTTTGGTCTGAGAAGAAAATCGTGTGGGTCGTATGGGAGGCCCAAAGCGTAAAATATCCAGTGATGATGTAGTGCTCAATTGTAACAGTGGTATCAGAGCAAGCCCATATTCAATGTGGAATACCGACGGTCGAGGATGAGGTCGGGCTCTCAAGGGAGGGTGGACTGTCATGGTTAAGCCTTAGCCTCAATGGGGTGTTGCAAAGGGACCTGTAGTACGACATCGGATATGGGAGAGTAGTGGGACTAGTGTATAGGTGGGTACCCATCCTTGCTTGTTGGACACATTTTTTATCAGGGTTATGGGGCCTTGGTCTGAGAACAAACCCATGCAGGTCGTATGGGAGGCCCAAAGCGAACAATATCCAACGACGAGGTAGTGCTCACTCGTAACATTTGCCACTGTTTATATACATTAGTTCAAGTCACAGTACTGAGAATGATTGTTAATATGCTGATATTATTGGGAAAATTCTGAATGTTACAGTGGCCATAAGTTATTAATTTAACATTGTGTTATTGTATTTTCTGTTAGTATTATATCATTGTTATAGGTGTTGGAGTAGCTATTGAAATTAGATTGTTGTATTTGTTTTGGGACTTCTTCTGTACTGTCTGTATTGCATAAATTGTCATAGGATTGGTTTTAAATTGGGTTGGTATTGGAAAGCTAAACCTCTTAATGTTTTGAAGGTTCAAGAGGGTTAGGGATTGAGCTCACTGTTCATTCATATGGTTGAATATCTCGGTTTGACTATATTGATGAGGGGATTAGGTATACTGTAGGGATTAGGTTTTGATATGCCAACGGAATGAGTTAAGAAAGAGTTAACGTGTTCGGTTGATCAGTCGAAGGACTTGAACGACCACAGGCTTCAACATTAATACAGAGTGGTCGATCAATTGAAGACTTGAAGAACCAGAATCAATACAGATTCGAACGTTTGAAAATTTGAGGGCAAATAGTGGTTGATTGGCTGAAGGAGAGGAGATCAACCAGCTGAAGACTTTCTATAAATTTTACCGCGAACAATTTAAGGAAACAATCGCTTTGGAAGTCAATATTTTGCTGAATATAGAAGCTTTTCTCACGAAATTTGGACCGCAACTCCTTCAATCGATGATGAATAATTCCTCCAAAAATACGACTAAGGAACACCTCAAATATGGAAATATGCGTGACTCATGAACACTGAGTTGCGGTGCAGGTCACCACGACCTCACCCAATAGAGTGACAGGAAGGCGAGCCTCGCCAACGACAAACTGACCTACATCGGAGTGCAAGAGAAGAACAACAACAAGGTCGATTCCTTTCAAGCAGCGAATTCTAGCCTTGACCGAACCGCATAATTGGCCACTTCGGCTTGCGATTTGGGCCTAATGCCTGGACCTAATAGGCAGTAGACAAAACGTATGTTGAGCTGTGATCCAAGGTCTATTTTGGGCCAAATTATTAGTATTTTCTACCTAATTAAATTTTGATTATTTTTTGGTGAAAATTGGGAAGTTTAGTGTATAAACTTTTAACCAAAAAATTGATGACTTCATTTTTGGATAGGTACCCAAAAATTCAATTAACAATTTGTCAACCCTTGGATTTGTACTTTTTTGGATTACTTGACTTTGGTCATTGTAAGCCCACTTTGAGGTAGATATTTAATTTTATGCACAACATTGCAAAAATGTTTTTAAAAATAATATTTTGATATCTGTCTCATATAAAATGATGTGGCGTGTGGCTAGTTAAATTTTTATTTTGTATGTAGTTTTTCACTGACACGATTTATTAAAGTATGCAAAAAAATTACTAGATAAACTCAGCCATGTTAACCGAGTTCGATCAATTTTTTTTGGGGGTCTATTTTACTTTATGCACATTTGGCTGTGGGAGGATGTGTATGTTATTTACTAGAGTAATGAGATAGTTGTATGTGTTGTGTTCCTGAACGCAAAACCCTAAACCTGATCAGGGTCTTTATGTGGTTTTCGCGATCATCGAACATCGCTTTTATTATGTGATATACCTATGACATGATGTGCTCGGAGTTCGCGAGTGATTATATTTTCACTGAGATTTTATTTGGTACAACAAGAGTCTATTTTAATTACGTACCACATTATAGTGGGTTGTTTTATACCCTTCTGTACAATTTTTAAAAAAATGAATTTATGAAACTCAAATTTTAAGATCATGTATGTTTAATCATTGTTCTAAATTAATTGTTAAATATACAAATTTGATCCCTATTGAGTTTAGCAACTCAACCCAATGACACCCTTTCAAGACTTTATCAGCAAGACCTCCAGCTTTTGAATCATGACTAAATTTGATGGAATTTATTTTATTTCCAGCACTTTAATAATTTTTCCTTGAGAGATACAATATGAGGTATATTTTGTTATGGATGACTATAATTCATTTTTTTTACATTTATTATTTCGCACAGTTACTTTGGATTATATTACTATACTATTTGGATATCACTTATTTGATCTATTTAGCGCATGTTTTTTAGAACTCTGACTTTTAAATAAATATGTTAAGATTTCTATTGCTAATTATATATAAAAAAAATTCAAGTAAAAAGAGTTAGATAATTTTGTTCTTTTGAATCAGGTCATTTTTCATTTTGTCTCATGTTGCTTATGGGTCGTACCACAACATGTGTAAGAGCCTCTTAAAATCAATTTTTAATGCCTCAAAATATTTTTTTTTACTATTTAACTATGGGTATAGACCTATTCAACAAATATCTGCAAGCTTAATATTTTGTTAGTTTTTTGCGAAAAAGTCAAAATGAAAATTTGAAGATAAATTATTTAAAACTGAAGCCTCATAATTTTAACACACTATGCAACATAGAATAAACTAAACAGAGTCAACATATAAAATATAAGACTTCAAAATTAATATGTACACAACTTTTGAATCCTCGGGTACGTTTGTACGAGTGCTGACAGTTTCTTTCATGGTTAGCCTATTAATTCAGATAAATTTATGCACCCTATGTATGGACCTATAAATAACTAAATAAATGTGTCGTTTCTCTACTACATTCTCCACTGCTGCTGATTATTCACGTTGTTAAAGATTCTTATCTGTTTATTTAGCTCCTGATTAATTTTTCAAATCATTCATTTTTTAATATAATACTTTTGCGCGAGTCTTCCCTATTTTCTTATTTATTATATAGTTTTTCAACATTGAGTGTCTAAAAATGTGATGGTTTAAAAGTTTGTATCCCTGTAAATGATGAAAGTGTGATGTCAAGTAGCTAGACTTGTTTTCATTAATTGTTGATGTGTATAAATATAATTGGAAGTATTAAAATGACATGAAAATAGCAAATATGCTTACTTAGAAGTAAGATAACTTAATATTGCTTGTATGTTATTTTCAATGAACAATTTAGATATTTAAGTTTTGTTAAATTGATAAAAGTGAATAGAATTTTAAGATGTCAAAACAGTCATTAAATGAAAAAATTATATTAGAATCATGTAATTTAGATCTTTATACCAAAAGTTGTACAATTTTAAAGTTGAACTAAGTGTAAGAGGTAATTAAATTTGATATATGATAAATACTAGACAGAGATGAATCAAGTATGTATTTGATAATGATAAATAAGGAGAAAATTATTTTAAGAACAGTAACTATGATAACATATAATAAAGTATGATCAGTAATAAGATAGTGCCACATGTCAAATTAAAAAGGTAACAAATATGCTTGCTTGAAAGATTAATCAAGTTAATTAATAATAACTTTCTTAATTAATTTAATTAATCTTGATTAGCTTAAATATAATTGTAAACTGTTATCAATAATTGTAATAGACAACTGAAATTGTAATATCTCATAAATAGAAGGTTAGACTGGTCTTTTTCACATATAAAATTAAGGCAAATTAATCTTTTTGCCACATCAACTATCTGGAAGCTCTGTGAGAGATGCTTGGCTCTGTAGGTGAAGAGAAAAACGGAAGAGAGATTGGCTGTGGTTTTTGAGAGAGAGAACCGAAAGGAGGAGAAAGAGATGATTTTTGAAGAAAAAATGTAAAGAGAAGTTTTAGAAGGCCTGAAGATGATCCTGAACCACAAAAGAAAGAAGCAAGAAAGTGATTTTTGGTGGATCAAATCCTAGATTGAAAGACTAAACAAAAATGTAAGTAATTCTAATACTTTTATAGAGATTTATGTATGAAACTTGTATATTGTTTTTATGGTTAGATTTGGATTGAAGTAGTTGAAAGAATTGTTGAATTTTAGAAGAGTTTCATGAATTATGGTGCTTTCAGAGTGAAAAATATTCGAATCGTGAAAAATCAGGTTCAAGCACTATAATGCTCTCTTTAGGGGCTACGACAAGTGTTAAAAATAAAGGAAACAGAAATTGGATGCTTGTCATAACCCGATCCTTAACACTTTTGAACCAAAGGCCTGATAATGAACTCTTGAAGGAGGATCACATGTCTGAATCTTTGTAATCGCATTACAACGCACGGACATTGATTATTTGCCATCTTTAAGTAGGATCTAGACTTCCAACCATGCACTAAACCAACGCACAATAATTTATAAAGAAATAAACATGAAACATAACCCATGTGAGGGTCCAACCCATAATAGTGAGGGTGCATAATCCCACATCCCTTGAGAGAGTAGAAAATATTAGAGGCAACCTCCCCTGTGAAGGATAGGAAAGACCCAGGTATGAGTCCGAGCCATATTAGAGGGCACAATCTCACATCGCTTGAGAGAGTAGAAAATGCATGGTTTATAAGTAGGGTTCCTCTCCCTACCTAGTACAACGCATTTTGGTCTGACCCCAAGAATAAAATCGTGCGGGCTTCAGCCGAAAGCAAACAATATTCTACTAAGAGCATCGATGGACGTTACAAACCCTAAGAACAAAACTCTTGCGGGCGTTGAACCAAAGTGAACAATATTGTAGTGGGAGCATTTAGAAATAAATAAGTAAATAAATAAAAAAAATCAAGAATTAGATTTTTATAAGGATGGAAACTTAACCACGAAGATTGTGTTGGAAAAGGAAAACATTGTCGCTTAGTGAATTTTATTTATGCAGCAAGTGGAGGAAAAAACGGACGAATCGGCAGTTGTTGGATGAGGTCATGTAACAGCTCATATCAAGTTGGATTGGAAAGGATACTCCGATAGAAGCATTGGATACTGCTAGGGTGTGGGAGGATGAGAGATCGTTGGATTGGATTTAAGAAAGAAACACAAAGTGTTTGATTGAGGAAAAGATGTTCCACACAGAAGTGTTTGACACCGCATGGATGTGAGGAGGATGGATCGTTAGATTTGGATTTAAGGATATAAAAGGAAATATTTCATGCAGAAGGAAGGTGTTTAAGTTGAAGGTCATCGTTTTATGGGATAATGCATTTTTTGTAGTAGCAAATGTGTTTGTGGCAGTGAACTTAAGAGATGGAACGACGTCGTTTAGAAGTAAGATTTAGCAGATATGTTAGGAATCTGCAGTAGTGTAGGATTCTCCAGAAGGATTAGCATCTGCAATAGTGTTGGCAACCGCCAATTAAAGATTAAGAGCTAACGTGGCTTATTGCCATTGGTTGAATTGGTTGAAGCGGACGTCCTTTGCTTCATGTTTGGAAATCTATATGTTGTGTAAGGATTTGTTGTTGTTCAAGATTCGGTAGTTAGTACTTCATTGTGAGATGAACATTTCACTATATTGTGACATAAGCGTATGGAGCATATGAGTGAAAATGGTATGAATGAACTAAGCAAAATAGGATTTTTGAATGGTCAAAGCGTAAGTAAATTGCAGTTTTGTAAGCACTGTGTTTTTTGGAAGCAGAAGAAGGTCAGATGTAATTTGGGCACTTTTAATAAAAAGAAACACTTGATTATATCTACTTAGATCTCCGAGGACCAACATTGGTGCCTTCCGAAGGAGGGGAACATAATATGCAGACTTTGATTGATTGTTTCTCTACAAAAATGTGATTGTTTTTAAGAAGAAAAAGAGTGGTGCATTTTCTATCTTCCAGGAGTGGAAGACTTTGATTGAAAAGCAGATAAGAAAGTAGGTACAACATCTTTGCACCAATAATGGATTGGTGTTTTGTTTGGAAGAGTTTAATTCTTTCTATAGGTCAAAAGGAATTTTGAGGTATCTGACAATCATCGGTACTCCACAAGCAAAACATTGTGGTAGAACAGATGAATAGAACTTTAATGGAAATGATTTGATATATGCTATTAGGTTCTGGTTTACCTAATTTATTTTGGGCTAAAACTACTACTATTATTTGTTATATTGTGAATCATTCTTTGTTTACTACTTTTGATGAGAAAATTGCTGAAGAAGTATGGTCTAATAATCCCGTTGATTATTATTTTTTTTTTAGAGTGTTTGGTTGCACTGCATATGCTCATGTTGATATGGTAAGTTAGAACCCATATCAATGAAGTTTATATTCCTTCAATACAAGTCTAGTGTAAAGAGATATAAATTATTGTGTCTAGAATCTTGGAAAGTTATAATTAGTAGAAATGTGGTATTTGATGAGGTTTCTATACTTGATAATTCACCTCTTAAAGCCTTATCGGAGAAGACTAAGTAGATATCTAGTATGGAGGTTGAAGTTGAGATTTGATCAGAATCAACATCAAAATCTTTATGTTAGATCATCTCAGATATTCAATCTGATATTTTTTCTGCACAATCATAAATATTATTTTTACCATAGTATTCGATCGCCAAAGACAGGCTAGGAAGGGAGATTAAATCTCTACAAAAATATGGTGAAACAGATTTAGCTGCATATTGATGCACTAGCGGAAGGGAATTAGAATATAACCTTAAAAAATGTGTGGTGGAAGTGTTGAAATATGTTATTCAATATTCTGCTTTTTCCTTGGAGAACTTTGGAAATATCCTCCAAGAATTAGAAAATATGCTGAAAATACTCTAGGTGGTTAGATTCAGCAAATATGGAAACTTGTAACCTCCAAATGGATGTTTTGCTAATGATGACGCTTCTTTATGGTTGGACACCTCTTCTCACAACCTTTTCTCAATGAGTAGGGTTGTGGATGCCAATAAGAGAATTCACTTAACTCCAAGTAAGTCCAATCTTGTGATATTACTCACACAAGGATAATTTGGATGTAACTCACCAAAATATTTGAAAAAAGAATCTCTCCAATTTTGAAATAAGCAAAGAGCATTTTGTATTCAAACTTCAATTCTAATTTTCTAAAACATAGACATTAGGTGACTTTATATAGCCAATTACAAAACATAAAATAGGAAACAATAAAATAGGAAACACACTAAATATTCAGTCCTAATTGGCTGATTGGTAAACATAGGTTTTACTAACTTCTTAAAGCTAATATTTTGGCAACTCCTTGCTGGCTTGAGGACCGCAAAATGGATACTTGGTTGGCAACTACTTTTCTTCAAAATTTGCGACTTAGATGCTTGCCAAATCGGTTGAGTTTTTTCTACTAACTTGGTTGATTTTAGTAGGTTTCCTTATCACTTTTTTCTTTGATCTCTCTTTCCTTTCAAGTCCATCTTCTTGGGCCTCTTTCCATTACTTTAGGGGCATGAGCCCTCTTTAACTTCCTTGAGTTGATTGCTTTTTTATTTGGGCCTTTGATGAGATACCTTCCAAATGGTTGGAAGGGCATGAGTTGATAAGGCCTTGGTTCTTTGCCTTTGTGAATAGACCTAGTGGTCCATCATTCTCTTTGGGTTTTTGAGGATTTGACCCTAAATCTTCTTTAAGCTTCAATTTGTTTTTATCCTTTTTGTTGTCATGGGGGCATGATAAGTCTTTTTGAGTGGTGGAATATCATCGATATAGGGTATCAACCACCACATTAGTGTTTCCCCTTTTATATTTGATGAGGTAGGGGTATCTTCCCCAAAATTTGAACCACATAGCATGTCTTCAATTCAGCTTGCCTTGACTTTGAATGTGCTTGAGAGCCTTATGGTCGGTGTGAATGAAGAACTCATGTAGCACCCCGATAATGTTTTCCTTGTATATGCGATGTAATTAATTTTCAGGATAGTTAATTTATTACATGGCATATCGATATGTGTTACTTTATGACGTGTATATATGAGATAAATATTATGGAATAAAAATTATGTATGAAAATGTGAAGAAAGGCTGTAATGGACAAATTCAGAAGACTTAGGGACGAGGAATGTCGTCCGAAAATGCATGGAACATCGTCCCAACATTTTGGGCCGATGTAGGATGAGACTCCGCATCTGAATTTTCCCGTCACCTGTAAACAAGAGATTTCGGACGAACCCAGACGGCGGCGGTCTATAGCAGCTGATGTGGCTTTGAATCTGTCGAATTTCTGGACAGATTCGGGTGCACGCGGACAAAGGTGAGGACGACTCCCTTCATCTTAAAATGTTAATTTATCTGGGGAATCTGGGATTTTGGACGCGCGCAGATGAGGCCAGGACGACTCTCCTCATTTAAAATGTCCCTAATCGGCGAATAAATAGGGTATAAATAATGGAACTTCTTGTCGGTCATTAAATACGCACCTAGGAGACCGAGGAGACGACTCCTCACGCCTGGGCATGGCCCTCTTCATGTCGAGGTAACGCCTCTCCATCCCACTCAGTGTACAATTGTCGCTCACAGGTATGGGTTTTGGTATTTGTGTTAGTGTCTTGAATCTTTTTCATTCAGTTTTCCTACGTGATCGAAAATCTTCATGAGAGTTATGGGTTTCCCATGTGATGTGCCCCAAGTTCCAGAAACTTGAGCCGAGCCAGGGGCTCTTTTATTCTCTAACTTTTTATTTATTTTGCAGATTTTTGAATCAAATAAACATCATTGGAGTTGGCATTTGGGCTTATGGAGAATTTACAATATTTGGGGAAAAATTGTGAGCTGTTTTTCCGCCTAGATTCTGACCGCCAACAGTTCAAGTGGATTTTTGACGATCGCAATGATGTCTTTTCAACTTTTGTCCTTCATACCAAATGTAGCCAACATCCTGAGGTTTGAAACGAGCTATTGAGAGTTGTATTGGGGCTCCATTTGGTAAGTCAAATGTCTTTATTTCAGAGAGCAAAACTTAGACTTGGGTTTTATTGTTATTTTTTTAATTAAGGGTTTGTTTAGTCATTTGCTTCCTAGGGATATTTTAGTCCTTTTTACGTTTTGTTGTAAAAGCTTAGGGTTTTATATGCCCTATTTTCAAATTGAGGAAGTAGTTTTGAATTGAGATAATTTTTGTATTTTGGAAAACACCTAGCCGAGGCCTCCCCCTCCCCTTAGCACCAATTTCATCCATCACCCATGCAAGGGCTCTCTTGAAGCTTCTCAACCTTGCAAGCCTTGGGATATTGTTTCTTCCAATCCTTATCTTCGAGGTAAGATTGTGGTGTGGAGACAAGAGAACTTTCCAACCATGGAGAGTGTTGGTTTTTGGCCAACCCCAAAGTCGCCCCTCTCACTAGGAGGTCTGCGGACTCCATTGTATTTTCTCTTGATTCTTGAAGTTCTTTTATGTCTTTTCTTGCTGCTTGGATAATATATGTTCTGGTGATTAAATGCTGGTTATTAGTTAAAGAAGTCTTTTGGAGATTATTGATTGAAGAGGGATATTTTCGGATCATTGTTGAAGTGCAGAATCTGTAATTTTTGCTCGATTGTTGTTACCGCTGATTATAGTATCTGTTTGAGGCCCTTATGACATTCATCTCTATTTGATGTCTTCTAGTGATTTGTTCAAGATTAAGTCAGGGAGTTGCCTTCCAAATTTGGGCTCCGTTTGGTGTTTTTAGCTCAAGTTATTCCATTTTGATTTTGTGTTGGTAAAACTGTCCTGCTGGAAACTAATTTCGGGTTGTTATTGAATTTGATATATCTCCTAATCCAGAGTGTTTTTTGAGTTGGGATTTTGACACAACTTGCTTGAATATATTAAGTTTATTTCTTCCAAAATAAAACTTTAGTTCATGTGTATTTTTGGAGCTTGATTCAAATCCTTGCTGCTGGTTCGAGTATTGTTAACTTTCCGGGACAGATTTCTTTAAGGCTCTCCATTTGTTTCTTAGAGCCTATCACCATGTGAGCTCATGATTGTTCTGGAGACTTATGTGAGTTTGTGTGATTTCTTCTAAGTGCTAAGTTGAGTGAAGTGTGGGTGTGAAGCTTTGTAACCTGAGGAATAAGCTGGTATTTCTGTTGTCCATGATTGATTTCTTCAACAACAAAGGATTGGGTAGTGTCTTGGCTAGTGGAGGTCATACCCACAACTAGTGTGCGTGTGTTGTGCTAATTCCTTTGTTGTTAATTTCCTGTAATTTTCTTTACTGCAATGCAATGCTTTACTTTGATAGAGAAGTGATGAATGCTTACTGCTTGAAAAATAATCTCTAACGTTAAGCCATGCAGTTGTATAGATTGATGAACTAAGACCACACTACATTATGTTAAGCACGAATGAGCCACGAGTTTCATTGATGATGATTCTGTTATGTGAATGCCTTTTTTTGTCTTACTTGCTGTAACGATAGCCTCCATAGATGTTAGGGCCATTTTGTCTTGCTATTATTAGTATTGGAATCTCTGTGTTAACTAGAAGTTATCTCCCTAAATTTGAGCATGCTTAATTAACTAGGGTTATAATTGTAACAATGAACTAAGTTGTTAATTCAGTGGAAGTTATGTCATTAAACCATGCTTTACTTTGAACGTACACTTATCCCTAGTCCACATGCTTAGAATCAAATTATACCAATAATACTTAGCAATTGATCAAGTATGTTTCCGCTTAATTGTACATTCATGCGTATCTAATTATTAAGCATGTTTCCGATATTAGCTCGTATCAATTTATTAAGCACGTTTCCAGTCATATTCTATCATCAAGCATGTTTTCATTATCTATTAGTTGAGCATGTTACATTTAATTATTAATTTCACATCTATGCCATTATACGATTACTAAGCATGTTTTGTTCATTCAAATAACTCGCTGTAAATTTATGTTTAAGCTCAATTAATAGCATATTCACTTACTGTTGCTTTCATTGCTATGATATGAGGTTCAAGCTCATATTTTTGCTATTTCAATTCGTTACTATAATTGTCCTCTTTTATTCATTTTAATTACTGTTATTCATTACTATGCTCTATCTAATTATCGTTATTTTAGAATGTATCAATATGCATCATGATAATAGAAACAAGTAGGAAGTGTCATCATTGGGGTGGTTCTCATATGCATTATGTGAGGGAAATGATAAGTGAAATGAATGAAAGAAAAAGATGATGGGGAGTTGGGGGGCGGATGGATAGTTCGGATATAGTTTGGTAGCTAGTCTACACCCTTACCTTGTAGGGAACGGGACTAGTTACACACAGGAGTATACCATCACACATGGGTTCCTCCAATCTTCCACTCGATGTACGAGATATGAATGAAATAATGAAACGAAAAGAAAAGATTGGTTTGAGGCGGTACCCAATCCAAAATAATTAAAGAGAGGCATGATCATACTGCATAACCCCAATTCCTTACTGAGCCTTTAGGCTCACATCTTACTTGTGGTGTAGGAAACGAGATGATAATGCTAGGAGGAGAGGAGGATGCCTTGCTCGTGGAGCCTGCGGAGTATTCGGATGAATCGTAATCCGAGTAGAAATATGGCTCAAGAGAAGAATAAAGGAATTCACTATTTTGAAAGGGTTTGTTAACGGACATGTTTTGTAAAATATTAACTCTTACTCTAACCCTAAAACCATGTTTTGAATATTAATTATGTTTACGCTTTTATCCCTGAACTTTATTTAATGAAATTAATAATGGTTCCGCTTTACTCTGATTTATTAACGCTCTTGAGGTTTCCACGCTAAAACCTAAGTTTTTACCCTTATCTATTTTAAGTATATAAAAAGAAAAATTTTTACACGGCACTTTCAAAAGAAAACAGTAAAGTAAGAAAGTACAATTCTGACATGAGGCGTCATAGTTGGTATCAGAGCCATACTACTCTCGTACGGTTAACTGTGGATTACCCAGACTCTCAGGTAATACTCCTCTGATTGTAAGTTTTCTTTTACGTTATTGAACTATTCCTTTAGACTGATTACACCATAATGTAGAAATGTATAGAATTGCAATTGATTAAAATGTTTCCCTTGACTTATCACACTACGGTATGAAAACGTATAAGATTATAAATGACTAAAATGTTTCCCTTGAAATTATCCCTCTACTCTATAGTGTGAAATCGTATAGGATTATAAATGGCTAGAAGGAAATATGCCATGTAATGAGGAAGGGCCGCGAGCCCCCGCTCAGCGGGAGGATCATGGCCGAGACGATGCCCTTAATTGTATAGCTACTGTTGTCGAGCAACAGTCTTAGCAGATGGAGAGATAGTCTCGATTTATGGAGCAGCATTTTCGTTACAAGGAGAGATTTATGGGACAAGATCATGGAAATGGTAATGGGAATCAATGGCCAATACCGATTCAACTGGCTCAAAGAAAAGCCATATGGGAAAAATTTCAAAAACTCAAGCCTCCCTATTTCAACGGGGACATCTTTGACACTACAGGGGCTGAGGAGTGGACACGCTCCTTGGAAGACAAGTTCACATATGCAGAGATTGGTGAGACTGAAAGTGTAATGTCTCGATTTTCATAACAGAATTAATTAAAGATGATCGAGTAAGAAATTTAATTGGCAAATATTTGGATAATAATCAATGATTTATTTAATGAGAAATTAATTTGGGAAACCAAATCAAATAATTTAAATTGGACCGATAATTATCATCAGGTAATATTCGTAGAAAAGAAAATTGGAATTGGATTGGAAATAATTTAATTAAATGAAGAATTTAATTGAGTGAAAATGGAATTTAAATTAAAAAGTAAAAAATTAAATAAAATTAGAAGTAATTAAAATAAAAAGAAAAATCAATTGGGGAAGGGAGGATAGTGAACCGGTTTAGCTCGGTTCACTGGTTAGGTCGGCTGGAGAAGTGTTATGGTTTTTATTTTAATTTGAAGAAAAAAGTTTAGAGGAGAAAGGGGGAGAAAACGAGAGAAAGCCTGAGAAAAACAGGGAGAAGGAGATCGAGAGAGAAGAGAAGGCGAAATCGGGAGGGAGACGACGACGTCAGCGCGACGTACCGTGGGCGCGAACCGTGCAAGCTAGGGCACAGGTTCGTTCAGTCCGTTTGTAATCGCAATTTGGGCTGCGATTTCCGACCAAGGTAAGCATCTCTGCTGGGTAATGCATTGTCTTTGGTGTTTTGATGTGCTTGGACGGATTTCTTGAATTTGTTGCTGCAAAGTATTGGACACGAATTGAATGGGCAGTGGAATTCGGCCGAGTGTGGTCAATGACTCGCTGCCTGGGTGGTCCGAATTCGTGGTGAACCGGAGCGTGTTTTTCTTTCAACTGCTTCCCCAAGACAATAGCAGACTTCCAACTTGAAGTTTGGCCATTGGACCACCCTCCTCGAAGTGGTCTCCTCTTCCTGCTGTCTATAAATCAATGGCAGGAAGCTGGCTGTGAAGAGAGGAAAAGTGACAGTGAAGAATGCTGGAGATGGAAACATGAAGGGTAATGAATGGGAACTCTCTTGAAGCATGGAAATAGAGTAGAGAAATGAAAGCTTGGTTTTCTCTCGGGTGTTTTTCTTGGTATGGAGATTTTCCTTTGCTGCTACTATTGGATATTCTGGAGTTCATTGCTGCTTGTGCTTTGTTGTTTGGTTAATATACATTTTGTTTCTTTGGTTAGTGTTGGTTAATTCTAAAGGCATGAATATGTTGGAATTGTCTTGCTGTGGAGTTCGTGTGGTTGTTGAAAATATGCCACTGTGATTTATTTCAGATTAGTGGTTAATTGTTTGTTTTGGATTTATTATCTACTGCCTTTCTAATTTGATACCATGGATGAATAGATGTGTTAAGTTGATCGTTGTTTGGACAGCTGTGAATAGTTATGCTCCGTGGTTACTGTCGTTGAATAATATTCACTGTTTGGATTTCGCTCTATTATTTCGATAAGTGACCTAGATGATGTTTGGACGGTAAATTCTACTAAGTGAATGAATAAAGGAAATGACTTTGATTTTAGTAATGGAAAACGTTCATATGTTGCAATTGGTTTTGGTTGTCGGAAATGAATCATTAATCTATTTTGTTGTTATGTACTGCCAAAGGGATTATTGGTCATGTTTGGATAATAATGTTGTGGGAATGTACATTGTGGTCATATATTTGTGGGTTGGGATTCAGATCATTAATTGGATAAATACAGTTTTTGTAATTTGGATTAAGCCGTCACATGTTTGGTTGGTTGATAGATGTTCATGTTTAATACTTTATTGAATATTAATATTGGGCGTGATTTTGGGTAATAAAGTTAAATAAATGCTTTGTTGGTTCCAATGGATTTTTCATTAAAAGATAATTAATTGTATTATAAAATAAATTTCTCTCTATTATCAAGTCATATTGATGGAATGAGCAACTATTGTGGGATTTGTTAAACATTAAGGTTTATGAAAATTCAGTGATTGTTATTAATGAATAAATATCAATTAAATTGAACAATTGTGATTTAAGGAAAAAGTACAAATTAAAGTTATTCGTTTATTGACCTTGGAATTAATGAAGATGAATTAATAGAAATTCGTTAAGCGATAATTAAATTATTAAATAATAAACGAAGAATAATGGTATCAAAGTTAAGATTTATAATTGATAAAAATATTAATAAATACACGATAATTATTTTGAAGGTATAAAAGAGAAGAAGGACAACGTTAATTTCTGAACCGCACTAAGTACACCATGTAAGTGATACGCATGTGCTTTCGGTGTTTACAGTTTTAAATAGCATGTTTTATTGTTTACTATTTTTTTAAGCATGTCTACAATTTATAAGCATGATTTGTGAATTGTATATTGATTGTTTTATTAAATTCCTCTAATAGAGAATGTATGCTTTCACGAGCATCATGCATCATAGTTTTCAAAAGATACGAAAATGGTTTCCATGCATACTTTTGAAAAGGAAACAAAGAAGAAACAAAACGATTACAAAATGACAAGAAGGAAACAAAGAAGAAACAAAACGATTACAAAATGACATAAAGGAAACCAAGAAGAAACGAGACAATTGTGAAACGTAAAGAAATGAACGTAAATGGGTGTGACGAGATGTGAGGTTGGGTTAGCTGCCCCTCCTCGTCAAGTTTAGACATCTCTAACACTTTCAAGATAAAGATAAACATAAATAGGGTCGTCTAGGGATGTGAGGTTGAGTTAGTCGCTCCTCATCATCAAGTTTAGACATCTCCAACGCCTTTCAAGATTAAGACAACAACAAACATAAACGGGGTCGTCTGGGGATGTGAGGTTGAGTTGACTGCTCCTCCTCGTCAAGTTTAGACATCTCCAATATCTTTCAAGATTAAGACAACCATAAACATAAACGGGGTCGTCTGGGTATGTGAGGTTGAGTTGGTTGCTCCTCCTCGTCAAGTTTGGACATTTCCAACGCCTTTCAAAATAAAGAAAAAATATAAAGGGGTCTCCTGGGGATGTGAGGTTGAGTTGATTGCTCCTCCTCGTCAAGTTTAGACATCTCCAACGTCTTTCAAGATAAAGTAAAGTAACAATCAAGTAAAGAAATAAACAATAAAGTAAAGTCAATATAAAGCAAAGTTAAGATCAATAAAACGGTAAAAGAAAAGAAAAGAAAGAAAGAAGAGAAATAGAAACAGAAATCGAAAAGAGATTTAAAAGTTGCATGACATGTGCATCATACCTTTTATTTTATATCACTTACTAAGCATTAGGCTCATTAGTTAAGTCTTGCGATGTAGGTACATGCATAGGTGAACAGACTAAGAGGCAGTCGATGAAGGATTTACACGAGTGGATCATGTGGCTGGCTGGGCTAAAGAATTAAATGAAAATTATTTGTAAAAGGGTTTGTAAATTATTTAATATTCTTTAATGGTTGTTTCAATTCTGCTGCGTTTCATAAACAGATTTTATTACTTTCGCTGCAATTGATAAATGTTTTAAGTAAAAAGTTTTAACGATCGAGTTTTATAAAGGAAAAATACTCTGACGTTTTTATAAAAAGAAAAGTTTTAAATTTACATGATTTTTTAAAGTAAATAAAAACCGGTTTGTTATAGAAAGAGTTAAATGGGCCACATATTTGCTAACACATGAGACGCATTTTTGGTATGACATGATCAAGTCTTCCCAGGATGTTACGGCGCTCACCTGGAAAGACTTGAAAGAGCTATTTGATGAGAAGTATTTTAACCATACCGTTCGAATATAGAAGTTAATGGAATTTATGCGCCTACGACAAACAGGAACTGTGGTAGAGTATGCTCAGCAGTTCGAGGCATTATCCCTCTATGCCCTCATTTGGTGGCAACAGAAGAGCACAAAGTCCAACATTTTGTGCAAGGATTAAAAATTGAAGTTTTAGAATGAGTCATCGGGGCTGGCACGGATGGTGTCACCTATTCAAAGATTGTGGCGAGAGCCTTAGCTATCGAAGGAGTGAGTTCATGGCTGCTAGACAAAGAGAAGCTAGCTAGAGAATGTGGAAGGCCAATTCTAGCTAACAATCACGAAGTGGCCCCTCAACGGGCTGAGAATTTAAATGACCCTTTGGAGGCGGGGCACAATAGAGAGCAGATAAAAGGCCAATGAATCAAACACCCACAACCTCTACCTCTTAACCTAATGCCTGTCTAAAATGCAAGAAGATGCATTGTAGTGAATGGCTGGCTGGTTCAGAGAAGTGCTTTTCTTGTGGGAAGCCAGGCCATATGGTCAGAAATTGCCCAAACTGACTTGGGGGACAAGGGGAGTGGCCCCGCAAGTCTTTGCTATGTATGGACTGGACCTAGACGACGAGTAGCCAGTAGTTGTGGCAGGTACACCTAAGTTTATGCAATAATTGTTTATATGTGATGTTAATTATTCCCTAATTGCATTAGGAGACTTACCATACAATAAACAAGTTTCCTAATCCTAACAGGGACAATCTATGTTAAGAAGTGTGCCGCATACGTCCTATTCGATTCAGGTGCTACGCACTCTTTTATTTCGACAAAGTTCTGTGAACGAACAAATTGTTTCTCTAGTAGCGTGAGCTATACGCATCACGTATTGTTACCTTCCGGTGATCCTTTAATTACGGACGGAATTCTTGAAGATTATGTAGTTTAGATAAATGGTTGTTTATTTCTGGTCGATTTAATTATTATGGACCTAAAAGGGTATGACGTCATCATCGAAATGGATTGGCTATCCGTGCACCATGAGATAATCCATTCTAGGAAGAGGAAAATCTACTTTTGCCCTTCGTCTAGCGAGATACACACTTTTCGAGGAACCAAAGAAAAGGGGAAACTGGCCATCATCTTTGCACTCAAGGCAGACAAATTGCTGAGGAATGGATGTGATGGGTTCCTAGTAAATGTGATTGACACCACCACAACTCCTGAGACTAAGAAGGAGGATGTTGCAATAGTTCGTGACTTTCCAAATGTCTTTCTCAACGATCTTCCCGATTTACCCCCTGACCGCGAGATTGAATTTGAGATCATCTTACAACCTGGCACTGAACCCATCTCCAAAAACTCATATCGTATGGCTCCAGCCGAATTACGGGAGTTGAAAGTTGAATCGGAGGAATTAGTCACCAAGGGGTTTATTCGCATAAGCTTTTCTCCTTGGGGCGCGCCAAGTGCTATTTGTCAAAAAGAAAGACGGTATGATGAGGATGTGCATCGACTATTGGGAATTAAACAAAGTGACCATCAAGAATAACTACCCACTGCCAAGGATTGACCATCTATTCAATTAATTATGTGGTGCGTGGGAATTCTCAAAAATTGACCTCCGCTCTGGCTATTATCAGTTGAAGGTCAAACTAGACGATCTGCCTAAGACTGCATTCCGCACCAGATACGGGCACTATGAATTCTTGGTTGTCATTTGGGTTGACCAACAACCTAGCGGCCTTCATGTACCTAATGAATAGAGTCTTCTGAGATTATCTGGATAAGTTTATTATCATCTTCATTGATGATATCTTGGTCTATTCCTGATCAGAGGCAGAGCATTGTGAATATCTCCAGATGACCCTATCTATTCTCAACCAACACCAATTGTACCCAAAATTTTCTAAGTGCAATTTCTGACTGAGCAAGGTTAGCTTCCTTGGCCATGTAATTTCTGAGGATGGTATCTCAATGGACCCAACAAAAGTAAAAGCAGTTGTGAACTGGGTATAGCCATAGAATGTTGGGGATGTGAGGAGTTTCCTTAGGCTGGCTTGATACTACAGGCGTTTTATTGAAAGATTCTCTAAGATCGCTCTATCACTTACCAAAAGCTCCATGACTAGAATTATCCCACGCACGATCTAGAGTTCGCTGCGGTTGTCTTCACTCTCAAAGTATGGAGGCATTATTTATATGGGCAGTGCTATGAAATCTACTATGATCACAAAAGTCTCAAATATATTTTCACACAGAAGGAACTAAACATGCGAAAACGGCGATGGCTTGAGTTTGTAAAAGACTACGATTGCGAAATCAAATACCATAGGGGGAAAGCCAATGTTGTTGCGGATGCTCTCAGCCGCAAGGTTGCTGTGATGAGCATGTTATGCGAAGAAATGTCTTCTAGACTTCAGAAAGACTTGTAGGGGCTAGATATGCAGATGGTTCCAGTACTGTTGGATATAATATTATCAAAATTGACTTTGATGCCATCTATATTGGAGTAGATTGAGGAGGCTTAGCAAAACGAGGCTGTGTGCGAGGATTTCAGATTGAATCCAACCCTGCCGAAATATCAGGAATTTTCTATGTCTGCTGATGGTATGGTCAAGTATAACAACTGATGGTATGTGTCGAGTGGTGTAACCCTGCGAACAAAGATTCTATGAGATGCTCACTTGTCTAGTTTCTCAATTCATCCAGGTTGCAACAAGATGTACCGGGATCTCAAAACTCATTATTATTGGCTAAACATGATGTACAACATTGCGGACTACGTAGCTCTATGTTAGGTATGTCAACGAGTGAAGGCCGAACACTAATGACCAAGTGGATCTCTTCAACCATTGCCAATTCCTGAGTGGAAATGAGAACATATCACAATGGATTTAGTCACAGGCTTGCCCAGAATAGCTAGAGGCCATGATGCAATCTTGGTGATCATGGATCGATTAACGAAGGTTTCACACTTCGTGCCTGTAGCCATGACGTTCAAAATGAACCAGTTTGCTGATATATATGTTAAGGAGATTGTACGTCTTCGTGGAGTTTCGATTTTGATCATGTCGGATCGGGATCCACGATTTACTTCAGTATTTTGGAAGAGTCTAAACAAGGCCATGGGTACGGAGCTGCAATTTAGTACAACATTTCACCTCCAGACTGACGGCCAGAGTGAAAGGATCATCCAAACTCTCGAATATATGCTTCACACATGTGTACTGGAATTCTAGGTCGGATGGGAGAAGATGTTGCCTTTGGTCGAATTCGCTTATAATAATAGCTTTTAGGCCACTATAGGCATAGCATCATATGACGCACTTTACCAGAGGAAGGGCATATCCCCATTGTACTAGGACAAAATCGGTGATGCCCATAGTCGTCAAAAGAGCTACGCAGACAATCGACGACAAGCCCTAGAATTTAATGAAGGAGACAACGTATTCTTGAAGACATTTCCTTTCAAGGAGGTCATTCACTTCAGAAAGAGGGGAAAGCTCAATCCAAGATATGTGGGCCCCTATGTAATCATGAAGAAGATGGCCCTGTTGCCTACTGATTATAGCTACCAGCCTCTACGGTGGGCGTACACAACGTCTTCCATGTGTCCATGCTCAGTAGTGGTATTGGACCCTCCTGAGGATATCGAAGTTAAGCACAACTTCAACTACAAAGAGAGACCTATTCAGATCCTAGAATCCAGAGTAAAGGAGTTATGGCACAAGTGAATTTCCCTGGTCAAAGTCTTATGGCAGAACAACACTAGCGAGGAGGCCACTTGGGAGAAGGAAGACAACATGAGAGACAAGTATCCATAGCTATTCAGTTAGCTAAATTTTGGGGACTAAAATTTTGGTAAGGGGGGTAGTATGTAACACTCCCGATAATGTTTTCTCCATATACATGATGTAATTAATTTTCAGGATAATTAATATATTACATTACGTATCGATACGTGTTAATTTAAGACGTGTATTGATATGTCCCAAGGACAGATTACCCAATCTCGAGCCAAGAGGCTTGTTTCTTATCTAACAAGTTCTTATTTTAGAAGTAATAATAATTTAATGGAGCTTATGGAGGAGCCAAAGCATGGAGACAAGGAAGTTTCACATCATGTTCTCACATAGAGCCATGCAAACCATAATCGGCTTCAGTCATATTGTCCCAGCTTGGAGAAGCTCACATTGGCCAAAGATATCAAGGTCAATTAAGAGTATTTTATTGAAGTTTCCACGTTAAACTTATGACTTTGGATGTTTTGATTGTTGGATGACTGGTTTGGAGTTATTTTAGAGAATTTTAGATTGTTTTGTTGATGTAAGAATGGAGGTGCTCGGTTTGCATGTAAGCTGAGCCCTGATGCGTAAATTTTGAGTATTCAAGGGAAAATATGTAATTTTCTTTTGTTGCATCATTAGAGTGGTATATAGGCCTCTCTAATGAAACTTTGTAGGCACTTTTGAAACCCTAAAAATTAAATTGAACTTTTGTTCTAGAGGATTCTCCTCACAGTGCGTGGTAGCTTCACGGCTCACCTCCATCTTCTCAAATCTTCTTCTTGTTCTTGCGTGGCCTGGAGAAGAACATTCATACTGCCTCTTCTAGCAGCTTCTTGTTGAAGTTATCCTTGTGGTGTGGAAGTAGAAGAGCACGAAAAAAGCCAGCTTGTAGTGGTGCTTGTCAAAGCATCCAAACAAGTTGCCCCCTCGGCCGAGTGAGGGACCCGCAGATCAAATTGGTGTTCCACACTTGTTCTTCTTAACTTTCTTGAAAGGTGCTATTTGATTCTTGATCCCCTGTGTTTGCCATTCTATTTATGTTAAGCCCTTGGTGTTGTTTCGTGATTTGGATCTTGATTATAGGCGTTTTATAAGTGGTTTCCGTGCCGCAAACCCTAAATTTGAGTTCCGAGTTCTCTTAATCACAACTTCATTTGTGCAACGCCTTTGAAGCTAACTTTTGGAAGTATTATTATTTGGATTGTTAACTATTGAATCTGCAAATTTGAGCTCCATATCCCATATGCAAGTGAAGTTTCCCCGATTCTAATTTTGGAGCTCGAGTTTCTTATTCTAGCCGATTACCAAACCCCGATTGTTAGAGATTTAGAGTTCTTGGACTCTATTATTTGGTATCAGAGCCATCTTATCACATTATTGCTGTTATTTGACTCTATTTGGTGGATATAATGATTACAAGAATTGGAGCAAATTGCCACCAAAGCAAAGGAGCTATGCCAAGTACTAGCTCACCCCCACCGAGAAGGAACCTAGTCGATCAGAGAGGAACTTTCAACTTCAACTTTATGAGATAAAAGATATGATCTTGAAAATGCAACAAAACCGAGAGGAGCCCTCCAATGAGTATGTAAATGAACCAAAAACTCCTAAACCAAGGAGGAGGTTGAATGCTTCTATAGAATCACGGGCCAAAGTGAAAATGCATTTCAGGAATGGGAGGAAGAAACCGAGAGGGATGATTCCCTTAGTCTGAGAAGGAGAAACCCTAGCAAGAATGATATTAAGCATGTTAAAGCCAACATTCCATCCTTCAAGGGCTCTAATAATGGTTGTGGCTTTCTTGAGTAGATGGCAAAAGTTGATGGAGTTTTTGATTGTTATCCTTTTTCAGAGAAGGTGAAGCTTCAAATGGTCACCTTGGAATTGTCCGGCTATGCTATTCTTTGGTGTGAGGATCTTAAAGCACAAAGAAGGAAGGACAGATATGATGATATTAAAAGTTGGAGAGCTATGAAGTTGTTGATGTAAAAAAGATTTGTACCATTCCACTACAAGCAAGAACTTTTTCTACAACTTCAAAATTTGAGGCAAGGCTCACTTTCGGTTGAAGAATACTTGACCAAATTCAAGACTCTTAAAATCCATTGTTCAATGGAAGAGCCTAAGGAGCAAACAATCGTGAGATTCATTAAAGGTCTTCAAAGAGACATTGGGGGATCTAGTTGAGTTACAATCCTTTAACACTATGGAAGACGTTATACAACTTGCCTTGAAAATAAATAGGCAAAAGAAGAGAAGAATGAAAGAATCATCAAATCGGCCATTTCAAAAAAACACTCCTCCATCCAAGCCAATTCCTAAAAGTGATGAGAAGATTGTTTCTCTAAAAAGTAATGAAGATAAGAAGACATTTGGTGAGAATTTCAAGCTACGGACGAGAGATATAAAGTGTTTTAAATGCCTTGGCCATGGGCATATTGCTTCCCAAACTCCAAACAAACATGTTATGGTGTTAAAAGGAGATTATAATGAGATTGTTAGTGAAGATAAAGATGAAGAAATCTCTTGTCCAATAAAAGAATCATTGGAAGAAACTTTTTATGCCCAAGAGGGGCCTTTGCTAGTGGTGATGAAGAGATCAATGACACTAGAAAACCATGAAGAAGAAAATCAAAGGGAGACCATTTTCCATACCCGTTGCCAAGTGAGTGGGAACCTTTGCTCGAAAATTATAAATGGGGGGAGTTGCACGAATGTTGTATCCCTTGAAGTTGTTGAGAAATTGGGATTAGAAACTACACAACACCTGAATCCATACAAACTCAATTGGTTGAATGATAAAGATCCAATCAAAGCGACAAAACAAGTCCGACTAGTATTTGTTGTTGGAGGTTATGAAGATGATGCTCTTTTTGATGTTGTGCCTATGAGCGCAAGTCATCTACTATTGGGAAGGCCTTAGCAATTCAATAGAAAGGCAATCCATGACGATTTTACAAACTTCTACTCATTCAAATTCAAAGGAAAGACGATTAATTTAGCCCCTCTCCGACTCGAGCAAATAGCCCGTGAATATGAGAGCATGAACAAGGGGAGGGCCGAAGCTATATTGTTCATGTCCAAGAAAGATCTAAAGAAAGCCTTGCTGCAAGAGGGACCTCTAATCTTGATGTTGTTCAAAGAAAGGGTTGTGGAATTGGGAGTTATACCCGATCCGGTTTTGCAAGTGTTAAATGAGTTTGAAGATGTATTCCCTGAAGAATTACCTCAAGGCCTACCACCACTATGAGGCATCGAGCATCAAATTGATCTTGTACGAGGAGCTACACTACCTAATCGGCCTTCTTACAGGATTAATCCTGAAGAATCTGAAGATTTACATAGGCAAGTCATAGAGTTTCTTAAGAAGGGGTATATCCGTGAGTCACTTAGTCCGTGTGTCGTGCCTTCCTTGCTAGTGCCCAAAAATGATGGTTCCATCCACATGTGTGTGGATAGTAGAGCTATCAATCAAATCACCATCAAGTATAGATTTCCTATACCTCGATTAAAGGATATGCTAGATGAACTTAGCGGAGCAGCTATTTTCAGAAGATTGATCTTAAAAGTAGTTATCACCAAATTCATATGCGAGAAGGGGATGAGTGGAAAATGGCTTTCAAAACTAAGTATGGGCTCGACGAGTGGTTGGTTATGCCTTTCAGCTTATCTAAAACCCATAGCACTGTCATGAGAGTGATGCATCATCTTCTATGAGATTTAATGGGAAAGTTTATCGTCGTTTATTTCGATGATATTCTTGTTTACAGTCTTGATCTACCAACGCACATAGAGCACCTCGAAACACTATTTGGAGCTCTAAAATTAGCACAATTATCTGGTAATCTAAAGAAATGTTCTTTTGCTCAGGAAAAGGTGTATTTCTTGGGTTTCGTCATTACTAAAGAGGGTATGGAGGTGGATGGTGCCAAAGTTAAAGCTATCGAGGAGTGGCCTATTCCAAGGAACATTTTCGAAGTGAGAAGTCTTCATGGCTTAGTTTCATTCTACAAGCAGTTTATCAAGGGGTTTAGCTCTATTATGGCCCCTATTACTGATTGTACAAAGAAAGGAAAAGAATTTGCATGATCCATGGCTTGTCAAGTAGTTTTCATTCGATAAAAGAAAAGTTGTGCCATGCTCATTTACTAGTCTTACCGAATTTCTCAAAGGTCTTCGAGGTTGAGTGTGATGCCTCAGGATTGGGTATTGGTGCCATTCTCATGCAGGAAGGCAAACAGGTTGAATATTTTAGCAAAAAATTAAAGGGGGCTACCTTGAACTATTCCACTTACGAGAAATAATTTTATGCAGTTATTCGAGCTCTTGGGGTGTGTTAGCATTGTTTATTATCTAAGGAGTTCATCATACATTCGAACCATCAAGCCCTTAAACACATCCAAAGTGAAGGGAAACTTAATCACCGACATGGCAAATGGGTGGAGTTCCTACAATGCTACCCTTATATCATCAAGTATAAGAAGGGAGAGACTAATCAAGTTGCTGATGTCCTTTCAAGAAGGTATGTCCTATTAACCGAATTGAATACAAGGCTCTTTGGTTTTAATTGGATCAAAGAGTTATACGCCAAGGATGAACACTTCGGAGTCATTTATTAGAATTGTTTGATTAAGGCTAAATTGCATTTTTATGTGAAGGGTGGTTTTCTATTCAAAGGAGGCAAGATATGTGTTCCAATTTGTACCCTTTTGAAATCACTTGTCATGGAAGCTCATTGTGAGGGTCTGGCGAGTGATTTTGGTAGCAAGAGAACTTTAGAGGCTGTCCAAGAGCATTTCCATTGGCCTCATCTACAAAGAGATGTCCAAAAGATTATGGAGCATTGTTTTGCGTGTAAGAAAGCTAAAAGTCGTGTCCTTCCACAAGGATTATATATGCCTTTGCTAGTATCTTCTCATCCATGGGTGGAAATTAGTGTGGACTTCATCTGGGAATTCCTCGGACGGCTAGATCTAAAGATTCTATTATGGTGGTAGTTGGCAGATTTTCCAAATGGCCCATTTTATTGCTTGCAAAAGAACCGACGATGCTAATCATGTGGCAGATTTGTTCTTCAAAGAGATAGTGCGACTACATGGAGTGCCCCGCTTTATTGTGTCCGACCGAGATACAAAATTCTTGAGTGCTTTTTGGAAGACTCTGTGGAGAAAACTTGGCACGAAGTTACTCTTTACTGAGGAGTATTGTTAGTAAGCATTTGACGGATTGGGATGTGCAATGACTCTATATTGAATTTGCTTATAATAGGAGTGTACACAGGACCACTCAACACACACCATTCGAAGTGGTATACGGGTTCAATCCTCTTACCCCAATGGATCTTATTCCTCTATCTATGAATGAATATGTGAGTGAAGATGGCACTTCTAAAGCAGCGAGAGTCAAAGCCCTACATGAAGGTGTAAGAAAAAGTATAGAGAAAAAGAATGAAGAGTATGCTTGACTTGCCAACCGTGGTCGTAAAGAAGTAATTTTTGAAGAAGGGGACTTAGTGTGGTTGCATTTACCAAAAGATAAATTTCCTAAGCAAAGAAAATGCAAGCTACTACAGAGGGCAGATTGTCCTTTTAAAGTATTTGAGCGGATCAATAATAACGCATACCGATTAGAGCTTCCGAAGGATTATGGGGTATCCTCTACTTTCAATGTAAAAGATTTGTGACCATACTTGGGAGAAGATGATGAAGCTGTGGAGGATGTCACGGTTCAAGCAATGGATTTTAGGTCAAATCCTCAATCACCCGAGGAGGATGGTGTGCCTTAAGGAATGATTACCCGATCTCGACCAAAGAGGCTCATCACTTATCTAACGAGTTCTTATTTTCTAGGGAATAATAATTTAATGGAGCTTATGGAGGAGCCAAAGCATGGGGACAAGAAGCTCTGCATCACGTTCTCACATGGAGCCATGCAAATCCTAATAAGCTTGAGCCATATTGTCTCGGCTTGGAGGAGCTCACATAGGCCAAAGATATCAAGGTCGATTAATTGTATTTTATTGAAGTTTCCATGTTAAACTTATGACTTTGGATGTTTTGATTGTTGGATGACTGGTTTGGAGTTATTTTGGAGAATTTTAGATTGTTTTGTTGATGTAGGAATCGAGGTACTCACTTTGCATGTAAACCGAGCCCTCATGGCCAAATTTTGAGTATTCAAGGGAAAATATGTAATTTTCTTTTGTTGCATCATTAGAGTTGTATTTAGACCTATCTAATGAAACTTTTTAGGCACTTTTGAAACTCTAAAAATTAGATTGAACTTTTGTTCTAGAGGATTCTCCGCATGGTGAGCGGTAGCTTCACGGCTCATCTCCATCTTCTTAAATCTTCTTCTTGTTCTTGCATGGCCTAGAGAAAAAGATTCATACTACTTCTTCAAGCAGCTTCTTGTTGAAGTTGTCCTTGTGGTGTGGAAGTAGAAGACCATGACAAAAGCCAGCTTGGAGTGGTGCTTGTCAAAGCATCCGAACCAGTTGCCCCCTCGGCCGAGTGAGGGACCCGCAAACAAAATTGGTGTTCCATACTTGTTCTTCTTGATTTTCTTATAAGGTGCTATTTGATTCTTGATCCCCTTTGTTTGCCATTCTGTGTATGTGAAGCCCTTCGTGTTGTTTCGTGATTTGGATATTGATTAAAGGCATTTTATAAGTGGTTTCTGTCGACCCGCAATTCTGTTTTCCGCAAACCCTAAATCCGAGTTTCTAGTTTCGAGTTCTCTTAAGCACAACTTCGTTTGTGCAATGCCTTAGAAGCTGATTTTCGAAAGTATTATTATTTGGATTGTTAACTAATGAATCTGTAAATTTGAGCTCCAATCTCATATGTAAGTGAAGTTCCCCCGATCCTAATTTTGGAGCTCGGGTTTCTTGTTCTAGCCAATTACCAAAACCTGATTGTTAGATATTTAGAGTCTTAGACTCTATCATGTATACATGAGGTAAATATTATGGAATAAAAATTAGTTATGAAAATATGAAGAAAGGTTGTAATGGATGAATTCGGACGCAAGCGGCTGACTCAAGGATGAGGAATGTCGTCGGAAAATGGATGGAACGCCATCCCAGTGTTTTGGCACGCTTGTCGCCTATAAACGTGAGATTTCGGACAAACCCAAATAGCGGAGATCGATAGTAGACGATGTGGTTTTGAATCTATCCAATTTTTGGACAAATTCGGATGCATGCAAATGAAGGTGTGGACAACTACCTTCGTCTGAAAATGTAAATTTGTCTAGGGAATCTGAGATTTTGGATGTGCGCAGATGAGGCTAGGACGACTCTCCTCGTCCGAAATGTCCCCGATCTGTGAATAAATAGGGTTTAAATAATGGAGCTTCTTGTTGCATAGTCATTAAATACGCACCCATGAGACAGAAGAGACGACTCCCCACGCCTGGGCTCGCCTCTCTCCTCGTCGAGGTAACACCTCTCCATCCAGCTCAGTGTGCGATTCTCGCTCGCAGGTATGGGTTTTGTGTTTAAGTCATGGTCCTTGAGTCTTTTTCATTCAGTTTTCCCGCATGAACGAAAATCTTCTGGACAGTTATGGGTATCCCATGTGAGCCTGTGATGTTTTGGAGACTTGTGTGAGTTTGTGTGATTTCTTCTAAGTGCTAAGTTGACTGAAGTGTGGATGTGAAGCTTTGTAAGCTGAGGAATAAGATGGGATTTCTGCTGTCTGTGATTGATTTCTTCAACAAGTAAGGATTGGGTAGTGTCTTGGCTAGTGGAGGCCTTACCCACAGCTAGTGTGCGTGTGTTGTGCTAATTCCTTTGCTGTTAATTTCCTGTAATTTTCTTTACTGCAATTACTACAATGCAATGCTTTACTTTGATAGAGAAGTGATGAATGCTTACTGCTTAAAGGATAATCTCTGATGTTTAGCCATGTAGTTTTATAGATTGATGAACTAATACAATACTACATTATGTTAAGCATGAATGAGCCATGAGTTTCATTGATGATGATTATGTTATGTGAATGCCTTTTTTTGTCTTACTTGCTATAATGATAGCCTCCATAGATGTTTGTGCCATTTTGTCTTGCTATTATTAGTATTGGAATCTCTGTGTTAACTAGAAGTTATCTCCCAAAAATTTGAGCAAGCTTAATTAACTAGGTTAATAATTGTAACAATGAACTAAGTTGTTAATTCAGTGAAAGTTATGCCGTTAAACCATGCTTTACTTTGAATGTACACTATCCCTAGTCCACTTGCTTAGAATCAAATTATGCCAATAATACTTAGCAATTTATCAAGTATGTTTCAGATTGATTGTACATCCATGCATATATAATTATTAAGCATATTTCCGATATTAGCTGATATCAATTGATTAAGAGCGTTTCCAGTCATATTCGATCATCAAGCATGTTTCCATTATCTGTTGGTTGAGCATGTTTCATTTAATTATTAATTTCACATCTATGCCATTGTACGATTACTAAGCATGTTTTGTTCATTCAAATAACTCGATGTATATTTATGTTTAAGCTCAATTAATAACATGTTCACTTGCTGTTGCTTTCATTTCTACGATCTGAGGTTCAAGCTCGTATTTTTGTTGTTTCAACTTGTTACAATAATTGTCCTTTTTTATTCGTTTTAATTACTGTTATTCATTACTATGCTCTGTCTAATTATCGGTATTTTAGAATGTACCAACATGCATCATGATAATAGAAACAAGTAGGAAGTGCCACCATTGGGGCGGTACTTGTATGCATTATGTAAGGGAAATGATAAATTAAGTGAATGAAAGAAGCCGGGTAAACTATACCATCACATATGGGTTCCTCCAATCTCTCTCTCGATGTACAAGTTATGAATGAAAGAATGAAATGTAAAGAAAAGATTTCTTTGGGGCGGTACCCATTCCAAAAGAATTAAAGAGATGCATGATCATACTGCATAACCCTAATTCCTTACTCGGAGTTTAGGCTCATGTCTGACTTGTGATGTAGGAAATGAGATGATAATGCCAGGAGTAGAGGAGGACGCCCTGCCTGTGGAGCCTATAGAGTATCCGGACGAATCGCAACCTGCGTAGAAGTATGGCTCAAGAGAAGAAGAAAGGAATTAACTATTTTGAAAGGGTTTGTTAACGGACACGTTTTGTAAAATATTAACTCTTACTCTAACCCTAAAACCATGTTTTGAATATTAATTATATTTACGCTTTTAGTCCTAAACATTATTTAATGCAATTAATAATCATTCCGCTTTACTCTTATTTATTTACACTCTTGAGGTTTCCATGCTTAAACCTAAGTTTTTAACCTTATCCGTTTTAAGTAAATAAAAATTTTTTTTTACACTGCACTTTGAAAAAGGAAAAAGTAAAGTAAGAAAGTATGGTTCTGAAGCGGGGCATCACAACTCCTTTGAAAAAAGATAGTGTTGCCATATGTCTAGTGCTCTAATGACGGAGTGGAACTCTTTGTTGTACGTAGAGTAGTTCAAGACTACTCCTTTTAGTTTCTCACTAAAGTAGGCTGTAGGCTTTCTTTCTTGCATAAGTACGGCTCCAATTCCTACCCCGGATGTGTGACATTCAATTTCAAATACTTTACTAAAATCCGGTAGCACAAGGATAGGGGCATTGCATAACCTTTCCTTAATGGCTTTGAAGCTCTTTTGGTATGCGTGATTCCATAAAAATTCTTCTCCCTATCTTTGTGCAATCCTTGATAGGGGCTACGATGGTGTTGGAAATCTTTTATAAAAGGAAGCTAGGCCATGGAAGCTTTGTACTTCAGTGATGCATGTAGGTGTAGGTCATTCTTGAATTGCTTTGACCTTTGAGTTGTCTACTTCCATACCATGCTAAGAGATGATGAAACCTAGAAAATGTATCTTTTCTTACATGAATGAGCATTTCTTTAAGTTGCCATAGAATTGGTGTAACGGAGGCTTTCAAAAAGACTTCTAAGATGCTCAATGTGTGAAGATAAAGTCCTACTATAGATCAAAGTGTCGTCCAAATAAACCACAATAAACTTCCCTATGAAGTCTTTGAGTGTAAGGTGCATGACTTGCATGAAGGTATTTGGAACGTTAGATAGTCCGAAAGGCATGACCATCCATTCATAAAGTCCATACTTGGTCTTGAAAGCTATTTTCCATTCACCTCCTTCTTTCATTCTAATTTATTAGTATTCGCTCTTTAAGTCGATTCTTGAGAAACATGAGGCTCCACTTAGCTCATCCAACATATCTTCGAGTCGTGGTATCGGAAATCGTTATTTGATGGTGATTTGATTAATGGCTCGACTATCCACACACATCCTCATGCTTCCATCCTTCTTTGGTACGAGTAGAGTTGGCACGACACATGGACTTAGAGATTCTCTTATGAAGCTTTTATCTAATAACTCGATGACTTGCTTATGTAATTCTTTGTCCTCTTCCGGATTGAGTCTATAAGAAGGCCGATTTGGGAGACTAGCACCGGCCACAAAATCAATTTGGTGCTCAATTCCTCCAATTGGTGTAAGCTCTTGGGGAAAATCTTTGGGGAACACATCTTGATACTTCTAAAAGAGGGGCTCAGGTATCTCTTCCATCTCTATTAGCTTGTAGCAGAACATCATCAATATCCTCAGTTGTTTCCTTTTTACCACTTTTCACAACTCTTTCTTTGACATGAACAAAGTAGTTTTCAATTTACTTTTCTTTCATGCCTCATAGTCTTTGGCACTTGTTCCGGAGGGAGTGGAGCTAGCTTGATAGTCTTGTCTTTAAACTTGAATATGCAGCAATTTGTGAATCCGTCGTGTGTAGCCTTTTGATCACATTGTCATGTCCTTTCCAAAAGTAGATGACTTGTGCTCATCAAAACCACGTCGCATAACACTTTCTCTGAGAAACTTACGATAGAGAATTCAATGTGTGCTTGCTTACTAACCTTGATGTCTTCTTTGTCGTTAAGCCAACTTAACTTGTAAGGAGTCGGATGCACGGTTGTCACAATGTCCAATTTGCTTACTAGATCTATAGAAACAACGTGAGAAACATCCTCCATTAATTATTAGAGAGCAACCCTTGTCTTTTACTTGGTAACGACTATGGAAGATATTTGCCTTTTGACAATTGTCGATACTTGCCTTGGTAGATAGTACTCTTCAAATGACCATTAGGAAGGGACTCTCTTGAGCATATAATGTCTCCACTTCTTCAGATGTCACTTGTTCTTTGCTTTCATCCTTGCTTTCAACCTCATTAGTGCCTTCCTTCAATACCATAACTTTCATGTTTGGACATTGGTGGGCATAATGTCCAATTCCAAGGCATATGAAACACTTGATCTCTCTTGACTTTCAATAGGCAATTGCTTGTCGTCACATGCTTTAGTACTAGTTCCTCTTATGTCGTCAAGCTTGGGTGGGGGTTTGGAGAAGCTTGTAGTTCTTTGTGGTAGTCAATTAGCCTTCTCTTTTTCTTTACTTTTCCTTTGTCTCTCAACCTTTTTAGCCAACTCGATCACATGCTCTAATGTTGTGTAAGGTTTTAGTTTGATAATGTCTCTAATGTCATATTGAAGTCTTTGGATGAATCTTGCAATTTTTTGGTCTACCGATTCTTGCAAATCACACCTTGTTTGTAAAGTTTTGAACCTAGCAATATACTTGTTGAGGGTGGAGGATCCTTGCTTGATGCTTTGCAATTGATAGTAGAGCTCTTGATGGTAGTTGTTGGGAATAAACTTCTCATTCATGAGCCTCTTTAGTAATGTCGAAGTCCGAATCTCTTAGCCTCCTTGTCTTCTCTTTGAACTAATGTTACTCCACCATATGCTTACATACCCCGTGAACCCGATGTTACTAATTGCATCCTCTTTATTTCTATTAGATTGTAGTAGTCAAATATTCTTTTCACTTCATCCTTTCACTCAATATAATCATGACCGTTGCTTGACTCGTTGAATGGATACGTTGATGAGATTCATATCATCCCTTTGTGTTGGTCTCCTTTGATGATGATGAAAGTCTCCATACTCGGTTTCTTAACTTACAAAGTTTTCTTCATTATCGGAGTTGTGGTGACGTTCTCTTGGTTGATTTTGGGCCATCTTGAGTTGTGCCACTTGTAATTGAAGTGCTCTAATTAGCTCTGGCATGTTTGGCTCAGCTTGCGATAATGACAGCTCGGCATTTGGAATGATATTCGCCTCGTCTTTGTGTGCCGGTTTAAAAAAATTATTAGGATGCGTTTTAGCTTTGATACCAAATTATGCACCACATATGCTTTGATTGTAGATCAATAGCATTGACTCTAGTAAATAACCATCTACCTCTTCATAGGTAGTAAGTTCAAATAATTCTGTGAAAAGGATGATCACCATTCAGGAAGAGATGAAATCTCTTAAAAAGAATGATACATGAGACTTAGTCAAATGATTAAAGAATAAGAAAGTTGTTCGTTGGGAATGAGTGTTCAACAGAAAGGAGGGTGCACTAGGTGTTGAGAAAGATAGGTACAGAATACAGCACTTTGCTATGAGGTACAGCCAGGTTTTAGGTGTCGAATTCACTGTTTTCTCCAGAGGTTAAGCACAATTCAATTGACGTTTGTTTGGTGCTGTGGATATGCATGACTTTGAGGTAGAGTAGTTATGTAACGACTCATAGAGTAAATTAATTTCCATACTATTTTTGTTTAAATCATATATTTGAAAATAAGAAAAATAAAACAAATATTTGAAAAATAAGAAGGGGAAGACTATCTTTAAGAAAATCAATTAAAAATCTAAACTAATCCAACTTAATTAAGGTGATGATTTGACACATTTCATAGCCTTCCACAGTCTCATAATTGACCATTAATGTTTGTAGTACCCCAAATTTTATTAGGATAAGTATAAGATTAGTGATTAGTTTAGTGAAAATTTTAGTAGGAAAAGATGTTATTTGTTTAGGATCAATTGGTGATAGAATAAAATGAAAATTTGGTGTGTTATGTTTAATGGGTTAATGTGTGGTCGATTAAAATTCAAGAAGTGGTTGACCACTTTTGTACAGTATATGAGTGGTCAACCAAAATCCCTGTAGAAAACAAAGATTAAACCACCAGTAGAATGATGGTCAGCCACCTTTAGAAAAGTGGTCCACCAATAATGCGAAGGGGCACTTGATTTTATGATGTAATGTCATGTTTTGATTGTCAAAATGTGGTGAGGCTTGAGAGCACCTCCAGCTTAAGGCTGGAGAAGATGGTTTATGTATGAAAAGATGTTATTTGTTAAGGATAAATTGGCGATAAAATAAAATGAAAGTTTTGTGTGTATGGTTTAATGGGTTAATTTGTTGTTGATTGAAATTGAAGAAGTTGATTCAAATTGAAGAAGCGACGACCACTTCTTCAATTTCAATCGATCACAAATTAACTCATTAAACCTTACATACGAAACTTTCATTTTATTCTACCACCAATTTATCCGTAACAAATAATATCTTTTCCAATTAAAATTTTTATTAAACTAATCACCAATTTTATACTTATCCTAATAAAATTTGAGGTATTACATTGCTTCCCCATTATATAAATTCTATCATCAAAATTTGTTCATTGAGGCATTCAAGAATAATTTTAATCTTTTCCACACATTTATCATGTCATTTATTATATCCTCATTGTTTAACTTTATCATTGTTAAAATCGTGTAAGTTCAATATCTTAACATAATTCCACTTGCTAGAGGTTCAATTTCCAAAACATATTCTCCTTGATTCTTTTACTAATTTCTTATGAGATGTACTTAAAAATTTGAGCAATAAGTGAAATTTGGGCTGAGTTTCTTATATTTCTTTACTCCCTCATAAGCTAAATTCATTCTTCTTGCAATCAAACCATTCCAAGTTCAGAAAATTTTACTTCTTCAACATATATTTAATCCAATATCCAATCCAAATATCTCATCAACTATCCTATCAATAATTATTTCATCCAAAAGAAATATAACATTCATATCAAAGTAGAATTGAAAAGATTAAAAGTTTTTACTACTTAAAATTTACATCCCATTGTCGCTGAATCTAAACTATCAATTACAATCATTCATTTTTCTTAAGGTTCTGCTTCCTCAGGTGGAAGTGCTCGAGAATTCCCTTTGGGTTGCACCTCATATTGGCCTACTTCTTCTGCTTATTCTTCTTCTCCATGCTCATATTCTATCCACTATCGTATATGGCATACCTTTCGTCTTAATGACCTATGCAACTTTTCCAGCCTATCAATCCTATTGTTGAGTCCTTCCAACGTTGAGGTCATTCATGCCATTCGTGCTATAAGAGAATGATATTCCTCTTTGAGCATTGATATCCAACGAGATGAGGAAGGTTGGGATGACGAAGACAATTCAGTATCCATATATCATTGAACTGTGGAGGTTGTAGAAAATCTCTAGGAAGTGCTGATGAAGAAGAAGCTTGGCCTTATTTTGGAAAACTCACTCACCCTGCCATTCCACTATTCCCATACTAGCGTAGGGTATTATTATCATAAACGTCTATCCCTTTTTCTTTTCTTGTTGACTCTTTTGATGGAAAAATAATTCCAAAAATGATGCATGATTAAAGAAATAATAATGTTATAGAGTAGACTTTTGCATGTATAGGATTGAACCTCGCTCATGTGGTTTAAGATGATAAATCCCATATCAAAATATTTGTGATTGACTAGCTTTTTCGTAACATATAAGTCAATAAAAGTCACATGATCACGGTGTCCGTCTTTTGGCAGCAACGTGTATGATAATATATGATGCATAACTCTTCCCATAATATTGAAATCTTTGGCTTTGGGCTTATAGAATGCACCAATATTTGGATTCTTATGAACTTGTCGTAAAAATTCTAGGCCATGGTGGTATTAAATGAATCGTGGGTCTGTAGAATTATGGTAATATTGCTCCACATTCATAACAACATTAAATCCTATGATTTCATTAATAATATCATATGTAAATTTTCACGATTTGGAGGAGGGCCGAATAGAACAACAGGGTCAAACGACCGCGATTCCTGGAGAGAATCTGGTTACCCAGCCCAAGGCGTGAATTTTTATGCGGAAGACTTAATGGGATTAATATCAAGCCTAAGCCCAAATAATATGGGTTGGAGTCCACAGAGTGATCAACTAGAGACATGATAGCATAATACAAGAAAATACTATGCAGGAATTAAATTAAACAACACCCAACAAAAATCCCAACATACCAGGAACAGAGGGATTGAACCGAAGAGTCTCCACCCATCCACGAGGAGATCGAAACACCCATCAGGAAATTCTAGCAATGCATTGCTGCCACACATCCAAGACCAATACTTGATACCTACACCCTAACCTGGAAAAAAAATTTAGTCTAAGGTGTGAGTGACTAACTCAGTAAAGACATCTATACTAAATGCAATGTATGCTAAAACTATTTTCTTCCTCTTTTGAAAACCATTTTGTGCTTCTCATTTACCATATATGGATTTTAAAAATTTAAAACATCTTTATCAATTTATAAATTCGGCCCATGGCCCTCGATGTGGCTTTCTTAAAACTAACTGTATACATAGACAGCTATATGATATGCTGCAAGGTCCCTTGATTAGATCGAGAGCCCGAGAGATTTCTAATTTGTTTGCTCATTTTGCAAGGGATCAGTTCTATGCTAATGTTGGAGGAGAACCAACAATTGAAGATATGGAGAAACCCTTCAATTTATTGGTTTGGACACATGGAGGAGACAACTCAAGTGATTCTCCTCTCGGCCCTCAAGAAAAGCACTCCCACTAAGGCCGTGTGTTCAATCCTTTTTGTACATTTTAGCTGATGCTTTTTGGAGATTATCATGCTGGTGTTTTTGGAGATTTGCATGGTTTTAGGAAAAGAAATGGAGTGGTGATGCTAGAATCCATGGACCACACAAGCCAAGCCCACTCGGCCATTCACCTAGCCGAGTGGTTAACCATTTTCAACATTGCCATTTTATTTTGTTACTTGTTTCTTTTCTTTTCCTTATTTTTTGTAATCCTAATGGGAGCACTTTATATATTACATTTTAGCTGCTGAGCAGCTAGTGAACATTTGATAAAAAAACCCTATTTTTTGGAAGAGAAACTCTTCACCTCTTTGTGAGGAACAATCGGCCTAGTTTCTAGGAGTTCATCCGAGGGAGTGAGCCAAAATTTCTTCAATCCTTGTTCATTTTTGTTGAAGATCTTACTATCCCTCCTTGCCCTGCTACCTCTAAGGTAGTAGATCCAGAGTGTAAGGAAGGTAAAACGCACATCCCATCCTGATTGGAGACACTCCTTGTAGAGTTCAATCAAACTAAAGGTGCAGATCGGTTCACCTTTGGCTCCTTCCGAATCTACCTTCCATTTTTTCCAACATTCCTAAGACCAAAGTTACTAAAACCCTCGCCAAAAATCACTCCCTTTTTGTCAAGGTTCCAAGGAAAGAAAAATCAATAGAAAAGAATTTTGGGTTCAGAAGTTAAACACCTTTCTTTGCTGAAGACTCAATTTGTCGATTCCCACCGACCTCCGAGCAGCTTTCGTATGAGATCTGTTGCATAGAGGCTTTTGAGCTGAAATTTTGAGGGAGAAAAATAGATATATGTGAAACTGAGATGTCCAAAAAATGAGCTTCATACAAGCTCGTGAGAGGAAGTTCTACCATCGTTAATTAGAAGCAGCTGTTGGAAAGTAGCAGCTGCCACCTCCTACTTGCAAGTGAGCTACTTGCTTATATTAATCCATTTTCAGTGGCCTGATTTTTTATCCCTCTTTTGGAGGCACGTCAGCATGCTATCAGAGCTTGATTGATCTGTGCTGAGATACATTTTTGTGATAAATTACTTGGTATTATGATGACAAGAAGTGGAGCTCAACAAAACCAAAACTGAGAAGCTTCAACTAGTCAACCGGTTTCTCCTCAAGCACCTCCATTGTTGAACCATCTTTGCAGTAGTAAATGGACTTTTTTAAGAAAGAGATAAGGTAGATATTACAACAATTTACATTGGCACAGAGGCCCCAACCAAATGCTGACCGACCATAACAAAACCCTCAAACCGTAAGGAGAAGAAATGTGGGTGTTCGGAGACCCCATTTTTATGATGATGATTATGATGATGATGAATCCGATTTTAATCAAAGAATTTCCACCAAAGATGAGCTAAAGAATGTCAAAGTATCCATTCCTCCTTTCAAAGGGTCCAGCCAAGGTGATGAATTCATGGAATGGATTGAAAAGGTGGAGAAAATTTTTGGGTGTTATGATTATTCCGATGAAGTAAAAATTCAGCTTGTGGCACTTGAGCTTAACGGTTATGCTCACTTGTAGTGGGAGAACCTTAAAGCTCAGCGGAGGAGAGATGACGTGGAAGAAGTTGATACATGGAGGGAAATGAAAAATTTGATGAGAAAGAAATTTGTGCCACTACATTACCTACAAGAGTTGCTTTATCAAGTGCAAAGTTTAAGACAAGGGTCATTGAAGGTTGATGAGTATTTGGCCGAGTTTGAAACTTTGAAGACTCGATGTGGACTTGAAGAACCAGAGGATCATAGCAAGGTTCAATTAAAGGCCTCCACCGTGATATAGGAGACATTGTGGAGTTGAAACCACTTGACACCATGGAGGGTGTTATCCAAATAGCCGTGAAGGTGGAGTGGCAAAGATTGAGAAAAGGAAAGGAGGTGGCTACCAAGTTCACCCCTCAAAGAAAGTTTACCTATCTCAAGCCCCAAACCAAGGCAAACGAGAAGATAACAAACTTCAAGGGGGCAAATAACAAGGGAGTTACCATAAAAAACGTGGAGGACAAGAAAGTGGTAGATAGAGTTCCAAAGCCGAGAGCAAGGGACATCAAATACTTCAAGTGTCTCAGACATGGTCACATTACCTCTCAATGCCCTAATAAATGAGTTATGATTCTTAGGGAGGCCACAAATGAGTTAATTATTGAGGATGAAGATGAAGCATCCACCACCCTTGGAGAGGGAGAAGAAGAAGTTGATGTGGCCGAGAGATGCTTGGCACAAGAAGGACCTTTGTTGATGGTGATTCAGAAATCTTTAGTTGCTCACACCCATGGAGACAATGAGCAAAGGGAGAATATATTTTTTAGTAGATGCCTAATTAGAGAAAAAGTGTGCTCATTCATCATTGATGGAGGGAGTTGCACAAATGTGGCATCTCAAGAGCTTGTGGACAAATTGAAATTATAGACCACCATGCACTCGAATCCATACCAATTGAGTTGGTTGAATGAACATGGATTGTTGAAGGTGTCCAAGCAAGTGAAGATTGATTTTGCAATTGGGGGCTATGAAGATCAAGCTCTATTTGATGTGGTGCCAATGAATGCAAGCCATATCTTGTTGGGAAGACCATGGCAATACGATCAGAGAGCATTGCATGATGGTTACACAAATGAGTACTCACTCAAGCACCAAGGAAAGAATTTGATTTTAATGCCTCTTAGTCCAAAGCAATTGGCCAAAGATGAGCAAGCTAAGAGGGAGCAAAAGTATAAGGCTAACTTGTTTTTGTCAAAAAATGAGTTGAGGAAGAGCCTTTGTGAAGGAGGGCCGATTGTCCTCATCTTCTTCAAAGAAAGAATGGAGGGGCTAGGAGTGGTTCCTATGGAAGTTGTATGACTCCTTAAAGATTTTCAAGATGTTTTCCCCGAGGAGTTACCTCAATGACTTCCACCCTTTCGAGGGATTGAGCATAGAGTTGATCTTGAGCCCAGAGTAGTTCTTCCAAACCGTCCCACTTATAGACTAAACCTAGAGGAGGCCAAAGAACTTCAAAAACAGGTTCAAGAACTTCTAGAGAAAGGGTACATTTGAGAATCAATGAGCCCTTGTGCTGTTCTTAGTTTGTTGGTACCCAAAAAAGATGGCACTATGAGAATGTGCATTGATAGTAGGGCCATAAATCAGATTACTATTAAGTATCGGTTTCCCATACCGAGACTAGAAGACATGCTTAATGAACTTAGTTGGGAGGCTATTTTCTCCAAAGTGGATTTGAAGAGCGGTTATCACCAAATCTGGATGTAAGAAGGTGATGAATGGAATATGGCTTTCAAGACTAGGCATGGTCTTTTTGAATGGTTAGTGATGCCTTTCGGTTTAACAAATGTTCCTAGTACTTTCATGCGACTAACGAACCATGTGTTGAAAGAGTTTTTGGAAAAATTTATTATGGTGTACTTTGATGACATTCTTGTGTATAGCTTGGATTTGGCTTTGCATGTGGAGCATCTACGATTGCTATTTGAAACTTTGAGAAAGGAGAAGTTATTTAGGAATCTTAAAAAGTGCTCTTTTGCTTAAGAAAGAGTGCATTTCTTGGGATTTATACTTTCAAAAGATGGCATGGAGGTGGATGAAGCCAAGGTGGTGGCCATTAAGGATTGGCCGATTCCAAGGAGTATTTCGGATGTGAGGAGTTTCCATGGATTAGCCTCTTTCTATAGGAGGTTCATTCAAAACTTTAGCACTCTCATGGCTTCCATGACTGATTGTATAAAGAAAGGGAGAGAATTCCAATGGAGTGAAGCATGTCAAAGAAGTTTTGAAGACATCAAGCAAAAATTGTGCCGAGCTCCCATCCTTCGGCTACCCGTTTTCAATAAAGTATTTGAATTAGAATGTGATGCTTCGGGTTTGGGGATTGTTGCTGTCCTAAAGCAAGAAGACAAGCCAATTGCCTTTTTTAGTGAAAAGTTAAAGGATGCCTCACTCAACTACTCAACTTATGACAAGGAGTTCTATGCAGTTATCCGAGCTTTGGAGGTATGGCAACACTATTTACTTTCTAAAGAGTTTGTTATTCACTCGGACCAGCAAGCTTTGAGGCACTTCAAGAGTCAAAACAAGTTGAATAGAAGACATGCAAAGTGGCTTGAGTTTCTTGAACGATTTTCCTACATCATCAAGTACAAGAAAGGAGAGACCAATGTTATTGCCGATGCACTTTCTAGGAGGTGCAACCTTCTAACAAAATTGAATACAAGGATAATATGATTTGAATGGATCAAAGGTGCATATTTGTAAGATGAAGAATTCAAAGAGATCTACCAACACTTATGTCAAGGCAAGGCTGAGGGTAATTACCATCTTATGGATGGATATCTTTGTAAAAGTGGCCGAATTTGTGTACCGAGGGGGAGCCTTCGGGAATCATTGATAAAGGAAGCTCATGAAGGAGGTTTGACATGTCACTTTGGTGAAAAGAAGATATTAGAGGCTATAAAGGAGCATTTCTTTTGGCCACACCTTCAAAGGGATGTTCACAAAGTGGTGGAGAAATGTATTACTTCCAAGAAGTCCAAGAGCCGATTACTACCCCAAGGACTTTATATGCCACTACAGGTTCCCAGCCATCCGGGGGTTGAGGTGAGCATGAATTTTATTTTGGGACTACCATATACTAGTAGATCCAAAGATTCAATTTTTGTGGTTGTGGATAGATTTTCAAAGATGGCACATTTCATATCTTGTTCCAAAACTGACGATTCAAGCCATATTGCCGATTTGTTCTTCCGAGAAGTGGTGAGACTTCATGGTGTTCCCAAGTCTATTGTGTCAGATTGGGATACTAAATTCCTTATGCTTTTTGGGGAAGTTTGTGGAGGAAGATTGGTACTAAGCTCCTCTTTAGCACCTCCTTCCATCCCCAAACGGATATCCAGATGAAAGTTGTAAATACGACTCTTAGAGCACTATTGAGGAGCACTATTAAGGAGCATCGTTAGTGGGAAGCTCAAGGATTGAGATTTGCAACTCCCTTATGTGGAGTTTGCATATAATCGAAGCATGCATATTTCCACTCAGAAAACACCCTTTGAAGTTGTGTATGGCTTCAACCCTTTAACTCCCTTGGACCTCATTCCTATTCGATCTAAGGAGATGACAAATACCGAGGGGGAAGCCAAGGCTGAACACATCAAGTCTTTGCATGACTCGGTGAGGAAGTCAATTGAAAAGAAGAATGAATCATATGCTAAGCAATCCAATAAGGGCAGAAAAGAAGTGATCTTCAATGAAGGGGATCTTGTATGGCCTCATCTACGCAAGGAGAGGTTTCCACACAAAAGGAAATCCAAGCTCATGCCTAGAGCCGATGGACCCTTCCGAGTGCTAAAAAGGGTGAACAACAATGCCTACAAAATTGACCTCCCCTGAGACTATGGAGTGTCAGCCACTATCAATGTACAACACTTGTCACCTTATATAGAAGATGAAAATGTCCAAGAAAAATAAGAAGAAGAACTTGATTTGAGGACAAATCCTCAACTACCCCGAGAGGATGATATGCTGCAAGGTCCCTTGACTAGATCGAGAGCCCAGGAGATTTCTAATTTGTTTGTTCATTTTGTAGAGGATCAGTTCTATGGTAGTCTTGGAGGAGAACCAACGATTGAAGACATGGAGAAACCCTTCAATTTATTGGTTTGGACACATGGAGGAGACAACTCAAGTGATGCTCCTCTCGGCCCTCAAGAAAAGCTCTCCCACTAAGGCCGTGTGTTCAATCTTTTTTGTACATTTTATGCTGAGGCTTTTTGGAGATTATCATTCTGGTGTTTTTGGAGATTTGCATGCTTTTAGGAAAGGAACTTTTGCATGAGAAATGGAGTGGTGATGCTAGAATCCATGGACCACACAAGCCAAGCCTACTTGGCCATTCACCTAGCCGAGTGGTTAACCATTTTCAACATTGCCATTTTATTTTGTTACTTGTTTATTTTCTTTTCCTTATTTTTTGTAAAGCTAATGGGAGCACTGTATATATATATTACATTTTAGCTGCTGAGTAGCTAGTGAACATTTGATAAAAAACCCTAGTTTTTGGAAGAGAAACTCTTCACCTCTTTGTGAGGAACAATCGGCCAAGCTTCTAGGAGTTGATCCGAGGGAGTAAGCCACCATTTCTTCAATCCTTGTTCGTTTTGGTTGAAGATCTTACCGTCCCTTCTTGCCCTGCTGCCTCTAAGGTAGTAGATCTAGAGTGTAAGTGAGGTAAAACGCACATCCAAGCCCAATTGGAGACACTCCTTGTGGAGTTCAATCAAACCAAAGGTGCAGATCGGTTCCCCTTTGGCTCCTTCCGAATCTACCTTCCATTTTTCTCCAACATTCCCAGCACCAAAGTTACTAAAACCACCGCCAAAATCATCCCCATTTTGTTAAGGTTCCAAGAAAAGAAAAATCAATAGAAAAGGAAATCGGATTCAGAAGTTACACACCTTTTGTTACTGAAGACTCAATCTGTCGATTCCTACTGACCTCTGAGCAGCTTTCGTACGAGATCTCGAGTTGCATACAGGCTTTTGAGCTGAAATTTTGAGGGAGCAAAATAGATATATGTGAGATTGCGGTATCTAAAAATGAGTTTCATAGGAGCTCGTGAGAGTAAGGTCTACCGTCGCTAATTGGAAGCAGCTGCTGGAAAGTAGCAGCTGCCACCTCCTACTTGCAAGTGAGCTAATTGCTTGTATTCACCCATTTTCATTGGCCAAATTTTTTACCCCTCTTTTGGAGGAACGTCACTATACTGGCAAAATATGCCAACATCATTTGAAAATGTCACTAGTGAAAAGTGATGGTCACTCAGGAACTCATCTGTCACTCATCATAGAAAGGTGGTATAATCACTAGGATGTGCCGATGGGCCGTAACCAGCGCCGATACGATCCATGTAATCGGAGTAACGGATAAGGTTGCACAAGATAGACTGCTTGTCACTAAGTACCTTTATGTTCCAAATTGATGAGGGTTGCAAATGAGCAAAGCTACGCCATCCAATCACCCGCCAAGTGAAACAGTACTATGATATGATAGGCTAATCTCCACGACTGAGAACCTTCAATCCATTCTCAATGAAATGGAAGGTCACGCGAGGACACACCCAACACATGTCACAGAAAGGTGGCTATCCGCCAATAGCAACACCTCATGAGGCAGGAAGAATACCAATGGCAGTCATCTTTAGATTCAACATGTAACCCGAGTTATCGGTGAGAACTCAGCGACGACACAACTGTGTAACCAAATTCATTGCAAGAACTTTTCGTCAATCCAATTCGTATAATCAGAATAATGGGTGAGGTTGCCCCATGATAGATCCCCTTCTTACTAGTATCTCGGTGTCCCAAATTGACGAGGGTTGTCGATATGCAAGCCCAAGTCATCCAGCCAACTTGCCAAATGAAAATAGTACCGTGATAGGCTAAGCTTCGTGACTGACAACATTGCAAACCCATGTGACAATACGCTAGCTAGGTTTAGGGGCTTGCAACCCAAGGAGGCGTCATCACCCTCCCATCCGAATTTACAACTTTCAGGAGTTTCAACCTGAGGACACGTCACCAATGCCCCACTTGTATTTTTCTCACTTTCAAGAATTTCAACCTAAGGACATGTCATAAATGCCCCATCGTATTTCATACATAACGACCAATCTTCAGGCAGTAGAAAAATTTCACGGGGATAGCCTTGTGATGCTTTAGCATTAAAGTGCCTAAAGCATCAAGAGGATTCATCCTCCCGATGTACATATTAAACATTCATGCAGTAGAGGTTTTTGGGATAGCCTCGTAATGCTTTAGCGCTAGAGTGCCTAAAGCATCAAGAGGATTCATCCTCCCATTGTACGTAACAAATGCCCAACCTTCTCGTAGTCGAAGGTTGACGGGATAACCTCGTGATGCTTTAGCGCTAGAGTGCCTAAAGCATCAAGAGAATTTATCCACGAAAAAAGTGCACAAAATCACATCATCAATACATATATATGCAAATATCAGCAATACCATGTACAAAATATAAACGTGAGAATGTATACTAATAATAAAAACTGACATGCTGTCGAACATTCCCTATTGGATTTTTAGGTGTGGTAACCCATAAAATATTAGTTTTTGAAAACCATGACATGCTTATCGACAAACCCACTCCATGCGTTGTCGTAAGCGAAAGGCCAAAACATCTGACACCTCTAGAACCAAAATCAGAGAAATGGTGGAAGAAAAGGCTGAACCAAGAAAGCCCTAATTCCGAGCTCACTGCCAACCCTTCCCCGTGAAAGACTACCAAACGGATGGTGGAACCCACGATTTCTCTTGGTCGAAGCCCCCTCTCTGTCACCGAACTCTATCTCTCGCTCTTGGGGTCTTTAGAAAATGAAGAAGAAGAAGAAGAAGAAGTGTCCTGTCTTCTTCTTCTTAATTCATTTTAAAGAAATTAAAAAATATAATTTATTAAGTTAATAATAATTTTATAATATATAAAAACTAATTTATATATTATAACAAAAATATCATTTGATTTTTTTTTTAAATTTCCGACCCGTTTGCAAAACTCTCACTGGTAATAATTTCTTTATTAAAAAAATAATTTTTTTCCAAACCCTTTTTGAAAACAAATTTCTGCTAGGAAAAACCCAAATTAATTGTTTTATGAAAAAACGCACACGTCGTCACTACGCGATCAAACAAGTCAACCCTTCCACATTTGATTGAAAATTTGCAAAAAATTTATACGTGGCATTTCAAAATCATTTAAACATCCAAGATTTTATATAAATTCTATCTCTAGTCCTAAAATATAAGTTTTTCCAACAAGGGGTTGGGTTTTGAAGGATATATTTGAATAAAATAGTTTGACTAACCGTTTATAGGTTAATCCTTCTAGTGATGTACCAGCGGAAGGCGAATATGAAGATATCCTGGTTATGTTTAAGCGTTGAGGAAGTTGAACAATTGGTGTTGAAGAAGTGATGATGAACCAGATGATTTGAAGATTAGGCGATGTGGTCGATCAAGACTTGAGAATTGAAGGCGGAGATTGACCGGGATTGATCAGCTACTAATTTTAAGTGGAATGGCGGTCGTACTACAAAGCGTAGAATTAATACAGTGGCAAGAAATTTCTCGGCCGGTCGATCATTAATGCTGAAGGAGATCAACCAGTTCTTCAAGCTTCCTTATTTTGCTACAACATTCAATATGGAACTTTGGAAGCCAATCCTCTCACGTTTTAGAAGATTTTGAGCTTAAATTTTGATCATGCCTTATTGGATGAATAAAGAAAGAACTCCTTCAATAATAATGGAAAGAACCTTCACGCATTAGGAAATATGCTTGGAAGAACTCAAGTGGTCGGAAATAGCAGTAATGTAGCTTGCAACTTCCTTTTGGATGACTTTATGGTGGAAACCTTCTTACTGGTTAGACACCTCTTCACAGAACCTTCCTCCAAGAAGTGGGGATGTGGATGCCAATAAGAGAACTCACTCAACTCTAAGTGAGCCCAATCTTGTGATACTACTCACACTAGGATGACTTTGATGCTACTTACCAAAGTGTTGTAAAAGGAATCGCTACAATTTCGAAACAAAGCAAAACCTTTTATTACTCAAACTTCCATGCCTAAAACATAAGCACTAAGGGGCTTTATATAGCTAATTACAAAGCATAGAATATGAAACAACATAATAGAAAGAACACTAGGTATTCGACCCTGTATGGCCGATTAGTATACTATTAATTTTGTAACTTTCTAAAGCTATTATTTTATTATCCTTTGATGGCTTTTTGCTCTATGAAATGGTGACTTTTTGTTAGCTTCTTCCTCTTCTAATTCACCACTTTGATGGTTGCCATAACCAAGCATAACTGGTTCTCCTTTGTCCACTTGCTTTTGGCCGATTAAGGAAGGTTTTCTTACCTCTATTTCCTTTGGTCATTCTTGCCCTTCAAGCTTGGCTTCCTGGGCTTCTTTCCATGGCAGCAAGTGTGTGGGCTTCTGTAATGACCCATAAATTATTTCCTTTGAAAACGCGTAAAATTTTAAACTTTTTCTTTATAAATACATCGGAAGACTTTTTGTTCTGAAAACTAGTTAAAAGACAATAATTGAAATAATTTTATTAAAACGTTTCTAAAACATAGCGGAAGTTTTTTTTAAATAAAATGAACCTTTAAAATACACTTTAATTACTTTATAAAGTCCTTTAACCTAGCTAACCATAAGATCCGCGCATGTAAATCCTTCATCAACTACTCCTTAACCTATCCTCCTGTGCATGTACCTACATCGAATGACTTAACTAATAAGGCTGAGGCTCAGTAAGTGATATAAAGTAAAATGTACAATGCATAAGCCATGTAGCTTTTAAAATCTCTTTTCATTTTCTGTTTTTGTTTCTATTCCTTTTCTATCTCTCCTTTTTTTTTTTTATGTTTTTCTATTTTCTTGATCTTAACTTTACTTTGTCTTGACTTTACTTTACTGTTCTTTTCTTTACATAATCTTTATTTTACTTTATCTTGAAAGGTGTTAGAGATGTCTAAACTTGACGAGGAGGAGTAGCCCACTCAACCTCACATCCCTAGATGACCATTTTATCTCTATCTTTATCTTTATTTTATCTTGAAAAGTGTTGGAGATGTCTAAACTTGACGAGGAGGAGTAGCCAACTCAACCTCACATCCCCAGAACCCCTTTATATTTATCTTTATCTTTTTCTTAATTATTGACTTTACTTTATCTTGAAAGAGTTAGAGATGTCTAAACTTGACGAGGAGGAGCAGCCAACCCAACCTCACATCTCGTCACACCCATTTATGTTCATTTCTTTACATTTTATAACCATTTTGTTTCTTCTTCATTTCCTTTTGAAAACCATGCATAAAAACTCATTTTCGTATCTTTTGAAAACCATGATGCATGATGTTTATGAATGCATACAATCTCTATCATATGATTAAAGGAATCTAATAAAACAATCAACATATAATTCATAGATCATGCTTTCTAAAACAGTAGACATGCTATTTAAAACAGTAGGCAAGCTTATAAAACATAAAACTGTAGAAATGTTCAACATTTTATTATTCTAATAAAGCATTAAACAAATCAACGTTTATCTCCTATTCTTGCGATGTAGAGCCTTAAGGACAAAGCACATGTGTATCAATTACTTGTCATCCTTAGCACGTTTAGCTCTTTATCATTTTTCCCATTAATACCCAAAGAACACAAGGGGGAATTTTGGCTAGCTCCCCTGTTTTCTTCCACTAGAGAAACTAGACACCCTCACACAAAAGCTCAAAACTTCACCCGCGAGCTCACTGTCCTCTCACTCTATCTTCAACTCTCAATTCTCCAGACAGGAGTTCTATATAGGCAGAGAGGAGATTGCAATGTTGATGGATAATCTTCCACATCAAGGAGGGTGGTGCAATGCTCCATCACCAAGTGGAAGACTTGCTATCATCTTGCTAGAAGTAGTATAAGAAAAATTCGATCCGATCGAACCAAAATAAGTCGCACCAAGGCAGCGAGTCATCGACCATAGCTCGAACGAATTCCCTCATGCCTAGCATTTGTCCCTGCAATTTCCTCCACATCCAATCCCAAGTGCAATACCGAAACACAGAGCATCGAATAATCAACAGAGAGCTTACCTTAGCCAAGAAATCCCAGCCCCACATCACGATTGCATTCAGGCCAAATGAACCCATGCCCTAGCCCCACACGGTTTGCACCCATGGTTTGTCGCGCTGACGACTAGCAGCCCGCGCATGCTCGGAGTCGGACGCTGAGCCCGAGCCTTTGTCGACATCATCGTCTTGCTCTCCCACTCTCAGTCTCTTTCCCTCTTTCTCCCCAAAATGGCCAACGGCCAAATTTAGTTTCTCCACATTAACTGGACCGGTTCAAGGATGAACTGGTTTGGTCCACCCCATCCATTTAACTCCCATTCTTCATTCATTTTAACTCCTCCCCTTCTCTTTTAATTTTTCCTTTAAATGTCTCTTTTCCTTTTTATTTTTCATCTATTAATAAATCTTTTTTCTAAAATTCAATCACAATCTATTTCTCATTTGTCTTCAAATAGGATCGGTTCACGATGAACCGATTCAACTCTTAAATTCTCATTTTCCACTAAAACTTCATTTTTTGGTAGAGAAAGGCATCTGAAATCCTCGACCGCACATCGACCAAAATGTCAACGAATTCGACAGATTGAAATCCTTCTCGTCCACAACTCGATTTCTAGTCGACCGCGGGTCCACCGAAAAACCCAAAAGTAACTTGGAACTCATTTCAGTTGAATCCATCGACCATAACCTCAACCCTAACTCGACCAAAAGAGAAGGGAGTAGCCCAAAATGAAATTCGGTCAAGACACTCGACCCAACTTTGACCGCGACATCGATCGAAATGTCACAACACCAATTTCTCTACTTTAAATCTTTTTTTTATTATTTTTATTTTATTTAAATTACCATTTTTATTTAATTACTCCTTAATCAATTTATCCCCTATAAATCTTAATTATCATCATCTGATAAATTTCCTAAATAATAATCTATCGGTTACGTTCTTGGTAGTACCCCAATAATTATCCAAAAAAAGTCCAAATACCCCAAATTACTTTGTAGTTATTCTTATTAAATTCTGATATGAAAAGTCGGGGTATTATAGCTTCACTTAGCCTTCATGGGTTGGAAGTTCTTCATTTGGACCATAATTGATCTACCTTCCAAATAGTTAAAAATTTAGGTGTTAATAAGTATTTGGGCCCTTGCTCTTGTGATCGGACCTTGTAGTCCATCATCCTCTTTGGGTTTTTAAGGATTTGCCTTAAATTTTATTGAAGTTCAAAATATATAATGGTATCCGCATCGTCAATATATGGAGATAGTTCTTGTACATTGAAAGTGGTTGACACTTCATATTCTCTTGGAAGCTCTATTTTGTAGGCATTGTTGTTGATTCTTTCCAACAACTTGAATGGACCGTCAACTCTAAGCATGAGTTTGGACTTCCGTTGTTGGGGGAATCTTTCCTTTGCGTAGATGAAGTAAAACCAAGTCTTCTTCATTGAATATTACTTCTTTCCTTCTGCGGTTGGCTGCTTTTGCATAAACTTCATTCTTCTTCTCTATGGTTTTTCTTGCTTTCTCTTGTATTTCTTTCATGGTGTCGGCCTTCCTTGCTCCATTAGAGTTATCAAGTTCATTGTCAAGCAAGGCCACAAGATNATGACTAACTTCCCTATTATTGGTTGTTAAATTTTAGTAATATTTTGGGACAAGTTTAGAAGTTAAATAGATTAGTTTCTTTGTGGGTGATAAATTATCAATAGACATTTTTGCTTAGGTTGATAATCCCGACATGAAGTAAGACAAATGGAAATTTAATTAGTTATATTAAACTACAAACATTGATGTCCAAGTGCATAATGTGGATATAGGATATTAGATTAATAACATGATAAAAGAATTGTTTAATAGTATGTGTCCTAAATAAATTGTTAGTAGAAATACGTTTAGTGATAAATTATAGTTGAAGCATGATTTTACCCATTATTTGTTAGATGTTTGTAACATTGATTGTGATATATGAACTGCTATGTGTGACATTCATATAGACATGTTAGTAGGATTGTATGTCATGCATTTCATGGGTTAGTAACGAAGAAAATAATGGTGTTTTCTACGTGGGTTCAGAGACTTAAAAGGTTGCTCACATGTAGAAAATAACTCATTTGGGTAAGTTCAAAAACTAAAAGGTTGCTCTTACTCAACGGGTTGGTAAGTTCAGAGACTAAAGAGGTTGCTCCCATCTCAAATGGTAAATAAATGTAAATGTAAATTGGCTCTTTTTTAGTGAGTTTGGAAGTGAAGAGTTTGCTCTCAGATAAAAATGAATCGAAGTGGTGGGTTTGGAGACTGAAGAGGTTGCTCTCACCCATCTTACGCATATATCAAACTAATACTTGTAGAGTTGTCATAGACGTTACTATTGCATTTCATTTATATTCCTTATTGGGCAATAGACTCAGTATTCCTTCTGTAATGTAGGTATGGATTATGAACCGAATGAGATGAATGTGGAAGGAGTGTGATGCGATGCAAGCTTGTGTTACCATGCGGGGATTGACCTCGGGGGTTATGACTCTAATAAATAAAAGTTGTTAAAATGGCATAAGGACTTTATTATAGATTTTAAGTATTTTAATTGTGTTATTTATGTAAGATAGTTAAATGTTTTTATTCCAACGTACTCTGATGTTTTTCAATTAAGTATATTTTAAATGAATTTCAAAATGTTCAAAGTTTTATGAAAAATGCATAAACAAAAATGGGATGTTATATCATCAGTATGTTCTCTTAATACCATCACTTTCATGTTCGGACATTGGTAGACGTAGTGTTCGATCCCAAGGCATTTGAAACACTTGATTTCTCTTGTCTTTGGATTTGTTGCTTCCATAGGTAGCTTATTGTCATCACTTGGCATAGTAGTAGCACCTTTCATGTTTATAGCTTTGTCATCAAGCTTAGATGGTGGTTTGGAGAAGCTTGTATTACTTTGAGGGAATTGGCTAACCCTCTCTTTCTTTTCTTTTTCATTTGTCTTTCAACCTTTAGAGCCAACTTGATGTCTCAAATGTCATAGTGAAGCCCTTGGATGAGCCTTATGATAGCTTAGTCTTCCAGCTTTTGCAAGTTGCATCTTGTCTTTAAGGTTTTGAACTTGGTAACAAACTGTTCTATGGTTGAAGAACTTCGCTTGAAGCCTTGCAATTGATAGTATAGTTCTTGCGTGTAACGACTTGGAATGAACCTCTCACTCATGAGCCTCTTTAATAGTTTCCAAGTTTGGATGTCCTCTCCCTCATGTCTTCTCTTTGATGGCGTGTTGTTTACTAGTGTACCTCATGAACTCTAGTGTTGCTAGTTGAATCTTTTTCCTATCCAAGAAGTTGTAACGTTCAAATATTCTTTAGATTTTTTCCACCCACTCAATATAATGAGTGTCATCGCTAGAACTGTTGAATGAAGGGATGGATACCTTGATAAGTCCCGAGTCATCTCTTTGTGTTTTTCTCCTTCTATGATTGGGGAACTTCCAATACTCAGTTTCTTTCTTCATGAACTCTTCATCACTATCCAAATAAAAAGGTCACTCCTTTGGTCTATTTGAATGAGGACTCCCTCTTTGTTGGCTTTGAGACCTCTTGAACTGTTGGAACATGGATTGAAGCTCATCAAATTGTCCTTGTATGCTTGACTTGACTCCTCGTGTTGATGGTGGCTCGACATTTGGAATAATGTTTGAATTCACCTCATCTTTGTGTTTCGCTTTTGTTGCTCCTCGTGTCATCATTAAGAAAAGAAGAATATGATTAGAAATTGTTTTAGCATTGATAGCAAATGATGCACCAACAGAAAGGAAATAAGAATATAACAAGTTGATGTTTAAGTGTTGAGGAAGTTGAACAATTGGTGCTGAATAAGTGATGATCAACCAGGTGATTTGAAGCTTAGGTGATGCAGTCGATCAAGACTTGAGAATTGAAGGTGGAGATCAACCAGGATTGATCAGCCCCTAATTTAAAGTGGAATGGTAGTCAAGCAGCAACACATAGAATTAATACAGTGGCAAGCAATTTCTCAGCCTGTCGATCGTCAACGCTGAAGGTGATCGACGGGTCATTCAAGCTTCCTTATTTTGCCACAAAACTCAATATGGAAAGTCCTACTTTAGAAGCTTTTGAGCTAAAATTTGGGTCACACCTTCTTGGATGAATAAGGAAAAAACTCCTTCAAGAATAATGGAAAGAACCTTCTCGTATTAGGAAATATACTTGGAAGAACTCAAGTGGTCGGAAATAGCAAGTAGTGTCGCTTGCAACCCCCTTTTGGATGACTTTGTGGATGGAAAACTTCTTGATGGTTAGGCACCTCTTCTCACAACCTTCCTCCAAGGAGTAAGGATGCGGATGCCAATAAGAGAACTCATTCAACTCTAAGTGAGCCTAATCTTGTGATGCTACTTAAATAAGGACGACATTGGATGCAACTCACCAAAGTGTTAAAAAAGGAATCACTCAAATTTCGAAACAAAGCAAAAGCTTTTATTACTCAAACTTCCAGGACTAAAACATAAGCACTAGGGGGCTTTATATAGCCAATTACAAAGATGGAAACAACATTATAGGAAACACACTGGGTATTCGACCCTATACAGCTGATTACTATACTATGAATTTAATAACTTTCTAAAGATATTATTTTATTATTTTTTGCTGGCTTTGGCTCCATGAAATGGTGAATTTTTAGTAGATTCTTCCTCTTCAAATTAGCCACTTGGATGGTTACCATAACGAAGTATAACTTGTCCTCCTTTGTCCATTTGCTTTTGGCCTATTAAGGAAGGTTACCTTACCTCTATTTCCTATGGTCTTTCTTGCCCTTCAAGCTTGTCTTCTTGGGCTTCTTTCTATAGCAGCAAGTGCGTGAGCTTCCCTTGGTCTTCATGGGTTGGAAGCTCATCCATTTGGAACATAATTAATCCACCTTCTAAATAGTTAGAAATATAGGTGTTAATAAGTATTTTTGTAATACCACGATACTAACTTTCCTGTGTACTCGATGTAATTGAACTTTGGAGATAATTATATATTACATTGTGCACCTATACTTGTTTAATTATAACATGTATTGGGGGGAAAGATTATGGGGTAAAAAGCTAAGTAGGAAAATGTGAGGAAATGCTGTCCTGGGCATTTTCGAATGCCTGCGGACGACTTGCGGACGAGAAGTGTTGTCCGCAAAGGCATTGCGCGTCATCACTGAGGAACGGGACAACTGAGGACGTGATTTTATGTCCTGACTTCATTGTATCGTGGAGTTTTGGATGAGTGCTGACGTGAGGAGGCCTCATCTGATTTGAATCTGTCCAATTTATGGACACTTTCGGATGCATACATACGTTAGATGCAAATGCCAAAACGAGTCCGAATGCCAACTTCGAACGGTACGGACGAGGGTGGGGACACCATTTCTCGTCCGTGACCACAATTTTGCTTGTGGAATTTTACTCATACAGATGAATGCGAACGAGATAGTATGTCCACACTCGTTGAATATTGCAGATCAGCAAAAAATTAGGGATTTAAAATTTGACCGTTTGTTGCGTAGTCCATAACTATGCAATCTTCAGACGCTAAAACACCTCCAATACACCAAATCATCCTTGCCTACAGTTGCAGCTCTTGCTCGTGGTAGGCTAGCTGCCCTCCTCCCCTCTAGACAAATGATGGCCTCCCTAGTAAGCTCTCTCTTTTAATCTCCAGCCTACCTCTCCCTCACGCAGTTAGTTTTTCCTCTTCTTCCCTGCGTTCTCTTTCTCCTCTGTCTTCAGCTCTCCACGTTTGAAGTGTGGGAGTGTGTGAAGAGTGAAAGGGTGATTGTGAGCTTGTGTGGCTAGGGTGTTTAGTTGTCCCGTCCGTGTGAGTCCCCTACGTGTGTTGTGTTGCTGGGAGTAGAGTTTCTGCTGTCCCTACTTGCTTCCTTCAACACTTAGGTAAGGATTTGAGTTTGTCTTGGCCAGAGGAGGCCCTACCCACAAGTAAAATGTCTGTGTGCGTGGGTGATGGTTGTTAGCTATAGTTAAAATTCTGTAAATTCCTAGATGCCTTAAACTCCCGTATATTTTTCCTTCAAATGCCATGTTCTGCTGTATACTTTTGCTTGGTTCTATCGTTATATTCTGCTTTGTTCTTTTGTTACATTTAAATTCTTATTTACCTTTACTGGATGTTAAGTTGGAAGTACTAAGCCCTAATTGACGTTAAGCATAGAGAATAGAAAAGATAAACTAGTGACTGTCATGGATGAACGAGAGGGACTCTATATTATGCTTGTAGTATTGACTGGATTATTAATGTTGTATTATGATTTCAACTAGATTAGTGTTGCCTTGTTATTTCATTATATTTCGTATTACGCTTGCTCTTTCATTCCTTGTTCATAATACCCTTGCTGAGACTACTAAGCCTTTTAATTACTATTACATCTGTTAATTGTAGTATTTTTGTTGTAGTTTTGCTGTCATCACTTAATATCTCCACGAGCATACTTCACTGTTGTTACAAGCATGTGTCTACAAGCGTATTAAACTAACCAGTTGCATCTATTAACTTGTTTAAATCTTGAAGCATGTCAAGTAGCTATTAACTTATTTAATCCTTATTCATGTTAACTAACCATTAGTCGTTAGATCGTCAAGCATGTGAATTATCCATTCTTGTAATCCGCAAACATGTTAATTAGTTCTTCTCTTTTACTCCAAGCATGTTAATTAATCACTACTCTTTTGACCTCGAGTATGACAATTTATCGTTGCACGTATGTAACTCAATTATCACTAGTATGTTAAATTAGTTATTAGCCTTCAAAATTGCCAATGACTTGTTAAGTTTGCCAATTTCTCGTTTACTTCTCAAGCATGTTCATAAGCACATTCATTGACTAGTAGTCTACCATTATTTGCTTAATCGTCAAGCACGTTAAAATTCATATTTATCTCCATGTATGTTAATTTACAATTTCTTGCATGTTAGTTCACTACTAGTCTTCAAGCATGCCAATTCTGTATATAATCTTCAAGCATGTCAATCTACTATTAGTTAATTAAATCTTCAAGCATTGTTAATTAACCATTTCTTGTTAATCCTCGAGTATGTTTATTAGCTAATGCTCATTTAACATCAAGCATGTTATTCTAATTCTGTGATACATGCTAGAATTATTATCTTCGTTTAAAAGCATGTTTTGTTCACTGTTTTCATAAGTTTCTTTTATAGTTGCTCTATAATTATGCTTTCATTCTCTCCATGTATCTGGGAATCTGGCCAATTACTTATTAAGTTGTCATGTGTACCTTTTTCTTCTTATTATCTGCTTTAAATTCTATCATTCGATTACTGAACTATCCTTTCTTTTAAAGTATTGCTCTTTACTTTCTGTATTGATATGTCATCATACATCATGCTAATAGAAACAAATCGAGAGTGCCACATTGGGGTGGTATTCACATACATTATGTGAGGAAAAGAATTTAAAGAAGAAGAAATGGGGAGTTGGGGGATGGTAGGGTAAGTACAGATCAACTAGGTAGACATGATTTGAAGGAGAACATTAACTTTCCCATGTCGGGACTACAAGACTTTCTACTCTAGGTAGTTGAAACCGAAAAAGATCTACCCTACTACCACAGATTCCTCTAATCTCTAGCTCGAAGTACGAGTAAAGAACAAACGATGTAATGAAAAGATTGCTTTGGGTGGCCCCCATTCCAAATGAACTAAAGAGAGACATAAGCATAATGCATAAACTTTATTCCCTTTACTTGGCCATTGGCTCATGTCCTTACTTGTGGTGTAGGTATCAAGATGGTAGTACTAGGAGCAAAAGAGGAGACCTTCTTAGTGGAGCCTGCAGAGTAACCGGATGAAACGCGACTGGAGTAGATGTGTTGCTCAAGAAAGGAAGAAAATGCATGTTTTGTGAAGGTTTAAGGGTAGACGTGTTTTGTAAAACATTAACTATGGTCCAAACTGGTATTTTTAATATGTGGCGATTTAAACCCTGAACTTCAATTAATGTTTTGAATAGTATTTTTGTTTAATAAATGTTTTAAATAAATGATTTTTGCTTCGCTTCCGCTATATTTTGCAAACAGATGTAATGATTTTAGCCTTCCATGATTTAAATGTGTTTAAACGAAATGAAGTGACGACCATGATTTTGAAAAAGGCACTCTGATATCATATTAAAAAGTTATTTTTTAAATTGTTTTATTAAAGTTTTAACTTAAGGCATTTGAAGACGAAATAAAAGGATAACAAAAAATCTGGGTCGTTACGGTTGGTATCAGAGCCACTATACTCTTGTGCGTTTCACCGCGGATAACCCAGATTCGTCGGGCAAGACCCCTATTACTGTAAGTTTTCCTTTATATTATTGAAATACTCACTTGAGTCAATTGGCCATAGTGTATAAGTACATATAGAATTAATATGATAGATGAAATTGACAAAATATTTTCCCAAAAAATTTATTTCCTTACCTTATGACGTGGACTCGTAGGAAATTATAGATGACTAGGAGAGGAAGGGTGAATATCCCTGTTAATGAAGATGGGCCCCAAGCTCCCAAACGGCATCAAGACCCCAGCCGAGACGAGGCTCTCGAGCGTATAGCAGCAATCCCGACAAATGGAAAGACAGACTCAATTTATGGAACAACATTTCCATTTCATGGAGAGGTTTATGGGGCATGACAGATTTATGGGACATGACCCCAGGAATCGAAACGGGAATCAACGGCTTGTCTAGATTCTTCTAGTTCAGCCGGTTCATAGGAAAGCTGGTTGGGAAAATTTTTAAAAGCTCAAGCCGCTGTACTTCAACAGGGACATTTTTAACATTTCAGGAGCTGAGGAGTGGATACACTCCGTGGAAGACAAGTTTACTTACACAGATATTGGCGAGGCGAAAAAAGTTAAGCATGCCACGTATTACCTGACCCATGAGGCACGTTTCTGGTGGGATACGATCAAGCCCTCCCGTGATATGGGGACCCTCACTTAGAAGGATTTTAAGGATCTGTTTAATGAGATGTACTTCAACCATACATTATGCACTCAAAAGCTGATAGAATTCATGCGTGTGTGCCAGATGGGCACTGTGGATGAATATGCCCAGCAGCTTGAGGCCCTATCCCATTATGCTCCGCATCTAGTGACGATAGAAGAACACAAGGTACAACATTTTGTGAAAGGGATAAAATTTGAAGTCCAGGAAGGTGTAATCGGGGCTGGCACCGAGGGTGTCACCTATTCAAAGATGGTGTTAGGAGCATTGGCAGTGGAAGGAGTAAGGAAACAGAGAGAGGCTATCCAAAGAGCATGGAAGACTACTCTTACCCAACAATCACGAAGTGGGCCCTTAACGAGCCTAGGAGTCAAAAGACCTGCAGAGACTGAAGCACAACAAAGGCCAGATAAAAGGCCGATAACACAAGCATCCAACATCCCTCAACCTAATGCCAGTCGGAGGTCCAAAAAGGTGCATCACGAGGAATGTTTGGCTGGCTCCCAACAGTGTTACGTGTGTGGCAAGCCCTACCACATCACCAGACAATGCATGACAAGACCCACGGGACTTAGAATGGTGGCCCCACGCATTTTCGCCATGTATGGGACAGAACACAATGCTCAGCCTGTAGTATTAGAAGGTACACTTCATTTAAATAATGATTGTTCATATATTTTCAACTACTCCCTTCCCTAGATGAAATAGGATATTTTACCTTAGAATAAACAACTTACTTAACCCTGGCAGGAACAATGTATATAAACAAATGTGCTGCTTATGTAACGACCCAATTTTTATTTACTTTAAAATTACGTGAAATTTAAAACTTTTCTTTTTATATAAACATCAGAGTATTCTTTCTTTATAAAACCCGATCGTTAAAATTCTTTACTTAAAACACTTACAAATTGCAGCAGAAGTAATAAAATCCTTTTATGAAATGCAGCAGAATTAAAACAAAGCATTAAAGAACATTAAGAAATTTTCAAACCCTTTCACAAATAATTTCCTTTCAGCCAGCCACAAAATCCACCCGTGCTAATCCTTCATAAACTGCCTTTGACATCACAAGACCTAACTAATGAGCCTAACGCTCAGTAAGTGATATAAGAAAATGAAATGCAGATATGATTCATGATCATGCGATGCATTATAGAAAAGAGCTATATCTTTTCTAGAAGCCAAAAGTGAGATACACCCAGGGTCATGTGGCCTATCCATTTCACTCTGACAAGGAGGTATATCCATCGGGGGTGTTCCACAAGCCGTTATCACACTCCTTGTTAAAGACGTTGGGGTTTTCAGAACGGGAGAAGAATGAGCCTAGATTCCATCCAGATAACTCCTACCACACCGCTCCCTATATGGGAGCATTCTACCGATGGAATGTCACCGATGATCCCGAATCCCCACAAGCCTATTTACATATATTAGGTATGTCATGCAATATGTTTGTGAATTCATACAATCCTATATGATGATATAAATATGTAGTAAACATATCATTAAAAGAACACACAACATGCAATCCTAATTCTTGCGATGTAGCGTCTGAGGACCAAGGCACATTAAGTATCAACTTACCTAGAGTCTTCAGCAAGTTATTTTCCACAACAACAACTGAACATGCATTAATTCACCAACCAATTTCACAACAGAGAACATATCCACAATTTCAGACATATAATCAACAATAAAACTCAGTAGAACCAACAGAAGACAATTCCAACCAGGATGCTCATCTAATTTCTCAACCCAAATTTAACATCAATAGAGCAATTATACTACAAAATCCATAATAGAGATGGGGAAAAATTCCTTACCAACAGACACCTGGAGTTAACTCTTTCCTCTTCTCCTTCTATTTCTTCTTTCCTTACATCCTCATCACTCTGTAATATTATAGAGTACATCACCTGCTACACTTCACTACTGCCATTCATATATAGCCGAGGAGAAGACTTCCACAGACGTAAGGCTGGAGGATAATTGCACACTTCAAAGAGGGAGGTCCAACAAGCAAGAGCTGCGTGGAAAGCCCACAGCATCTTCTGAAGAATCACGTGGAGATGGCCAGAGGAGCAGTTGGAGGAAAACCAACTCCGGTCCGGTCCGGTCCAGTGCGAACACAAGGGTCGCTGTTCACCCTCCCCTACCATCCCGTTCGCCCCTGCCAACACCGTCGTCACCGATTATACGCAGCCATCCTCTTTTCGTCGCCTGTTCTTACTTCCAAAACACCCAATTCGAAATTCCATGTAGGAGAAATCGGAATGCAAAATTAACGACTTACAAGACTTGGAGTTCACAGCTTATGGGAGTTCTTCGTTCTCGCAATACAGCACACCACCGAGCCCTAGCTCACAACAGTTCGCCACTTGACGTCCCCGTCTGATGCACCTCCGTTCGCCGAATAGCATCTCGAGCCTGAGCGTTCTCCTAAGTTTGCTCTCCCTTTCTCTCTTCGCGTCGCTCTCCCTCTCGATTCTGCTCTCTCTCTCTCTCTCTCTCTCTCTCTCTCTCTCTCTCTCTCTCTCTCTCTCTCTCTCTTTCCAATGGCCAAAGGCCAATTTCATTTGAAACACAAACTGAACCGGTTTGAACCAAACCTGTTTAACTCCAACTTCAACTAGTTTCTTCTCCTATTATCTTATTTCTTCTTTATTTCAATTCTCTAGTTATTTACTTAATTCTTAATTCAAACTCATTCCAATTAATTCCAATTTATTCATTATTTATTTTTCCAATATTATTCCCATATTAATTTGATTAGCTAATATAAAATTCCTCCTAAATTAGTCCTGATTGTCATTCAATAAATTCCCATAGTTTATAATCTAACAATTACGTCTTTGGTAATACCCCGATAATTATTCGACTAATTCGAATATCCCCAATTACTTTTCAATTTATCCTTTTTAAATTCTGATATAAAATTTGGGGTGTTACAACTTATGTCCTATTCGATTCGAATGCTACACACTCGTTTATTTCCACAAAGTTCTATGAACGAGCGAATTGTTTCTCCAATAGCGTGAGCTACATGCATTGCGTGCTGTTGCCTTCCGGTGATCGTTTGATTATCGATGGGATGCTCAAGGCTTATGTAGTGGACATAAATGGCTGTTTATTTTGGGCCGATCTAATCATCATGGATTTAAAAGTCTATGATGTCATAATGGGAATGAATTGGCTGTCCGCACACCATGCGATTATCAACTACAAGAAAAGGGAGGTCTGCTTTGGTCTTCCAGGTGGTGAACTATACACCTTCTACGGAGCCAAGGAGAAAGGAAAGTTTGCCATTATCTCTGCACTTAAGGCAGACAATTTGTTGAAGAATGGATGGGACGGATTTCTAGTCAATGTAATTGATACTACCGCAATCATTGAGGCCAAACTGGAGGATATTGTAGTGGTACGTGAATTCCCAAATGCTTTTCCTCAACGATCTTCCTGTTCTACCCCCAGACCGTGAAATTGAATTCGAGATCAACTTACAGCCCGGTATGGATCCTATTTTTAAAAATCTATATCGTATGGTGCCTGCCAAACTACAGGAGTTCAAAGTACAATTGGAGGAATTGGTCACCAAGGAATTTATTCGGCCAAGTTTTTCTCCTTGGGGTGCACCAGTATTATTCGTCAAGAAAAAGGACGGAACCCTGAGGATGTGTATTAATTACAGGGAGCTGAATAAAGTGACGATTAAAAACAAGTATCCTCTGCCAATGATCGACAATTTATTTGACCAATTGGGTGGTGCTTCGGTATTCTCGAAGATTGGCCTTCGATCAGGCTATTATCAGTTGAAGGTGAAACCTGATGATATAACGAAGACTACATTTCCAACGCTGTATGGTCACTATGAGTTCTTGGTTATGTCTTTTGGGCTGACTAATGCCCCAGTAGCATCCATAGACCTAATGAACCGAGTCTTCCGAGATTATTTGGATAAATTTATTATCGTCTTCATTGAGGATATCTTGGCATATTCACGATCGGAGGAGGAACATCATGAACATCTACGGGTGGCCGTATCTGTTCTTGGTAAGCATCAGTTATACATGAAATTTTCTACGGGTGACTTCTAGCTGAACATGGTCAGTTTTCTTGGCCACGTAATCTCTAAAGATGGTACCTCCGTCGACCCGACAAAGATACAGGCAGTGGTGAACTGGACGCAGCTGAAAAATGTCGGTGAAGTAAGAATTTTTCTGCGCTTGGCCGATTATTACAGGTGCTTTATTGATGGATTTTCAAAGATCGCTCTACCACTTACTAGTCTGACCAAGAAGAACGCCCGATTCTGGTGGTCTAACAATTTGCGAGAATAGTTTTCAAGAGTTCAAGTGCAGATTGACTACTGCCCTAGGGTTAAAATTACCAACGGAGGATGGTGACTTTTGCATTTACTATGATGCATCGAGGAGAGGACTTAGTGGAGTTCTTATGCAGCACGGAAAAGTTATGCCCTATGCGTCCCGATAGCTTAAGATCCACGAGTAGAACTACCCCACTCACGACTTAGAGCTCGTAGCTGTCGTCTTCACTCTCAAGGTATGGACACACTATTTGTATGGACAGCGCTGTGAGATCTACTTTGATCATAAGAGTCTCAAGTATATCTTCACTAAGAAGGAATTGAATATGTGTCAACGGCGATGGCTCGAGTTCATCATATACTACGAATTTGAGATCAAGTATCATCCAGGGAAAGCCAATGTCGTTGGGATGCTCTAAGCCGCAAGGTTGTAGTGATGAGCATAATATATGAAGAAATGCCTTTTGGACTTCAGAGAGACCTTCAGGGGCTTGAGGTGCATATGGTTCCAACACAATTGGACGTGGTATTAGCTAAGTTAACTTTGATGTTGTGTATTATTGAACAGATCAAGGAGGCCTAGCAAAATGATGGGGTATGTAAGGATTTCAGGTTGAAACTGACTCTACCGAAGTATCAAAATTTCTCTATGTCTGCTGACGGCGTGGTCAAGTACAAGAACCGGTTGTATGTGACGAGCGATTCGATACTGCGGCTAAAGATCTTAAGAGAAGCTCACTTTTCCAATTTCTCTGTGCATCCTGGTTGTAATAAGATGTACTGAGGTCTTAAGACTCACTACTACTAGCCCAACATGAAGTATGATATTGTCGATTATGTGTCGCTATGCTATGTTGTTGGCGCGTTAAGGGCGAACACCAGTGACCGGGTGGTACGCTCCACCCATCCGAGAATAGCAAGTAGAGCTATAAACTAAATGTAGTAGAATATCACAACAAGTAGGTCATTATTTCCTTAAACCTTCAGTAAGCATTCATCACGTCTAAACATTTCATTTATCTAAGCATTCGCTAAGCATTTTCATTCCCATAATTTCAGTAAATGAATTATGAGAACTAAGGAAATTAATAGCAGAACCAAGAATATTGTAGTAAATAACTACAAGAAACTAAGGAAACTAACAACAGTAAAATCACCCGAGCATAAACTCAACTCACGCACACTACTTGTCGTGCAGGGCCTCCAAATGGCCAAGACACACCCGAATTCCTTACCTCAAAACTTAACGCATATCAACATTTAGTTGTTATTCTTCTTCTCTTCTTCTTTTCACTACATTCACAAATTAGTAACATTTGCTGGTTAAAATCTAGTCAACTATAAAGAAACATGTTCTTACTCCTACTTATGAGATACGAATTAGGACCTCACCTCACGCCATTGACTAAACGTTATCCTCCATGTTTTTCTTTAACTAATAAGCATAATATAATTTCTAATCTTTATCCTTCAAAGTAATGGAATAATTAAACAAAAACCTCTATTTCAATAATCCACGAATCTTAACACGTTTTCCATTGCTATTCTTCAAAGAACGACCACTCAGGATTTAGCAAAGCAACAAGGAGCACAATCCGATATCCAAATAGAAAGGCAGTAAATAGATTATAAATGTACAGAACTAACAGTTCACCAACTTAGCACAATAAACAACAGAGAGTTCAATCAAAATCCTAACACCACAGGGTTAATGAATACAGTATTAGAAATCAAATGAATACCATCATAACAGCTCACAAACCATCACAAATAAGAGGCATAAATCATACGCACACTACACATATATATTGGCCAAAAACAACAGAGAGCCATTTCACCAACAGAGCATGCTTCCACAATCTATAAAACCATAGAAGAGAATGGATGAGCTTACCAAAAGAAAACACCTGAGTAGCTCCTCCTCTGTAACCACTTAGCTTCTTCTTTTCTCTCGATCTCACTTTTATCCTGCAGCCCCATCTTCACTCTGTCTCTCTCCTATGTATATCGAACCAGAGAGGACACTCTCTGCCATCACCCAAGAGGCAGAGAGTGACACTCTCCAGCAGGCCTGACTAGTCATGCAGATTTCTCAGAATGTTCCCCATGCTAAAACACTATCGATTTCACCTAGAGAAAGCACCGATTCAACATTAAAGAACCAACAAGCTAGACCATGGCCTTCGATCGGTCCAGCACAAACCGCCCAGACCGACGACCCTACCTCCCCGACGCCATCGCCATTACTCCTCTGCTTAATGCCACACCAGCGTCAATCCGCCTCACCGTCGCCATCCCACCGTCGCTACGCCTTCGTCGTCGCCATTTGGCCATCGCCGAGCCTCCGTTGCATGACCTAGCACTTCACCGTTAAGACCCGTGTGCCCTCATCGCTAGCCATTCGCCATGACACCACCACCTCCGTTGCTTACATGTTCACCGTTGTAGGGAGCCACCCAAGTCGAGCCCGGGCTTTGCCATCTGTCACTCCTCGCTCCATCTCCCTCATTCTCTCTTCTCTCTCGTTTTCATCTGTTTGCGTTTTTGGGCTCACTTTCAGAACATCAGCCAAACTGGTTTTGTGTGAACCGGTTTCTTCCCCCTCCCCTAATTAAATTTCTCTTTCTTTTATTTTAAATCCCCTAACAATAAAATCTTAATTAATCCAACTTATTTAATCCCCTTACGATTTAACCCCCAATAATTTAGCCCCTCTGTATTTTTATTCAATGAATCCTTAATTTAAAATGATTATAAGTAATTCCAAACATTATAATTTAATTCATTAAATTAATATATTTATTTTAATTACGGTAATTTTCATTTAATCTTAACAAAGTCTTTAAAGTAAAAACTCACGAATACATCCTTGTTAATACCCGATAATTATCCAATTAATCCAATTCTCTCAAATTACTTTCCAATTATCTTTATTAAATTATAATATAAAAAGTTGGGATATTACATTCACGCCAATTACTAGTGGTTCAAGAATCAAAGAGGGGGGAAGGGAAATTTGGCCTTTAGCCATTCCCGTGACGAAGATCCGAAAGAAGAGAGAAAGGGCGACGATGAGGGAGAAGCCGAGAGGGCTCGCAGGCATTTTTCCTCACGACCGTGAGGCATGGTTTGGTGAGAAGCAAGAACCAGTGTGCTAGGGCAACGTTGTTTGGAGGCGTATGCGACGTCTAGTCGAATGGACTGGGGACGACAAAGGGCAGCGAATGGTGAGGAGGATGGGAGTGATTTCCAGTGACGGTTTCCGGCAACGGGTTGAGGTAAGTCTATGGCTTCTATTCTTACACTTGGCATGCCTCGTTCTGGTGTTTAGGAGTTGGAAGGCAAGAGCAGATGGATGGCCTCGAACTTCGTTGGGAGGTAGGGGAACTGGCAATTAAAGTTGGACTGGCTGAAGGCCCTAGTCCAGCTTGTGGTTTGATTTTCTTCTTTGGTTCCACTCTGCTAGAAATCGACAGCTTGGACGTGAGCAGACCTTGTAGAGGCATGGGGAGGCACGACTTGTGGCAGTGGTAGAGTGATGAGTACCCTTTAGAAGACATAGAAATGCAATGGAGGATGGAGTGATTGGTAAAGTGCTTCGGGTGAGCTGGGCAGAGAGCAGAATTTACTCTCTAGAGGTTGTGCCGAGGAAGGAGAAAGGCAGAAGAAACATGAGTTGTGGGAGGCGAGGAGCTCCATGGAGGGAGCTGAGGGCTGAGTGCTTCCCTGCATGGTGGTAATGATTTCTTCTCGGCTGTTTTGGTTATTGGGTTCTGTTTCGGTTAAGGATTTCTGAATGAGTTAATTGATGGATTAACCTGTTGGGTTTCTGCTTTTGATTATGGAATGGGTTTGTTTATTTGTCATTGGTTCTGTGAGGATAGTTTATGTGCTTTGTTGTGATGGATAATATGGATCCTCTATTGATAAAGCTACTGTCTTTATTTCTCCATGTGAAGCATGTGTATGTATTGGATTTGGCATTTGCTTAATGGTTGCTAAGGAATGTATCTGATGATGACTAAGGATGAGCAAATGGAGTTCATGTTCTGTTAATGATTTTGCTGATTTCTAACGTGTGTATGAATGACGATAATTAATAAAGATTTAAAGGTGTAGATTATGAAAAAGTTGTTAATTTAAGCATGTTGGAATCATTAAACGTTATGTTCCATGTAGGTGTCAAAGGGGTAATTAGAATTTGTACAAGTTAGAAAACGATTCATTGATAAGTTGTAATGTTTTAATTGTTAAGGAATCAGAAAGATAAGAAGAATGACGGGCACACAATACAGAATTGAGTTAAGGAAATAGGGGTGTATTTGCCAAAGGAGGCCCTACACCACAAGTAGAGTGCATGAGTTTTACTTTATTGTTCTATAGTTTATTGTTAGTTCTGTGATTAAATGCTTTTACTTATTGATAATGTTGTTTTCCTATTTTCCTTGGGTGATATACTGTTGTTAAGTTCTTGGTTGATATTGTGTAGGTTTCTGTATAGTTGTTGCCTGCACTTTTTTTTTTACTGCAAATGATTCTTGTGATTGATAGTGATGGTGGAAATGAAAGTTGAACAAGTGAATGATAAATAGTTATGTGAAGTTCGAAAATGAGCTAAGAGTCCTATGTTGTGTTTAAATGTTTACTTGCTGTTTAGTTATAAATCACAAGCTGTCAAAATTTTATTATTGTTTACTTGCTGATTAGTTATTAGCTACAAGCATGTTAAATTAACTAGCACGTTAACATATTGGTTGAGCATGATTAATAGTTAACTAACTAGAATCCTTGTACGTTTAATAAACTAAATCCTGAGCATGTTAATTAACTAGGTTAATTAACTAAATGTGATTACTTAGTGAACATGTTAATTATAATTTGTAAGCATGTTAATTTACTAGGTTAACTAGTGAGTATCTTAATTTACTAATTAATTATAATGAATCCGAGCATGTAAATTAATTAGGATAACTAACTAGAATGTTAATCGTATCTCCCTTGAGCATATAACTACTTTGAGTGAATTAACAAGTCAAGCATGTTTAATGAATTATAATAGGAGGCATGTTTAAGTCATCTAGGATAATAATTGTAATCCTTTCTTGAGCATATAATAAACTTGAACATGTAATTAATTAGGATAATGACTAGACTATTAAATATAGCATGTTTAATTAATTAGAATAAAAGCATGCTTAATCAACTAGAATAAGAGTTACCAATTTACAAGCATGTTTCCTTTAATCGTTGTTTAAAGCATGCTTCCATATTTAGTTTAGCTTAGTTTAACGACCATGTTCAGTAAATCGTAATTCATCGCATGCTTCTTTACCGTCTCTATACTGCTCATTTACCATCAATTACTGATATTTGTTATATTCAAAATTTCAATTTCAGTTTGCTTTCAATTACTTCCATAATCAATGCTTTACTTTACTAGAGAGTAGAATGATAAAGAAGATGAAAAGGGAATGAATAAAACGTGAATGAATTAAGGGTTTCATTGACTAAGTGAATGAATGCTTTTGTTATTGTTTTTTTTTTTTTTGTATTTCTTACTATCTCAATTACGATTACATGTCCTTAGTATGTTTTTTTCTACTAAACCAAAATATGATTAGTTAAGGAGGATAAAAGCATGTAATAAACACAGAAGCAAGTTAAATTACTTGGATAACTTATTAGAATAATTACCAAGAATGATGAAGGTAGGGAGCATGTAAATGGACTAGGAAGTTAACTAGGATAATTAGTGTAACGACTTGATTTTTCGTCAATCCTTTAAAATGCTAGAAATTTAAAATTTTCAAAAGACTAATCAGAGTGCGCCTAAACCAGACCGCTACCAATAGTTCATAAAACTCGTTTTTATAAAAATCCACTAAATAAAACTATGTGGAAGCGTTATGAAATCGTTGAGGAAGCGTAATTAAAATGAAAGAAATACTAAACACTTGAAAATATTGCATTTAATAAAAGAAACTTGTAACTAAACACCCTTTAATTACAATTTAGAAAACTTAATTAAACTATCCTTTACCATCTGTATGCCTGGTCAGCCACAAACTCTCTCGCGCGTACAAATCTATCATCCCCTATTTTTTATTGTTCGTTCATCTTTTCGTTACTCTTAGTCCATCCATTGGTTTCACGTGCAATACCTACACCTGCACCACAAGCAACTATAAGCCCAAAGACTTAGCAAGGAAAAAAGGCTTGATGCAACATGAATGCCACTCTTTAGTCCATTTGGAATGGGGGCCACCAAAACCAATCCTCTCATTAGGCCATTTACCATTTTATTACTTTACTTTAAGCCATTTGTTCGTTACTCGTACATCGAGGTGGAGATTGGATGATTCCCTTGTGATGGAATAGTGCTCGATTCTAACCTTTTGCTTGCAACTAGAACTACCGTAACCAATCAGGGAGGTGCTTCGGCTAGTTGCAGACTAGACTCACTACCCATCCGCCTTCAAATTTCCTGTTATTATCCAGTTCCTATGCAGGGCTAAGCTACCGGTATCACAGAAACCTTTATTATCTTATTATCTCTTTTCCTAGTTTTTGTGTCGAGCTAAGCCGACGGTACCACAGGACCCTTAATTATCGTGATGTTTTTACCCCTTTTCATCATTTATCATCACTCATGCATGTGTGCGTACCACCCCGTGGCACTCCCTATTAGTCCTATTAAGATGATGCATGACCATATATTCTCAATCTAACATTATGCATGATGCTTCATAACATATAATTCATAATAATTGTGTGCACATAAAGAAAGTAACTGTAATTGAAAGCGCATATAAAGGCAATTAATAACAAAGGAGCACCCAATATAGTAAAACATATTAGGGAAGCAATTGTAGAACTAATAAAGGAATAAAACAGATCAACGAGTGACGTGCATAAGAAAGTAAAGCATAATTTAATTAGCATGCTCAAGAATTGATTTCATGCTTTTATCCTAGTTAACTAATTGTGCTTAGTTTCAATAGAAATAACATGCTAAGAACAATTTTAAGCAATACAAAGAAGACAATAACAAGGGACTTATAAAACATTCATTCACATTAAATGAGACCCTTGAGACCCTTAGCTCATTCACATTTGGCTCATTCACATTTAATTCATTCTCTTTTCATCTTCTTATTTGTTCTACTCTTTAGTAAAGTAAAACATCGATTATTGAGGTGCACATTTAACTACTTAAAAGCAACTAGAAATGTAAACAACCAACAATTGATAATGCACCCAATAGAGCATAACAGAGTACACAAATTTAAACATTGGAGCATGCTCAACTTGATAGTATTTAAGCCATTTATATGCTTCCTACATTTATTTTTCTGAGGGATTATTCTATTTAGTCATCCTAGGCAGTTTAATCATGCTTTGATCTTAGTTACTTAGCATACTCAAGGAAGATGTGATTATCGTTTTAGTTAGTCATCCTAGTTAATTTACATGCTTGGATTCATTATAATTAATTTACATGCTTACTAATTATAATTACATGCTCACTAGTTATCACTTTTAGTTAACTAACCTAGTTAACTAACATGCTACCAATTAATCATGAAATTCAACATGCTAATTACACGCTACGATTCACTAGTCAATTTACATGTTCAACAAGTAATTATAAGAAATTAACATGCTTGGCTTCGTTATTTAATAACTAATTAAATAGTTAAACTAGTTACTCCACAAAAATTACAAAATAATAGCAGGTAAAGAAGTAACCACAAGAATAAAAGTAACACGACATATGACATTCTAAACCCATTCTCAGACTTCACACGATTACTTAGCCTTTATTTATTCCTATTCCTATCACTATCAATTGAAGGAACCTAACACAACAATTAAGAGAGTTCACAGAGCTAGCAACAACCAAGCAAATCATTTATAGCATGGAATTCAACAGTACTTTAACACAAAATCATAGAGCATTCTACAGAGCATTAGTAACACTATCAACAACTAACATTAGCATTTCAAGGCAACAACATACTACTAGCAGTAAACATTTTAAGGCAATTAGCGTACTGAACAACTAACATTAAACAAATATTAGCACTAAACACACACACTTGCTTGCGGTGTAGAGCCTCCACATGGCCAAGAAACCTCTAATCCCTTACCAATTTTGAAGAATCACACACACACATGGACAACTCTCCACTTCAGTCATGACTCCTAGCTCACACAGCAGCACTTCATAGCTCCCACATCAGCTCACACTTCTAACGTCCTAACTCACCTTACAAAGCTCACTTCACCCAATTAAACCACTCTCTCACTCACTCGCAGAGAAGTCCTAATGTAGGGGAAGAGAGCACTTCACGTAGGAAGAGGAAGGCTAAATGGAAAATGGAGGATGAAGGGGAGAGAAGGGAGATATTACCTAAAGGGGGAAGGGACACCATGAGTGCTTAAGGGTAGAGAGGGAGATGGTTGGCATGGGGGAGGCGTCCAGCTAGTGCATATGGGGTGATTTTCGTCACCCATGGAGAGGGGAGGTCGATTCTGTCGGCTATCCTGCGATTTTCTTCTATTTTCCTTGATTTTCAATCATTTTCTTTCTATTTTAATTATAGGTTTTGGGCTATTTCGGACGGGTGTGGACGCCTAGGTCTCGTCCGCATTCTTCCGCAAGGCTAAAATATCGTAGGCTAATTAGAGGCCTCGGAAGCGAATATGCATCCCCGTCCTGTTCGTACCATCCGCAAGTGACTTGGAAATGCCAAATCGCATCCGTACGTGGCATCCGCATGTCGTCCAAAAGTGTCCTAAAGTTGGAGAGAGTCAAATCAGACGAAGCTACTCCTAGTCCGCTAGTAACGACCCAGTTTCTTTTTGACTTTTAAAAATCGTGTAAAATTTAAAAGTTTTCTTTTCTTTTTCTTTTATAAAAACATCAGAGTATTTTTCTTTTATAAAGCCCGATCATTAAAACTCTTTACTTAGAACATTTATCAATTTCAACAGAAGTAATAAAATCCTTTTATGAAACACCGCGGAAGTAAAATAAAGCATTAAAGAATATTAAATAATCTACAAACCCTTTTACAAATAATTTTCATTAAATTCTTTAGCCCAGTCTGCCACAAGATCTACCTGTGCAAATCCTTCATCGATTGCCTCTTAGTCTGTTCACCTGTGCGTGTACCTACATCGCAAGACTTAACTAATGAGCCTGAGGCTCAGTAAGTGATATAAAATAAAAAGTATGATGCACATGTCATACAACTTTCTAAATCTCTTTTTGTTTTCTATTTCTGTTTCTTTGCTTTTACCATTTTCTTAATCTTAACTTTGCTTTATCTTGACTTTACTTTATTGTTCCTTTCTTTACTTGATCGTTGCTTTACTTTATCTTGAAAGGCGTTGGAGATGTCTAAACTTGACGAGGAAGAGCAATCAACTCAACCTCACATCTCCATGCGACCCCGTTTATCTTTCTTGAAAGGTGTTGAAGATGTCTAAACTTGACAAGGAGGAGCATCCAACTCAACCTCATATCGCCAGATGGCCCTGTTTATGTTTATGGTTGTCTTAATCTTGAAAGGTGTTGGAGATGTCTAAACTTGACTAGGAGGAGCAGTCAACTCAATCTTACATCTCCAGATGACCCGTTTATGTTTGTTGTTGTCTTAATCTTGAAAGGCGTTGGAGATGTCTAAACTTGACGATGAGGAGCGACTAACTCAACCTCACAAATCCAGACGACCCCGTTTAAGTTTATTTTTATCTTGAAAGTGTTAGAGATGTCTAAACTTGACGAGGAGGGGCGGCTGACCCAACCTCACATCTCGTCACACCCATTTACATTCATTTCTTTACGTTTCACAATCGTCTTGTTTCTTCTTTGTTTCCTTTTTGTCATTTTGTAATTATTTTGTTTCCTTTTTAAAAGTATGCATGGAAACCATTTTCGTATCTTTTGAAAACTATGATGCATGATGCTCGTGAATGTGTACATTCTCTATTAGAGGAATTTGATAAAATAACCAACATACAATTCACATATCATGCTTATAAACTATAGACATGCTTGTAAAAAATGTACGCAATGAAACGTGGTATTAAAACTGTAAACATCGAAACATGTTAGGAAAGCGATAAGCAACGAAACATGCACCTCCTAATCTTACGATGTAGGGTCCTAAGGACCAAAGCACATGCGTATCACTTACCTGACGTCCTTAGCGTGGTTCAGAAATTAACGTTGTCATTCTTCCCTTTTATACCTCCAAAATAATTATAATGTATTTATTAATATTTCTATCAATTATAAATCTTAAATTTGATATCGTTATTCCTTGTTTATTATTTAATAGTTTAATTATCGCTTCACGAATTTCTATTAATTTATCTTCGTTAATTTCATGGTCAATAAACGAATAATCTTAATTTATCCTATTTCCTGTAAATCACAATTGTCTAATTTAACCAATATTTATTCATTAATAACAATCACTGAATTTCCACAATTCTTAATGCTTAACAAATCTCATTAGTGAACTTAATTTCTTAGCAACCTCGCAATAACCATTCTAATATCTTAACATATGCAACGGAATAACAATAACCCACAACAGTTGCTCATTCCATCAATGTGACCTGATAATAGAGAGAATTTACTTTATAAAACCGACAGTAACAGTTGTTTAAGGATAATAATTACGAGCCGAATGTATCATCCAGACAAACAACCATAAGCTAATCCGAAATCAATCACAACAGTAAACATTCAATGACCAATCCAGAATATCAATCCAACATGTTTGCACGTCCAACAATCCATTTTTCAGTATATAGTTGCCTAATGGTAAACCGAATTTAAACCAACTAAATTCTTTATATTTCACAAGCACACCAACTATACAATTTGACCAACAAATAATCCAATCGAAGAATGACTTCACTGCTTCAGCTCCAAGTAACAAAATAATGTCATTATCCAGAAAACATAAATCCAAAAATAAAAGTAAACTTCATCAATAAAACACCTCCCAACAAGACTCACGGGCAGAACTAAAACCATGAACAAAATCTATTTCAACATAGCAATATTCCCTCATACAATTCATCGGCACTTCATTAACACAAATAGTGTAAACCCATACAAAACTTTCCGTCCAAACAGGGGCTTACCACTCATAACCACATAGCAGTAATGTCCATCACACTATTATTTCCTACATCATATTCTCAACAAAACCCATATGTGAAAGATTACACAACAAAGACAACAGAGCCAAGAATCATCCCTCATTTATAGCATTTCACAGTCAAGAATAACAACAGAGTCCAACACAGAACAGATCATCCTTAATTTCTTCCACTAGAACTGTCAACATATTATTAAATCCAAAGAAACAGAAAACATATTTCATTTCCTTATCCAGGTTTATCAATCGAAGAACAAAGAACACCCATTACCTACAAACTTCTCCCTTCACAACTTCACAATTCTCCAAAGAAACACTCGGCCATCAACATCCTTCGGCCATCACACCATCTCCAACACTTCTTCACTATCACTCACTCATTCTCCTCACTGCCAACTTCCTCCCTTTACAATATGCCATTGATTTATATATAGCAGAGGAACACTAGTGACGCCAAGAGGAACACCAGTAACGCCAAGCTGATGGGAAAATCACCCAAATCGAAGGAGGTGGTCCATTCCTCAATCTCCACGTGGAAAGTTGCTATCGTTTTGGGAGAAGGAGAAACAAACCGATTCATCTGTGGACCAACAAACTCGGATCTGAACCGATGCCCTGCCTCCACCCCAATCTCTTTCCCAAATTGCCTCTACTGATGCGTCGCTGCCAATGCCCATAACCAGAAGTCAGGAAGATGAACACTAAACATAGAGCATCGACTTACCTCCACCGGCTATTCGCAGCACCAATTTTGACACTGAGAGTTGCGTTACACTGAGCCTTATCTTGCCATTTGTTGCGTGGCCCGCAACCACACCGTCGCCGCCATGCGCCACACAACGCGCACCAAAGCCACACCGTTGTTCATCGCCTCTTGCTCTCCGTCGCCTTCCTCCCAATCGCTCTCTCTCTCTCCCTCTTGTCTTCTCTCTTTTCGCCAGCGAAGGAAGGCCGAAGACCATAAACAATTCTTCCGCCCTTTTGATTTCTCTTCATCAAAGAACTGGGCCAGAATTGTAAAAACTGGACCAACAATTTCTTTTAGAAAGAAAACTAGTTTTTAATCCACAATTCTCCCTCATTTACTTTTAATTCAATTCTTCCTTTTATCCATTAATCCAAATGTAACAACCCGTTCCTAAATCTCTTCGTTGAACGATGTAATCAAACTTTGGAGATAAAATTTCATGGTACAACTCATCTCTATATACATTAAGTGGTGACTTGTGATTTTGTGGAAATTAATTCAGATGAAAATCTAGTTGAAAATGTGAAGGAAATGGGATTTTGGTCTTTTCGAACTACTCCGAATGATTTCGGACAAGGTAGATGTCGTGCGTTTGAATCTGTCCAAATTTTGGATGAATTCAGATGACGCGGACGACATCTCGGATGAGGTGGACGTCGTGCGTTTGAATTTGTCTGAATTCTAGACAAATTCATACAACGTCGATGACATCTCGAACAAGGTAGACGTTTTACGTTTGAATCAGTTTGAAATCTGGATGAATTTAGATGACGCGGACAACATCTCGGACGTCATGTTTGCATTCGAGTTCTTATTTCGGACGATGCAGGCAGCATTCAGACACATCCTTTCTTTCGAATCCTCACTATACAGCAAAAATATTGATTTAAAATTAGTACGAAAATGACACTCAACGAATAGAAACGCGAGACACCCAACCTCACCACCCACGATCTCGACCAGCAGAGGATGTTCTCCTGCAACTCCTCTGCCACACGTACCATTTGTTCCCAAGGAGAGTCTATTTTATCCAGCCCTCCTTCATCTTCTTCTTCATTGTTTTTCTCCTTGAGAGGTTCTAGAGGCTGCTGCTTGGAAGGTGAGCTGCTGTCCGAGTTAAGGTTCAACCAGAAGGGGTAAGGAATGGGTAGTCGTTGGCTTGAGGAAGCCCTACCCACAAGTATATTGTGTTGACTGTGATTCTAAGCTTTGTGATCGTCTCTGCCGTTGTATGAATGCCCTATTTTGTGCTATATATTTTAGTTGTTTTTAGGTCAGATCGTTGGTTGTTCTTGTATTGCCTCTGGTTACCTATTATCTTTACGAATGAATGTTAGTGTGTTGGGTGCTAAGCTGAGTTCCCTGAAGTTATATTTTGTGATAAGAACTATTAGAGCTTAATGGTTGTCATGAAGAAATGAACTGACCAACTAGGTAGAGATGAACTGAACTGAAAATGGGCATTTTTATGGTTTCATTTTGGTATACCCCTCCATTGTTTCCATTTTTTTGCACGTCATTTTACTCTCATTAACTTTGTAGTAGAGTCATGTCATACTCCTTTAAACGTTGCTGTTTGTTATCTATAATAGAAGCATGAATGCGTTGTTCCAATTTTTTTTGTTATACTCTTACCATTTTGGTTATTCACTTTCTTGGAATATGACTCGCTCCTCGGTCGCTGCTGTGTTTAGAAGTAAGCGTATATTGTTATTCGTGATTTGCTAATGTTACAGTTGATTTAAATCATGCTAGATAATCATGTATGTTAAACGTTCATATCCCTTGCTGTGTTTGTTACCGTTTATCACTGTTCTGTTGTTCGTTTTGGTGATGTTAACAATATAATTTACCGATAATACATTGTCACAAACTGCGATAAATTTCTTGTGCGCAAACCGTCATGTTATTTGCTCGTTAGATGTTTAAAAGCACGTTTCATCTATCTTTTAGTTGGCATTATTCGCTGTTATATTCCGTGTAAAAGCATGCCTAGTGAATACTATTTCTGCTGTTATGAAGCATGATTAGTTTTCATAATTTTTGTTGTACATTCCAATTAAAGGTATGCTTAGTCGCTATATTTGCTACCATCATAGTCGATTAAAATGTGCTTAAATGCTTATATTTTCTAAAAATATGAGCAGTCCTTTTGTGTAGTCAATCAAAAAGCATGAGTAGACATTGTAAGTTGCTGCCATGTTTAGAACGTATAAAGCATGATTCGATGTTAGTTTCGCCTTTGTTATTATCAAGCATGATCATAAGCATGTTGACTTGTATGTTCTCCATTAATCAGTTCGTAAATAAATCTTTAGATTTGTTGAGTAACTATTGTGGAGCATGTCAACTTACCATTTACAAATTCTGCATATTAGTTTTTGGTTTTCAAGCGTGCCCACTAACTAAATTAAGGTCTCTTGTGCTCTTTCCATATTGAACTAACTGTGATTACTTCTTTAGTATAACATTCTAAACTAGCAATGCCGGTTATACCATCAACATTTTCTAATAGCATGCCTCGGATGTTGTGTTCGCCTGCCTTCCCTTATTGTCCCATTTAATCTCCACCAATTATCATTGAGTTAGAATTTCTGTTATCTACTTTCTATGAATGTGCTGTTAATTTTATTGTCCTTATGTATTCACATTTAATAGAAACCAAGTAGGGGGTACCCCCTCGGGGTGGTACCCACATGCAAGGGTGAGAAAAAGCACTAAGAACAAGAATGTTTCAAGATGGGCGGGACACGCCCATCACTGAAAGAAACCCTCCGACTGGATACGTCGGAAGGGCAGAAAGCCTGAAGGCGGGATACACCAGAAGGGAAGGAACCTTAAAGGCGGGATACGTCAAATAGGGGACGACCAGGGAGTTGAGGTAGATGGGTAGTCCGGATCTAGCCTAGCTACTAGGATACACCCTCACCAAGTCGGGAAAGGCACTAGCATGCACACAGGAGATTAGAAGCCGACAAACTAGGCCATCTCAAAGGACAACCCCCAATCTCCAGCTCGAAGTACAACTAAAAGACTAATTAACGTAACGAAAGAATTGGTTTGGGTGGCCCCCATTCCAAATAGAATTAAAGAGAGAAATGCATAAATTGTTTTCCCTCATCGCCTTACTGAGCGAAAGCTCACGTCCTTATTTGTGGTGTAGGTAACGAGGTGATTATGCCAGGAGCTGTAGAAGAGGTCATTCCAGTGAAGCCTGCGGTAGGTCCGATAGAGACGCCAACAGAGTAGTAGTAGTACGACACTAAGTAATGAAGAAGAAGGAACTTAGTAAGGGCTAATGTCAATTTTTTTTTCTTTTTATGAACGTTAATTTTTCTTTATCGCCCTTACTTAAATATTATTTTGAATATTATGTATGCCTTATTTGGAAACTCAAAACCTTGATTCTTAAGTTTATGTTTTAAGTTCATTTTCCACTAAACTGTTAATCATAGTTCCTTGTTTTTCGTAAATGAAATTCCTTGTTTAGTTACGCTTCCGCAACCTTATATGAATGAACTTTTATATTGCTTCCGCAAAAATCTTAAGTTTCTCATTATTTAATGAATGATAAAATGAGCTTTTAGTAACGATCGGATTTTTGTACTATGATAATCCTTTTATGTAAAGATCCATTTTAAAAGAAAGATTTGACTCTAAAACTCGTTGTTTTAGTAATTAATAATGTACTTAAAATGGTTAATAAATTCGGGTCGTTACACCAAATCTTTTCTTTGCTTTATTAAATTTAATTTTTTTCTCCTTTTAAATATTCAATTTAATTATCTAATTATCTCTCAATTCCATTTCCAAATTAATTTTTCCTTAAATAAATATCTAATTATCCTTAATAAATTATATTACAAAAATCAAGATATTACACCACAGGCGTTCAGACTCATCCGGAACTATCCAGGTTTAGAATAGATTTAATGCGGACGAAGTAACTCACATCCGCATCTTCTGGAACCTCGTCCGTAACTCCACTACACAGAGAAGTTAGGACGTGAACCTCTTCCTAAGTCGTCCCCAGGCTAAGGGAGACGTGCAATGAAGTCCCTAGCATCGGGGATGTGAAGCAATGCACTTGCAGACTACATAATGCGTCTGTAGTGTCGTCCGCAAGCGTCCGAAAATGCCCTAGACAACCTTTCTCACACCTTTCCCACTTAATTCCTATCACATAACACTTTCCCCCAAAAATACACGTCACAAAACGACACGTATAAATACACGATGAGATTCCCCAAAAATTCCATCCTTCAATCGCATCGCGTATATGCGGAAAATGTTAACAAAATCACCCCTAAACTTAACGCTCTAGAACGCCTTTGGTAATACCCCGATAATTGTCCAACTTAAAAATTTGAGGTGTTACATACTCACACCCTTAAAATAAATTTCATCCTCAAAATTTGCACTTCCTAGCACTCTCACTAATGCCGACCTACACATTAAATCTCTTCTTAACTACCTCGTTTGATGACGTAGCTCCCTCTAGCGTTCCTAATACTTCGTTTATCTAGAAAATCTATTCCCTTCTTGCCTATCATTACCTGCTTGACTTAGTCCAATCTCGTCTCTTGCACCAAAAGTTGATCAAACTCTCGTAATTACTCACCACACTTTCGCTGCACCACTCTAATTACATCTATTCCAAGGAAAGAATTGCCTTAATCAAAGCCATTCTTCAACATCAAGAGCAAATATGGCAACTCTCTTATTTCCAATTATCACTTTATTCCAATAAATACTTTGCCGTTGCCGCTCCGCTCTCGAATCCACAACATTGATCTCCTAATTTGATGTTCCACATCAAATTTCTCCACCAATTCATATGAATACAACACCAAGAAAGAATCTCCACGTCCTTCTTTCCACCAAAAGACTCCTAACTTCATGTCAAACTCACCTTCCTTTACAATTCTACCTCTCAGTTCCTCCTCACTTTGTGACTTAAGACCTAAAACTTCCATTTTTCCTTCTAACTCCATGACCTTGGGCATACTCAAACGTACTCTCCATCATCAAATCCGTCCCTTCAAGCTTTCCCGAGTTATGAACTATACTGCTCCATGGCTAAGTTGGACGCATTTTGTCTCACTTCTCTTTTGTATCTATACTCGTTTCTGATTCGTTCTCAGTTCCTGTTCCTGTCTCTGTATCCATATCTGTTTCCATTTCAGTAGCTATTTCCGTATCTGTTCCCATTTCCATTTCCGTTTTAATTTCTGTTTTCGTATCTGTTCCCGTATCCATGCCCGTTTCTGTTTCTATTTCTGTTTATGTTTTCGTATCCGTATCTGGTTCTGTAACCCTTCCCAAAAATTCATTCCTGGAAGTTTGTTTTCGTTTCCATTTTCGTTTCTATCTCTGTATCTGTTTTCATTTCCGTTTTTGTTTTTGTTTCCGTCTCCGTTTATGTCTCCATTTCCGTTACCTTTTCCATCTCCGTTTCCATCTCCATCTCCGTTTCCATTTATGTTTCCGTTGCTATTCCAGTTTTTGCCCCCGTCTTTGTTTCTGTACTCTTTCCAAGAGAAGCTCAACCGATTGAATCCGTTTTTTGCCATACACTTGTGCAATCACGTTCTTGGTTACCTTGAATAGGTTCAAACCGAGATGGAGAACATAATCCAAGTCCGACATAAGCCTTATCACCCATTCAATCCATAATCCACTATTATTCCACATATGTCAGAAGCTGCCATCAGTCCAAGTTGGTCATACTACTTTAAACCTCTCATCCTAGTAGCAAATATAGCCTAGCGCGTTCTTAGTCAACTACCCTTCATAACACATTCTCATCCTTGTAGAGACAACCTTATCCTATCCAATAGGTTTCTCATCCAACTTTTTCACTATGGTCCGACTAAATTCCCCTTCTACTTCTAAGGTCAATACTAAGTGGGCAATATCGTGGGTTGGTGGGGTCTTATGCCTTCTACTACGACTTGGTCCTTAGTGTTTTTCTATTTCCGTAACCAACTTAAATGCTATCTAGTCCGTTTACCTATCTAATTGGTCTAACCCGTCGTTACCTAAGTGATTTCAGTTAGTTACCTAGTTTATCTAACTTTGCTTGAGATTCTCTTTTCACTTATTTTTCAAAATTTTTGGCAGAGTCTTCCTTGTTTTTACATTCCCCCAAATCTATAAATCCTGCATAAAAATCCCAAACAGTTGCAAAATATCATCATTCATTCATTCATTGAGCGTATTACGAATCCGAAATTTGAGCGACATCATTTACAACATATGAAGTACACCCGCTTAGCATACAATATCCAAAAGGTAGAGGGGTACATATCCAAAATATATCTAATTGCCACTAGGTTTGCTGGCTCGAGCCACCACAGTGTAGGTCAAAGAACTCCTTCCTTCTCCGGGTGAGACACTACCTGTGAAACCAGAGAATTTTCAAGAGTAAACTCTACGTGTGAATTTTTCGCATTAATGTTTGGTCTTGATTTTGGAAAATTGACTCAAATTTTTGTGTAGCGGACACATGTGAAATTTTTGTCATATCAAATCGGTGAAATTGGATATTTTCGAGCGATTAAATAAATTAAGAATGGAAGTTAGAAAATTAAAATATCGTTGTCGATTTGCGTTTGGAGTGAATCGAGATTTAATTCGGAAATAAAAAATTCTCGAATGGAAAATTCAATTAAGAAACAAAATTAAAAAATTAAACTGGATCAGAAAAAAAAAAAGTTGTAAAACAACTTGTGGGATAAGTTATTTAATGTATAGAGTTAATGTCTTATTTATATATTAAATTGATGAGTTAGGAAAATAATTGAAAGGATGGAAGTTTATTTAAATAAGGAGGGATTTTAAAAGGGGGGAAAGGACACGTGTACATTAAACAAAGAGAAGAGGGGTTTAAAGTAAGGAGAAGAATTAAAAAAATGAAAAGAAAATTGTTGGAAAATGAAAGGAATAGCGTGGCAGATTTGGAGTAAAATAAAGAAGGAAAAAAATAATTAAAGGAAAGAAGTAAATGAAATTTTAAAAGAGGAATAAAGGGAAGCAGGGGATGGATGCGAAGAGATGAAAGAAAGGGAAATAGGGCTTCCCCATTTTGGCTTTCTGTTTCATTCGGCCGACAAAGAGAGTCTTTGCAAAAGAGAGGCCATTCGATCGAGAGAGGGGCTTCGCCGTTTGCCGGAGGAGAGTAACCCAGACGAGTGGGCGATTCTGGCGGGAAGGCGAGCAGCGACTGGACGACAACGGCAGCTCGCGAGCGTTGTTCGGAAGAGGGAAACCCGAACATTCCGAGTGAGTGTCTGCCGAGGAGCTCTGCGAGCTCGAGGCGAAATCGGGAGACATTAGCCGCTTTGTCTGAGGGTTCCTAGAAAAGTGACTTTTTTGGACGAAAATGGCAGCTCAAGCCGAGCAGCACATTTCGGCATTCTCCGATTCAAGGTGAGCAAAATCGATTCTGTCCTGATGGATTTTTCAAATGAATGGTTTCATTTTGGTTTTAGATTCTGAGTTCGATTTTATGGATGCCATGGAAACTGATGCTCTGATCATTTTGGTTTGTTTACTGTCTTAATAATGGGTTCAATGTTAAGGTGTTGATGCTGGATTTTGTTTGGAATTGCCTTGAGTGTTACCTTGTTTACCTTTCATTTAAAGAATCGTGAAGAGAAATAATCAGTTGGATGTATTTAGTTTTGCTCACGGATTGGGGTTGATGACCTGAGAATAATGATATGTTACCTGTGTTGTTTCTGCTCTATTTGATGTGGTCATCTAAGAACTCTTAGATTTACAGAAAGAGGCCCAAAAAGATTACTCATGTTTCATTGTTGTTCGGTTAGGCAGCTCTGCATTAAAAAGGGGCTTTGCATAGGTTGAGGACTTGACAAATTGAGTTATGGATTGAGGTTCATGCTCTCGAGGGTGGTTTGGCTACTTGGTTGAGATTAATTGAGGCTACATTGTTGTTATGAAATCTGAGAAGTTTAGTCTCAAGTCTTGCTTGGATACTGTTTTAGAAGCTGACATGATCATATTGGATAAACGATGGTTACTAAATATTAAAGTTGAGAATTACATCTCCATGTCTAGTTCTATTTTGTGAACTGTGGATGGAATGATATTGGGGATTTGTTAATTAGTGAGTTGAAGTTCTATAAAAATGATAAATAGAGTGTTGATAGGCGTTAAACTTAATTCTGGTATAGGATTTTATTACTCAATCATCAAGATGTATTTATGAGATTTTCCCATATTTGATGTGTTGTAGGCTCGAGCGAGTTTGAGGATTTCGAGCTGGTACTTACGGTTGCTGTTCCTTTGTATGAGGAAGGACCGCTAACCAAGTAGGGACTTTATACTTAGTTGCTTGCATTGCATTGCATAGTTTTCAAAAATAAAACTCTATTTTGTGGATTACCACAAATGAAAAACTTGATGGGTACTATTCGACAGCACGTCAGCTTTTCATACTATATATATGTACAAAAGTTTTACACATTTACTTTGTGCATTGGATTTCATGTTTTTATATGATGATTATAAACTGTTTGGGCTGAATCCTCCTGACACTTTGTACGGTCTCGGCGTTAAAGTATCAAGGGGACACCCCCAATACATCTTCTACTGCGTGGACATGTTTTGTTTGCGCGCTATGTGAAATAGGAGACTTTGGGAAGATGTTGATAGCTTCCGTGGGTTGCAAATCCCTAAACCTGATCAGGGTGTTTTTTTTTACGGGTATAATCTCGCAGAGCGTGCTTGCAAGCCACCTGGATGATGGAACCAGTCTACGGATCGCCGTCATTTTTCTTCCTCTTGCCTCATGAGTTGTTGCTTGCGTTAAAGGCCGCCTTTCTATGCGTTTGTTCGGAGGATTCCTTGAGTGACCCTCCTTTTTCACGGACTACGATTTTTGGTATAAAACACGATGAGAGTATTTAAAACTATAGTCGTCTATGTATACAACCATGTTATTTTCTAAACCTCGTAGGAGGCCTTCGAGCCTGATTTCCTTGAGACGAAAAGGATTTAAATGTTTTATTAAAATGTGTATGTTTTCCCGAAACTCATGGTTTTCAAGAAAATGTAAAACAAGTTTTACACATTCATAGTATTTAGTATAAATTCCATACTGAGTTAGTCACTCACCCCAATCGACTTATTTTTTCCCAGGTTAGAGTTTCAGTTGAAGGCTTTACTACTATTTTATTTCACTTCCCTAGTTGAACTCTTATTTATCGGTAAGCGTAACGAGGGATGACTTTAACTTTTGATTTAGATGACTATAAAAATATCTAACTTGGTTGTTGGATTTTCTAGATTGTATGCACAATATTTATTTGGACGTTAAAGTTGATTAATTTTGCATTATTAATTATTCTCGCAATCACTATAAAGACCGTGGCTCATCACAAATGGGTCACGGCTGGGTATTTATACAAGTCTTCCGCAACAATTTAACTAGCCTTGGGCTGGGCGATCGGGTCTTCTACGAAGACCGGGTCGTTTGGCTCGACGTTTCTGTCTGGCCCCCTTCCAGGTCGTGACACTACAAAGTCGTATGTCCATACTTCCTACAATGGTAGCACAACCCCGTCTCAACCATACCCTAGAATGCATCTTGGCACACTGAGGACATGGCCCATTCCGCGATGACGCAACCGTGACCTCTTTGGCGACATTACTCACTCGAAGATGCTTCTCGTTTTCCCTTTGCTCACTGGCCTCACTAGGCCTCTTGTTCCTCCTAATGCTAGGTCCTTCCTTCCTCATTCGGCATTGACAAAAAGTCTTCTATGAACTGTTCCTGGGATGTCCTCATTCCTTTCACTAAGTCGTTCACGAGTCGGAACTGTCTCTCCATGAAGTGCATTACCTGACTAATTATCTCAATTATGCTCTTCGATCCTCTCTTCATGTTATACCCTAACAATGCATTCACAAAAATAGGATAAGGAAATCGTGCGTTAGTTAAAGTATTAGGAAGTATACTTACAGTGATGAAGGATTTTCCACGTCGAGGTTTGTGTTGGTAGGCAGGCTACCTTACTTAGTCTGACTTTTACAAAATCGTTTTACTCAATAAATGTATCAGAGCTCGTTGAAAACATAGTAAAACAAAGCAAACGAGCTATGGACTTGGTTTTAAAAATGATCAGAGTAGCTTACGAAGAAATATTATTTTTAAAACCTCTGCTCTGATACCAACTGTAAAGACCTGATTATTTGTAAATCCTTTAAAATACGAGAAAATTAAAATTTCAAAAGACTAATCAGAGCGCGCCTAAACCAGACTGCTACCAACCGTTCATAAAACTCGTTTTTTTTATAAAAATCCACTAAATAAAACTTTGTGGAAGCGTTATGAAATCATTGCGGAAGCATAATTAAATGAGAAGAAATACGATACACTTGAAAATATTGCGTTTAATAAATGAAACTTGTAATTAAACACCCTTTAATTACAATTTAGAAAACTTAATTAAACCATCTTTATGCCTGGCTGGCCACGGACTCTCTCGCGCGTACAAATCCATCATCCCCTATTTTTTATTATTCGTTCATCTTTTCATTACTCCTAGTCTGTGCATTGGTTTCACGTGCAATACCTACACCTAGACCACAAGCAACTGTAAGCCCAAAGGCTTAGCAAGGAAAAAGAGCTTAATGCAACATGAATGCCACTCTTTAGTCCAAAGGCTGAGCAAGGAAAAAGAGCTAATCTAGTTTGTTTCTATTATATCTTGAGTTTCCAAATGGTTCTTGAGTTGAAATTTTGATATATTCATTATGAGCTTGTTGTTATAATGTCCACCAATTACAGTTCTTGTTCATGTCTGGTTTGGGAGATATTTCTGTTTGAAAACTGGTTGGTTAGAATTTCACAGTTTATTGTAGCTGATTCCTTCCTAGTGCTTCTTGAGATACTTGGAGCACATCAGAAATTCAACATGCTAATTACATGCTACGATTCACTAGTCAATTTACATGTACAACAAGTAATTATCAAAAATTAACATGTTTGGCTTCGTTATTTAGTAACTAAATAAATAGTTAAACTAGTTACTCTACAAAAATTACACAATAACAGCAGGTAAAGAAGTAACCACAAGAATAAAAGTAACACGACATATAACATTCTAAACCCATTCTCAGACTTCACACGATTACTTAGCCTTTATTTATTCCTCTTTCATTTCACTCTTTCATTTCAACTATCCCTATCACTACCAATTGTAGGAACCTAACACAACACTTCAGGGAGTTCATAGAGCTAGCAACAAGCAAGCAAATCAGTTACAGTAAGGAATTCAACACTACTCTAAGGCAACAACATACTACTAGCAGTAAACATTTTAAGGCAATTAACGTACTTATCAACTAACATTAAGCAAATATTAGCACTAAACACACACACTTGCATGCGGTGTGGGGCCTCCAAATGGCCAAGAATGTACTACTTCGACTTTTTAAGTGGGTTAACTATCGGGGTATTACAAAGAACGTACTCATTAGATAATAATGAGGGAAATAACGGGAAATTAACGTAATCAAAATAAAATAAATATTAATTTAACAAATTGAAATGTATATGATAATTTGAGATTTAAAATGTAAAGGATTTAATTAATGAAAATTAAGAGGATTTAATAAGTTAATTAATTGGGGAGTTAATTAATTAATTGAAATAATTTAGAGAGGAGTTAAAATGGGGAATATGTTGTGATAACTGAATCGGTTCAGTTGGAGAACCGATTCAAGCAATTCAAATGGCCTTCGGCCATTTGTTCAAAAGAGAGACAGAGAGAGGGAATGCGAGCAGGGTAAAGCAGAGAGCCTGATAGGAGGAGGAGGGAGACGGAGACGAAGACGAACGGGGAGCGACAAACGCTGGGAACCGCGAGGTGACGATGAAGGTCAGGCGAGCTCGGGAACGACTCCTTCACGGCAAGCGTAGCGGGTCGCGATGGTGAGCTTCGGCGTCGAGTTGGGGGTGCGAATCCAAGTGCTTCTCGGCGATGGGATGGCGATTGTGAGACGGACGGCGGCGGCAGCTCAGTGTTGGGTGCTGCGGGGTTCGACCTCGAGTTCTCGAGGCCTTTAGTCGTGGGGGGTCCTCAGGTTGGTGTTAGAACTGGACCAGCCAAAGGCCATGGTCCAATTGGTTCAAGGGAGAACCGAGTCCTCCTTCTGATGCGTGTGCTCCAAGCCGACAGGGAGACAAATTGGACATTGTAGTTGTGGATCGCAGGGATAGGTGTTGAGTGCCTTAGTCTAAGGCTAAGGTGAGACAGTGGGCAGGGGAGGGTATGGGTACCCTCTGGGAGACGTTGAAATGCAGTGGAGGAGGAGTGATTGGAGAAAGACAGTGGGCAGAAGATAATTATTGAATAGAAGAATGTTGATGGATATGTGCTAGTTGATTTATGTTAACGAATGGTGAAATATTATCTTGGTGATTAGATAAATACTCTAAGCTTAGTTTGTATTGGTTATGCTTTGAGAATGTTATCTTGATTGTTTTGACCATTGGAGGAATGACCCATTAGTGTTGGAATTTCTTGGTTGCTGTTGTGATGATGCCTATGTTGGATTTCAATTTCTTGGTTACACTATGTTTGGTTGTTGTTTGTCAGATTGGATTATGTCATGTTCCTGTGATAAATTGATTTTAGAGAATAATAGAAATATAGGTTTGATACACTGTTTTGGTAATTGGTTTTGTTTCGATATTGTTGTTGAGAAATTGTGTTATGCATTTAATTGTTATTGACTGGATATTTCTTGAACGTGGGTCGTGCTCTTTGTGTGGATAAATGTCATTTCTTTTAAATATTGTTGAATGAAAGAATTCTGTTATGTTGGAATATTTTATTTGGATTGGATGTTACTGCTCTGTTGATTTTATTAGAAGCGTTGATCATTGGTTATTTGCTAGGTTATGATCGTTGGTTGTTTTCATGTTAGATGTTGTTTCTATCAAATTAGAATAAATTGTTGAGATGAAAATATGCTCTATTAATTATAGTTACGTAATGTTAGTTATGTATATTATGATTGTTACAAACTAAAATGGGTTGAGACTTTTAATTGATTATTGAAATTGGACTCGCTGCATGAATGACTATTGAGATATGAGGAAATTGCTATGTGAAGCTTATCCATGAATTATCGAATCTTATTGATTTGCAATTTAGTTATAGCTTAATGTTCGTCGTATTGTTACAATGGAACGTTGATATGCTGAAATTGGTTAGTTAATCGGTTACGTAGGTTGATCTATTAGTCTAATGTTTATGCTGGTTAATATCAAGCATAATGTATTATGGGAATGTTGTGAGATTTAAGTGAGTGTTATACATGTTGGTAATGCTTTAAATGTTTGGGTGATTCAACTGTTGTTTTGTTATGATGAAATGTAATGAAATGCGTTGGTTGTTGTTGTTGGCTGTTTACGGTTGTCTTGATTTGGTTTATAAATGATGCTCTCTGTTTGACAATGTACTATTGTTGGGGTTGGTTTGATAGTCATGGGTTGGCTAGTTGTCCTCCATTTTAGAATATTGTTATTGGGATGGTTATATTCCATGTTGGGCGGTGATGGGTTCCATGGACTATTACGAGTTTAGTTGGGATTAGAATAGGAAACTAGTAATAATTTAAGTGTTACTAAATTATGAAGGTACAAAAAAGAGAAGAAGAGGAGAAGGGTAACAATGAACAACTACTGCGCATTAAGCTTCGAGGTAAGGAATTAGGGGTGTTTTGGCCATTGAGGCCCTACACCACAAGTAGTGTGCGTGACTTGAGTTTGTTCTTGGTGATTGTACTGTTGTTAGTTTCCCTTAGTTTCATGTAGTTTATTTACTGCTATTAGCTCCCTTAGTTCTCGTAATTTTTTTACTGCAATCATAAGAATGAAAATGTTTAGAGAATGCTTAGATAAATGAAATGTTTAGACGTAAGGAATGCTTACTGAAAGTTTAAGGAAATAATGAACTACTATGATATTCTGCTAAGCAGCATGAATTAGCACAATTAACTAAGCAGCATGTTTGGTTCTTTAAGCATGTTAGTTAACTAATCGAGTATGTAAATGTACGAGGATAATTAAGTAAATTAATCGCCTAGAATGATAAATGTAGGAAGCATGTAAACGGACTAAGAAACTAATTAAGATATTTTAATTAGAATGATAAATGCAATTGATTAACTTGAGCATGTAATTGAATAAAATAAGCATGGTTAAACCGTCTAGGAAAAAAAAAAGCATCTAATTCACTTTAAGCATGTAATTGATTAGGATAGTCAACGAGATCATTAATTAAATGATAGTCAATCAAATTATTAATTAAAGCATGTTAATTAACTAGAGTAATTAACTAACGCAATTAACTGAGCATGGTAATTCACTAGAACAATTAACTGAAGTAACCAATTGAAGTTATAAATCACCTAGGGCAATTAAGTAGAATAATCACTTAGAATGACAAATGTAGGAAGCATGTAAACAGACTACAAAGATAATAAATGTAATTAATCCTTGAGCACGTAAATTAATTAGGATAACCTACTAGATTAACAATCATAACTCGAAGTGAGCATGGTAACTAATTAGGATATTTACTTAGCATGATAAGTGTAATTAATTGTTAAGCATGATAGTTAAATAAATTACTTGCCGGTTTACTGTACTTGTATGCATTCGCTGTTTCAATTTCATATTGCACTTGTTTTTGTCATGCACAGTATTTCCTTCCATTATATGCTTTACGTTCGTCATACGCACATTCAATTACAATTTCATTTCTTTATATTCGCACTTCAATTTCTATGAACGTTACGTTAGAAGCATCATGCATCATGATAGGTTAAGAATGTATGAGCATGCATCATGATAATAGAAACTAATAGGGAGTGCCACGGGGTGGTACGCAAGCATGCATAAGTGAGGAAAAAGTTAAGAAAAAGTAAAGAAGAAGAAAAGGGAATTGGGAGTGGATGGGTAGCGGATATAGTTTGTAAACTAGGCGTAGCCCCTCCCTCGTAGGGTACGGGAGTTCTTGTTTACTTAGAAGATAAAAGAAAAGGCTATATCCGTTACGCCATTACACGAGAAAAACTTCCCAATTCCAGCTCGAGGTACGAGTATGGAATAATGGAATAATAAAATGGAATTATGGATCAAAAGGGATCAAAATAAAAAGTAAAGTAATCAATGGACTAATGACTTAATGAAAGGATTGGTTGGGTTGCCCCCATTCCAAAATGGACTAAAGAGTTGCATTCATATGCATAGAACCCTTTTTCTTACTGAGTCATTAGGCTCATGTATTACTTGTGGTGTAGGTACAAACGACAAACAGATAATAAGCAGATAAAGAATAAATAATATAAAGGCAGGGATGATGGGTTTGCATGCACGAGGGAGTCCGTGGCTGGATAGGCATAAAGATGGTGAAAAGAGGAGAAAATTTAATTAAATTGAGTTGGAAAAAATCGTATTTAAATGTTTAGTTTTCTTCAGTTAAATTGTATTTACGCTTCCGCAACGTTTTACATTAATGGTTTTGATTTAACGCTTCCGCATAAGTTTTACCAAATGGAGTTTTATAATGAGTTTATGAACGATTGGTAGCGATCCGAACTTAGGTGGTCTCTGATTTGTTTTAAAAAGGAAATTTCAAAATTTCATGCATTTCAAGGAATTACGAAAATCTGGGTCGTTACAAAGACACCCCTAATCCCTTAGGAATTTTGAAGAATCACACATACACAAGGGTAGCTCTCCACTCCAGTCACGACTCCCAACTCACACAGCAGCACTTCACAGCTCCCACATCAGCTCACATTTCTAACTTCCTAACTCACCTTACGAAGCTGACTTCACCCAGTTAACCCACTACTCTCACTCACTCACAGAGAAGTCCTCATGTAGGGGAAGAGAGGACTTCTCGCAACAAGAGAAATGCTAAACATAAAATGGAAGATGGAGGGGAGAGAAGGGAGATATTACTTGGAGAGGGAAGGGATACCATGAGTACCTAAGGGTAGAGAGGGAGATGGCTGGCATGGGAGAGACGTCCAGCTATGGCATAGGTGGTAATTTTTTTCACCCATGGAGAGGGGAGGTCGATTCTGTCGGCTATCCTGCAATTTTCTTACGATTTTCCTCCATTTTCTATCATTTTTCTCAGTATTTTAATCTTAGGTTCTGGGCTATTTCGGATGGGTGCGAATGCCTTGGTTTCTTTCGCATTCGTCCGCAAGGTTAAAATATCACAGGCTTATCAGAGGATTTCGGATGAGAAGATGCGTCCCCATCTTGTTTGTACCGTTTGCAAGTGACTTGCAAACGACAAATCATGTCTGCACATGGCATCTGCGTGTGACTTGAGTTTTCGGGAAAAAGGGTTCAAAGTGAATAGTGAATTGAAGTAAACTTTTGAGTGATGAGGTGAAGTTAATGGATGCCTGCTGTTGTTGGGAGAACATCCGTTGTGAGGAGATGACATCGTAGTAAAGAGAAGATATGCTTATTGTCGCGAAAAGGTAGGCATCCACCAATGGGAAAGTGTTTGTGGAAGCAAATAAATTCGCGAAAAGAAAGCTTCGTGAGATGAAAATGCCATTTCAAAGAGAAAATACAGGAGATGATGTGCAACGGAATGAGTTTAGGAAAGAATAACTTGTGCGGTCAATCAGCTGAAGGGGTGAACAAATGGTGGCTTCACAGATTCAAACATCTGTTGCTTTATAGGTGAATAGTGGTTGACGGCTGCAGATTGGAGATCAACCAGTCGAAGAAATTTCTATATTTGCTGCAAAACCCTTTAGAAAAGCGATGACTTTAGAAACCCATAGCTTCCTAAATATAGAAGCTTTCCTCACAAAATTTGGTAGCAACCTTTTCAATGAAGTAAGAATATCCCCTCTGAAAATAATGCTAAAAATGCCACAAATATGGAAATATGCACGAATGAATTAGATTGGCCGAAAATATGAAGAAATCACAACTTGCATCTTCGTATGGAAAACTCCATCAATAAAATTCTTCTTGAAAGTTGAACACCACTTCATACATTCATCTTCAAAAGAATAAGAACACGGATGCTAATAAGAAAGAGTACTCAACTCAGAAAGTAGCCTCAATTGTGACATGACACTACAACTCCGGATGAACACATCGAAGGGAGGAAAAGCAATCACTCCAAATTCAAAAAACAAAGCAAAGTTTTAATATACAACTCAATGTCTAAACAATCACGCAAGGTAGCTTTAAATAGCCACTTATGAACTATATAGAAGTAACTAAAAAGAAAATAAGGTTAATACTCGGCCATACAAAATACAATTTGGCGAATTACTATACTAGGTTTTAAGCAACTTAACTAAATGTAAATTGCTTAAATTAACTCTAATTTCTTCTTCTCCAAGTCTTGATGAATTTTGGAAGCTATTCATTCTTCAAACTCGACCACTTGGGATGGTTTCCATAACTTAACTTGCTTTGGCCTTTTTTGATCCTCAATCTTGGATTCTTTGGTTGCTTTTCATCACAAAACATGTGTGGGCTTCCTTTGGTTTTCATAAGATGGTGACTCCTGCATTTGGGCCATTAATGTGTTACCTTCCAAAAAAGTAAAAACGTTAGTGTTAATGAGTTTTTGGACCCTAACTCTTGTGATTTGACCTAGTAGTTCTTCAAGAGAGTTAGTGTAAGTGAAAGGAAGTTTGTTAGTGGAAGACAATCAAAGTGAAAGACTCTATCATTTCGAAAAGAAATGCTAGAAAGTCAGTGTCAATGTAAGAAAACTCATCCGCGGTAGAAAGATGAAGAGAGCAACAATGTTGTACTAAAGGAAGGAATGTTCAATGCAGAAAGAAACGTGATTGCAGTAGACAAATAAAGTGTGGAAACATTGTCATTTTAACCAAAGGAATTGGTAAAACAGTGGAAATCGAGAAAGCATAGATGTCTGAATAAGGAAGCACATCCAGAGGAACATCGAGGGATTGAATGATTGGTGTAGCTGAGCGAATATTCTTTGAGAATATCCTCGGTGAATACACATGTATATGTTGCGGCAGTTCGTACTTCTGGTCTCAAAAGATTGTGAATTAAATGATAGGTCTTATTGCTTTGTTTGACTAGCAATTTAGGAGCCACCTGGCCATTTAACTTGATGAGTAAATACTCATAAAAATGCAGCAAAACCAATGACCCCTCATCTGAAGGGTCGCGACTGATCGACTAGCAGGGGTGTACCAATGCACACTCAATAAATTTTTGGCTCAACAAAGTTGAGAATTTGACAGAGTATTATGCAGAATCTATAGAGGTAGAGATTGCATGTGTATGACCAATCAGCTTACACCACAAGGTGCTAGGAAGTTATATGTGATTTCTTTTACATTATTATCTATGTCGTCTTGAGGATATGATGCTTTACTTGCTGCGATTGCTTTACATTCAATAAATTTGTGGATATGATGTTTTGCTTGCTGTGATTGTTCTATATTCAACAAATTCAAGGATATGATGCTTTGTATTTCAGAATACTTTTCTTCTGATAATTCAAAGACTTGTTGCTCTATAATTTGTGGTGATTAAGAATATGCTATCTATTTATGCTAAGATGTTGCTCACTGTTTACTGTAATAGTGATTTCTAGAGGATGTGCTAATCTCTATAGTAGATGCTTTATACTTGTATTGACTTTGAGTATAAGAAAGATAAAGTGATAATGAATATATGTAAATGGGTATGGAGGATAAGTTCTTTTAGAGGTGAACGAATGGGTACATAAGCCTGTTAGTTTGCTTTCGAATGATGTCGAGACAGACCAACCAAAAGTATTTGGTCATTGTGAATAGATGTAAATGCCCTTGTTTATAAAACTTATTTTGTAGTAAATTCTTGTGATATATATATTTGTTTCTTTAAAACCATCATACTAAAACAATGTTGCTTAAATTCTTTTGCGATAAAGTAATACCTTTAAAACCAACCACTAAATCGTGTATTCTTAAGATCTTTGCAATGAAAGATTTAACAATTAAAATACATTTCTTGTCAAAGCTCGAGTTTTTAGCAGTCCTTTATAAATCCATAAAAATACACATTTAACAAAACAATAAAAGAAACCATGAAAGTTACTCAACAACCACCAAGTCTTCATCATTAGCAAGCTCTCTCAGCGTGATTTGGCATTTGCCTTTTCTTCTGTAATATCCATACCTACAATGCAAGGTTCATTTACAAGTTTAAGAATTAGCAAGTAATGCATGTGACCATGAACATAATATGACGTGACACTTGTTTTTTTTTTCTTTCTTTTCTTGTCTTTCTTTCTCTTTTCTTTTCTTTCACTTTTCTTTCACTTTTTAGATATGAGTAGGCTCTGTAGTGGCGCACATACTACTTTTCTCAACCCTTTTGGAAAAGTCTCTAGCCTTTATGAAGATAGACTCCACCCTTTTGGGAGTCCTCGATTAGCTGCTGTGCAATTTAATGCACAGCGACCTAGATGACCTTTGTGCTTGTCAATCTCGAGTTGCGCTGGAAACAAGCTAATGAGCTAATATCCCACTTGCCCACCCTTTTGGGGTAGCTTATCCCTAGTCACCATTTATATACATTTTATCTCTTTCATTTCTCTTTAGATCTTTGGATATGAGTAGGCTCAACGGGGGGCACACACTACTTTTCTCCACCCTTTTGGGAGAGTTTCCAGCCTTTGTGAAGATAGACTCCACCCTTTTGGGAGTACTCTATTAGCAGTTGTGCAATTTAATGCACAGTGACATAGGTGGCCCTTGTGCCTATCAGTCTCGAGTTGTGCCGACAACAAACAAACTAGTTAATGTCCGACCAGCCCACCTTTTTGGGGCAGTCTGTCCTCAGTCACCATTTATATACATTTTATCCTCATTTTATCTTTGTTATATGCTGACTCATACATGAACATACATCATAATACAAAAAGAACATTTCCACATAATATGTAACTATCAAACTATAGCAACAATAAATCCTACACATGCTCAACAATTATGGAAAGGCAGCAACAGAAATTTTCCAAGACCAGAACAACATCAATAAAGCCTACAAAATATGCCCCCATCATCATATCTAACAAAGAAGTCCAAATAAATTATCATCCTCAACAATGCCCTTCAAAACAGTAAGTGAAATAAACAATAAAACTCAATTCAACAGTTCATTAATCTCAACGACATCTATTAAAAACAGAACCGAAATAAGGCACCACAATGCAAATCAACCAATTTTATCCTCAACAATGTCTTTTAAAGTTGTAAGTGAAATAAGCAGTAAAACCCAACTCAAGAGTTCATTATCCTTGACAACATCTATTAAAAATAGAACCGAAATAGGGCACCACAATACAAATCAATATATTTTATCCTCAACAATATCCTTCAAGCAGTAGGTGAAGTATAGAACATAATAAGCTTAAGAGAGAGCTATCCACATCATGGATCAGTAAAGCAGTAAACAAAATTAAGAGCAGAATAAACTTATTCAACAGGGCTACCATCTTCCACAACATATAAGACCTCTATAATGCCAACTAAGCAGTAATTAGAATAAGTAACAAAACCAAAGCATAGAGCATAAACCTCCTACAACATCCATCAAGCAAGAACCAATATACAAACCCGAACCTAATCAGCGAAGCAGTAGCTCTCAATATATGACTACCGGGCATGAACCAAAAAAGTAGAATGACAAAGAAAGCTCAATTGAACATCATTCTCAACGATGTCCATCCAGTAGTAACAAAAAATACAGAATAAAACTCGATTTACAGAATATAAACATCGTCAGTGTTCACCAAGCAGTAGCCAAGAATGCAGAAGAAAACTCAAAGAACGAAACATAAAACCTCAGAAATGTCCATCAAGTAGTAGGAGCAATGGAAAACAACATCCCCTAATACCTTGCATTGCAGGGCTGATAAGGCCAAAACACATACGATAGAACTTATAGTAATCGAAAGAAAAGGTAGAAGCAGCTCCTTGGTTCGACTTGTGCACTCGCTCGCGATAAAAAATGCTCGACTGATCGTAGCTCCCATTTGTGTACTCACCGGCTAGCATAACAGTCGTCGTCTATTACCAAAATTATCTACTCAATACCTCTTATTTGTAAGGACCTTTGCCTAGTCATCCCACTGTTTACACAGCCGACGCGTCACGTTACTTACTCGACGGTCCTCATACGATTTTTCCCATAGCCCTTCCTCCTCTCCCTTTTATCTCCTTATTTCTTTTTCTTTTCCCACCAAATAATTCTAACTTAAATTTCCAAAAATGCCCAATCTCCAATCCCTAGCTTTTCTTCTTTATTCATCCATTTCTCATTTTTCTTATTTTCTATCACAATCCAAGTCGCTGACATCTCCCATAATTTTCCCTTTTAATATTCACTAAAATAAAATCTAACCCTTCTTCCCATTTTAATTATTATAATCTCACAATATTTTTTCTAAAATATCTCTTCTCTTTCCATTATTACTAATACTTCCTATGCTAATAATAATCACGTCATGAAATCCCATAATTTCCTATTTAATTTCAATAATTATAAAATAATATATGCTACTAATAGGTCAATCTGAACTTTGAATGATATCCTTAATCATTTTAAAACTCGTCCACATAGAATTTTGGTCGTTACCATAGATGTGCATGACAACTAATAGAGGAGTCTTGAAGGTGTGAGTCGTTCTCCCAAAGGTGTAAGACAGTCTCCCAAAGGTGTGAGACTAGTAGTGGTGTCCCATTGCCAACCAACCCTACTCATTCTTGGAAAGAGAAAGAAAATGAACAATACATAAAAGAAAGAAAGTGAAAGAAAATAAAGGAAATTGATATTCTGTCATGACATGAATACATTTAGTTACTATGATATTTATGTAACGCTTTAGTTGCATATATAAAGAATTCGACATGAATTTTACTTTAAGTTCTCTACTTATAGTTTGAACATTGTGGTGTAAGTATCAATGTTAGTAAGGATGACTTTGCTGATGCAGCTAAACAGATAAGTTTTCGTGAGTGAGTTTTGGAGATTGTTTAGGTATATTTGACTTGTGGAGGTTTAGTTTAATAAAAAATGTTTTCATGTATTTTTAATTATGGACATTATTATTGATGATGTAAAGATATGATTTTGTGGATTCCTAGACTCTTTTATTAATGTTGGATTTTTATGTTTAATTATTATTTTTTGCTGCTATGACTTTTAAGTTAAAATTATTTGAAGTATTTGTATTATTTTATAAATAATAATAATAATTTTAAAAGATTAAATTTTGGGTCGTTATAGTAAGTCTTCTTCAGTAAGGGTTTTGTCAAAGATATTGAATGACAACAACACGAACTTGTTTCTTGGACTTTGAAATAGTGTGTAGTGTTAAAAGTTTCATTTTCTTCTTAATCGACTCTCTATTTAATGTAAAGAAAATAGAGCGTGTTGGAGAGGTTAGAAAAATTACGAACTATGCTAAAAACTACAAGTGATGTGGATTATGTTTGTCCTTTGACCTATATCACAAAGTGCTTGGGTAAGGTAGTTTGATGGTGATATTTTTCTGTGATATCTATGGTTGTTGTTTCAGGATATGATTTTGGCTTGTTGTTTATTGTCTATGATGAAACGAGAATTAAAGATATGATATTTGTTGGTTGTTTACTACTTATGTTAATATATTGTTGAGGGTTTGTTCATTGTTTTTGTAAGTTAAGATGAGACTTTTTGAAAATATGTTACTTCTAGGATCATGCATGTAAGATTTATTTTATGGTACGTGTATGTTTCATGCATCATGAAAAGCGTTTTCATTAAGAAAGATAAGAAAGAATGAAAGACTAAAAGACGGATTGAATAAGTGTAAATAGTCATTGTGTGCAAGGTTTGAGTTGGTTGTCCTGCATGAGGTGGAGCTAATGTTGAACTCTCTTCCCTATATTAAATTACCCACAATGGTAAGACTGTTAAGTGAAAGAAAAATAAAATAATGAATGACTGAAAAAGACATCATTTTTACATGTTGCATCTTATATTCTTGTTTTATATGTATCTTTTACTGAGCATTAGGTTAATAGGTGAACTTTGTAATGTAGGTGATGATGAACTTACAGAGGAACCTGAGGATGTTAATGAATAAGGATAGCGGTTGATGAAAGATTCTTATGGAGAGAGTTAAAGTGTTTTCAAAGTGAAATTGACCTGTGGATGAAGACTTAAAGAAAATAAATTGAAGAAAAATCTTTTTATTTTAATTGTGTTTTATTTTATATTTAGATTTAAGTTAAAATATTTTAAGAATATTTATGTTGGATTTTATCACATTGATTTATTTTAAAGATTTTTGCTTTTAATAGTTTTAAAGGTATGATTTTTATGAATGGTTTTTGAAAAAACTACTTGAAAAACTATTTTAAATTTACGGGACGTTACACTAAGACCTCAAGATAAGTAATGTTGCATGTGTTTGGCCTTTTGGTCTACATCATTAGATGCTAGGATGATATTGTTTGCTAATGTGTAGTGATACATGTGATGACATAGTTGTAGGATAATGTTGTGATGTTTGTGATAATGTTAGTTAATATACACAATATATCAAATAATTTCCTATTTTCTTGTGATGTAGGCCATAATAGGCCAAAAACATGAATATCTCTTACCTTGCTCCTTATGGGGTTCCAACACTTAGAGTATCCTCTTGAACAACATCTTCATAAGCAATAACATTCTCATCCATGACTATTTAACATTCCTTGCACAAAAGTACATATATACACAGTCCATTATGCTACTATATATGGTTTTTCATTCACTTTCAAGTATCCATAACTTTCTCCATACTTGTCCAAATTCATTAATTCCAAATCCTATTTCCTCCTTAATGTGTCCTAATAAACATTTCCATTTGGTATAAACATAAAATGTCCAAGTAGATAGACAACAATAATCAAATATCATAATCACCAAGTTTCACCATTTTTCTCCATCTTTTACTCATTCCTTCCCACTAAATTCCCATAACTTCACATATTTCATAAAATCATAAAAGAAATCTTCCATACCTTTGAATTTTTGTAAGGGAAAAAGGGAGAGCATAAAAAGCCTTAGGGAGAGATGTCCTTCATCAACCTTAGGTTTAGCTTTCCTTCAAGTCCATGAGGTATCTAATCACTCATCTACCAACCTCACGTAAGAGGTGTTTCCTCCCCAAATTATGACTGGTAAGGCACCTTTCATCTAGCCAATTAAAACATAACCTCAACTGACTCTTTGTCTTATCGGTGGACCACTATTTCTAAACCAGCCAACCACAAACCTTCCATAGGCACAATTTTCTATGAATTGCAGAAATTTTGGTTGACCACTCCTTCACTGGTCTACCACAAATCTACCCAAGAGCTTCCATTTTGCCATTTGTTGAAATTCTTGTATACCACTCATTCATTGGATGACCACTAAGCTCTTCAAGAGTAAATTTACTTAAGTTCTAACATCCAACTTCCATTTCCATCCTACCATCAATTCCTCCTTAACAACCGACATCCCATCAAACTATAATCTCCATCAAACTAACATCAAATTACCAAACATTATTATGAAAAAATATTATACTTACAACGATAAAATTTTGAGAATTACAATATATGTATGTACATATATACGTATATGTATATGTATATACGTATATGATTGATATATGTATAGATATGTATACACACACACACATACATATCTATACACATATACATACATATCTATACATATCTATACATATATATACATACATACATACATATCTATATGTATATATATATATATATATATGTATGTATGTGTTCGTTATATACATATTTGTACATATATATAAATGTATGTATATATGTATTTATGTAGATATGTATGCGTGTATGTATGTATGTATATGTGTTTTTGTATATATGTGTGTGTGTGTGTGTGTGTGTGCGTGTGTGTGTTTGTATATATATATATATATATATATATATATATATATGTATGTATGTATGTATGTGTGTGTTATATACATATTTGTACATATATATAAATGTATGTATATATGTATTTATGGAGATATGTATGTGTGTATGTATGTATGTATATGTGTTTTTGTATATGTGTGTGTGTGTGTGTGTGTTTGTGTGTGTGTGTATATATATATATATATACATACACAAACACATACATTATATATATATAGATATGTATAGATATATGTATACATACATATAAACACTCATATATACACACATATATATGCATACATATACATTATATATATGGATATGTATAGATATATGTATACATATACACACTCATACACACACACACACACACACACACACACACACACACACACACACACAC
>CM039485.1:14310099-14398582 GCA_022433065.1 Begonia loranthoides
CGAGGACAGCCCCGACCCTGTATCCCTACGCGAAGCCGGCCTCCCCACGCTAGTCATCATTTCCTCTCCCCCTATACGTCTATGTTTTGCCTCCTCTCCCAAGTATAAGGTTCCCTTTCTCTTCCTTCAGTGGCATTTTCTTCCTTTCCTAGCATTTTCTTCCTTCTAGCGTGAGAGCCTTCCTTCTAGTAAGAGAGAGACCTGCATTTGAGGGAAATCCGTGAGAGTGAGTTTCGGACTATGTGAAGTGTGGGTTAGCTATTGTGGGTATTATGAACGTGAGTGAGCTGAGAGCTTGGAAAGCTGGAGCTGCTGTCCTCGCTAAAGCCGCTGGAGCCGTGTGAGCTGTAGAGTGCTGTCCCTGCTTTATGTCTTCATTAGTGGTAAGGAATTTGGGTATGTCTTGGCCAGTGGAGGCCCTACACCGCAAATAGAATGCGTGAGTTTTATGTTAGTTCCTTATAATGCTTACTGTTAGTTGTTGTTAGTTGTTATTAGTCGATTTCTAGTTGATAATTCCTTGGATGATTTTCCTGTAATTGCTTTACTTTGCTATTAATTTTTCTGTGATTTCATTCAGAATGATGAACTAAATGACAAACTGGAGGAAAGAATGTAGGATGCCAGTTTAGAATGAATGAATGAGGTTCATTATGAAGATTTTGTGAATATATTTATTTCCTTTCTGCTATTATTGCGTTACTATTATTTTCCTGTTGTATCTAGTTTAATTATCCTTGTATAAGTTATAAACTTTCAATGTATATATATTGTCCTGCTATATATAGTTGAGCCTCTTGTTAATTAAGTAGAATCACTTGAGCATGTTAATTAAAGTAATTAATTAGAGTCAAACATGTTAATTAACTAGAGCAATTAATTAGACTCACAATTATAATCTTAACTAGACTTAAGCACGTTAAACATTTTAATTAACTTAACTATGGTAATTGATTAGTTTAATTAATTAACTAATTGTTCAATTAATAACTATCCGAGCATTTTTAACTAGTTGTTTCATTTACTATTTTTAATCACTTCATTAAGCAAGCCAATTAAGTAGATCAGAAATTGATTTAATAGTTAAACATGTTTAATTAAGTAACTAGGATAATATTAACCTGTAAGTAATTGAAGCATATTAATTATTCTTCAAGCATGTTAATTAACCTAACTAGAGTTGTAATCTTTCTTGAGCATGTCAATTAACTAGGATAACTAATTAAAATAATAATTGACATTCTACATGAGCGTGTTAAGTAACTTGGATATCTAACTTGCATGTTAATTAATAGTATGTCTTTACTTCTGTTTCACTTATTGTTGTGTTCTATGTTCTATAAGTTTAAGCATGCCTTCATTGCTTCATTTGATTACCTTTTTGAGATGGGCTTTCAATTTTTGTAATTCCTTCATGACTCGTATTTCCTTAATGTTTGTTGTTTAATTCCCTTTTGATATTCGTTGTTTTATAATTGTTCTCTGTGATGCACTTTCAATTATTGTTATTCATTCTATGCGCAAATTCAATTACAATTACTTTCATTTCAATGCGCAATTCAATTATGGTTAATGTTGTGATATACTGCATCATGCATCATGCTAGGTTGAGAATGTATGGTCATGAATCATGTTAATAGAAAGTAATAGGGAGTGCCACCTTGGTGGTGGTACTCATACATGCATAATGTGAGGTAAAATGTTAGGAAAATGAAAGAAGAAAAGGGAGTTGGAGTAAATTTGGTAGTACGGATCTAGCTTGGCAGCTAGGTTATACCCCTACCTTGTCAAAAAAGGGACTAGTGTTCACACAGGAGGTTAGAAGCCGACTAGACTATGTCATTTCAAAGGACAACCTTCAATCTCCAACTCGATGTATGAGTAATGAACGAATGAATGAATGTAAAGTAACGAACGAATGAATGGCTTAATGAAAGGATTGGTTTGGGTGGCCCCCATTCCAAAAGGACAAAAGATAGGCATTTCATAATTGCATTAAATGCTTTTCCTTACTAAGCCTTTGGGCTTACAGTTTACTTGTGGTATAGGTATAGGTACTTGCATGCGAAAATGACGATAATGATGAACAGATAATAAAGCAAGGATGAATTGTTTACACAGGCGAGATTGGGGCTGGCCAGGCTAAAGGAATAAAATAAGGAACAGTTGTAATTAAATTAAGTTCTATGAAAAATGTTTTTAATTGTTTAGCTTTCACTTATGAAACACAGTATTTAATTGTTTAGTTCCCTTCATTAGATTATTCATGCTTCCGTAATGTTTTAAATAAATGATTTCTATAATGCTTCCGCATTTCATTAAATTGATTTTTAATACGAGTTTAATGAAAGGTTAGCAACAGTTCGGTTTAGCGTCGGACTCTGATATGTTTTGAAAGCAATTTTAGTGATTTAATAAAAGTTTCAAACTTGCGCGCATCTTAAAGGATTTACAAAAAATTGGGTCGTTACACTATTTGTGGTTAGGCTTTGGTATTGGTTCACTCAAATTCGAGATAGGGGTTATTTTATATTTAACGCACTTAAATTTCTAAAATGTAAGTATTAATTTAAATTGAGCATTCTAATTTTAATATTCAGTTCAATTACATTCATATTTACATTTATTTACTTTTAATATTAAAATGGGTAATATGACAGCTTTTGAATCTCTAAACCTGATCAGGTTCTGTTTGGCTATTGAAGATCGCCTAAGTATCGTACTTGTTTAAATTTTATTATTTAATTAAATGGTCATCATCATTTCTTTTATATATTGACTTGTTAAGTTAATTAACTGAGAAAAATGTTAAATTTATATGACATATAAGTTAAATATAAAATTAAATCACTACTGAGTTAGTTGACTCACCCCTTATTCATTTTTATTTTTCAGGAAATAATAAAATTAGTCCCCAATTGCCATTACAGGAGTAGAAATTGGAAGTTTTTCTTGTCTATGTTATTTTTATTTCATTTTATACATGCTTAGACATTTTTAGTGAGGTTCGTATTTTGTTTCTATTTTTATTTTATTTTCCTTCTACAATTTCTAAATTTTGACTTAAACGTTAATTGTAAGTCACATTTAGACCTCTATCATTGATCTGACTTGTAAGTTTAATTTTCATTAATTTTGCTGCTTATAAATATTAAGAAATAGGTCGAACTATTTGATCTCTTTTGGGTTGGATCGTCCCCCATTCTATCACGTGACCCCTTTGGGGCGTGACAATATCTATTTATATGTATGTATATATATATATATACACACATGTATATATATGTATGTGTGTATATGTATGTATGTATATATACACACATGTATATATATGTGTAGATATATATGTGTGTATATGTGACGACTCGAATTTTTCTTTTTTCAAAAATTGTGTGAAATTTAAAAAACAAATTCTTTTCTTTTACAAAACAGCGAAAAATCTCGTACTTGAAACTTCTTTAAAGTGTCATCAGAGTTCTTTTCTAAAAACTGGACCGTTAAACTATCTTACTTAGAACTCGTTACTTAAATTTTTATTAACAGCAGAAGACTTTATTTATAAAATCTATTTTTCTCATTTTACAGCAGAAGTATAAATCATTCATTTTAAAAGATAAGAAATAAACTGGTATTTTAGATTTATAAACACGTATCTTTTTTACTTTCCTTAGCCTAGCAAGCCACAAGTCCCGGACGTGTAAATCCTTCATCAACTGCTCATTCATCTGTCCTCTTGTGTGTACCTACACCACAAGCAAACTTTGAGCCTTAAGGCCCAGCAAGAAATGAGATATGCAATATGATATATGCCTCTAACTCATTATGCCACAATGAAATCTAACCAAACTGTTCTTTTCTTTCCATTACATACATTACTCGTATATCTAGCTGGGAGATTAGAGGAATCCATGGCGGAGAGAATAGTCACTTGTTTGCTTCTAAATACCTAGGGTAGACAATATCTCGTAACCCGACAAAGGAACGACATAGTTCTCTCGCAACCCAATAAGGAAAGAGCATAATTCTTCCAGTCTACCCGATTAAATACAAACTACCTCTCCATTCTCTAACTCCTCTTTTTCATTCATTCATTTTCTTTAGCCATTTTCCTCATGTCAAATGCATATGAATATCCACCCAAGCATGACATTCCTACTTGTTTCTATTATCGTGATGCATGTCAATGAGAAACATTACCATGATGAATGTCAATGAGAAACAGTAATCACAACAATATAAAAGCATGAGACAAGAAGCAGTAATACAACAATATAAAAGCATGAGACGTGAAAAATCTACTAACATACTATACATGGCGATATACTCTAAAACATGCTTGGCAATTTAAAAGAAACAATAATAATATAGGCATGCTTGGTAATTTAAAGGAAGCAATAACAATATTGACATGCTTGGAAATTTAAAGGAAACAATAACAACATAGGCATGCTTGATAATTTAAAAGAAACAATAACAACATAGGCATGCTTGATAATTTAAAGGAAGTAATAACAACATATGCATGCTTGGTAATTTAAAGGAAACAATAACGATATGCTAAGATCCTAAACATGCTTAGAGATTAAATTAATAACGTGAGATCATCACAGGCATAATAAGTAAGGCAGCATAGTAAAAATGCTAACAAACAATCAAAGGAAAGACACTTCTTGTTGTGTAGGGCCTCCACTGGCCAACGATTCTACCCATTTCTTACCTCGAAGCTTTAATGCGTATTAGCATGTAATCGTTATCCTTCTTCTCTTTTTTCAATATCTTCACAATTTAAGAACATTTTCTTATTAATAATCACAACCTATTAATTTCATTGTCTTTTCGTATTCTAAATTGTATAATAAATCTAGGAACCCGTGAACGCCTAATACGAAACATAATCTATCCCAATAATTTAATCCAAATCATAACAATACAGCAAAGTAAAGCACAACCCAACTAATTATTTTAACATGGAGAATATGTGACCAAACCAACGTAATAGCAGTTAAAATCGTCCAAACATACAGAGCATATATCCAACGTGTAGAACACTTAACTCTAATCTCACAGTGTATGAATTTAATTCAACATACATGCATAATATCTCCATAATTTAATCCAAGGCATAACCAATTAATAGGACAAAATACAATTCCCAAAGAGTGTACACCTAATACACTCACACATGATAACAATCGGTAGAGACATCATCTAACAACAACCAACAGAGAGCAAATCTGCAACAAAACTAAATCCAACATATTCATGCATCAACATTGAACAATAAGGACAGTAACTATACCAAAACAGATTATCTATGATGTCCATAACAGAGAGTTCATAGAACACTAATCCAAACAACAGAGCATTTTCATATATATTCAATCATCAAACATGTTGATTCAGAACATCAATTTAACATTTTCCTATGTCCAACAATCCATCCATAATATCTACCCTTAACACGCTTCAGACCAACAACTAACAGAGAAGAAGCCTGTTACCTGAAGGAAGCCCAAGACGAACCAGGAGACCCAAGAACAGGGGGCACCCACGCCTAGCTGCACACTGTCGACTAAAGCTCACACCCGAGACCACAACCTGCTCATCCCTCACACTCTGTCTTTCTCAATTTTCCTTCTTCTTTTCTCTAGAAGTCTACCCTCTTTGTCTCTATTTCCTCTCTCAGCTCAGCTCACCCGAGAGCTTTTCTCTGCCAGCTTCCCCTTCCTCTACATTCTAATTCACCAAAGAGGCACTCCTCACCATCCTTCTGCCACCCCCGCCATACCCTGACTTCACCATTCCTCTATGTATGTCCATGTTGTCGCCTTCTTTAGAGCAAGAACTAGCAAGGACTGGTTTAGTCCAACGTCAAACAGACCGCCTCAGCCGATCCCAAACATGAACCATTGCCCCTATCCTTCATCGCCTTGGCCATTCCTCCGCCAACACGAAGATGGTGACCCATCAATCAGCAGAACCCACGAGGAAGAATTAAAAAACATAATTAATCCTCTAGACTTACCTTGGCCAAAACCTTCACAACATTGTCGGGAACTCCAATCTTGAGCCCTAGGTACCCCGCAACCCGATGCCTGCAATTGCTCACCGCCAGCTACTTGCCAGACCACGCCACCCGCGTCGCGGGAGAAGATCGCCCAAGACCTCATCCCGAGCTCCCTTGTCGCCTCTCCTCTCTTTCTCCTCTCAGTTTCTCTCTCATCAAAACAAATGGCCGCTGCCCATTTGTTTTCCTTTTACACACTGGACAGGTTCACGATGAACTGATTTAGCCTACCCCATACATTTTAATCCCATTTCTTCATTCATTTTAAATTCTTCCCCTTCTCATTATTTTTCCTTTAATTTCATCTTTTCCCCTTTTTATTGTTCGTCTATTCAATCAATCTTTTCTAAAATTAAACCATAACTTATTTCACATTTGCTTTCAAACCGGATCAGTTCATGATGAACTAGTTCAACCTCTTTATTTCTCATTCTTCCTTTAATCTTGATTTTTTGGTCGAGAACCCTCGATCAACATGCGACTGCTTATCAAATAAAATGTCTAAAAATTGGATAGATTCAAATTCTTCTAGATCATACCTCAACCGCACTCGACTGTGGTTCGACCGAAAAGTCAATTAATAAGAATAGATTCAAACGCTCCTTGTCTGGATAGTCCACAACTCGACCCAGAATGCAATGGGTCACCGAAAATGAATTTCGATCAAGACATTTGTCCTAGCCTTGACTGTGAGTCGACCGAAAATCTAAATTGTACAATTTTCATTAAATTTTGTACCGTAAACACACCTAACAAAGAAGAAGAAGAAGAATAAGAAGAAGAAGAAAAAGAAGAAGGTAGCACACTTACACTTCATTGGAATCAAAAATTGGAAACAAGCAATATGACAATCAGCAATTTGGAAACACTAGAACTCACCATTGTGAGGATGACTCTAAGGTTAGAAGAAGAGGTGATTGAGCTGAGGGCCGAGGTACAAGTGCTTTGTGTCGGAAGTGTAACTATGCATGACTATATGTAAGACACTGAGAAGTGCAATCCAAGTTACATGGTGAAATAGCAGGAGGTACGATTGAACCGTTGAACAAAGTCAGATGCCTCAATCCAAGAAAATCCAAGGTACGTTGCAGAAATCTTAATTTGTCAAAATCAAGTTGCATACTAAAAAATACAATAAATAGATAATAAAGATAATAAATAAATAAACTGTGTGAAAAAGTAAATGTGTTGTGGTAAATTATTGTAGTCTAGAAATTTAACAAAATAGACTAAACCCTCTTATTCACTGATAAAAAGAGAAAAAATAAAAGTAAAACTCTAAGCGATAGCTCTCAGTCTCAACAACAGGATTACAGATGTTCAACTCCCCTCACTCGGCCGGAATCAATAACTTCATTTTTGTTTGGTTTTCCTTAATTCAGTACGAGAAACCAAGAGTTGAACGAAAATACAGGGTTTCCTAAATTAAAAACCTTCAATGGGGTCCCGTGCGTCAGTTCATTTTTGCACACGTCTATCTACTGTGAGGGATCTGTGAAAACCAACATTATGTATATGTTCTTTTATGAATGGGGTTTTTTGCTTTAAATGATAACAAACAAAAAGACAACCATTTCCTCACTTTATTTAAAAGCTAGCGAGAATATCAAATGTTCAGCTAAGCTTAATCAGTCACTCCAAGGCCAAAAGTGAAACCCCATATGGGACCAGAGAAAGAACAGAAAATGATTTGACCCAAAAATGAACTAATTCACTCGACCCTTTAACTTTTAAAATAAATAGGCAGCGGAAGACTTGAATAAAACTTAAATAGCCTAGACCCAACCAACTAGACTAATAAAGATTCATCAGTAACATTAAAATAAAGTGATAATGTAATTTTTATAAATTTGTTGAAATAAGAGAAATAACATAATAAAATTCTAAAACAAGTTTAGAATAAGGTTCAACCTCACGAAAAGAAATATTAAATCAAATAAAACCTGAAGGGCTGACTTCTGCACTGGCAACTGGGGATACTCTGAACTAAAACTTAAAGGAAATATCATTGGGATGAGTAGAAAAAATTCAATAGGGGTAAAGTTTTATGTACCATGCTAAAATTAAAATAAAACAGGGAGCATGTCATATATAAAAGAAACATCATAAGTAAAATAGGTTTATAAAACAAATAGTAGAGCAAAAAAATAAAATATTTCACTACAGTGTGGTACATACGAAAAATAGGTCCTATTGTACATAACAAAAAGCTCAGTAAAAATGGAGATACTTATAAACTTCGGACAAACTATGTCATTGGCATAAATAGTAATGGTAATACTCGGCAATCACTAAAGCCATGAAAATTAGGGTTTTGCATCTAGCGACATAACACAATCAACTATCTCATTCTCTATTCAACACAAACGAACACATCTTCCAACGACTAAATGTGTGAATAAAAAATAGGACCATTTCACTGATTGATCAAATATAGTACGCTCGACCAAAATTATCAATGAATTAATGTGCATGCTCAAATAAAACAACTGTAGTGAAAAATACATAATAGTACCAAAAACTAAAGACCATAAAATGGAAACGTCATTTTATGTGAAAGTACATCTCCAAATAAATTTTTATAAAACCATATAATGCTAAACATAAAAATAAACTTCTACCTCAAATGGTCAACCAATAGTTGATTTAAAAATCCAAACAAATAGGAATCCAACCGATCCAAAAAACTTCTCTCTAATCCATTGAACTTATCAAAGTATATACAACTAATATCAATTAATTTTTTCTAAACTCTTAAAATTTCGTTGAAAACTATAACCAGAATACAAGCAAACTTGGAGAACTGTAACAAAATATTTCCAACTTTTAGACACTAGATTGAAAGTCCGCTCTGCCAAAATAAGGTCGACCACAAATGGTCCAGATAGATGACCGCTCTTCAACCATCCTCCTCTCTGTCTACTTTTGCAGTAGCCTTCGATCCCTTTGATGCATCCATTTTGGTGGAAGCCCTCCCTTCTGTGGACAAGTTCCTTTCACATGCTTCCACGGAATCTCTCGCTCCAACAGACATGTGCCATCCACGTGCTTTTGTGGAAGCATTCTCTTCTGTGGATACATTTGTTTCAGTAGTAGCCATCGCTCCTGCATATACATATGTTTTCGTGACAGTCTTTACTTCTACACAAGCGTGCCTCCGCAAAAACTCACACTTCCACGAATGCATGTGTTTCTACAAAGCCTTTGCTTCTATAGATACATATATTTATGCAACAAGCTTCGCTCCATCAAATACATATGTTTTCACCAAAGCCTTTGCTCTTGTACATACGTGTCTCTTGAATGCCTCCGCCGTAATACCTGGATTTTCATAATATTAAGCGTAAGGTCTAAGTGGTGATTATTAGATGATTAAGGTGTTAATCACAGTGAGATTTGCTTATGTCATTGAGAATGATGAAGTTGTGGACGTTTAAGAATATAAGTGGGATCATAGTGGTATTAGTAGACACACACACATACACATAAATATATATATTGAAGGAATTAATAAATTGAGGAGATAAGGAAATGAGGGATTAAATAAAGGTGAGAAATAGAATTAAAAAGGGAAAAGAAAAACTGAAAGAAAAGAAGATGAAAGAAACATGAACATTTGGGTGAAGAAAGTAATGTGCAACGTGGCTTGTAGGAACGGATGATGGGGATGAAGAGGAAGCAGTGTCGTTTGAAGCAATGAAAGACGTCCCATATACATAAATGATGTGGGGTTTGACAAAGTGTAAGGGAGTGAGAGGGTTGGATGAAAGGGAATGGTGTCATTGGAGTGAAGGACGTCTTTCAATGATGAAGGACATCTGGTGTAAGGGAATAGCAACAATGTTAAGTTTAAGTGGGACAGAGTCGTTTAGAGTGAAAAGAGAAATGGTATTAGGAAGGAATGGAACTCCCTCATTGAGGAACATATGTCCCTTATGGCAAAGAAATTAATGAACTTTCAGGAATGATAGACGTTAGGAATGAGAAGAAAACGGACGTCCCCCATGAAGAAAAAGATGACAGACATCTCTTGAATTAGAAGGACGTCTAAAAAGGTAAAATGGATGGATGTCCCTTGTAGGAGCAAAGGTCCCTTATAGAGACAAGTACACAATGATATACATCCCCAACAAGGTAAAACCCAGCTACGGCCGATCATCCGCTCTGTGCGATTAACCTGAATTACAAGATATCACCCAAAAAAACAGCTAATCATCACCTGGAAATTAGGAACCTGCCTCCTTGACACCCTCTAGCATTTGAACTATATATATTGGAGAGGATTGGTCGATGGAGAGGTGGCACTCTTCTATGGAGTTCCTCTTGATAATCCTCCTTTTGGTTTTATGAGTTCAGTGTGCTATGAAAGTCGGGAAATTGAAGAGGAAGGAAAGGGTTGAGAGCTGCCTCCTCAGGTCCCCTTGGGTGCTCTTCTGGTAAGTGGATTTCCTTCGTTTCTCTTTACGGAATTTGTAGAAATAAGAGTAGAAGATAAATGAGAAATATAAGTGTGTTATTGTTGGTTTTAGTTATGCAGGTNGAGTAGAAGATAAATGAGAAATATAAGTGTGTTATTGTTGGTTTTAGTTATGTAGGTTTGGATATTACTGATGCTTTCTAGAATTATGGATTTAAGGATAAAATTATGTTAAGAGTAGTTGAGGGATGATGTGGTTAAGGATCTGAATGAATGAACCCTGTTAAGATATGGATATTAGACGTTGAAGAATATGGATATACTCTATCAATTGTATATGTCAGTTAGACTAAGTTCTCATACCCTAATGAATAAAGTTAAGTGTTCTGTATTTTCTAAAAAGGTGTTACTGTGTTGGATTAAGTTATGCATGTTCCGTTTAATGGTTGAACATCGCGAGCAATATGTTCTGGTTATTAAAGCATTGTTATTAGTAATTAAATGTTATTTATTGTGAAGGTCTTTTGAAGGAAGGATTAAGTGCTGAGCTCTTAAGGACCAGAGGTAAGTGATATGTATGTGCTCTGGTCTTCGGACCCTATATCGCAAGAATTAGGGTTGTATCCTGTTTATTTTTTAGAAATAGGTTCTTTTAAGTTATAGATTTAATATGATAAAGTTTTGCTTTGATGGATTATAGAATTTGATAGAAATCATGTTTCGAGGATTATATTGCTGCTTGCTGAATGTTTATAAAAATAAGTTCTTTTAATTATATGTTTATTAGTTTTAAGTTAAAGGTAATGATTATGAGATTAAACATGTTTTTAGGCCTACATAGAGGATATAGAAACTGTATGCATTCATGAGCATCATGCATCATGGTTTTTAAAACGATACGAAAATGGTTTTTCATGCATGGTTTTGAAGAATGGTTTAATGGATTCTCATACATACTAAGTGTACGGTGTTCTCCGAGGACTGATCACCTGAAGTGAACAACCTTCATTTGGGTTGTAGGACTATCCACTTTACCATTGAAAGTAAAATAGATAAGAAATGAATACGTTAAGAAAAGATAAAAGTAAAGAGAAAGGTGATATGAGATATAAGTGGGTGGTAATCATGACCTAATGGACATGTCTTATTCATCCGTCAGGTCAAAAGCCTTAAGGTGGGGCTTGGGCCCCAACTGAAGCAAACAAGAGAACACGTTTTGGTCCAGGATAAGGGTTTGAGCCTAAAAGGCTTGGTCAAAGAGCAAATCCATGAGGTCAAAAGTCTTGAAGTAGGGCTAGAACCCTAACCACAACGGAGAATATCTATTGGGCCTGATGATTACCCACTTATCATCAAAAGTGACGCCGGCTAGATTAAGAAACTCAAACAAAAAAGATACCAAAATAGAAACAGATTAGAGAACCGAAAATGGATTTTAAAAGGAGCAAGGAATGTGCATTGTATAGTTTTATTTTATATCACTTACTGACCGTTAAACTCATTAGTTAAGTCATGTGACGTAGGTATACGATTGTGATGAGGATGATGAACAAGTTAAGAAGCAATTGATGAAGGATTTGCACACGATGATCTTGTGGCTGGCTAGGCTAAAGGATTTAAGAGAAATATTTTGTAAAGGGTTTGTAAAGGTAATGTAAAATGTTTATGTATTGTCTTTTAAATGATTTGTTTTATGCTTCCGCTATGTTTTCCAAAAGATATTAAGAAAAAGGATTTTTATAAGCAAAAGTTTTCCATTGTTTTTATAAAAGAAATGGAAAGTTTTAAATTTTACATATTTTTAAATGTATGAAAAACCTGGTCGTTACATCTGCAGAAACTCATGCAGAAACTCTCGCTTTCACAAATGCATGAGTTTCTGCTATAACCTTTGCTCATGCAGACGTGGCCTGCGATCCATGACCGTCTCGACACTGTAATAACTCCAACTTCAAAACAAAAATTCCAACCTTAAACACTTTAGAATTCTTCCAAATTTAATTTACATCAATTTCAAGCATAATTCTCCACCTTCAAACTCAAAGTCTCTTTCCAAACTTCAACACAATCATAGGTTAACAACAATTCAAAGAACTTAGATTTGTCCTTCTGAGAATGTCTGACTCTTTTCAACCTATGAGTTACAATCCATAATACTTCAATTCAATCAATAAAACTTTAAACCTAAATTCAAACAATTCAATGAAACTCATGGTTTCTTCAAAAAATTCCATATCGAAGAAAATTTTACATGAAAGAATTTCAACAAAAATTTCATCCTCATAACATAATTCCAACCACAAGGCTCTCACTCTCTATAATGGAATTTCCAAGATTGTAGAATGGAGAAGATAAAGGAGGGTCACTTTTAAATGGTGTTGATTATGGGATTCCTTACCCGAAAAGGGTTGCAGCCGTTACATTCTTGCTTACTTATGAAATTTCATCCTCAAAATTTTAAAATACATTGAACATTCCACCGAACAGATGAGGTCACTTTGCTATTTGATTTAACTTGCCAAGTAGCCTCTTTTTTAATATAGTTCTTCTACTTAACTTAAACCAAAGGAATTTCATGGCGATGCAAAACTCTGATTTCAAGACTTAATATCCTTTTGGGCTCTTCTTCATAAGATACATCCGTTTGGATAGGCGTATCTTATGCACCAAGGGATGCAAAATTGAAATGCACTTGGAGGTTGGAGGTTACCATGGCAAGAAAATAGAATACCAAATTCCATATTAAGCAACTTGCTTTTTTTGTTATCCAATCAATGTGAAAATTAGACGATAGTAATTTCAACAAGAGAGGAGAATACCCTCCAAAAAGAGCACAAAAATACCAACTGGCAACAAAGATATGCAAACACAAAGAACTTATACACGAATAGCTACAAGCTAGTCCAAAAAGGGTGCTATTGTTGCACCTTTTGACTTCAATGGACTCCAACAAGGAGCCTCTCCAACTTGGATCACAACAAGTCTTCTAAAACTTCCTCTAGGGATGTCCACTTCTAGATTCATGTGGAGAAAGGAATTAGTGTAAGAGATTAACCTCAAGACAAGCCAAGAAAAATGGTGAATCAATGGATGGTCACTCAATCTCTCAGTTCTCACCAAGAAAAGGGGGCCGATTGGGAGGAAGGAAAGTCAAATTACAGACAAGGTTTTTTCTAGCTGCATTCTAATTGCCTTACAAACAGCCCTAAGGGAGACTAAACACCCCCCCCCCCTCCCCCTCTACAAAATTAGGGTTGCCTTAATGTAAAAATTAAAAAACAAAATTTCAAAACAATCAAAATCTCTTGTCTATTTTAAGCTAGCCGAGAGTAATTCAGAAACAACAATTCCATTACATCTCATAATTCTAAAATAAGTCATAAAATGAATTCATGCTACATTTTTTACGTTCTCGAATAACTTGGAGCATCTTCCTTGTCGTTATCTTTAAACATTTCCAAAAGTTGCAAGAAAGTTGTTGGTTGAGGAAGAGCCTTTAGGTAGAAATAGCTCGCTATTAAAGGAGTGTTTCACATAGCAAACAAACTTCAAATTTAATGAAAGACCACATTATGGAAATATTGACAAGTCAGCTACATATTCTATCAAGCTTACATTTTGATAAGAGGTTATTCTTATTGCCAAAAATGCCGACAAGTGCTCGGAGGTCAGACTAAGGATAGATTTTGAAAGTTCCATTATATTTAATCATCCACCTTTGTTTTAGTTTGAATATTAACTCTAAACCCTAGTTGATTTATAACAATTATTAAATCAAACAATAATATATATATATAAGAGAAAAGGTAAGAGAGTGCAAACACTTTGTTCACGTGGTTCGGCAAATCCTGCCTACGTCTGCACTCAAGTTTACTACTTGGAGATCATTAACACACTAATCTCACCGGTTAGTGTCGATTGGTTTCATGGGTGCAAACCAAACCTTTACAAGTTGACTCTTTCTTAGGGCGACACCCTTTTCACTTGACTATTTGTAGGGCATCACCCTTTATTTGAATATAATGAGGATTAAAAGAAAATATAACAAGTAACCTAACTCTCCAAATGTAAACTCTCAAGTTTTAGGATGAGAGAGCTAAGGTTGACACTCTAGGATTGATTTGGAATCGAGTATAAAATTTGGCAGAACTTTGCTTCGATTCTCGCTTTGTTAGATTGAGCTTCAAAGTGCCTTCTATAGATAGACCCTACTTGAGCAATTGCCCATTTCCTTTTTGGTCGACTGCATCCAACCGTTGGAATGTTACCTTTAAGCTTTTGGTCGTCCATTTTTCGCATCAGGTCAACAAATTGGTCAACTACTTTCTAATCGGCTGACCATTTCTTCATATTGCATAAACTATCTCAAATCTGTCTTATCGTGTGGTTGACCATTTCTTCACTACTCGAACACTTACTCAACCGTAGAACCAACAAGCCCACTGCCTATAAAATTAGTCGACCACCTTCAGTGAAACACTCGACTATTTCCTTTGCTACAATAATAAATATAAGAGAAAGGGTAAGAGAGTGCAAACACTTTGCTCACATGGTTCAACAAATCTTGCCTACGTCTACGCTTCAAGTTTCCTACTTGGAGATCTTTAACCCACTAATCTCATCGGTTTGTGTCGATTGGTTTCACATGTGCCAACCAAACCTTTACAAGTTGACTCTTTCTCAAGGCGTCACCCTTTCCTGCTTGAGCGGTCGACCATTTCCTTTTTGGTCGACTACATCTGACCATTGGAATGTTACTGTTAAGCTTTTGGTCGTCCATTTTTCACTTCAGGTCAACAAACCAGTTGACTACTTTCTAATTGGCCGACCATTTTTTTATATTGCAGAAACTGGCTCGAAACTATCTTATTATGTGGTCGACCATTTCTTCACTACTCGAATGCTTACTCGACCGTAGAACCAACAAGCTCACTACCTATAAAATTGGTCGACCATCTTCAGTGAAATAGTCGATTATTTCCTTCGCTACAAATCAAATTTGCAATCTTCCTTTTTTGCGATCAATCAGCCGGTCAACCGTTTCCTTTATTAAAGAACATTTTGGTCGACCTCCTTGCACCTTTAGTCTACCTCATCTATCATTGTTGCATCTCTTTAATTTACTAAGTCTCAATTATCATACTATAAGCTACATGGACTTAGGTAAAACATGTTAGCGAGCATTAATACTCTTATTAAGGTTATTTCCAATTAAAATCAATATAATTATAATGATAAAATAATTAACCATAATTAAAAAATAAACAACTTATAATCACACTTAGCACATTCATCATCAAAACAAAACCGCCTAAGGACACTTAGGCCAACAATAATGCCATAATTGAAGACTATAATAGCCCTTTCCCCCTAAGTACCTACAAAGAAAACACTTGAAGGATAATTAAATAATTTTCTCATTTGAGTGATCTTGAGAGGATTCTGTGGTACATCAACATCAGTCTAGGAGATGACTTGTGATGGGTCTGAAATACACATTCTCAACATTGAAACATGAAAGGCATTGTAAACACAATTCATTTGTGGTGGTAAATCCAATCGACAAGACACTGAACCAATAGACTTGATAATTCAAAAAGGGCCAAGATATCTTGAAACTAACTTGTCCTTTACACCAAAATGACTAATGTCAAGACGTGGTCAAACCTTTAAAACACAAAGTTTTTAGCTTCAAACTTAACTTCTCTCCTCAACAGGTTTGCATAATATTTCTTACGACTCAAAACTATTATATATATTTCCTTAATCACTTGGATTTTCTCAATTGTCTCTTGAATCAATTCAGGTTCAAGAGTGACATGCTCTTCAGCCTCAACCCACCATACAAGTGATCAACACGGTCTTCCATACAATGTCTCATAAGGCAAAATACCAATACTAGTTTGATAGTTGTTATTATTGACAGACTCCACTAACGGTAAGTGATTCATCCAACCATCCCCAAACATAACATTTCAGCATATCTTCCAGAGTCTAAATAGTATGCTTAGAATGACAATTCGTCTAAGAGTGATGAATTATACTCAAATGAAGCTCAATGACCAAAACTCTTTGAAGGGCTTTCAAAACATTGAAGTAAATCTTTGATCTCTGTCTGACATAATACTTGAAGAAAGATAGTAATGACGAGCAATGTTCTCAATATACAACTAGTTCAGCTTTGTCAAAGAGAAATTCATTCTAACTAAAATAAAATTAGTAGATTTTGTTAATCAATCCACTATTACCTATATTGCATCAAAACTCTGTGAGGTCCATGGTAAACTAGTTACAAAATCTATAGTGATGCTATCTTATTTCCTTTTAAGGATTGGTAAAGACTACAATAATCAAGCTAGTCACTGATATTCAGCCTTAACCTGCTGACAAGTTAAATATTTAGACAATAAATCAACCCACCAATACTTGTGCCTTGGATTATGATACAACTTTGTATTGTAGGAATGAATAGCAAATATGGACTTATAGCTCTCAGCTAAAACTGTCTTCCTTAAATTTGAATCACTAGGCACCACAATACGATTCCTGAGAGATAGAAAGCCATCAACATTGATTTTCCAACCTTCGAACTACTCACCAGCCTGAATTTGATCAAACTTTTTCTTTATCTTAACATCAAATTTCTATATCTAGGGGTTACTACCAAATTAAACACTCAAGCTGTCCAATCATCTTCCTGATATTAAAGCTCAAAATCATCAATAGTCAAACACCTTCTATTGTCTTCTAAAACAAGACATGAAAGAAATTCTCAAAGATTACGACTCAAGGCATCAACTACAACATTGGTTTTTCTAAGATGGTATTTTACGAAAAATCATAATCCTCCATATACTCCATCCATCAGTGCTATCAGAGATTTAAATCACGCTACATAAATAATATTTCAAGCTTTTATGGTTAAAAAATACCTCAAATTTTACAACATATAAGTAACTATGCCATATCTTCAAGGCAAATACAATGGTTACTAACTCCATATCGTGAGAAGGATAATTTAACTCATGTGTCTTCAACTGCCTAGATGCATAAGCTATAACTCTATCTTGCTACATCAAAACACAATCCAAACCAACACTTGATGCATCTGTATACACTCCGTATGGTAAAGTTTCATCGAGTAATGCTAAAACTAGTGAAGAAGTCAATCTTTACTTCAGATTCTCAAATGTTGTTTGACATTTTTTATGCCAAATAAACTTTACATCTTTATTGGTCAATTTTTTCAACAGTATAGTAATGGAAAAAATTTTTTCTATGAATCTATGCTAATAACTTGCTAGATAGAAAAAACTACGCACTTCAGTAACATTCTTAGGTGGCTACCAATCCAACACTGCCTCTATTTTGGTTGGATCAACAAAAATATCATTTTAGAAAACAACATGGCTAAGAAACTTTACTTCAGTCATTTAGAAGCTACACTTTTCTTGCTTAGTATACAACTAGTGCTTGCACAATGTTTGTAGAACAATTCTCGTTTGCCCAATATGCTCTTCGCGAGAATTTGAATATATGAGGATGTCATTGATAAACACCATAAAAAACTTGTTGAGATACGACTGGCAGAATAAATTCATCATGTCTATAAAGGCAGTTGATGCATTAGTCAATTTAGAAAAAAACACAAAGTGCCCATATCAAGTCTGAAAGGTTTTCTTAGGAATGTTTTCTTCTCGAATCTTCAACTGGTAGTATCCTAATCTGTATTGACCCGATTTTTCTTATATTTAAAAATGTGAAATTTTGAAAGCTTTTTCTTTAATAATAACAATGGAAAACTTTTCATTATTAAAACCATTTGCAATGATAGATAGAATTCTTTTCTGAAAACCTTTTATAAAACATACCGAAAGACTAAATGAATAAACAAATAATTTTAGAATACAATAAATAACTTCTTACGATGTAGGGTCCGAAGACCAAGACACATGCATATCACTTACCTCAACTACTTAAGGTGTTCACACTCAACTGCTATCTTTCTTCTTTTTAGTATCTTCACACTTAGAAATATCTATTTATTAATAAAATCATTTACTCTTCTTATTAAATTTTAACGTCTTTTCTATTCTAATTCCTCATTATTTACTAAAATTTCCTAAAGGGAATAGTTCCATTAATTGTTACTTAGCTTAATAATCCCCACATTCATTTCTGATTATGTCTTCGTCCAATTAATTACAACAATTCTAACCCAACAGAGTATAATACCAAAGTTGTAACTTAACAGGTTATATCCAAGTAAAATAACACTTCTCTACATCCAACATCCAACAATAGATTAACGATTCTTTTTTAACATTTCCGATAACTACAATGATAACTACAACAAATACCAAATCCAACTAAACATAATTCTCCATTTTATTTAACCATCATTCTCTAACTAATTATTCATCATGAACAGAGTACAACCATTCAAATAATAGATTAACAATTTCATCCAGCAAACTCATTCAGATAGTCCAACAAAAGCATTACTTATCATCCAAACAACAAGGTTAAATCCATTAAATTCATGCTTCACAGAATACTAAGGCAATAGCTAAACAAACGATCAATGATGTCCATCACAGAGAGTTCACAGAACATTAGTTCAAACAACAGAGCAGTTCATAAATTAGGCATCCAACATGTTGATCCAGAACACCAGTTTAACAATTACTTTTCATCTCAAAGTCTTCCTCTAACAATTTACTTTTCATGGATAGAACATAAACATCTAATTAAACTCATGGCTAATAGCTCACACAACCAACAGAGTGCACAAACCCATATATCAACCATCACAGAAATTACACAACAGATCATTTATTTAATCCAGAAGGCATTAATTATCAACAGATTATCAACTAAGACATTACCCTAAAAATGACCTATAAGCAGAAGTTCTTCTTACCACAAATAGAGAGCAGTTCTCACCCAATCACCCGCTGACAAGAGCTCACTCCTCAACCCCAGGGTCACTAGCATTCAATACGGAGACTTAACCAAATCAGCAGGACATTACAGGTTGCATCAAACATTTGCTTAATAATTCCTACGTCCAATAATATGTCCAAAATAACTATCCTTACATGCCTCAACTAATGTCCTTAACATACTTCAACTAATTAACAGAGGAGAAATTAATTACCTAAAGGAGCTATGGAAGCTCAAGCTCCACCAGAGACAAAAGCAGGTAGTGAGATACCCGCTGAACACCTCACGATCACCACAACCACACCCATGAATTACATGAAAAAAAACACACTTCTCACAAATTATGGAACTCACAGAACACTCCGAGAGCACTCTCATAGAGAGCACTTTCACTCATGCAAGGGAAATCTAAAATGATGGAGAATGGTTGGGAAGAGGGACTTAAACATGGAGCATACCTGGAGGGGGAGGGAGGACCATACGCTACGAGGAGGAGGGGTGAGGTCTAGGCATGGATCTCACTAGTTCCATGCAGGGGAAGGCATCCTCAAACATTTGGAATGGGAATTAATGGACAAAATGACAAACTCCCAATTATTTAAAACCCTATTTTTCGTAATTCTGGATACTTTCAGACCAGAGAAGTCGTCCTGCCTCCTCCGTGTTTGTCTGAAAATCACTATTCTCCATGCAAATTTGCATATTTGGACGAAGGATGATGTTCGGACCTTTGTCTGCACTCGTCTGAATCCATCATTCAGACGAAGTAAGACATCGGCATCTAACGCCTGCGTGCGTCCGAAACTATCAAGAAATTGGACAGATTCAACATCTTCCTGTCCACAGGCATCCACGCTCGTCCACATGCATCCGTGCTCGTTTACATGCATCCTAAGTCTCACATTGAAGGGAGGATTGGGACGCGAAGTCTCGTCCTGCATTCTCCCAAACTTAGGGGACGCCGTACACTATGAATTCAGACAAAGATCCTCATTTGCATGCAACCGAAATCCCAAATACAAAAGATTTTTGCCCGCGGCCGAATCTCCCAAACACCCACATTTTCATCCAATTTCCATACTTTACTTATCCAATAATTACATGGCATAAATTAACATTCACCATCATGCCACGTAATATACAATTAATTCCAACAATTAATTATGTTGCAAACATGGGGAAAATATTATCTAATAAATACGTCCTTGGTAATACCCCGATAATTATCCAATTAATCCAAATACCCCAAAACTACTTTTCAATTATCTTTATTAAATTTTGATATAAAAAGTTGGGGTAATACAATATCATTTGTAATGCCGAATAACTGGGCACATACCATCTGTCCCTGTACTTAATTAAACCATCTACAGACATAGAGTAGTCTTGATATTCAGGTAAGGTCGGTTTTAACTTGAAATCCCTACATACGTCATCAACCTGTTGGGCCTCTTTAATCTGCTCGAAAAATGAAGGTATTAAGGTCAATTTTGATAATACCACATCTATCTGCGTCGGAACCATTTGCACGTCAACTTCCCAAATTTCTTTCTGATGTTTGGTTTTCATCTTATCACATAATATGCTCATTATGGAAACCTTTTGGCTGAGAGCATCAGCTTCAACATTAGTTTTGCCAAAATGGTACTTAATCTTGCAGTCATAGTCCTTTACAATCTCTAGTCATTGTCGTTGTCTCATGTTCAGCTCCTTTTGTGTGAAGATGTATTTAAGATTCTAGTGATTCGAATAAATCTCACAACGCTGCCCATATAAATAGTGTCTCTAGATTTTAAGTGTGAACACAACAGCAGCAACATCCAGATCATGCATGGGATAATTAGCTTCATGAGGTTTAAGCTGCCTAGAAGTGTGCGCAATCACCTTGCAATTCTGCATAAGTACCGCACCATGTCTGTTCTTGTACGCATCGCAATAGATACAGAAATCGCCCTTATCCACAGGCAAGGCTAATATAGGTGCTGATGTTAACCGGTGTTTCAGTTTCTGGAAGCTCTCCTCACATTTACTAGACCATAGAAATCATGCATTCTTCTTTGTCAGGCTGGTCAGAGGTAGGGCAATCTTGAAGAATCCATCAATAAAGCATCTGTAATACCCAGCTAGACCAAGGAAGCATCTTACTTCAACCACATTCTTTGGTTGCACCCAATCTATAATCGCCTATATTTTTGCCAGATCAACAGCAATACCATCTTAGAAATCACGTGAGCAAGGAAGCTGATTTCATTTAGCCAGAATTTGCACTGAGAAAACTTGCATACAATTGGTGATGATCAAGAATAGACAGCACAATCCTGAGGTGTACACAGTGCTCTTCCTCCGTTTGAGAATACACCAAAATAATGTCAATGAAGATAAAGATAAACTTGATGCACCCCAAGACCCTATCACCCAAGCCCGAGTGTTGGGGGCTCATTGTTTATCTAATCAATGTTTCTTTTGCAGTAAAAACTAAGCTAAAGAACTTTGAAGATGAATTAAAGCATGAGGATAAAGAGCCACCTAGACATGTGCTCATTTGGAACCAAGAAGCTACACCTTGGCTTGGACCAACCACCTGCGACCACTTAGAGTATGTCAAGACCGAGTCCAATGAAGCCTCATAGAACGAGTTATGTTCATTTTATTTCCTAATATGTTAGTTAAATTTTTATTTGACTAAGATAAAATTTGCTAGGGTATTTTTTTGGTTGGATTTAAGATTAGTTTATTTGCATTTTTGTTGGAATGCTCGGCTAGCATATTAGTCAAGCATTCATACGCAAAACTTTAGCAGAAGGTCACTTTTTGTAATTTTAGTATTAGGGCTCTTTAGGTATAGTAATTAACAGCCTAAATAAGCCCTAATCATGAATGAGAAAACCTTAAACATTAATTGAAGCTGCGTTTTGGAGTGAGCTCCCAAGCCCTCGATCTTCTAGGTTTTTCCTCCACCGCAATTCCAGCACGAAAAGGTTTTCCTCGCATGTTTCTTGATCAAAATTGGAGGGGAAAGCTATTCCTAATTCTTCCAACATCTTCTTTTGGAGGTGTCATTGGTGTGAAGAGTTAGAAGATTGAGTCAAATCCAAGGTGGAGTGGTCTTTTGCTTGAAGAGACAGGAACTAGTCGCCATTCCTCAGAAGTGTGAGGTTTTCATGGACCAACTTGGTGCCCTATTCTTCCTTCTTTATTTTTCGAATCTAATTATTGTCATATTTTGGAGTTACTACTACTTGATTGATTGTTGGATATTGATAGATAATTCATGAATTGGAATTGGATTTTATGAGTTATACATGTTGTTTTTGAAGAACCACAATCTGCTTCTTGAGCCGCTAATTTCAAGCAGGGTTTTCTTATGGGCCTAACTCAGTGTGTAGAATGAATTTGAGTGTTAATTTTGGTATGTATTTTAGCCCCTCATTAGTTGACATCCCCTTGAAATTTGACATCAATTGGACTTTAGATTTGTGAGATATAGATCTATCATTGAGGTGTGCCGCAATCTATTTTCTGGTAGTGATTTCTGAACAGCTCATTATTTTGATCATAGCTCTATGACTACAATGATTTTGAGTGTGAAATTTGGTGGAGATATCTTGTTCATTGGTTACTGATTGCATTCTAAATTTTTGGTGATTAAACCATATGCTGATCAAGTTCTAGTCGATTGATTTTTATTGCTCAGGTTTTGTGATTGCAGATTGAGATTTGCTATTATGTCGCCTTCTTGAATTTTGGGGCATATCATTTGGTATCAGAGTCTTGCTCCTATTTTTGTACTCTAAATTTGGAGAATTTGAACTCCTAGTTTGATGGCGAGAGGCTATAGATATGACATGACTTATAGTGAAGAAGAAAATGAGTTTTTGATTTCTATTTCTACTTTTAGTGGGTTAGATTGGCTCGAAGATTACACAGATTGGGAAGATGAGTTGGAAGAATTTTTTTTAACTCATGAGTTCTTAAATAAGGGAAAAATGAAGATTCCTTCGTCAAAAATTAAAGGAAAAGCTTCCCTTTAGTGGAGAAAGGTAAATTCCGAGAGAAAGGATTGTGGTGAAGAAACCATAAAATTGTAGAAATTGAAGAACAGAATTTTGAGAAGCAAATTTGCTTCGACGCTTACAAAGGTGGTCTCATTTTCACCACCACTAGCCCAATCCAAGAGGCAAGTTTCAAAATGCCAATAAACCCAAGTGTTTGACATGAAGGACTCCATACAACATATAGCTCAAAAACTACAAGAGGTGTGTAATATCCCGATAATGTTTTCCCCGTATAAGTGATGTAATCAAGTGTTGGGATAAGTAGGATATTACATTATGTATCTATACGTGTTAATTTGTGACGTGTATTTATGGGGGAAATATTATGGGATGAAAGTTAAATGGGAAAGCACGATAGGAAAGCTGGATTATGGAGTTTCGGATGAATGCAGACGAAAAGAAGAAGGGAAATGTCTTCCACAAGTGCATTGCGTGGCGTCCCATGTACTTTGGGACACACCCAGACGGAGTTTTACATCATAATGCGTCTATTGCTTGGCACTTGCTGACAAATAAGGACATCTAGACGCGGTCAAATTGAATCTGTCCAATTCCTGGACAGTTTCAGATGATGTGGATGCTGAATGCAGATGCCATATTACATCTGATAGGCGAGTTTAGATGAGTCCGAACGTGGGTGGACGCATGCGGACATGGCAATTTTGAATCTGTCCAATTTCGGGACAATGTCGGATGCATGCAGACGCTGTATCCAAATGCCATCCTTTGTCCGAATGTATAAATCTGCCTTAGGTATAGTGACGTTTGGACGAATGTGGACAAGAAAAGAACATTTGCACTAGTCCGAAACAACCCAAACCTACGAATAAATTAGGGTTAAAATAAGGGAAGTTTGTCGTTTAACAATTAATTTGTACAGAGGGACACACGAAACGACAAAGCCATGCCCTGCACCTCGATGAAGCCACGCCCTCACCATGTAGACCTCATCCCTCCCCTTGCCATTTGGTGTACCTATGTTCCCTCTCTATGAGGTAAGTCATCCATTCTCTGCATTCCTCCTAGCCTAGCAATTCTCTTCCTGTCTTCCTGCATGAGCTTCTTCTCCCGCGAGAGAGAGTTTCGGTCGGATAGAAAAATTGTATGAGTGTTTTGTCTGTGTGAGTTAGTGATTCTCCTTCAGTGATACGTGAGTGAAGTGAGGTGGAAGCTGAAGAGCAAGCTATGGAGTTGGAAGTTGTTGTACGTGAAGCTGCTGTGAGTTGGGAGCTATGATGAGGGTGAGCTGGAGTGTTGTCTGTGATTTAGTTCATCATAAAAGGGTACTTATATGAGGAGATGACAAACATATCAAAAAATGTGAAGGGTTTGCACGCGAGGGAACTTGTGGCTAGCTAGGCTAAAGGAAAATAAAAGATAAAGTGGTTTGTAATTAACATGTAATGCTTTATTTAGTATTTCTCCCTTAAACGAATTATTTACGCTTCGGCTATGTTTTGAATAAACCCGCTATGTTTCTTGATTTGACTTCCGCTTTCTTTTGGTAAAAGATTTCATAAACGTTTTCATAGTTAGTAGCATGAAAAGAGTTTTAACGGTCCGGCTTTCGAAGGGCACTCTGATTTTATTTGCAAAAGGTTTTAGTCGTGGTATAAAATTTTTGAATTTTTTACGAATTTAAAATGGTATAAAAAGTCGGGTCGTTACAATTGGTATCAGAGCAAAATATCAGAGCAATTTATGTTTTAAAAAATATTTTATAAATTGCTCTGATTCCATTGGTATTAGAGCAATTATGTTTTAAAAATGATTTTCGTAAATTGCTCTGATAATCGTTGCTCCAATAATTGTTTTTAAAACTAGTTTTATAGCCTACCTACGAGCACAAGCCTCGACGTGGAAAATATTTAATCCACTGTAAGTATACTACTTACTTTAATTAGCATATCATTCCTTATGTTGTTTTGGTAGATAGTTCGTTAGGAAATAATATGACTAGTGGACTGAGTAGACTTGTAAACGTTGTTAAATTGAACTTTTTCTGAAAATGTTTTGGATTTTTATGCAGGATGTATAGCTTTGGGGGAGTGTAGAAATAGAGGGTTAGGAAATAATATGACTAGTGGACTAAGTAGACTTGTAAACGTTGTTAGATTGAACTTTTCTAGAACAGTTTGGGATTTTTATGCACGATGTCTAGCTTTGGGGGAGTGTAGAAACAAAGGAGACTCTACCCAAATTTTTGGAAATAGAAAAGGAAAAATAAGTGGAAAAGAAAATCCTACATAAACTACACCAACTAGATAGTTAACCAAAGACGCCTAGGTAGCGATGGGGTAGATGAAGGATAGATTTGTTGTGAAGAGGAAAAATGTTAAAGACTAAGCCTAAGTAAGAGAATAGGATTCGACTAGCCAAGTTTTTGCCCACTCAGTCATGACCTCTGGGAATGAATAGAGAGAGTGTTGTAGGGCCTAGGCAATTGGCGGTTAAGATTCTCCAAAAATAGAGATAGAAACAGAAACGGAAACAAATACGAAAATGGTACGAGCACAGAAACCGAAACAGAAATGAGAACAGAAACAAAAACGAAGATGGAAACGGAAACAAGTTTCCATAAATGGAAACATATACAAATATAGATACAAATACGGATACAGAAATAGACATGGGAACGAATACGAAAATGCGTACGATCACGGATACAGAAACATAAACAGAAATAGAAACGGAACCTGATACGGATACAGTTATGGATACAGAGACAGATACAGAAATAGAAACGGAGACAGTTACGGATAAGGATACGGAAATGGAGACGGAAATAGAAAGAGAAATGGAAACAGAAACAGAGAAAGGGATGAAAACAGAGATGCAAACGGAAATAGAAATGAAGACGGAAATGGAGACGGATACAGAAATGGAAACGGAAATAGAAACGAACTTCGAGGAATGAATTTCTGGGAAGGGATACAAAAACAGATACAAATACAGAAACAGAACCAAAACACAGAAACAAAAATAGTCATGGATACAGGAACAGATATGGAAACAGAGATGGGAACAAAAACAAACACATATGTAGGAACAAATATGGGAATGGAAACTGAAATTGAAATAGATATGGATATGGACACGGGAAAAAAGATGGATGCAGAAATGAAAATTGAAATAGAAATGGAAACGGGTATAGACACAAAAAGGGAAGCGAGATGGAGTAAGGATCGAAGGAACGATGGGATAATAGATGTGCAAGAGTAGGATAGTGTTCAAATTAGTTATGGAGTAGTGTAGTTCATGATCTAGCATGTTTGGAAGGACACATTGGAGGGTGAAGAGCATGTTTAGGCATGCTGAGGTAGTGGATTAAAGGAGAAAAGTATAAGTGCTAGGCCTTAAGTCATGAAGTGCGGAGGATCTAAGGGGTAGAACCATATAGGAAAGGTGAGTTTGACGTCAGGTGGTGAGTCTTTTGGCAATACGAAAATTTAGGAGACTTTTTCTTAATGTCGAATCACATGGTGTTTGTGACAAATTCGATGCGGAACGTCAAATTAAGGAGAAAATTGCTGCAAGATCAGGAGTTGAGCAGCAATGGTAAAGTATTTATTGGATTGAAGCAATAATTAGATGTAAGAAAGTTGTCATTCTGCTCTTGATCTTTGATGTTGACCTGAAGAAAATAGAAGAAAGGTCGGATAGGGGTATTTTTCTCTAGAGTCGATGTAATCAGAGTGGCACACTAGAAGTGTGGAGAGTGAGTACGAGGGTTTGATCTACTTTTTGTTGTCATGAGATGCGTGGGAGGTAGTTAAGCTGATCAAGTAGCAGTAGTTGGACGAAGAGATTTGACGCATAGTTTAGTGTTTGTTACGTTATGAGAGTACTACACTAGGCAAATTTCGAGGACGAAATTCATATAAGGGGAAAGGTATATAATATCGCAATAATGTTTTCCTCATATACGTGATGTAATCAAGTGTTGGGATAAGTAGGGTACTATTTTATGTATCTATACGTGTTAATTTGTGACATATATTTATGGAAAAAATATTATAGGATGAAAGTTAAGTGAGAAAACACGATGAGAAAGCTGGATTATAGAGATTCGGAAGAATGTAGATGACATGTGGATGGGAAATGTCATATGTAAGTGGATTTTGTGGCGTCCCCAGTACTTTGGGATGCACCAGGGCGGAGTTTTGCATCCTAATACATCTGTCGCTGGGCAATTATGGACGAATGAGGACACATGTAGACGAATGAGAATGCATGCAGACACGGTCAAATTGGATCTATTCAATTCCTGGAAAGTTTTAGATGATGCAGATAGTAAATGTGGATGCCATATCATGTACTAATGGCAGGTTCGAACAAGTCCAGACGTGGGTGGACACATATGAACACGGCAATTTTGAATCTATCCAATTTCAAAACACTTTCGGATGCATGCAGACGTTGTATCTGGATGCCATCCTTCATCCAAATGTATAAATCTGCCTTAGGTATATTGACTTTACGATGAATGTGGATGAGACCAGAATGTCCGTACTCGTCCGAAACAGCCTAGACCTGCGAATAAATTAGGTTTAAAATAGGGGAAGTTTTTTGTTTCGCAATTAATTTGCACGAAGGGAGACACGGAGCGACGAAGCCATGCCCTCCAAATAGATGAATCCATGCCTCACAACGTAGACCTCGTCCCTCCCCTTGCCAATAGGTGTACATATGTTCCCTCTCTGTGAGGTAAGTTATCAATTCTCTACATTCCTCCCAGTCAAGCTATCCACTTCCTGTCTTCCTATGTGAGCTTCTTCTCCCACGAGAGAGTTTTTTTAGGAGAGAAAAATCATATGACTGCTTTGTCGGTGTGAGTTAGTGATTCTCCTTCAGTGATACGTGAGTGAAGTGAGGTGGAAGCTGAGGAGCAAGCTGTGGAGTTGGAAGCTGTTGTTCGTGAAGTTGCTGTGAGCTGGGAGATGAGCTGAGGGTGAGCTGGAGTGCTACCCATGATTTAGTTTGTCATAAAAGGGTACTTATACAAGGAGATGATGAACAAATTAAAAAGCTAGGATGAAGAATTTGCACGTGTGGGAACTTGTGGCTAGCTAGGCTAAAGTGAAATAAAAGATAAAGTGGTTTGTAATTAACGTGTAATGCTTTATTTAGTATTTCTCCCTTAAACAAATTATTTATGCTTCTGCTATGTTTTAATAAACCCGCTATGTTTCTTGATTTGACTTCCGCTGTATTTTGGTAAAAGATTTCATAACATTTTCATAGCGGGTAGCATGAAAAGAGTTTTATTGGTCTGGCTTTCCAAGGGCACTCTAATTTTATTTGTGAAAGGTTTTAATAAAGGTTTTAATTGTGGTATAAAAGTTTTGAATTTTTGACGAATTTAAAAGGGTATAAAAAATCAGGTCGTTACAAGGTGTAAGACCAGTATATTAAAACTTTTCAACCAACAATTCCACGGGAAGAAGTTGAAGAAAATTTTCAAGAAGTTTTTGCCCAAAAGGAATGTCGGCCATAATGTATTAAAGAAAGTGATATTTAATTAATGGCAGCAAGTTTTAAAGAAGAGAAATCGGTTGAAGAAAGAAGTGATGATGACTCCTTAACAGCAATTAAAGAAGGAGAAGAAGGAATAAATGTAAAGAATGCTTCTTGTACAACATTAGTTTTAAATACGGAGGATATACACTTTTCTTCACACACACTTCAAGTAAAGGAGAATGAAGCATCATGCAATTGCTAAGAAAGAGCCGTTAGTTTTGACAAGGCTTCGAAGGGTGATTGAAGAAGGGAAAATGCAAGATCAAATTTGGAGATTGTATACACAGTGGGAGGGGAACTTTGATAATTGTCCTTACATCTGAAACTATAAGAAGAACGAGGGAGAAAATGCTACTTTACTTATGTTTGGAAGTGAGCTACTAGACTATCATTCGTATGCAATCAAGCACAAGAACAAGGAGACAACAATATTGACTGGTGCATTAAAACCAAGGTACTCCCTCTTGTTCGAGTTGAATGCCAAGCTTTTTGGATTTTATTTGATTAAAAGGTTGCATGTTGATGATAAAGGTTTGGGTCCTTTGATAGAGTCCAAAACTCTACATGTCTACAATCTGAAAATTGGCAATAAGTTAGATGACAATTCCGACTACCAAAATTAGAATAGAGATAGCTGCACTTGTATACGGACTTAGGAGCTCAAATTTATAAGGCAAATAGCTTGTAACCCAAAGAACAACATGTCAAAATTCAGCTTAAAAGGCAACCCACAAACGAAGATATATTTAGAGAAAGTCAAACCTTGAATATGGGGTTTCCAAAATAGAATCCGAATACCAAAATTAAAACAATTGTAACTCTGCGTGCATATAAAATTAGGGGCCCAAATTTCCAGAGTAAATTAATAGAAGATCAATAAATAACATCTCCAAAAATCAGCTTCAAATTCGTTAAAATCAACAAGTTATACTCCAGAGAAGATCAAACTCGGATAGGGTTTTAAAACAAGGATTTTGAACAACAAAATTAGAACGACGATAACTCCAGCTGCATATGCTTTTTAACCCTCAAAATTATAGATTCAGTAGCTAATAAATAAGGTAACAACACTCTCAAATCTTGGCTTCAAAGATTGTGCACACACGGAGTTGTGTGTAATGTAATCCAAGATTCAGGTCTGGAATTGCAACTAATAGATTTGTAGTAAAGATCTCTTTCCTTTTAAAACTCCAATAACCAATTTCCAAACCAAACAAAAGCTTAAACTGATTGCTATCACCAGGGGATCATAAACCATGAATACCTTTCACGAAAAAGAACCACAAACAATAACAAGAAACCGATTAGGTCTGCTAACCCTCCAACACCAAGGGGGCGATTGATTCAGCCACTTCAAGAAGTAGCTCTCCCAACCGGGGTTCGCTGAAGTCTTCTATCTCCACACCACGAGCACAATGACAAAAGGAGGTTGCTAGAAGAGATAGCAAATAAAAATCTTCTCGAGACTTAGCAAGAACATGAAAGTTGAAGGAAGAGGAGAAGTGGCCAGGAGGGAGAGAGCTCCACCGCAGATCTTCAAAGCACAAGGCTGAATTTTCTATTAGGTTTTTCCAACTCCCTTTAGGGTTTCATTAGAGAAGGATAAATTCCTGTCTACTAAACATAAATGGAAAAATTACATGAATACCCTTGACAACACAAAACTAGAGTATGAAAGCTCGGCTAACATGCTAGCTGGGCACCTCAAATCACAATAACCAAAATGACTAAAATCCATCAAAATATAATCCGACCAACAATTAAACTATTACAAATTTAAATACTTAACTTAAAATAAAATATGCTGCAGATCTAGGACACATCATCCTTGGAATGATTTATACAGTAAGGAGCTCAAGGATGGGTATGACCCCATGGAAGGCTTTTTCTTGAAAGATGACAATCCTAGTGTACTAACGAGCGGGATCCTAAAATCCACCCTATTTGTAGTTAAATGTGGGGACCTAACTCAATACTTTGGCAAAAAGAAGATAAGTGAGACTTGGTGGAAATTATTCTTTTGGTCTCACAAGCATGACGAAAGTGCATGGGAACAAAGCCTTAATGACCGATAAGGAAGGATAGACTATCTTCATATGATCATTGAAGACTTTATTATAGAAATTTTATATGGACACACTAATATGAATAAGTTAACTCATGATGTCAACAAAGATTTACCATTTGATCCGGGTGGACGATATGTTGGTGAACCTATGAAAGAGTTGTTTCCGAGAGCACATGCATAAAGTTATTCCCGGATTGTGGAAAGGTGAACCCACTGGTATGTTTGCTGCAATCTTCTATTATTTGTATTGCAAATTCTTCTCTAAGAATTTTGAATTTTATTCTTTATTTGATTGACGTAGAGTGTATGAAATTTGAGCTTAATTTGATGCGGTTAGTGATTGTGTACTATTTTCAACGTAAAACTATAGTTTTGCTTGCACCATTTTGGGTAGTAAGGTTCCTTTAGCGTAACTTCTGCATCAATTCAATTTTAATTGTGATTATTGTAGGAGAGTTTTCTCACTTATAAAGTTTAGTGCTGTCCAATTTTCGTGCAAGAAGTCATTGAATTTCCCAAGATATGACTATTACAAGTTCACTCCGAAAACTGTCATTCTAAGAATTCATCCTTGCCAATCCGAACAGATTTCATTGTTTCTATCATAACTTCTTATTCCCTGGGAGTTTGGTCTTGAAATTTTGAGGGGTTCTTTTTAACTCATACAGTGGTGTTCTATCCAAAAATAAAACTAAAATTTCATCAATTATTCTATTTTTATTTTTGTCAAAATTGCACCAATTGCTGCCAAGTCCTAGTTTCTGTCTTATGAGCTTCATGAGGCTTCATTTGGTTGATGGAAACAAAAATATAGTTGTGAAATGGAATTGAATTCATACTAAAGCTTTGACTCAAGGTTGAAAGGACGGTGTTGATGAAGAAAAGTCAAAGAGTGGGTCAAGCATCAGATTTGAGGTCAAATCCTCAATCACCCGGGCAGGATAATGCACCCTAAGACCCTATCACCCGAGCCCGAGCCTTGGGGGCTCATTGTTTATCTAACAAATGTTTATTTTATAGGAGAAACTAAGCTAAAGAACCTTGAAGATGAATCAAAGTATGAGGATAAAGAGGTACATAAACATGTGCTCACTTGGAGCCAATAAGCTACTCCTTGGCTTGGAGCAACCACCTGTGAGCACTTAGAGTATGTCAAGACCGAGTCCAATGAAGCCTCATAGAACATGTTATGTTTATTTTATTTCCTAATATGTTAGTTAAATTTTTATTTGACTAAGATACAATTTGTTAGGGTATTTTTTTGGTTGGATTTAACATTAGTTTATTTGCATTTTTATTGGAATGCTCGACTAGCACGTCAGCCAAGCATTCATGCGCAAAACTTTAGCACAAGGGCATTTTTTATAATTTTAGTCTTAGGGCTTTTTGGGTGAAGTACTTAACAGCCTAAGGAAGCCCTAATCATGAATGAGAAAACCTTACACAAAAATTGAATTTGCATTTTGGAGTGAGCTCCCAAGCCCTCGGTATTCTAATTTTTTGCTTCACTACAATTCCAACACCAAAAAGGTATTCCTCTCATGTTTCTTGATCAATCTTGGAGGGGAAAACTATTGCTAATTCTACCAGAATCTTCTTTTGGAGGTGCCATTGGCATGAAGAGTTAGAAGATTGATTCAAAGCCGAGGTGGAGAGGTCTTTTGCTTGAAGAGACCCGAACTAGTCGCCATTCCACAGAAGTGTGAGGTTTTTGCGGACTAACTTGGTGCCCTATTCTTCCTTCTTTATTTTTCTAATCTGGTTATTGTCATATTCTGGAGTTGCTGGTACTTGATTGATTGTTGGATATTGATAGATAATTTGTGAATTGGAATTGGATTATATGAGTTGTACATGTTGTTTTTGAAGAACCACAATTTTGGTTATTGTCATAACTCAGTGTGTTGAACAAATTTTAGTGCCAATTTTGGTGTGTGTTTTAGCCCCTGATTAATTGGCGTCCCCTCTAAATTTGACATCAATTGAACTTTAGATTTGTGAGATATTTATTTATCATTTAGGTGGGCCACAATCTATTTTCTGGTAGTGATTTTCAAACAGTTAATTGTTTTGATCATAGCTCTATGACGACAACGAGTTTGAGAGTGAAATTTTGTGGAGATATCTTGTTCATTGATTACTGATTGCATTCTAAATTTGGGGTGATGAAACCACATGCTTATCAAGTAGTAGTCGATTCATTTTTATTGCTCAGGTTAGGTGATTGCCGACTGTGATTTGCTATTATGTTGCCTTCTTGAATTTTGGGGCACATCAAAACTTGTCTAAATAGTCTCTGAAAATCTAGTTCATCAAATCCATAAAAGCTGCAGGGGCGTTGGTCTGCTCGAATGCCAACACTAGAAATTCTTAATATTCATACCTCGTGCAGAATGCTATTTTTGGTACATCATCTGGCTTAACCTTCAATTGATAATATCCTGAACGAAGGTCAATCTTCGAGAATACTTTGGCACCAGATAGCTGGTTTAATAAATTGTCAATCAGTGGCTAAGGGTTCTTGTTCTTGAGCGTTACCTTGTTTAATTCCTGATAGTCAATACACATTATTCGATTTGTCTTTTTTCTTTACAAACAATACAGGTGCTACCCAAGGTGAGAAGCTTGGACGGATAAACCCTTTATTGATCAACTCTTCCAACTAAATCTTTAATTCTCGTAGTTCTACAGACGCCATTTAGTATGGGTTCCTTGAAATGGGTTCAGTACCAGGGTGTAGATTGATCACGAATTCAATTTCTTGATTAGGTGGTAGATTGGGAAGATCGTCAAGAAAGACACTCAAAAAGTACTAACTACAGCAACATCTTCCAATTGACACCAGGGGTCGTCATGGTATCCATTTCATTTATTAAGAATCCATCACATTAACTTTTCAGTAATTTTTCAGCCTTGAGCACAGAAATAACGAGTTTTCCCTTCTCCTTAGTCCCATAGAAAATATATGGTTCGTCTTTAGGAGAGTAGAAGCGAACTTCTCTCTTTCTACAAGTGATAACCACCCGATGATGACATAACCAGTCCATGCTGAGAATGATATCATATCCCTTCAGGTCCATAACAATTAGATCTGCATGAAATAAGCGGCCATTTATCTCTATTGCATATCCCCTAAGAATTCCATCGGCAAATAAATAATCACCGGAAGGCAACAATACTCTGTGTGTAGCTCACACAATTAGAGAAGCAATTCTCCTTATTACAGAACTCAGTTGAAATGAACGAGTGCGTAGCACCTAAAAGAAATAAGATATACCCAGCACATTTATTAATATAAACTATACCTGTCATGATCATGCAGCTTGTTTATGCTAAGGTAAGATCTCCTAATACAACTAGGGAGCATGTTAATACCACATATATAATTATTGCATAAAGTTACGCGTACCTGCCACCACTACTAGTTGCTCCTCTTCTTCCTGGTCAAGTCCGTGCATCGCAAAGACACATGGAGCCACACCTCCTTGTCCACTAGATCTTGCCATACAATGTTTGGCAATATGGCCAGGCTTCCCACATATGAAGCACTGTCTCAAGCCCACCATGCATTCACCACAGTGGACTTTCTTTCATTTTGTACATGCATTGGGCTAGAATGCTCTCCCGTCATGAGGGGCATTGTATGTTTTTGTCATAGGCTGCTTGTCCTGTCTTTGCTGTGTCGTACCATCAGAGGATCGTTTGATTCCCCAGACTATAGACGAACCACCACGTGCTTGTCAGTTTGTATTGTGCTTCCATAGTCGTTGATTCGCCTCTCTTTGCCTTGCCACCATGGTCTTCACATTTTCCACCACCAAGGCCTTTGCCACAATTTTTGAATAAGGAACGTCCTCCATGCTAGATACAATGACTCCTTCAAGGATTTCAATCTTGAGTCCCTAAATAAAGTGGTTAACTTTGAGCTCCTCAGTAGATACTAGATGAGTGGCAAAACAGGATAACCCTTAAACTTCAGAGCAAACTCCGATACTGTCCCCGTCTGGCGTAAACGTACAAATTCAACTAACTTCTGCGTCCGAATGGTGTGGTTGAAGTACTTCTCATAAAATAATTCTTTGAAGCTACTCCAAGAGAGGGTCCTGACGTCTCGTCAGGATTTAACCAAGTTCCACCAGAAGCGTGCTTCCTGGATCAGCATGTAGGCATCACACTTCACCCTTTCAACCTCATTTATGTTTGCGTTGTCAAACATATCTTTGAGGGAGCAGATCCACATCTCAGCTCTATCAGCATTAGAGAAATTTTTGTTAAAGCTCTATGGATATAGTTGTTGAAATTTCTCTCATCCAGCTTCCACCTGAATCGCCACTACGTAGTGATTCCCATTTCCGTTCCCATTTTCATTCTCTCTCTCCATGTATCACTCCATAAACTGGAAATGCTGCTCCATGTATTGGGATTTTTGCTCTACCACTGCAACAATGCGCTCGAGGGCTTCATCCTTCCCATTATAAGCTCCGACACCCTCACGGCTAGGTGTCTCGTTCCTCTCGTCGTTAATTGAGATGTTTACTCTCACTTATCTAGCCATTTTATAATCCAATAAATTTTTAAATCAGTCAAAGCGCACCTAAACCGGACTACTACCAACCATTCATAAAACTCATTATAAAAATCCACTTAATAGAACTATACGGAAGCATTATGAAATCATTCATTTAAAACATGGCGGAAGCGTAAATAGTTTAAATGAAGGAAACTAAACGTTTAATTACAATTCATAAAAACCTAATTTAATTAAAATTTTTTCCTCTTTTACCCTCATTTGCCTGGCCAGACACGGACCTCGTGCGTGCAAATCCATCATCCTCTGCTTTTTATTGTTTGTTAATCTTTTCGTTATTCCTAATCTGTGCATTGGTTTCATGTATAATGCCTACATCTACACCACAAACAATTGTAAGCCCAAAGGCTTAGAAGGAAAAAGGGTTTAATGCAACAGGAATGCCACTCTTTACTCCATTTGGAATGGGAGCCACCCAAATCAATCCTTTCATTAAGTCATTCACCGGTTTATTACTTTACTCTTTACTTGTACTTGGAGCTGCATTTGGGAGGTTTTTCTCATGCAATGGCATAGTGCTCAGATCAAACATTTTACTTGCAATCTAGAACTCCTGTATCCTATGAGGAAGGGGCTCCGCCTAGATTGCAGACTACATGTGCTACCCATCGACTCCCAATTCTCTTTTCTTCTTCTTTTTCTTAACTTTTTACCTCACTTATTCATGCTTGGTACCACTGCCAAGGTGGCACTTCCTATGATTTCTATTAACATGATGCATGAACATACATTCTCAACCTAATATGATGCATGATGCTTCACAACATAACATTCATAATAATTAAAGTGTGCATAGAAGTAATGGAAAGCAATTGTAATTGAAAGTTCGTACAATGAAAAGTAAACAACAGTTACATGGAAAGTACTAATAATACACCCATGGCAAGTACCATTAATTGAACACTTAATCACAACACTTTACAAAGAAACAAGGATAGCATGCTTAATCAATAGAACGCAGTATTATAATTCATATGCTAATTCTTCTAATTAATTTCCTAGACCAATTACATGCTTCCTATATTTACCATTCATTCTAGGCGATTATTCTACTTAGGCGATTTACATGATCAAGTTTGATTACTTTCACGTTCCCTGATTTATTAACATACCTCAATTTCTTATCATATTAATATTAGCCTAGTTAGTTAATTAAACATGCTTAATTAATCGATTAACATGCTAGACGAGTTATTAACATGCTTACTAATTATAATTAACATGCTTACTAATTATAATTAACATGCTTACTAATTAACTCCATTTAGTTAACCCTAGTTAACTTTCATGTTTCCTTAGTTAACCCTAGTTAACTTTCATGTTTCCTTATAATTAACATGATTACTATTAATATACTAGTTGATTAACATGTTTGGGTTAATTAAGCTATTAATCAACAAGTGCTAATATATTTACATGCTTGGGTTAATATATTTACCATTCATTCTAGGCGATTATTCTACTTAGGCGATTTACATGATCAAGTTTGATTACTTTCACGTTCGTTGATTTATTAACATACCTCAATTTCTTATCATATTAATATTAGCCTAGTTAGTTAATTAAACATGCTTAATTAATCGATTAACATGCTAGACGAGTTATTAACATGCTTACTAATTATAATTAACATGCTTACTAATTAACTCCATTTAGTTAACCCTAGTTAACTTTCATGTTTCCTTATAATTAACACGATTACTATTAATATACTAGTTGATTAACATGCTTGGGTTAATTAAGCTATTAATCAACAAGTGCTAATCAATTAACATACTGAATTGCTAATTAGACCCATTACCCTAATTAAGCCAATTATCGATTAGTTAAGTTGGACATGCTCAGGTTCATTATTTATCAACTAACTGAATATCAAACTTGTAAGGAAACACGCAACAAGAATAAAAGCAACATGACTATAAAACTCTATACCTATTCTTGGTTGGACTTCACATAACTACTTAATATTTGCTTGCTTCACTTTTCATTTCAACTATCACTATCACTATCAAAACTAATACAACCAATAAACGAGTTCATAGAGCTAACAACTAAGCAATCATTTACAGGAATTCAACACTACTCTAACACAAAATCATAGAGCATTCTACAGAGCATTAACAACATTATCAACAACTAACAGTGACATTTCAAGGCAAACAACATACTAGTAGTAAACATGTTAACATACTTAACACTAACAACAAACATTCTAGGCAACCCACACTCTTAACAATTAGCAGTAAACATATTAACAACTGGCACTTAACACTAACAACAAACATTCCTGGCAACCCACACTTTTAACAATTAGCAGTAGACATATTAACAACTGCAGTAGACATTTAACTAACATTAACACTAAACTTTCGCACCCACTTGTGGTGTAAGGCCTTCTCATGGCCAAGACACCACTAATCCCTTACCTAAGTTGATGAACTAAAACTCAGGGACAGCTCTCCACTCCACAACTCATGCTTCTAGTATCCCTAGCAGCTCCCAACTTCAGCTTACAATTCTTAACTTCCTAACTCACCTTGAGTAGCTCACCTCACACTCAACACTTACAACTTCACTCAACCCTCTCTCCCTCACTGGACACTCTCTCTCGTAGCTCCCACTCACTCTCTGGACTTTACGCAGGAAATGGAATGAATCTCAAGAGGAAGGAAGAGAGAAAGGTTTATACCTTGAAGAAAGGAGAGGGACACCATCAGCACCATACGGGTTAGAGAGGAGGTGGCCTAAGGTGTAAGGACCCGGATTTTAATAATTCTTAAAAATACGTAAAAATTTGAATTTTCTTTTTGAAAGTAAATCAGAGTGCATCTAACTGGATCGCTACTAACTCTTTCATAAAACTCAATATAAAATCACATTTATTAAAACTTATGCTTAAAAACCATTAATGTAAAACGTTGCGGAAGCATGAATACAATTCAACTAAAGAAACCAAAAACATTTAAATACGATTTATTACAACTTAACTTAATTAAAACAATTTCTCTTTTACCCTTTTTATGTCTGGCCAGCCATGAGCATCCCTCCAGCGTGTAAACCCATCATCCCTACTTGCTATTGTTTGTTCTTTATCTTTTGCTACTCCTAGTCCATACATTCCTCATAGCGTGCTAGTACCTACATCTACACCACAAGCAACTGTAAGTCTAAAAAGACTTAGTAAGGAAAAAGGGAAAATGCATTATGCTTATGACTATCTTTAGTTCATTTGGAATGGGGGCCACCCAAACCAATTCTTTCATTTACGTTTCCTTTATTCCTTTCTTTCTTTCCTTTCTTTCTTTCTTTCTTTCTTTCCTTTCTTTCTTTCTTTACACGTACTTCGAGCTGGAGATTGGAGGATTTCCTTTGTGATGGAATAGTGATCGAATCTAGCCTTTTACTTACAACTAGAACTCCCGTACCCTATGTGGGAGGGGCTTCGGTTAGTTGCAGACTAGAACCGCTACCCATCAGCCCCCCAACTCCCTTTTCTTTTCATTCCTTTCCTTTGTCTTTTCATTATCATTTTACTTTCCTCACCATGCATGTGAGTACTACTCCTTCGGAGTACTCCCTACTTGGTTTCTATTACATGATGCATGAACATACATTCTCAACCTAGCATGATGCATGATGCATATGACATAACTTTAATAATTAAAGGGCGCACATAAATAATTGGAAACAAACTGTAATGAATGCACATATAAAGAATAACAGTAAATGAACGTGCACATTAAAAATACAAGTAATTGGAATTTAAGACACATCTAACATGAAAGCAACCAACCAAGTGGAATAGCACGCCTATCACATAATAAATTTAAACAAGGGAGGCATGTTTATAATTCAATGTATTAATTCTTCTAATTAATTTCCTAGTCCATTTTCATTTTTTTATACATTTATCATCCTAGGTGATTGTTCTAGTTAGCTATCAAAGTAAATTAACATGCTCTTGAGTTTATTACATGCTTTTATCCTAATAAACAAATCAAACTTTGGTTTAGAGAAGTTATGATGCTAAGGACGTGAAATCTAAATCTAGATCGTAAGTAATACCAAGAAGACAATATCAAAACAATTATGAAACATTCATTCACTTAGTCATTAAATCCTTAACTCATTCATGTTTACTTCGTTATCTTTTCATACTCTTTATCATTCTGTTATCTAGAAAAGTAAAGCATCGGTTATGTATTTAAAGTACGTATTGAATGAAAGTGAAAGCGCATATAAAGGAAGGTAAATAATACTTGCATTGAAAGTAAAACAGCATTAAATCGAAACAATGAATGCATACAAGTACGACAAACATACAAGGAATTCATTAAATCTAACATGTTTAATACTTAAACATACTCACTAATTAATCATACTTAATTAACTTACTAATTATGATTAACGTGCTCGCTAGTTAGTTCATTAATATTTAATCATGCTCACTAGTTTGCCAATTAATTACCCGATTTGATTTCATACTCAACGGTAGGTTATTCCTTGCATTTAGTTAATTAACACATTCAACTAATTAGTTAATTAACATGCTTTAGTTACTTAACAATTTAATATTGACCTAATTAATTACAACATGCTTAGCTATTAGTCTTTACATGCTCAACAATATGTTTAAAGTAACTACATGCTTAGATTTAGTAAATTGGTTGACATGCTAATTCACTTGACAATTAACTAACTTAATTAGCAATTAAACATATTAGTTATATACTAAGTTAAACATATTCAACTGTGAATCACTATAGTTAGTTTAACATGCTTGGATCATTATTTTGATTCATGATATAATTCTAGTTCATTTACATGCTAACTGCTAATTTCATAGAGGATCCACTAATTACGCTAATAAATTATCATGCTCATACAACTTAACATTTAAACGAGCAGCAATCACAGAGAAACACAATGCATAAGGAAAATAGAACAATACTACACAACAAGTAAACTTCTAAGATTAGCATAAAATTCTTAGCTCTTCTATCGTTCATTTGTTCATTCTTCATCTATTAAACATTTCCACCACTTTATCTAACCACACACGAACTATAACAAGTATCTACATAGCACTAATGAATATCAAATCACATATCAATGAAAACAAAGGAACAAAGCATCATTCAAAGTAATATCATAGAACATAAATCTACACTATCATTAACATAGGGAGCATTTCACAACAATTAACCTAATAAATCAACTAGTGGTAACAATCAACTAATATTAAGCGTAAGCATTAAACTAACAATACCTAGCATTAACACTTAACTCACACACCCATACTTGTGGTGTAGGGCCTACGTGGCCAAAACAACCCTTAATCCTTATCTCAAATCCTTTATTGCGTGTTAACGCTCAACCGCTACCCTTCGTCTCTTTCCGATACCTTCACAATTAGTAACGTTCAATCATTAATCTAATCAATAAATCGCATTCTAACTTGTACAAACTCTAATTACTCCTCTGAGTTCTAAATGAAATATCACATAAACTCAATAAACTAATCTCAATGTCATATTAAAGTCTCACAATATCCTGAAACATCGTTGATATGCACAACTAATATTGATCACATAAATGTTTTCTAACCCACCTTATAATATTTCCATCTTTAACAACTATTACAAACAACTTATCTAATGCTTAATAATCCCACAACCAACAATACAGTTTCACTTCAACAACAAGCAAAAACCATTAATTCAACAACCAACATAGCATATCTCCAAAATTTATTCTATCTCTTCATTATATATAAACTAATCAAATGCTCCAGAATGATCCGTACATGGATATACTTCCAGAATATCATTCCAAGTGGCAGAGGCATGTTCAACCAAATGTGTACAATCCAATACTAACCAACACAACAATGGCAGTCAATCGACCCCAACCCTCTAAGCACACTAACTCAGCATTCCATAACAAATATCATAGGAAAATCTCCTTACCAAAAGACCACAAACATCACACATCCAAGTAGCTCCTCTTTTCATTCAGCTCTCGGCTCAACATCAAAGGACACTTCCCCTTCTCTGCAATCTAGTCCATTCCAGTTCCAATCACAAAAACTGACATATAAACCCTTAAGTCAACTGAAAACTCACCTCAAACCAACATGTCGGGCACTGCAGCTCCAAATCGGGTTCTCATTGCATCCATCCAGAGCCCAATTGGACCAAATCGAGAAGCTAGAGACAACGGTTCTGTTCGACCATGACCACCGTCAAACTACCTCGCCGCTGCCTTCCCATGCCATCGTCGACTGAAATCGACAGAGCCTCAATGTTCGACGCTGCACCGACGACCATCTGCTCGTCGTCGACCAACAGCTCAGTCGCTCGCTGGGTGCCGATTCGTTTAACCGGAACACCCCCAAGGTCGAGCCTGATCTCCGACGTCCACCTCTGCACAGTCACCGGTCCCTTTTTCTCTTCGTCCCTCTCTATCCCACTCTCAGATCTGTCTTCCTCAAAGCTCGTCTCTCTCCCCCGTCGGTTTCTTTCTCTCTCGGAGCTCTCCCTCTCTCGCAGCCTTTGTATCTCCCTCAAGCCTTCTCTCCCTTTCTCCTTCTCTATTTCTGCTCTCCCTTTCTATCTCTATCATTTTCTCAATTCAGATCTGTAGATCCGAAATGGCCGGAGGCCATAACGCCAACTTCTCCCTCATCTCTCTCTCTTCAGAAACCGTAACACTTAACCCAATTTCCCCATTTTAAATTTGTTTCTTTTGAAATGCTAATTCATTTTAATCCTAATTTAAGTGATAACGATTTATATAGAATATTAATCGACCCAAATTATAATGCTCGATTTATTCCAAATGTCATTTAAAGATTATTAGAGATCTAATTTAAAATTCTTAATTATATTTTATAAATTGTTTTCTATTAATTAAACTTTTAATAAATTCTCTTAAATTATAACTTAACAGTTGCGTCATTAGTAACATCCCGATAATTAGTCAATAAATCCAACTATTCCCAATTTACGTTGTAATTATATATTTATTAAATTCTCATAAAAAGTTTATTAAATTCTCATAAAAAGTCGGGGTGTTACATAAGGTATAGGGAGGCGATTTTTGTCGCCTAGGTTGGGGGAGGGTCGCTTATGTCGGCTATCCCTTAATCTTTCTATGATTTTCTTGGATTTTCTTTCTATTTTATTCGTAGGTTCTAGGCTATTTCGGACGCATAGGTCTCGTCCGCATTTGTCCGCAAGGCTAAATTATCGCAGGCTAACCCTAGACTTTGGACTGGAAAAGGCGTTCCCGTCCTATCCGTACCGTCTGCAAGGCACTTACGGATGCCATATTGCGTCCGCACGTGGCGTTCTCGTGTCGTCTGAATTGTCCCATAAATTAGACAGAGGCAAATTGGACGATACTCTAACTTGTCCGCAGTCGTCCAGACTCGTCCGAAACTGTCTAGGTTTAGAACAGATTCGATGCGGATGTAGCTCCTCTCGTCCGCATCGTTCGGAACCTTGTCCACAACTCCACTGCATAGTGAAATCAAAATGAGAAATCTCGTCCTAAGGCTCGTCCCCAGGATAAGGGAGACGTCCAATGTATTTGCAAACGACGTGCCTCGTCTCCATCGTCAGGACCTCGTCTGCATCGCGGGGACCTCGTCTGCATGCACAGCACAGTGAAGTCAGAATGAGATATCGCGTTCAGAGACTCATCCCAACCATCGGGAACATAATGCAATGCATTTGCGGACGACATAATGCCTTCGCAGTGTCGTCCACAGGCATCAGTAAACGCCGAGGACAGCCTTTCTCACATTTTTCCACTTAACTCCTACCCACAATATTTTCACCATAACTAAACGTCATAAAATGACATGTATAAATACACGATGAATTTCCCCAACTATCCCATTCTTCAATCGCATCACGTATACGGTGAAAACATTAATGAAATTACCCCTAAACTTAACGCTCGAGAACGCCCTTGGTAATACCACGAAAACTTTCCAACTGAAAAATTCGGGGTGTTACACTGTCAAGTCGATTCAGCTTGGTAACCCAAATGCTCAACAGGTAATGCCTCCTCCTCTGCTCCAAAAATGACCAACTTCAGACAATCACCCACACCACAAGCAAACTATCAGCCAAAGGCCCAACAAGAAATGAGATATACAATATGATGTATGCCTCTAACTAATTATGTCAGAATGGAATCTGTTCAATTGTTCGTTACTCACGGTTACATATACACCAACTCATACATTGAGCTGGGACATTGGAGATTCCGTCGCAGGGAGAGTGGCCACTAGTCAGCATCTAACCCTTGGGTAGGCAGGCTTTCACGACCCGATAAGGGAAGGGCATAATCTCGAGTCTACTCGATTATGATCTGAACCACCTCCTTAACCTCCAATTCCCATTATATTTTTTTCTTTTTCTGTTTTCCTCACACAAATGAATACCAACCCACACGTGGCATTCCTAAGGGTTTCTATTACCATGATGCATGTCAATGCATCAATTGAATCACAGGAATATGTTACTATAATACCACGGGATATAAAACGCCTATGAGTAAAGCAATCTAAACCAATCATTAAAGAAAATCACAGTCTATATCACTAAACAATTCCTAGTATAAAATGACGGTTATAAAACATACTCTAATTAACAACCAATTAAATTAATTAACGAATAACTAACGCAATATGATATCAAGATACTATCATGATTGAAATTCAAAGAAATACAGTGATATTTAACATCCTAGCATGCTTAGAATTTAATGGGAAAACAGTAGCGAAATAGAATATTAATGTGCTCGTTAATTGGAGGAAATACATCGATATTCAATGTCTTAGTATGCTTAAAATTTAACGAAAAAACATCAAGGAAGTCGAATATTAAACGTGCTCAATAATTGAACGGAATACATCAATATTCAACGTCCTAGCATGCTTAATGACAATTTAATGGCATGAAACGAATATAGATATAACGAACGAGAGCAATAAAATATTCGACAAACAAAGTGGTAGAGCAGAGTGTAACAGGGCAATTTATTTAATAGCAGAAAGCAAATCAATGGAATTATCGATGACTTAAAACCCAGCTAGAAAACTAGTGATGAATCTGAAATTTTCAAATAGCAGAAAATCTTCTAGAATCAGCCAACAATTCAATAAATACGTTTATAAAGTTATAACAAAACATAGGTTAATCAATCAAATATTCTTTCAGGCTAGTAGCGAATTTCCTATTCAGTTATCGTGAATTAAAACATGAACTTTAACGACTAGTATGCAAATGTAAACATGGATAATTGCAAGGTAGTTTAAGACTCTTAATACAAGCAGTAGTTTTCCAACATTGATCATCATATAAGTGGGAATTTACAAGTATCTAACATCAAGGAATTCAATCAATATTTCAACGATGAATAACAGGAGACTAACCACCAAGATGCAAGGTTTATAACAAGAGATTAATCACCAAGATGAAAGGTTTACTAGTTCAATTACAGGCATTCAAACGGCAATTTCAAATGCTCAAATCCAACCGCAAATATCTATCTTTAATAAATAAATGAGTGAGGATTTACGGACAATTAACACAAGCATTTCAACTAGTAATTGGACAGGAAATAAATAAATTAAAGAGTACTCAAACAAAACTAACTCATTCAAAAATGTAGTAATTGAGCAGCAAAATAGCAACGACACTACTTGTGGTGTACGGTCTCCACTGCCTAAGACTTACTCATTTCTCCCCTCACAGTTACGAACCGATGAAGATCTTCTACACTGGAGAAACATAGCAACAAATTTTCCAAACCAACGACCTGCTTCAACTCACAACCACCTTCACAACACACAATGGGTATCTCTCCTTCACTCAGACTCTCTCGGCTCACTCAGTCACAATTCAGCCACTGGGAAACCCTTCAGCAAAACTCTCACGCTACCTCGCATAAGACTCTCCTTCCCCATTTTAAAGCAGGAATGAGTCTCTAGGTAGTTGGCAGACAGACACCTACACTGAGTTGTCACCACCTACAATAAGTAATTGCCACCTAAAACATGTTATTAATTTGAAGATACCCGAGGTCCACTGAGTAATTGACAAAAATTTCTGCCCTAATTCACCAATTCGTCCAAAAATTCTTCCAATCAACAGAACACCAGGGAGATAATTTACAGAACAAATGCCCGACTTACCCTGGCAACGAATCCGCAGCACGGGGTTTCGATCAATCCAACCCGTGACCTGCAAACCGGGGTAACACCGAGCCCTAGCCCCTCACCCATCACCCACAGCACGCCAAACCGCACCACACTGCATCGTATGTCGAACTCTAGCTCCGCGCCGCTTGGACCCGTCTCAGGCCTTCAACTCTTGCATCTTCCTCTCGCGTCTCCCTCTCAGTTTCTCTCTCGATCTCCCGTTCTCTCTTTCTGAATCAAAAGGACCACATCTCTTCTCCCCCTATTCTTTCTTTCAAAAATCGAACAAGATCAACTGGCGTGAACCAGCCCAGCTTGAACCGATCTAGCCTCCCCTTCTCTGTTTTTAATTTTCTTTTTGACTTCCATCATCCCTTTTTTTTAATTCAAATATTTCAATTCTTCTTTTAATAAATAACTCTCATTTAATTAAATTATATTTGTAACGATCCGGTTTTTCATAAATCCTTTAAAATGCATGAAAATTTGAACTTTTGTAAAACTCTTTTAAAACGATATCAAAGTGTGATGCTAAACTAGACCGCTACTAACATTTCATTAAACTCATTACGAAAACCAATTAGAAAAATGTGGGAGCATTACAAAAAAAATCATTTGTTTAAAGCATTGCGGAAGCGCAAATAACTTAATGAAAGACACTAAACGATTAAATACTGCGCTCAGAGAATGAAATCCAACAATTTAAATACAATTTTAAAGAAACTTAATTTAATTACAACTGTTTCTCTTTTACCCTCTTTATGCCTAGCTAGCCCCAATCTCGCTCGTGCAAACCCTTCATCCCTACTTTAGAATATCTGTTCATCGTTGTCGTCGTTTTTACATAAAAGTACCCATACCTGCACCACAAGTAAATTGTAAGCCCAAAGACTTAGTAAGGAAAAGGGTTTAATGCAGTTATGACATGCCTCTCTTTAGTCCTTGTCGGAATGGGAGCCACCCAAACCAATCCTTTCATTACATTATTTCTTTGTTATTTACTTTATATTCGTTAAGTCATTCATTCGTTAATTGATTCATTACTCGTACTTCAAGCTAAAGATTGGAGGTTATCCTTTGAAATGGCATAGTCTGGTCGGCTTCTAGCCTCCTGTGTGCACACTAGTCCCTTTCTCGACTAGGTAGGGGTGTATCCTAGTTGTCAGACTAGATCCGTTCTACCCATTTACCCCAACTCCCTTTTCTTTTTCTTAACATTTTATCTCACATAATGCATGCTTGAGTACCACGACGAATTTGGCACTCCCTAGTGATTTCTATTAGCATGATGCATGACCATACAATCTCAACCTAGTATGATGCATGATGCGTAACTTTAACATTAATTTAAGTGCGCATATAAAAGGAAGTAAATAAAAATAATTGAATAACAGAAATTTAAAGCGTATAGAATTGTAAGCAACCAATAATTGAATAGCACATTGAATGAAAGGAGCAATGATTGAGGATGATAATAATTGACTAATGCAAGGAAAAATGACCAACTAAAATTGAATAGCATTTATAAGGAAAATAATAACAATTGAATAATGGCACATAACAAGGAATGAGTATAACATACATTATGGGGACGGTAAAGTAAACATGTGATGAATTACAATTAACTAAACATGCTCGTTAAAATAAGCTAAATTAAATATGCTCAGACATTGAGTACAATTAAACTAAACATGTTCACTATTAATAATTTAAATGGAAGCATAAAACAGGAAACATGCTCATAAATTCGTAATTCTTTTTCTAATTGGTTAAGCATGCTTTTATTCTAATTGATTAAACGTACTACAATTTATAGCCTAGTTTATTATCTTAGTGAATTACATGCTCAAGATGTTTACATGCTCGAGAAAGGAATTCGGCGTTCGCTAATTGATGGACTAAACATGCATAGCTAATTAAATATGCTAGTTATCCAAGTTCATTTACATGCTGAGGATGAATTACAATTATTATAGTTGATTAATTAAACATGCTAATCTTGGTTAATTGATATGCCAATAAGTTATTATTCTAATTGGTCTTCCTAATCAATTTTCATGCATCAAGAATTAGCCGACATGATTAGACTATATGCTTAGATTAACTAAATTGGTTAACATGCTCAATTAATCATCATTCAACTAAAGTGATTGGCATACTCAATGGATTAGCATTTGTTGATTAACATTTATCTAAAATAATAACGAAGGAAATATAGCACAATTAATTATCAGTGAGTAATCACTATAGCTAGTAAGAAAATGAATCATAGGGCAAAATCATCAATGAAATTAATAGTTCATTCGTACTTAACACATTGTTCATCATTCCTCATTCACAAACTATCTAAGTATTCATAGGAATCACATTTACAGTAAAGAAAATAAACTAACTACAAGGGAAATCTACACTATCAACCAAGCAATTATGTAATAGCAACGAAACCAACGAAAGAGTTCACAACAGAAATTCACTTAAGGAAACCAACACTACTCTATCATGGAATAACATTTAAGAAAAATCACAAAGCACTATAATTCTACAGAGCATTAGCAAGACTATCACAACAAGGAAATACAACTCATGCACCCCCACTTGTTGTGTAGGGCCTCCACGGGCCAAGACACCCCTATTTCCTTACCTAAGCTGAAGATCACACTAATAGGGACAACAAAGAATCTAAGCCTCCATAGCAGCCAGCAGAAATGCAGCACACAGAGCTTCCCCTTACAAGCTCCAACTCTACTATTCACAGCTCACCTAACTTCACTCACGTAACACTCATCTCTCAATAGCTAAACCACACACTCAAACAATTTCCTCTTACTCACTAGAACTCTCAGCTCACACACTCACGCAGGCAGAGCTCTCACACAGGAACGGAGGGAGAGTTGAAGACTGAAGAAATGGTAAGGGAGAGGAAGCTTATACCTAGGAGAGGGAGACAAAACATAGTTGGAGGCAGGGGAAGGTCGGCTCCAGCAAGGGGGAGGGCGGCGACCTACGAAGAGGGTGGGTGAGAGGTCATTCTTGTCTTCAATTAATAACTAGACGACAAGAAACCAAATTTTAAATCCCTAATTGTAAGCAGAACTGGGGTACTCGTCCGCATTCTTCCGCAAGAATAAAATCACTAAGGCTAAAGCGTGGTCTCGGACTAGGAATTGCATCCTCATCCTAGTCCGTACTGTCTGAAGTAATCTTAAGACATGTTTTGGCGTCTGCAACCCATGGCTAGTTGTATTCGGATTCGTCCGTAGAGGTCATTCGAACGCGATTTGGCATTTGCACGTAGCATCCGCACGCGCCCACAAGTCTCTAGAAAATGGATAGAGTCAAATCGGACGCGGCTATTCCACGTCCATAGTCGTCTGACACTATCCCGGATTTGGACAGATTCAAACTGGTCGTGGCTAGTCCACGTCTGCACTCGTCCAGAATCGTCCGAAAGTACGCGACACAGTGCAGTCAGGACACGAAATCACGTCCTGAGTCGTCCCAACCCATTCTTCATGTGTGCAGTGCATTTATAGACGATACAACTCATCTGTAGTGTCGTTCGAAGGCGTCCAAAAATGCCCTGGACAGCTATTCCTCACATTTCCCACTCAACTCCTATCCCGTAATATTTTCTCCATAAGTACACGTCATAAAATGACACGTATAGATATGTAATGCAATATCCTAGCTACTCTATCATTAAATTACATCGCATATAAGGGAAAAATGTACCAAAAATACCCTTAGACCTAACGCTCTAGAATGTTCTCGGTAATAGCCCGATAATTGTCCAATTGAAAAAAGTCTGGGTGTTACAATTTTCAACCAAATTCTAATTCTTGATTTATTTTGAATATTGTTTGACAATCATTATCAGTCCAATTTAAATTCTTCGATTCGCCTTCCCAAATAAATTTTTCATCAATTAAATCCTCAATAATTATCCAATTTCCCCCAATTAAATTTGTCAACAAATAAATCTTCAATTATCTAATTATGCCCAATTATTTTCACTTAATTCTATTATGGGAAATCGGGGTATTATGCTACAATTCGTATACTTTGTATATTGGAAGTGAATTAAAATGAATAGCTGAGAATGTTAATATTGATACAATGAAATCAATTTCTAAAGATTCTCTTTTTTATTAGTTCAAGGATTTTATAATTAGCATGCAATTCATAATCATTATAAATTAATTATTCAATCAAAAACTAATGATAGTCAAGAATAAAGACGAAATATGAGAGGTTAACAGATTATAAACCTAGCTCTATTATGAATCTAAATGTAGGGTTAATGCATATGTAATGACTATAGCAATGGACATTACTTTCAGTAAATATACTCTATAGTTTTTAAAAGTGCAACTATAAGTATTTAGTGGAATTACTTTAGAGTTAATAATTATGTTAATTAATATAAAGAGTTATTAATTAACAAAAAAATATTGAAGCACAAAATTATAGGTTCAACAGTTTATTTGTCTCATTCTATCATTATTCGAATAATAGAAGAATGAACAAATATGATTAAATAATTAATTATTTAATACACTCAACAATAAATTTCTTATTTTCCATTAGATGGAATAATTGAATTATTGATTATAACTCAATGACAAAAATTGTCATAGTTAATATGTTTGTTCTATTCATATAATTAAATAATTGAATAATTGATTATTCAATTGATTAACAAACATAAAGTAACTTTTGAAAAGTTTTTACAATGGATTATATCAAATTTGAGTTAATGTCACTGTGCCAAGTGTTGAGCTATGGTGACAAGATGTTTTGATTTCCATAGCATTTTTGTTATGAATGTATGAAATCAATTCTAACTTAAATGGGATATTAATATTTGTAGTGGTTTTTTCTAAATGTCATAGTGACCATTATGGAGTTATTCCACTATAAATACAGGTTTAATCTCATTAGCATGAGTGGTTGAAACCTTTGAGATTGAAGAATCCATATTGAGAGCAAATTTGTGAATCTTCCGTGTTAGCTTTAGAGAAACATTCGCTAAACCCAAATAGATCATCTCATGTGTTGAGAATACGATCTATCAAAAATTGAGTGTGATCTTGTTGCATTATTCACGCCCACACGTTCTTATTCAAGGTGAGAAGGATTGACAGAGAAGATCGAAGGTTTCAAAGTTTAAGGAAATTATTATCAAAGCTCTCATATTTTGTATCTGTATGAAGTAAGCTACAAATGTATAATTTCTTAATATTTTATATTATATCTAAAAATTAAAGATTATTTAACACATATGATTATTATTATGTTATAACAATGTTTCATTTATGTTCATGATAAATTGTTTTTCATGATACACAGGTTGCGCACGTTATCTTTGTTGTGAACATCGGTAATTTCGCCGTACGAAGGAACCTAAACACAAACAAAGAAACCATAGTCATGAAATTCCTCTAGGTGCATGGCACCAAGCAATGAAATATGACCCAAAACATCAGCCACACTCGATCAAATCACACCACAGTCGATAGTGTGACACCCAAGCTAGAAGCAAAAACACATGAATGTCTGGAGTAGCAAGCTCACAATTTACTGAATTCCCATCAATATAAACTAGACATAGGCAACCAAGACTGAAAGCCCTCAGACACATTTTTGGTTGACTGAATCTAACAAATTGTTGACTAAATCATACAAAAGGCTGATCAAGCACATTCCTCTTACAAAGAGAGAGGCTCTTAACTAATTTTTTAGTCGACCGGATCCAGCAAGCTATCGACCGACACAAGCCACATGCCTAGCACGAATGTCTTGTGCAAATCGTACTCCTACAAATGCCCTGGCTTCCACAAACATTAGGGAGGGACGTCCTTGATGCCTACATACAATCATGTGGCTAACCAGACTTAATAAGTAGTCGACGAAACTCAAGCCCTCTCAAATAGAGAGTCACAACCAATTTTCTGATCAACCGGATCCAAGAAGCTGTTGACCGGACACAATGCACCTCGAATAGTGAGACTCTTAGCCAAAATCGCAGTAAATCATACCAAGCTAGTGGTCAACTAGGAAAGGTTTTTTAGTGAAAAAACTGCAAGGAAACACACATTTTCTCACTGATTCTTGCCCTGTATCAGCGTAAGATCATGCATAAACTCTAAATCTACCACAATAACACAAACAAACAAAGGATTCGAGTTTCCATTCTCGAATCTGAAATAGACACGGAATGGAAATTTCAAATAGAAAAAAAAAAGTGAGAAAGTAACTTACTCTTGAACTTCTTCACAAAGGTCGAAGATTAGAACGACACGAATGCAAATTGGATAGAAAAATAGAAAGATTCACTCTCACCAGTTCTTCTCCCTCACTCCCTCTTCTCCCTTCTCCACATGGTGACTTCCAAAAGGAAGAAGAAAAGAATTAAAATTATTTTATTTTATTTAATAAATTAATATATTATAATTGTCAAATAAAATCCTTAAATCCAAATCTGACAAAAATTAAAACTCAAACAACAAAAAAGATAACTTACTGGGCCCAATCCCACAACTTTGAGCTGCAAGGTAACATGCAACAAATTGGTTGACCATTGACTAGAACCTTCAAACTTGGCCGAAGACCTATGACACATGATAAGGACCTAATCAATAATAGAAAATTTGACTTAGATTAAAACAAAAAATTTACTTAGAAAAATATAAAATCAAAAGGTAATATTGATTTACAAGTCTGATAAAAACCCTCTGATCAAATAAATGCATATGTCTAACCACTCGCCTTTTTTTTCCTTTTCAACCACCACCATGACCACCTTTAGAAGAAATAGGAACAAATCTAGAAAACTGACTGGAAGATCCCATAGGAGTGTGGTTAGAAGCAAAATTCTATTGGTACCCAGTAGACCTCTGAAAGTCGATACCAGTTGACTAATATTGATGCAGATATGGCAGCCTTATCCAACAGATAGTGGAGGAGTAAATGATTGCATTCCAGAATGTGTACACTATCCTCTCAAAGAATGCAACATTCTAAATTTATTTATTTTATTTTTATTGATGTGATAATGAAATCGTGTCATCTAAAAAAAAACTTAATGAATTAAATCAACCTAAAAAAACAGTTAATATAAAATTTGACAACATGTAAATTCACATTGATTTGAAATTAAAATATCAAGTTTTCATCCAATAACCGTCCATAAAACATGATATTTAAAACAAGGTTTTTACAAAGAAAAATAAACTTAAACAAATGAACTTGGTTGCCAGACAACCTCCAAATTCACTCATGGAAACCCATCTTCTATGACTTGTCAACATAAACATCCTCATTAGCTTCAATACCTACATCACAAAGTTTAAACTATAAGCCTATTGCTTGGTAAATAGAGAACTAAATTCATTATTTACATTAAACTATTTATTCGCATGCATCTGTAAAGTTATGATATTCACAGCAACTATACAACAATATCACAGAACTATCAAACCTATACAAGGAATAGCAAACAACTTATTTTCCTTTAAATTCATCTTTTCTTTACTGTTCATCTTCTTTTTCATCTTGGGTAAGAGTAGGCTGAACCATAGATAATGGACACAACATCATCTGATTCCTCTATTTCTTATTGAGTGCATCAACGCACAACTATCGGTATCAACCGATCTATCTCAACATCGATCGAGTTCTCTATTTCTTATGGAGCACATCAATGCACAATGACCGACATCAATTGATCCACCGAGTTCTCTATTAGTTGCTACGTGCAAAACGCACAGCGACCGACATCAACTGCTCTGCCTCGACATCAACTGAAAGTAAACAATCAAAAATCTTTAGTCTCTTGTTTTCCTTTGACACACCATATCCTCTAGACCCATTTAAATATTTTCTTTCTTATTTTTATCTTTCATTATCCTCATCCTACATTTGAACATACATGTGAACGAAACTTCTACATTAGTGTCTAACATATTCCCAAACCAAACAACATATAACAGTAAATAGAGATCAGGCCAATCCTAAAAAAAATCAATATCATACGTTTACTTCAAAATGGAAACTATATCTATACAATCAACAGAGCACAAATTTTCAATTCACTTAGAACGGTCTCAAAAACAGAGTAACATGATTTAGCATAGAAATAGAGATATTTAAATCCTCAAAACATTAGGAACAACATAATAAATAATTTAGACAGAGTCCCCTAGCACCTTGTGGTGTAGGCCAAATGGCAAAACACACATCTCTATTTACCTAGATTCCCGTAGCACACACTGTCAATACTTCAAACGTTGTTGAATTGAAACTCCCTTCAGACCTTTTTCTAGAAAAATCCCACTTTTCCCCTATTTCTCCTTCTCTGTTTAAACAAAAAATTCCTTCCCTTTTCATTTTTATTTTTAATATGAATTCGTCGGTACGTTTAATCTAGCCGAACGGTGGTAATCCTTCCTACTGAAAAGTCATATGTTCCATTCCTCTTCAATGTGCGCTTCATCCATGGCAAAATGGCAGACGTCGCCCAAATTGCCAATCGGGTGAAGCATCACACGACTTTCAAATTGCCTAGAATTAGGATATGAAAGCATATGCTGCCACAGCGAACGAATTGGTGTTAACTGAGAATATGCTCAAACAATATTTGCCCCGAAAAACAAATTATGTACTGCTATGTTGTATTCTGGAAGCATTTCCATCTGCGGACGCGTTTCCTACCACTCCTTCCACATCCAACAGTTACAACAAACCCAAATCATCAATAGAATGACTCAACTTCTATGCTCCTTACAATCATTTCCGCAGACAAATTCCAATTTCCAAACTTCATCCAATGGCTGATGCTTCATCCGCACTTCACTTTATCGATCCAACGACCAATCCTTCTCCAAAAAGAAATCTTTCTTTCAGCGGGAGAATGTTCTCCTTTCCACCCCTCTGACACGACGATTGATGATTCATCTGTGTTTCTTCGTCCTTAATCCAACCACCAGCATCGCTCCAAAGCAGAATCTTCACTTTCCACAGACGCACCTTTCCCTTCACCTAAACGATCCCATCCATTTCTAAACTTCATCTCACGACTCCAATGTATCTGATTCACCCAACACTTAATTTTCTTAATTTCTCAACGCACTTCACACCAAAACGATGTCCTCTATCCATATCCATTTCCAGGGACACTCCAATAACTTATCTATTATATAAATATTCTCCCTTTTTTAAAAAATAATCTAACTAACATGCATATTTAATATATTTCAAAATACATAAATCTTAAATACAATCTTTTTCTTCATAAAAAAAAAATCATTATATTTTTGGAAAAATTTGCAGTCACTACAAAGAAATTCTAGGCCAACTCCAAAATTAAGTATAGTGGAAATTGCCTAAGTAGGTGCGGAGTTTGTAACATCCCAGTTTTCATTTCCTTTAAAAGTTGAATAAAATTTAAAATTTTTCTTTCGTAAAATTAGAGTAAGACATTTCTTTTAAAACCGAGCGTTAAATCATTTACTTAAAATCATTTTCCAATAATAGTCATTCAAGCATTTTAGCAGTGGAATATCTTTCATTTATAAAAATCATCTTTCTTAAATAGATACAGCAAAAGCATTAAATAAAAGTAGTATTAAATAAAACAATTTAAAGTTTAACTATTTATTTACAAAAACATTTACTCTTTAGCACAGCCAACCACAAGATCCATCTGTGCAAATTCTTCATTAACTTTCTTCAACCTGTTTTCTTCTTTCTTGTACATACCTACATTGCAAGACTTAAAGTCTAATGCTCAATAAGTGATATAAAATAAAACAAACATGCTATGCATTTTAAAATCCTCTTTCGTTTTTTGTTTCATTTCTTTTTCCTTTTCTTTTCTTTTTCCGTTTTCCATTTTATTTATTTTCCTTTTCTTTTCTTTTCCTGTTTCCATTTCACATTTCTTTTATGATTACGATCCAGAATACCCCGGAAAGAATCTCAGGCTTACCCTGGATTTTATACTCTTAGTCCCAAAATACCCCAGAAAGAACCTCGGGCTTACGCAGGACCTTAGTCTCAAAATGACTAGGAAAGAACCTCAGGCTCACCGTAGACATCAGTACCAGAATGCCCTGAAAAGAACCTCAGGCTCACTCTCTACCTTGATACTAGAATGCCTCGAAAGCACCTCGGGCTCAACGTTTACTTCATCGAGTGCCCCGAAAAGAACTTCGGGCTCACTCTTTCTTTACTTTAACTTTACCGTTATCATTTATTCGTTTTCTTTATCTTTTCAAAACCATGCATAAAAACTCATTTTCGTATCTTTTGAAAACCATGATGCTCATGAATGCCACAAAACATGTTTAATCTCGTCATGTTTATCTTTAAATTAAAACTAATAAACATGTCATTAAAATAACACACAACATGCAATCCTAACTCTTGCAATGTAGGGTCCGAAGACCAAAGCACAATAAGTATCAGCTTACTTGGAGTTCTTAACGCGTTTAGCTCTTTATCCTTTTTCCTGTTAATACCTTCAAAATAATTATCATTTATTTATTAATATATTTATCAATTATAAATCCCAACTTTGACACCGTTATTCCTCATTTAACTACCACTTAACGATTTTCATTAATTTATCTTTATTAATTTTTTAGCCAATAAAAGAGTAATCCTAATTTATACATTTTTCGCTCTTAATTATTCCAACCCAATTTACCATACTTAAATCCGTAATTATTTGAACCTACCAATAATTACTAGATGGTCATTTTCATTAACAGAGTATTATCACATAATATTATCCAACACAGAGAGCATGTCATCCAAAATTCCTTTTATCTTTAACCAGAAAATATACAGAGAACAAAATCAGAAGGAAATATATACCAGAAGATCACACAAGGAAGAATTTCCTTTTTCACGCAAATCCCACGGCCTTCTTTCAGTTCCAGCAGCTCGAGAGAGCACAATTCCTCACTGTCTCTTTCCTTTCACTTTTATTTCTAAAATCCCAACTCTCAGCCTTCACCTCACCAGAGCATTTCCATTTCTCCTCTGTCCATTTTATTTCAACTCAGCCGACAACAGCTACACATTTTCTCCTACTTTTCCAGACTCTGCATTAATTCACCTCACCCGACAGCTCTCCCTCTTTTCTTCTCCTTATCCAGAGGTTGTGTCATTTGCTGCATTCTTCTCCCAATTAGTCAACAAAAGTGTGCTTCACATCCGCAAAGGAAATCACTTACATTATTGTGTCAGCCAGAATGAATGGAGTAAACCGGTTCAACACTTCAGTGAACCAAAGGGACCCATTGACAAACCGGTTGCACACCAAGCCCCTGCTGATTGCACGGTTCGTAATCCCCTGTCCAATTCATCCCTGCAATTCACCCAATAATTGCGAACAATCCAATCGTAGCAATGACAGAACAACCTATGACAGAGCATCCGCGACATACCTCACCGAACGCATGGGTTCGATCGACGCCCGCGAACCTTAGCTGTTCGTTCTTCCAAATCTCACGGCTCGGCATGCCCTAGTTCTGACAAACGACGCCAGACCACAGGACTTCCTTTGCCGTCGCCATCCTACTCCAGCCCACGCTACACGTTGTCGTCTTTTTTCGCCATCCTACTCCAGGCAAAACGACCTCTTGAACTTCAAACGACCATAACTTTTGCTGCGAATGTCAGAATTGGACGCATAAGGTATCAAATCGAAGCTCTTTTAGAGATCTACGACTTGCCATAGGATTTATCCCATGATTCCACTTTTTCAGCTCCATAATCAATCATTTAAGCACTGAAATTTGGGATTAAAACATCGTTTGAAGTTCAAAAGGTAGTTTTGTCTAGACGTTGTGGCGTCTCTGGAACTCTCTATTTGTCATGCATGGCGTTCTTGATCAATTGTGTTTCATGGTTACTTCAAATTTGTTATCTATATGTTTTACGAATGCAATGTTTTTATTGGTTTTTTGACCTCTGCACCTTCAAATTAGCATAACTTTTGCTACGAATGTAAGAATTGGGCGCAAATTCAAGCATTTGTTTGATCGCAACTTTGAGGGCTTAAACGATTGATTTTGGGGCTGAGAAAGACGTTCATGGGGTTCACCCAATGACGATTATAGAGCTCTGAGAGAGCTTCAATTTGATACCTTCTGCTCCCAATTCCGACATCCGTAGCAAAAGTTATGCTAGTTTGAAGGTGCAGAGGTCAAAAAACCAATAAAAACATTGCATTCGTAAAACATATACATAACGAATTCGAAGTAACCATGAAAGACAATTGATCAAGAACGCCATGCATGACAAATAGAGAGTTCCAATAGAGAGTTCCCAGGCCTTTTTTTTAACTTCTTAGCAAATATTCCACAGTGGTTAACTTGTCATTGACCGAAAACCACGATGGTTGATTTGTCATTTTCCCTTGATATTCTCTTAACTTTGTATATTACTTGACTTTGTTTCTTTTAAACATGCTTAAACAGGTGCTAAGGTGAAGTCTCGAGAATTGAAGGAGGATATAAGTAGTGTTTTAATATTTTTTAAGTGGAGATTGTATTTTATTTGGAGTGTGAGCATTTAATTTGTATTCTATTTAATATTTGTAGTTTGGTAGTTTAGATTTTGTGTAGTGTAAAAGAACCGAACCGATTAAAATCGTTCTAAAAACCGATTAAAAACCGAGTAAAAACCGAATAATAGAACTGAATGCAAAATAATTAAGATCATGAAAAACCGAACCGAAACCGAAAATCGAACAAAAAAAACCGAAACCGAGCAATGGTTTTAGGTTTGGTTTTATAATTCATCGGTTCACTTTCGGTTTTCTAAAATGAAAAACCGAACCGAATGGATTCAAACCTAATTTAAAACCAAACCGAACCGTCCCACCCCTATAACCCAATCAGTCGAACAGGATCAGTTCACAGCCATTTAAGTTTTTGCCATTTAATTTTAAATCCTCTGTTTTGCCCAATTAAAATGCTCTTTAATAATTTAATTAAATCTTTCATTTAATTAAATTTTTCTCAACTCAATTCCTAATATCGATTTATTCTAAATATTTCTCGATGATGATTATTAATCTAATTTAAATCCTTCAATTTGATTTTCCAATAATTTTTCCATCAAATAAATCCTCATTGATTATCCAAATATTCTCAATTAAATTTCTCATCAACAAATAAATCTTCAATTATCCAATTATACCCAAATAATTTTTCAATTATTTTTACTTAATTCTGTTATGGAAAATCAGGTTATTATAGAGTTAGCCATGGAATGCCATTGATTTGTTGGACAGTTCTTTCTCAAATGTACAGGCTGATTGCAACTATGACAAATATAAGAGCATGAATGCCTTCCAACATATGGGTCTCCACTAAAATGTCCATTAGAGTTACCCTAACAATGAACTCCATGGTTCTAACTCTGCCTCTAGTTCTTCCTCGTCATCTTGCCACCAATTGGCTTGTCTTTCTTTCCTTTACACTTGAAGTAACTGTCCTTTTTGGTCATCTTGCCACTAATTGGCTTGTCTTTTTTTCCCTTACCTTTGTACTCACTAAAGAACTCATCAATGTCAGCTTCAACATGCTAAGTAGTAGGAACTACTTTTGAAATATTACAGAACTTCGAAACAAAAAGTTGAGAAAGGATCTTTGGCATCAAGTTCATCCAAAATTTTACCATCCTCTCCACTGGATCCATATCCTTGATATACTGAGAGAGCTCCACAAACTTTGCATGATGCTCAAGAACAGTAAGGTCTCCCTAAAATAAGTTGTGAGACGAACATATCATATTTTTCCTATGTCTATCATTGCAGCAGTTGTCCATGAAGACAATCTCAAATTGCTCCTACCTAATCTCGCTAACCAGGTAATCTAACTTCAAAGACTTTCACCATACACCTGCCATCTTCTCAAAATAAAACAAAGTGAGATCAAATCTTTACTCTGTTGGAACCTCTAAAGTATCCATGTTCTTCACCATAACACTCAGCTAATTTTTTGTAACTAGAGGGTCTGGTCGTCCTTCGAACAGTAGCAAATTCAGTCACCCCAACTCTCTGAAATAATCCATACAATGGACTACTAGGTTATGCATCTCACCATTTCTAGGAAAATTCTAAAGTGCATCCCTTAAAGCAATAAGTTGATCCATCAACTATGACTCAGCCGATTGCATGGTTGGTGCTACAGCTGCACAATTTCTATGGGGTATTCTAGGAGGCATATTCATAAATCTAAAAAATTTCCAGTACAAGTTAGAACATGTCCTAAGACCCTTGTATACTATTACTCTACCTATCTTATTAGTATCAATTTTCAAGATGGAAACTTGGCTCTATAACCAAAATTCTTGTCACGCATGACAAAACGGAGAATGAAAGACTTAAATAAAACTTAAATAGTCAGGACCCAACCCACTGAGCTAATATAAAGGTCCATCAGTAATATTAAATTAATTAGATAATATAAGCTCGATATAAATATGTCGAAATAAGGTAAATAACATTATAAAATTCTAATACAAGTTTAGAATAAGATTCAACCTCACAAAGAACACTTGAAAAGAAATACTAAATTAAATAAAGTCTGTCGAGCTCAGTCTTGCACTGGCAACTAGGGATCCTTTGAACTAAAACCTAAAGGAAATGTTGTTAGGGTGGGTCGACTAAACTTAACAAGGGTAAAGTTTACGTACCTTGTTAAAATTAAATTAAAACATGAGCATGCCATATATAAAAAAAACATACGAAGTCAAATAGGTTTATAAAACAAGTAGTAGGACAAAAGATAAAACATTACACTCTAATGTGATACATAAAGCAAATAGAATCTACTGTGCATAACAAAAAACCCAATGAAAATATAGTCATTCACGGACTCCTAGGACACTAAACCATAGACATAAATAGTAACAGTTATACTCGATGTTCAATTAAGCCATGAAAATAAGACCCTAATCAGGTTTAGAGTTTTACGCCCAAGGACAAGACACAACTAACTGTCTCATTACTCTAATTAACACAAACAAACATATCCTTCAACGGTCGAATGTGTGTATAGAAAACAAGACCTCTTTACGGGTCAATCAAACTTGTTACACTGAATCAAGATGATCTATGAGTTAATGTACATGCTCAAATAGAAGATGTGTAGTGAAAAATACATCATAGTACTGAAACCCGACGGTCATAAAATGGACACATCATTTTGCAAGAGAGCATGTCTCAAAGTAAATTTTTATAAAACTATAAGATGCTGAACATCAAAATAAACTCCTATCTCAAATTGCCTACTAATAGCTGATATAAAAATCCCAACATATAAGAATCAAGTCGGTCTAAAAAACTTCTCGCTAATCCATTGAATATGTCAAAGTATATACAACCAATATCAATTCATTTTTTCTAAACTTTTAAAAGTTTGTTGAAATCTATAACTGGAATAGGAACCACCTCGGAGAATTTCCAGAACTGTTCCAAAAAATTTCAAACTTTTAAACACTGAACTAGACATCCGCTCTGCCAAAATCAAGTCAACCACAAACGGTGTAGACATCCGCTCTTCAAGCGTTGTCCTTTCTATCTACTTCTGCAGAAGCCTTCGTTCACGTGGAGTGGTACAATTCTATGGAAGCCCTCACTTATGTAGACATGTGTCTTCTGCGTGCTTTTGTGGAAGCCCTTGCTCTAGTAGACATGTGCCTTCCTATGCTTCTGCTTCACTTTCGCAGATATATACATTTTTGTAGAAGCCTTCACTTCCACGGATACATACATTTTTGTAGTAGCCTTCGCTACCGTGGATACATATGTTTCCATGAAAGCCTTTGCTCTTGCAGACAAGTGCCTCTCACGTGCCTCCACGGAAAGCCTTTGCATGTGTTTTTGCAAAAGCATTTGTTCTCGTGGACACGACTCGTGATACTGGACCATCCTAGCACCCTAAAAATGCCAACTTCAAACCAAAAATCCCAACCTTAAACACTGCAAAATTCTACAAGATTTAATTTAGAACAATTTCAAGCATAATTCTCCACCTTGAAACTCAAAGTCTATTTCCAAATTTTAACACAATTAAAGATCAACAGCGATGTAGAGAACTATTTTACCTTATGAGAATGTGTGACTCTCTACAACTGTTGAACTACAATGCACAATACTTCAATTCAATCAATAGAACTTTAAACCTAAATTCAAATAGTTCAACAAAACTCAGGGTTTCTCCCAAAAACTCCATATCACAACACGGATAAAATTACATTTACTAGAATTTCAATGGGAATTCTTACCACACAACATAATTCCAACCCCAAGGCCTCTCACTCTCTGTGAAAGAATTTCCAACACTGCACAATTGAGAAGATCAAGGAGGGCCACTTTTAAATGATCATTGTTATAAGATTGCAGTTATGGAAACTACCCATAACTGCACCACTTAGATAATAAAATAATTTTAAAACAATATTTCTTACTAAAAACAGGGCAACAGCCATTACAGAAAAACATTGTTGCTTGGGCCTTCATTTTGATGAATCATTATAGGGAAATTAAAAAATCAACCATTGTACTATGAGATCAATGACAAATCAATCACTGAATAATTTTTTCTAACAACTTACACACTAAAATATAGGAAATGGACGACGCAAATATCACCATTACCTATTGAAAGAAACATTACTGCAAAGACGATGTCGAAACATTACTTTTTGTAAATTCTAATTCTTCTTCAATTTTATGCTAAAATAATAATATTTGAAGCAATATTACCGCATTGACGATTTTGAGAAGCTCTGGTATGATCTTCTCATCGTCATAAACAATTCTCATATTTTCAGTTTTCCGAACATCTTCTCCTCAGTGAAAACAAATTCCTCTTCTGGATTTTATTGTTCAGTTTTCATTGCCATCTTCTCTTTATTCTTATTGGTCCATCGTTGTCATTCAGTGCTCATCACCAATGTCCCAGTTTTCGCAGAGGAAAGTAATCTTTCTGTTGCAGAAATTAAATGTTCCTCCACATAAATGAAAAGATTACTTTCTGTAGCAGAACGTAATATTTTCCTAGTGGAGCGTCGTCGTTCTATGTAGAAAGTAATCTTTTAAAATTGTTTTTCAAAGACCATGTTCCGTACCAGAATGACAACGTTTTTTAATACAAAATGTAACTATAATGTTTGTTTTGTCTATATCTCATAGTTAGGTGCTTAAGTTGTTAGCGAAAGTTTTTCAGTGGTTGACTTGTCATTAATCACATAGTACAATTATAACGACCCAAAAGGGACCCAAGACAAAACGGAGAACGACCCGACCCAAAGGACCAAATCATCCGACCCTTTTTCTCTTAAATTTTATTAATTGACAGTGGAAGACTTAAAATGTTACTTAAAAGCTAGGGCCCAATGAATAAGGGCTTATGATGTACAACAAGTGATATCAGATAGTAAAGCAAATTAATCCAAAATGAAATAACTGTGTAGAAACTAAAAATAGGAATACAGTCATCCAATAAAATGTATACCTCACAAAACAATCTCCTAAGGAAGAATACTAAAATAAAAATAAAACTTCACCGGATCTAAACTTGACTTTGTAACTAGAAATCCAAGTGATAAAATCCTGAAAGGTGTCATTAGGGTGAGTTGACTAAACTTTATAGGGATTATGTTTTTAAAGAAAATTTTAATTAAAAGAAGGTTTAAGCATGCATGAATTTCAAATTCACATTTTATAAATCCCTTTTAGAAAAAGGTGTACAAAAGGGCATGTGTGTGAAATCACCCACTAATATGTGGTATTTAATTAAAATAAATCCTTGTTGTTCAAATTAACAATAACAATGAAAATGGAGTCACTCACGGTCTCGAAGCAAACCATATCATAGGCATATAAAAAAATAAAGGCGATGTTCGGTGATCACAAAAGCCAAAGAAATACCCTGATCAAGTTTAGGCATTCGCAATCCAAGAACACGGAACATACAGCTATCCTATTACCTATTTTTACTTTAGGGATTCGAACCCAAGAACATTTGACAAATCTTCTATTACCCAATTCAATAACAAACTAATACATTTCTACACGATAGAATGTGTGAAAACAAAACGGACCCCAGACCCGGACAATCAAACTTGATTCGCACAACCAAGTTGATTCAGAAATATTTAAATGCATGTTTCATTGAAACGTGTATAGCCAAAATATAATATAATATAAAAATCTCACGGTCATGAAATGGACGTGTCAATTTAATATGAGATAAATCTTAAAATATTCACATTTGAAAAGAATTATGCAATGCAATGCATAAAATAAACCCCTACCTCAAAGTGAATAACACTGGTCAAAGCCCAAAAGTCTCAAGAGTCCAAATCCAAGTGTTTGTGGATTTTTAATTTAAATTTTAGTGTCTATCCAAAAAATCAATTTGATTAAATGACCTAAATTTCTGGTCTAGACTAGGCCTCAAATAGATTCAAATAGGCCCATCATTTGGTTTGGACCGTGGCCCAACCCAGGACTTAACAATTCAATCCCTAGGTCGCTGAGATGAAGCCCATATGCCTACAACTCGTTGGAGAAGTTCACGACTTGAACAAAGACACTCCACCCATCGTCACCAACAATCGCGTCCTTACGTCGCGAATATTACCAACTCCAGCCAAGACAGGGTCTCAGCCAGTCGTGCAACCAACCGAAGTTGTAAGCTTCGCGTATTGCAGCTCAACCTTTGCTGAGTCGCCTCTCAATTTTCCAACAAGAACGAAGGTCAAGCAAAAATCATCGTCGAGTTTGTCCGATTACAACAATTAGATTTGAAGATCTAACTTCAGTATCAACAAATCAAAAATCTAGACCAATATTTCCAGACTAAAAAGTAATTGAACGGAGAGGTACTGAAATTTTACCTCTAATGGCAGATGCCAAAAACAAGGTTTCCGACCCTTGACGTCTTGATTAAAATTGCAGAAATCTGATACTCCTTTCTCAAATTCAACAGTGAGAGTGATTTCCTGAATTACCAATAAAAAATTTCCAACCCTTGCATCAATTACTCCAAGATTTCGCCACAATTGGAACTATAGGAAGAGGATGAAGGGACTTACCGAAGTTGATAATTCTATCGGTTTCCTTCAAAATTTCCCCTCCAATGTCGGAGTTAGCTGGAAGTCGCCAGACAAGGAAAGTAGAGGTTGGGTATTGAATGGTTGAGCGTGAACGCTTAGTGTGGAAAGTGGGCAAGGTTTGAGTGTTAAGTGAGAAAGATTTTCCTTAATAGATGGCAGCAGTTTCCCTAAAAGAAGGAAAGAAATTTCATTATTTCCTTAATAATAATTCTTTCCTTAATAATAATCATATTAAACTGTAGCAAATGTTACATTCTTCCCCACTTAGGAAATTTCATCCTCGAAATTTAGAACAATCTCGAGTGTACCATTTAAAAAACAGGGATACTTAGCCCTCATATTAGATTTAATTTCCCAAGTGGCTTCACTTTTACTATGATTCTTCCACTTAGGTCGAACAAGAAGTATTTAATTATAACGCAGAACTCTGATTTCACGGCCAGAATTCTCTTAGGTTCTTCCTTATAAATACATCCTTCTAAATGGGTACTTCAGTCTAAGAAATAACGTGCGAAAGATATGGAAAGCACTTCCTCAGCATGGAAACATATAAGACATTACAAACGTAATTTAACTGTGACGATAGCTCTAATTGATAAGCCACTGGGCTAATCCACTCAATAATCCACACACTTATATATCTTGGAACTTTCCTTTCCAACTAAATGACTAATACCTTGACGAGGTCGTACTTTTAAGAATACAAAATCATTGGCTCTAACTCAACTTCCCTTCGACGAAGGTTTGCATAATTCATTAACGACTATGAACTGTACCTAATCGCTCTTTAATCACTTGAACTTTTATAGTCATCTCATGAATCAAATCAAACATGAGAGTGACACGCATTTTGATCTCTGACTCTTAGAAGTGATCAACACAATCTCTCATATAAAATTCATGTAGAAAAACATCGATACATGTCTGAAAATTATTGTTATTATAAACAAACTCCACTAAAGACAAGTGGTTTACCCAACTATCACTGAAATCAAGAATCTAAAATCTGAACATATCCCCGAGAATCTAGATCGTACATTCAGATAGACTATCAATATAAGGATGATATACAATATTCAAATTAAGCATTGTGCCCAAAGCTCTCTGAAGGGATTTCCAAAAATTCGACATAAAACGTGGATCTCTATCAGAAACAATACTGGAGAAAACACCGTGAAGATGAATGATACCCTCGATATACAACTGACTTAACTTCGTCAAAGAGAAATCCATTCTGATGGAGATAAAATGTGCGAATTGGTCAATCTATCAACAATCACCCACACTACGTCAAATTTTTGTAACGTCCAAGGTAAATTGGTCATGAAATCCCAAATAATCTTGTCTTATTTTCACTCAGGGATAGACAATGGCTACAACAACCTAATTAGTCTCTAATGCATAGTCTTAATCTACTAACAAGTCAAACACCTCGAAACATACATAGTTACACCCCGTTTCATTCCAACTCATAAATATTGATACTTCAGATCATGATACATTTTCGTATCGTAGGGATGAATAACAAATCTGGCCTTTTGGCCCTTTGCCAAGAATGCCTGTCTCCAATGCAAATCACTAGTGTCAACAACTCAATTCATAAAGAATAGGAGTCCATCAGAACTAGTTTCCCAGTCGTCAAACTGCTCACCAGTTTGAATCATCTCGAATCTTCCTTTCAACACATCCTCAAACTTTGCAAGTCTTTCAGACATTGTAAAAGTGTAAGGGTCCCTATTAAATTAAAAATTCGAACAGAATGACCATCGTCTTGGTACGGTAGCTCAAAATCTTCAATAATAGGACATCTCTTCCAATCATCCAAAACAAGACAAGAAAAAGATCTTTAATGATAACAACTCTATACAACTACAACCTTAGCCTTACAAGAATGATATTCTAGAGTAAAATCATAATTCTTTATAGTCTCAACCCAACGGCATTGTCGGAAATTTAAATCACGCTGCGAGAAGAGATACTTTAAACTTTTGTGATCCAAAAATATCTCGAATTTAGCATCAAACAAATAGTTCCGCCTAATCTTTAAGGCGAAAATAATAGTTGTAAGCTCCAAATTGTGAGTAGGCTAATTCTGTTCATACTTCTTTAAATGCTAAAATGCATAAGCTATAATTTTGTCCTGTTGTATCAAACACAACTCAAACCAACTCTTGATGCATCAGTATAAACATCATAAGATAAACACTTATCATGTATTGCTAAAACTGAGCAGTGGTCAAACTGCTTGAGTTCATTAAAGATGTCTAACATTTTATTCATTCAAAATAAACTTATACATCTTATCTAATCAACCACGTTAGTGGTATAGCAATAGAAGAAAAATTTTACACGAACCTACGATAAAAGCAAGCCAAACCCAAGTAGTTATGCATACCAGTAACATTTTTTGGTGACTTCCAATTTAACATAGCTTCAATTTTTGATAGTTCAATAGAAATACCATTTTGAGAAACAACATGGCCATGAAAGTTTATCCAAAAATTTCACTTTTCACGCTTTTCATATAACTAACTCTCTCACAGTGTATGCAGAATAATTCTCAAATGCTCCATATAATCATCAAGAGTCTTAGAATAAATCAGGACAGCATTAATGATTGTCACAACAAACTAGTCAATATATGGTCAAAAGACCTGATTCATGATATTCATAAAAAGCAGCTTGTGCATTAGTAAAATTAAACAGAAGCACCATAAATTCAAAATGTCCATAACAAATCCAAAAAGATGTTTATAGAAAATCTTTTTCATGCATTTTCAATTGATGATAACCTGATCTCAAATTAATATTCGAGAAGTAATAGATCTTCCAAGCCGATCAATTAAGTCACTAATCCACGACAACAACTACTAGTTCTTCATTGTCACAAAATTCAAATTTTGATCATCAATGCATAGATGAAGCAAACTATCCTGCTTCTTTGCAAACAAAATGGGCACACCCAATAGTGAAATACTATTTCAAATAATCCATTTTTGCAACAAATCATTCAACTGAACATTCAGTTTATTCAATTCAATAAAAGTCATGTGGTACGGAGAAAATGAAAATTGGAATAGTGACGAGCATCAAATGAATCTCACAGTCTAGTGGCCACCCAGACAAATCCTCAAGAAAAGCATTAGGGTAATCACAAATCACTGGCAAATCAGAATCATGTCTGACCGTAACAAGGTCACTGTTAATAATAAAAATACCCTCGTACAACTCCAATCTTCTCTGATCACCCAAACAAGCTCACAAAATAGGATTAATAGAAAACATACGGATATTACATGGTTGCACTAGGATCTTTCCATCTTCTAGTGTAAGGGTAATAATTTTACCGATAACAGTCAGTCTTTAACTTTGTATAAGTTCAACCAATGCATACCAATGATTATATCAAACTGATCCATAGGTATAACTATCAAATAAACCAATAATTCATTTTCGCCAAAAATAAGGGCAACATATTGAACAACGTGACACATTTCATTACTTTTTTTTTCAGGGGAAAACTCATAATTACGAAACTTTCTAATTTGTCTACAATGATACTTTTATGCTCCAAATCATGGTAAACATTAATCATATTCTGGCGATAATCAGCATTGGGATAGTTGTTTCTGAATACTATTTAAACGGAATTCATATCATCATACCTAGTGGTATATCCAACTTAAGATACTTACACAATACATTGGTCATCTTCTCGAAATAGAAGGTCGCAAATCCAATTCAAGACTCTTATGTACTCTAAAGCATTCAAATTCTTTCATATCACCCTTAATCAATTCTTCATCACTTAGAGAGTGAACTCTATCCACAACCGCTAGCATATAAATGCTTATAATTCATTCTATGTGGTTTCAATACAAGTCACTTTCAGATAATTCTCTATATGTCATCATTCCACTTGAACAACTCAATTCTTGGTCTAAATATTCCCAACTACTTATACAGGAACTTACAATAATGTCAAATTGTACAATACAATGACTAATTGGAAGTCTTTACCAACAGTTTTTGAATTATAGTCTTTAAATGCATGGTTCAAACTTGGGCTAACAGTTTCCAAATATAAAAGAATAAGTATTGGATTTTTTTTTTAAAGGAAACTAAGGCATTGAATTTCTTTTATGATGGGTTTCTTAATGTTTAAGATTCACAGGTCCAGACATATAACCCAAAAGAGTTCGCAGACTCATAGGTTCAGTAAGGTTGTTCCTAATCATTTACAAATTGTACTCCTTATTGCCCAAACTAAATGTAGACTGTCCAATCAAAGAAACGCCTTCATCCACAAGCAAAACACTAAGCTGAATTTCTACTAGCACTTTAGCGCAAATTAATTTTGGTACTTTGTTCTTAGGCATAGTATTTGTAAATCCTTATATATTATATACTACCTTATTGATATCACTTTTCAAGATAGAACTTGGCTCTAATACCAAAAATTCTGTCACGACCGAAAATGGACCCAAGACAGAACATGGAACGACCTGACCCAAAGGACCAAATCGTCCAACCCTTTTTCTCTTAAATTTTATTAATTGATAGCTAAAAGACTTACAATATTACTTAAAAGCCAGGTCCCAACAAATAAGGGCTTATAGGTCCAACAGGTGATATCATATAGTAAAGCAATATAATCCAAAATGCAATAACTATGCAGAAACTAAAAGTAGGATTACAATCATCTAATAAAATGTATACCTCACAAAACAATCTCTCAAGGAAGAATACTAAAATAAAAATAAAACTTCACCGGATCTAAATTAACTTGGCAACTAGAAATCCAATTGATAAAATCTTGAAATGTGTCATTAGGGTGGTTGACTAAACTCAATAGGGATTATTTTTTTAAAGAAAATTTTAGTTAAAAGGATGTTTAAGCATGCGTGTATTTAAAACTCACATTTTATAAATCTCTTTTCAGAAAAAAGTGTACAAAAGGGCATGTGTATGAAATCACCCACAAATATGTGGTACTGAATTAAAATAAGTCTTTGTTGTACAAATTAAAAATCACAGTGAAAATGGAGTCACTCACGTACTCTAGGCAAACCATGATATAGGCATATAACAGAATAAAGGCGATGCTCGGCGATCGCAAAAGCCAAAGAAATAACCTGATCAAGTTTAGGGATTCGCAACCCAAGGACATGGCACATATAGCTGTCCTATTACCTATTTGAAATTTAGGGATTCGGACACAAAGACATTTGAAAAATCCCCTATTACCCAATAAAATAACAAACAAACACATTTCTGCACAATAGAATGTGTGAAAACAAAACGGACCCCATACTGAGTCGATCAAACTTGATTCGGACGAGCAAGTTGATTCAGAAATATTTAAATGCATGCTTAATTCAAACGTGTACAATGAAAATAAAATATAATATACAAATTTGACGTTCATGAAATGAACGCGTCGATTTAATATGAGATAAATTTCAAAATATTCACTTTTGAAAAGAATTATGTAATGCAGTGCATAAAATAAACTCTTACCTTAAAGTGGGTAACACTAGTCATAGCTCAAAAGTATCAAGAGTCCAAATCCAAGTATTCGCGGATTTTTAATTTAAATCTTAGTCACTATCCAAAAATTAAGGTATTAATTTTTGGGTTAAGTTTTATAAATTAAAATGTCCAATTTTGATTGATAATTAAATCAAAAAAATCAATTTCATTAAATGCCCTAAATTTCTGGCCTAGATTAGGCCTCAAATATATTCAAATAGGCCCATAATTTGGTTTGGACCGTGGTCCAGCCTAGGAGTGAACGATTCAGTCCCTGGCCTACTAAGATGCGGCCCAAATGCCTGCAACTTGTTGGAGAAGTTCACGACTCGAACAAAGACACTCCACCCATAGTCACCAATAATCTCGTCCCTGCATCACGAATATTACTGACTCCGGCCAAGACAGGGTCTCAGCCAGTAGTGCAAACAACAGAATCTAGAACCTTCGCATATTGCGGCTCAGCCTTTGCTGAGTCGCCTCTTGATTTTCCAACGAAAACAAAGCTCGTGCAAAAATCATCGTCGGGTTTGTCCGATTACAAGAATTAGATTAGAAGATCTAACTTTAGTATCAAAAAATCAAAAATCCAAACCAATATTTCAAGACTAAAAAGTAATTACACGGAGAGGTACTGAAATTTTACCTCTAACGGCAGACACCAAAAACAAGGTTTTCGAACCTTGACGTCTTGATTAAAACTACATAAGTCTGATACTCCTTTCTCAAATTCAACAACGAGAGTGATTTCCTGAATTACCAACCAAAAATTTCCAACCCTTGCATCAATTACTCAAAGATTTCGCCGCAATTGGAACTACAAGAAGAGGATGAAGGGACTTATCGAAATTGATAATTTGATCTGGTTTCCTTCAAAATTTCCCCTCCAACGTTGAAGTTAGCTGGAATTCGCCAGACAAGGAAAACAGAGGTTGGGTATTGAATGGTTGAGCGTGAACACTAAGTGGGGAAAGTGTGGAAGGTTTGAGTGTTAAGGGAGGGAGATTTTACTTAATGGACTGCAGCAATTTCTCTAAAACAAAGAAAAAAATTTAATTATTTCTTTAATAATAATTCTTTCCTTAATAATATTACTAATAATAAAATGCAGCAAAGTTACAACAATAGTTTTTGTTAATTTTCCATCATCCTATTAAACACTTGCTCCCACAAGGCAATACTTGAGTCGAAGAGCCATCTTTAGTGATAGGACCAGTCATGGCAGCTACTTTTTAGGGTAACCATTGATGAAGAATCTACCTATCACATGCAAGTGTATACATCAACGATACTTGCTGGACTGATGAAACATATGAAATATACATCTTTTCTGTATTTCTAGTTCATCTGAGATAGACGTATAATGGGCTAGCTAGTAAATAGGAAGTAGGATAGAGCGATTCTTGTTAAAGTAAATGATTTGAATAGATGAATCAATGAAGTTGAATAGTAACGCATGGGTCTTGGAGCTATTTGTCTGATTCTCCGCATACTTTTCCTACAGTAATTTATTCACAAGCTATTCTTTTCTGGCAGACTTGGAAAATTCACGTCCACCCATGAATGTGCTCCACTCTGCATGCATGCATGATTCTTCTTCTCTTTTCTCGCGACTAATCAATGAGACAAATTCTTTTTATTGTTTTAACCTTTAACTATCTGATCGCCCAGCAAATAATATTCAAACATACTTCAATGGAGGGGGTGCATTGACCAGAGTCAATGACACTAGCGTTTTGACCTCTTAATTCCATTCACTTTGGAGATTCATCACACCATAGATTTTTACTATACTTTAATTGTTAGAACAGAATGTAAGCTGAAGTTGACTGGGTGGGGTATGGGAATTTTCCTATGTTAGCTAAAGGACAAAATTCGGAGCCAGTTTCAGCGAGAGACTAGAGTTGGATTCTTGCCCACATAAATTCAACCATTTCTACAGTGTATTCTGTAACAGTTTCAAAGAAACAATATTAAAAGAATCGGCATGCACGTGACCAACAGCTGCTGTGAAATATGCAATAAGGAAACGTGAATCCCAAGAATAAAAGCAAGAACAAATATAAAGATTTTAAATGAAAAATTCCCACCCACAAAAACTAAGACTAAATAAGAGAAATTCATAAAGTAAAATCGAAATACAGAGTATTGTTTACAAGCCCATCAAATATAAACCTAAAAAAATTAGGGAAAAAATCAAAAAATAAAAAAGGCTCATACGGCACCTCATGATTCATAATTTGTTACCACCGTTTTTCGCTCCCGTAACTACTATCATAGGCTTCCGAAATTAAGGCACAACAAATTTGTTACCCGGGCCAAAACAGAATTTTAGTCACCATATTTAAAGAATATAAAACATTAGCAGTAATGGTATGTTTCATTTTGAAGCAACAAACCATCAACTGATGTACTTAGTGAAGCATTGTCTGCAGAATGCACTGGACAGTGCTATATGAAGATTGCCCTCCTCGTCTTGTAATTTTGGAAAACAGTGATTTCATACTGAAAGCATACATATGTACAGAAGGAAATATCTCTGCCCACAGAAAGAACCATACGATGTAAGAGACTTCCAAAAGAAACAGAAGGAAAGGAGGGTAGGGAGAACAAGTAGTAAAAAGTAGAGAATAAAAGCAAGAAGTAGGAAAGTTTTAAAAGTATACCATAGCATACCATTCATTTTGTAAAGCAAGAAACTCACATGGAACCCTTTTTAATCATCTTTTACTAATTTAGATGATCAGAGTTTATTTCCATCCCGCTATGAAATATGGAGGAATAGCATGGCTAGTTCAAGCAATCTTACTCAAGATTTCAATTGAAATACTCTCTCATAATAGCTGAATCTTGAAAGAACAACATCGTTGAAGTTGGTGGTCCTAATAATTTCCATGATTAGACCCAAGGTAGAGGAAATCAAGTCAGAATAATGAACTGGAGGTTAAGCAAAGCATCTTTCATTCCGACTGAAGTGACAGTATTCTTCTGTTCTTTCAAAGCAAGAATAACGATAAATACAGTCATTCGTTTATTTAAAGGGCAGACATAAAATGAAAGAAGTTTCAGAACATGTTTTATATTGTAGGCAGCTAGGCTTTCAACTCTTTTGATTTCAGTCACCAATTGATGGCCGCAGCATATAATTCATGTCCCTTGCACTATTCCTGTTGGCCATCTTTTTAAAATATGTCCCATGACTGTCCAATGAGTTTTTGCTTGAACACAGCTTCATAAATGGGATTGGTGTATCAAGTGATTGGGGTAAAAGTGAACAATATGTAAAAAATTCGATATTTTGTAATCATAATTTCCATTGTAAATTTTTATTTCTTGTATTGTGTAGTCAATGCATTCAAAGATTGATAAGTTTTGTTGCGTTGTGACCCCGTTAGAAATTTTGATCAATTTGTCAAAATTGATAAATGTTGATATCACCGAGTTGAAAATAATTGATTGAAATAGAGTATGGTAGATAATTTTGGCACCAAAGTCGTAATCTCGTAGCGTTTGGAACCAATTGAAATTAAGAATGAATTTATTTAATTTATAAAATATATTTTATTATTAAAAAATGTTTAAAGAAAATAAGAAGATGAACAGAAGACACAGAGAGAGCGCCCGCGAGAGGGAAGGAAAAGGGGAGATCCGGCAAGTGGATTCTCGACGTTTCTTGTCTCGATTCGTGTTCGAATCGTTCTATTCTCTATCTTTCATAAAGACGTTTTGCGAGTAAGTCAATTTCTAACCTCGTTTTAAACGTTTAAAGTTCTAATTTTATTGGCTTCAGATTTGAGCTAGGAAACTCGAATTTGAGGAAAATTTCTAGTTTATATTGGTAGAATAGGAGTCTATGCAAGGTTATTTGTCGTTAGAAGTCAAAAAACAGGATGAAAATATAGCCTTTTCCTTCAAAAAAACAGTATGATACTGTTCATAAGTGATGTTCGCAAGTACTTTTTAGGATCCATCAAAAAAAGGGCAAGTTGTCCCGATTTTGTCCCTAGTTGACTAAATAGTGTACTTTGTCATGTTTTCGGACCGTTTACGTGTTGTTTGTGGTCCCCGTTGCCTGTCGTTGAGTCTGGTTGGTGTTGTGAGGTCTTGATTGGCCTCCTCTTTGCCTCGTTGACCGTTTGTGTTTCCGATTGACCCTGGTTGGGTTGAATTGACTCTAGCTAAATCTCGTCGACTGCTGAGTCGTTAGATTGGACAGGTTGTATTCCGTTGACCATCACTGTGTCTTGTCGACTAGTGAGCTTTTCTGGTTGTTTCATGGAGTTTGGGTTAGTGAACTTCATTTGGCTTCATCAGCCAAGTATAGTTTCCATTCTTGTTTCAGTATTCTAGTTTAAGACTCTTGTTTGACTCCTAGTTTTGGTTTGGAGTTTTGACATCGGCTTGGTTTTAGGTTTTGGCGATGTCCTCCATCGTGGTGCCTACATCCGGCTACGTGTGCAACTGGACGACTGTTTGGTCTTCTTTGTCGTCATTGAGGTAGGGATTTATACTTAGCTGCATTGCATTGCATCATAGTTTTCAAACATATTTTGTGGGTTTCCACATATGAAAAACATGACGGGGGGGACTATTGACAGCACGTTAGTTTTTATACTATGTATATACGTGAGTTTTATATGTTTACTTTTCATGCATGGTTTTCATGGTGTGATATGGACCTGATATGAGATGTTGAATCCTTAGGGCACTTTGGACGATTTTGGTACCAAAGTATCATAAAGATATATCGATACATCTTTTGTTGCGTGAAGATGTCGTGTTTACGCATTGTGTGGAAAATGTATACGAAAGTGATGAGGCTTCCTTAGGTTTCAAGTCCCTAAACCTGATCATGGTGATTATGTATTGGGTTATGTTGGCACTGAATGGTTTGCTAGCAACTCCTGTGAGAGGCTGGATCTTCGGATCACACTCACAACATCTTCCTCTTAGCTCATGAGGCGTGGGCGATCTAGGACGCCTTTTTTGTGGTTTGTTTCGTAAAGGTCGTTGTGCAAAATTCCTTTTCGCATATCCTCGTTTGATTGTTGAGAAACGATGGAAGCTTATTTTATTATAGTTGGCTATGTATCCAACTGGATTTTTTCGAATTGCCTCATCGGTGGCATATGGACCAATTTTGATGGAAAAGCATGTTTTTGAGAAATAATTTTTATAAATTCATGCGCAGTTTTGATATCGAGTATAGGTACGAGTTCATGATCAGTTTTGGAGTGGGTTGTAACGACCAGTAATTTAAAACCTTATATTTTTCTTAGCCATAAAATTTTTTCTTTAATTTTTCTATTTTAAATTTAATTTATTTAAAACATGAGAGAGAACAATAGATCATAGTAATTAAATCATAAACTAATAACCATTTCAAAACATAGTTTTAACATTTTAAACAAAAGTTCATTATTTTACAAAAAATATATAAAACTCATAGTTAATTGTTCGAAAATAACTACTAGTAAAATCTGTGAGCCATAACCCTCAGGTGGAACTTAAGTGATAACCCAAATGCTCATCTTGCAATGTTTCCTCCTCCATAGGTATATTGTTGATATCGTGATAATCACCTACATCACAGGATGAAACAATTAGCCTAACGCTCAGCAAGAAATAGAATGAAATGAAATGCTCAATACACAATGCATACTTATGCAGTTTGTTTCAGAGAAGAACTGATCATCTCTACTTTTCAGTTTACGTTTCGCTTAACAGTCAAAGTGTTGTGGATTTATAGTACAGAAGATAGGATACATCTTCTGGTCTTGTGACTTAACCGTCAGTCCCTTCTTACGTGGGATGCGTTACATCATCAAGAGTATCACCACCAAGAAACGTCACCTACTCTCCCAAACCCTCATGTCTATTTACGTTTATTTCATTCATTTCATTAACATGCTGTGCATGTGTCAATATTTTCATAAATTCCAATCGTGATGCGTGTATGTCATACCATATTCATTCCATAACAATTCCACAAAAATTAATAAAGAAAAATTCGTATTCTTAATAACAGAGAAATTTATAATTATTGTCATGGAACAGTTCATATATTTATTAACAGATAAATTCATATTTATTAACGGGGTGAAATTTCTATATTTATTAAAAGAGAAATGTAGGATCGATATACGCCTATAGAGGGGGGGGGGGGGGGGTGAATATAGCGTTTCTAATATTTTCGTGTGATATTTCGATCTCTGATAACCCTGAGTGATTTAATGCATATAATTAAAATATCAATAATAAATATATGCAATAATGTAAAGAGTAAGGGTTAGAGAAATGCACACAATATTTGTTTAAGCAGTTCGGCAAACTCGCCTATGTCCACGCTCCAAGTTCCACTTGGAGATACACTAAGCAATTGGCTTACTGGTGCCAATAAAACCATTTACAAATTGATTATTATGGGGCGTCACCCTAAATTTGACTATTGCAGGGCGTCGCCCAATATTTGACTCTTGCGGGGCGTCACCCAATGATTGAAGTTTCAGGCATTCAATCTAACATATGAATATTTCAAGTGTTTCGGGTTGTCACTCTAGTGTGATGAATTCTTAGGGAATCACTATTTACAATCAATCACAATAATAATGGAATCGGAAATTAACGCGCAATCTAACTAATCCGAATTCTCCCAAATATAACTCTCAAGTTAAAGTGTGGGGAGAATTGGATTTACAATAATAGCTCATAGTTGGGTAATATCCGAGTATTGATTTCAGCAGGGCTTCACCTCAAATATTCGATCGTTAGTTATGGTGAGCTTGGAGTGATCCTCTATTTATAGACTCTGCACAAGAGGTAAACCTTATGTCCTAAACGGTCGACCCTTTTACTAGCCATTGGAGTTCTACCCGTTGAGATTTGACTATTGTGCAATCTTCCACCGTGTGGTCGACCCTTTCCTTCGTGCAGAAACTCCAGAGCAATCTGTTCATTTCACGGTCGACCCTTTCCTTGGTAAATGCATAACAGGGTCGACCCTTTGTGCCTGTTTCATCGACTCTTTGCTCTTTTTTCACCTTCTTGATTTTCCTAAGTCCCGAAACGATATGTATTCACTACATGGACTTAGATAAACTTGTTAGAACATTAATAATACCCATTTTGAAGGTATTTCCAATAAACACGGATATAAATATTATTATAAAATATTAAAAATAATATTCGAATAACACAAAACACAACTTATTGATTTTATTAAATTAATCCAACATTTTAGTCATCATCAAAATAAAACTTAGCCTAACAAAAAGATTAACAATCTCCCCCTTTTTGATGATAACAAAGTCCAATAAGTTGTTTATCCTAAAACTAAGCATTTGCATATAAATATTGCATATTAGATTTGTCCAATGTAGTTATGCAATTTATCAACCCATTAATTTCATGCAACATGCTACTAAACTCTAAGTTATACATCTTTCTCGCCTTAAAACATACTTACAACATAAATAAATTTCTCCCCCTATAACATATATCACAATTTACACCTTTCTCCCCCTTTTTGTCATAATCAAAAAAATTCCTAGGGGAGGGGAGTCCTAATACAAACAAGGATTTTATCAAACAAAAAAAAATGATCAAAATCATTCAAGATAGAATTCAATATGTTCTCAAGACAATATTCAAATCAAAATGTTCTAGAATTGCTTAAAAAAAATCTCCCCCTTTTTTTCAAAGAATTGTGCAAATAAGCAAACCATGGAAGGAATCATACATTAAGATTTAATGTGCAAATTGTGGTTATAAATGGAGATACTAAATGAAGAAACCACAATAAAAACAGTCAATGCAAATTTCATGTGGTCAAGATTAAAATCCAATTCGATGCAACCACACTTCCAAAAAAAAATGATCTCTCGTTGTCGTCAAGCATACACACACATGTAAGAGAATTAAGCATTAGAATCCAAAGACAATCTCAATGAGTGGCTAAAGATAGTATACCAAATAGAAAACAGCCACATTCATACAACATCGAATCAAAAATTTGTCCCCCTTTTTTTGTCATTACGCATATAAACTTATTTAAGGGAAATAGCATTCTAATCTAAAAGACAATCTCCACAATTAATTCGATCGAAAAAAATGGCTATGAGATTATTGGGGGTATAATCCACGTTTAAAACTTTGCTCTCCCCTTTAGAGCAATTATCAACAAGGTATAAGTTCTCTCCCTCTATAAGAATATCAATATGGATAAATTGAGAGAATATCAAACAAAATTATGAGCCATCCAACTTTAAAAACCAAATAAGTACTAATTGACAAACTCCATGGATGAATTCATGTTTAAAATCAAGTTTCTCCCCCTATCTTTATGCACAAATCCATATTCTTCTTCCCATTGGACATTATCAAAAAAAATGTAGAAAAATAGAAAAGTTTTGAAAAATTTTGGCATGGTTTCCTTTGTTTATACACTCCCCAACAAAGCCATAATTTCCTGCATAAGCTCACAATTTACCCAAAACAGTATTTACAATCCACATATATGATGCAGGATTAAGAACATACCATTCACAAAATACATGACAAAGATTAGAGGTAAGCTAAAAGAGTAAAACAGTGAGTTAATATAATTTTACAAAATTTGAAGACTAAGGCTAAAGAGTGTCTGCAGGAGGAGCATCATCGTGGATAGGAGGAACATCATTGGACTCAGGAAGAATGTTATGCTCACTAAAGAATTCGGTGCCATACATTGCATTCGACACTTTGGTGACTCTGCGTTGAAGTATTTCTAATTTTGAGTGGACATCGGATTGAAATGCGAGGTTTTCTTCCTGATGCCAGCAAATTTGTTCCCGAATCTCAGAGTGAAAGGCAAGACATTTATCTTGAAAAGATAAGAAATAGTCTATCAATAAATCTAGTCGCTCTTCAATTAAAGTTGGATAAGTTGTAGAAGAGGAGGAGGCATGCGCTGATGGTCTGGAGGAAGAAGGAGGAACAGATGGGCCGGCTAAAGTAGATGGATCAGGTATTGGAGCGTCGTCATCATCATCATCGGAACTCGATATTTAGGCTAGGACGACAGCCCTAGGTGCTCTAGCCACCCACACACCATCATCACCCATGGTAAAACCCATACGTGCCAACTGAATAAACAACCTCACCTACTCTCCTAAACCCCTACAAGCCCATTTACGTTTAATCCATTCATTTCATTAACATGTCATGCATATGTCAACATTTTAATAAATCCTAATCATGATGCATGTATGTCATACCATATTCATTCCACAACAATTCCACATAAATTAATAGAGAGAAATTCATATTCTTAGTAACAAAGAAATTTATAATTATTGTCATGGAACAGTTCATATATTTATTAACAGATAAATTCATATTTCTTAACGGGGTGAAATTCTTATATTTATTAACAAAGAAATTCATATTTATTAATGGAGTGCAATTCCTATATTTATTAATAGAGAAATTCATATTTATTAACGGGGAGTAATTCCTATATTTATTAACAGGGTACAACAAATTAATTTATGAATTATTCATCCAACAATAATTGAAATCAATTAATCTAGGTAACATTCAAACAATCATACATTCTTGTGATGTAAGCTTCCACTAGCCACACATATTCTATTTCTTACCATTATCAAAAATACTGCAAGTAAAGTTTTCCCACAGTAGCTTTCAGAGCAGCTCACAAAAATCTCAGTCACTCTCTCTTGCACCCTCAACTTTCTGCAAAAGCACTCTCCCTCACTTTCTCTCTCTATTTCCCTTAGCCAATTTCTCTATATCCCTATTCTTCACTCCTCCTCTGCCTTCTGCAATTGATAGGCAGAGTGAAGGGACAAAGCAGGAGACCTGCTTTCCTAAAACACGGAGGAGGCAATTTTCTTAAAGAACTGAGGTGTATATGGACAAAAAATCTATGGCAGAATACCTGGAAAAGTTGTTTTGTCTGAAAAATATGTGGGAGTAGTCGCTTGATGCTCGACTGCAATAATCAGCCAGTCCAATGCACAAAATCTATTTCCCGTAAAATCAAGCTCCTTCATGGAAATGTGACATTTGCATGTACAGGTCGAGCAAGGCTTGATCTGTCTCAAAATGCCATTTTTTTTCTTTCACGCCACTGCTTTACTTTTCATGCACAAGAGGTTGACCAAGAGGTTGATCAATTATCAACCTCTCCAACTACCACTTCTTCATTCTTGCCACCCCACTCTTCTCTCTACTCTTTTGTACCATAAATAAATTATTAATCCTCATATAAAACTCTTAATTAATCCAACAATTTAATCACTATAAATACTCCACATAACTTTTAATTATATTATCTCAAAATTATCCACAATTACATCAATTTATTTTCCAGGTAATATATTCAATAATAAAATCATTCCTTAATTTTTTTAATAATTTAAAATTATTATTATCTATAGTTCTAGCTTAATTCCGTGTATTACATGGGTGGTATTATTGTGTTGATAACGCACTTATTTTTTATAAGCATCGCGCTTGTCTTGTGCAAGAAGTATAAGCGATGGGATAGTGATATTCCTGGTCAATCCTGTTCTGAAATCGTTTTTCTTTGGCTTCATTATGGTATCTTAGAATTGTCATGACTTGGTGTATTGGGAATCGTAGTGGTTCGATTCCACTTCTTGCCGATTTGTTAGGAGACCATTCGGTTCAAGTAGACTATATCTTCGTTTCCACTATTCTTTTCTTGTGTTGGGTGCATCAGTGGGCCATGAAAACCAGTTGACACTTAGCACCATTTTTTTCGTATTGAGATCCTTCTGGCGTTTGTGGGTTCTAGGTTTTTCCAGTCAATGTTAGTTTTCTATGCTCTAGACCATTCCTTCGATAGGATGGTGTGTTTTGAATCCTTTTCAGGTCTCTCTTGGAATGAGAGATATTGTTGGCCCTCATTTGGTAAGGTCACGTGTTCCATTGGAAGATGGGACGTTGTTTCCCTTCCTTTGGTTCCACGTCGTGTAAGTCGCTTCCCTCTTGGGAGTTATTCGGGTAGTCATTAGAGTTGAAGCTAGGTGGCGATTTCCGTTGGTCAGTTGCATGGGCATTACCGTTGGGCTAGCTTCCATGTTGTTGGTTGACTGTGACAGTGGGTAACACTTCCCAATGAACTAGTCGGCATGTCCCTCGACCAAGAAATCTGGTTTTCCTAGGGCTTGCTCCTGATCTCTGCTTCGACCTTGTCCTCATTGTATAGGAGGTATGTGTTGTTCTTTGGAATCTACAATCCTAGTTGTAGAAGTTGTTTTGTACGAGGGTTATTCGCGTGTTGGCAAACTTGTGGGTTATGCTTTATCTCATTGATTTTCGTTGACACTCCTATGTTGTAATAGGTGGTGTTGTCCTTTCAGGCTCTGTTTCATTGTCTAACAAAGCCTATCACTTCTTCTTGTGGATCGAATGAGTTTTCCTTGGAGGAGGGGGTTTCCATAGTTGTTCGAGAAAACTGTGTTGCTTGTCCTTGAAATCTTTAATTGTTATTATGATGTTGCCAGTTGTTGATTCACTGAAACATCTCTTGGTGTCAGCTTCACATTCTCTGTTCAGGAATTGAGCATTTTACGTTTCCAATCTTACCCTTCAGTTTGACTAGTGCCCGATTGCCTTCAAGGTTTATGTTGTTGTTCTGAATAGGGTTGGGCAAATCGGTTCTTTGTTCCAGTTCTGGACCTCTTGGAACTGACCATTTGGTTCTCGGTTCCAAGTGTGAGGAACTAGAAACAAAACCGCAAGGAATAGACCTGGAAACACAGACTTACCCGGGGCTCAAACCAGATGAGTTTTAACACAGACTTACGATCGAGGTCAAATTCAATAGTCGATGAGTTTTAACTATTTGTATCTCAAAACTTGACAATTCAAACTAAATACAGAAACACAGACTTACCCAGGGCTCAAACCAGATGGGCCAATTTATGTTTGAAACATTAAGTTAAATGGATAAGGATCAGACAGTGGATTCTTTGTGTTTGGGGCAGTAATACCATACTCCATAATCTTTGCACCAAAATCTTCAGCAGAGAGGTCATCCAAAATAGCAAGTACATGTTTTAGCTCTGCTACTTTCTCGGAAGTAATAGTGAGGTCTTTCTGAAGTTTCTCATTACAAAAGTCCTTGATTAAGTGATCAGCATGGAAGCAGGTCTCGATTTTCTCTTCTTTAACCATAAGATCCATCAATTTATCGACATGACCAAAAGCCTTCAGAACAATCTTCGAGTGACACAGATTCTCAGTTTGACAGCAAAAAATGGTTCTTGATTCCGGTTCTGGTTCCAGACATCTTGGAACCGACCATTCAGTTCTCAGTTCCAAGAGTGAGGAACAAGAATTGGAACCGCAAAGAAATTTAGGAACCAATAACCGGAACCGAACCGAAACCGAATCTCAGGTCTGGACCAGTTTTCGGTTCTTTGCGGTTCTTGCGGACCCCTAGTTCTGAAGCTGATGTTTGTTAATTCACCGGGTGTCCTAATGTGGTTTCTTATTCTAGAGTTGACTTTCTCTTGTTCTGGTGTTATCAATTAGGTTTGACCAACGCTTGTTTGTCATTGTGGGTGTTAGTTTTGGATTCTAGACTAGCGGTCTCTCGTATGAAGTGTTGGCTAGATCCTCTAGAGTTGTGGGTGCTATGTGGCAGCATTTGTTTATAGCCGTGTTGTAAATTAGTAGGAATTCATAGCCTTGTTGGCTGTTGGATCTTTATTAGGGTCATTTTTCTTTTTCAAGTCATTATTGTCCATGTAGGACATGACGAGTGTCAGGTTCATGTTAGATGTTTGGTCCGGGTGCACTTTGTGTCTAAGTGTCGGTTGTTGTGTGGACAATAACTAACAGTTCCTAACTACTGTAGCATCAGGCAGTCTGCGTTGGTGTGTTAGACACTTAGTTTCTTGTAGTGTTCTAGTGCGTCAAGGCATAGTGGTTGTCTATAAGTCCACGAGATTGACATTTTGTTTGATGTTTGGTTACCTGACTTTGCTTTGGTTTTGATGCAAAGTCATGTTCCTTGTTTCAATAGGAATCTTTTGTGTTTTGTAGATCTCAAAACTCTTTCTTGTTGGGCTAGGTACTTGGACAACATGAAGCCAGAGAGTGTTCTGTGGTTGCGATATCAGTTTAGATTATAGCTCAAGCATGGAGAATGTTTTGACGGACACTCTAAACCTAGGTCCAACTAATGTCTTTTGTTTTTTAGTTTTAGACGTATTTTCGATCAATAAAATTTGTTAAGTTACATCTTGGGTGTTACGAAGACTCCATATTAGTTTGATGTTGTGTGGGTCATTGTAACTAGTTGAATGACCTTTTGCTTTCTGTCTATATGTGTGTGGGGTTTCTCCTGTTTCAAAATAGGTTCCTTTGTTGACCGATTGTTCGGGTCACAAATTTTGTTCTGTTTAGTTGATTTTTCCTTATCCTTGTTTGGTTGTCTTCACACCATGAACTTGGTTCATTTGCGGTGTGTGCATTAATGTTAGCTTTGGTGGCGTTTTATGCTTTTCTCTTGTTCTAGGCGTGTTAGAAGCCTGGAATATAGGTATTCAAGTCATTTTCCAAGAGATTCCCTTGATTGGTGTGTTGTGGGTATCACACTAACGAGATTTTCCAAGGAATTCGTGTCTAAGTTACTTCTATTTATTTGATGGCCCCTTGAGTTGTACAGAATTTCGGGATGAAATTCTTTTAAGGGGGGAAGGATGTAAAACTTGCAATTTTGTAATGATAATTCTGTGTAAAAATTTTTTCACATATTGTGTGGTCAATGCGTTGAAAGATTGAATGGTTCTGTCGTATTGTAGCCACATCAGAATTTTCAGTCAAATTGGTCAAAATGGATAAATGTTGATGTTACCGAGTGGTAAATAATTGAGTGAAATAGAGTTTGGTAAATAATTTTGGCATTAAAGTCATTGTTTGGTTGTGTTTGGAACGAATTAGAATTTAGAAGAAATTTATTTAATTTATAAAATATATTTTATATATATATATAAATTTTTTTTATTATTAAAAAAATATTTAAAGAAGATAAGAAGAAGCACAGAAGAGAGAACTCTGTCTTCTGTTCTCCTTCTTGAAGAGTGAGAGTGAGCACCCACAAAAGGGAATGAAAAGGGGAGATCTGGCGAGCAGATTCATGTCATTTCTTTATCCGATTCGTGTTTGGATTGTTCTCTTCTTCGTCTTTCGCAAAGACGTTTTGTGAGTAAGTCGATTTCTAACCTTGTTTTAAACATTTAAATTTTTTAATTTTATTGGCATTAGATTCGAGCTTGGAAACTCGAATATGAGAAAAATTTATAGTTTATATTGGTAGAATAGGAATCTATGCAACGTTTTTGTCGTTAGAAGTCAGAAATCAGACAAAAACGGTGTGTTTGTTGTCAAAAAATGGGACAGAATGTTCATTCACTGTTCATTCACTATCATGGGTATGGTTCACGAGTACTATTCACAGGGGTACATTTTCATGGTGAACCAAAAAATGACAGGTTGTTCTAATTTTGTCGCTGGTCGACTGAACAGTGTATTTGTCATGTTTTCAGACCATTTATGCATTGTTTGTGGTATCATTGCCCATCGTTGAGTCTGATTGGTGTTGCGAGGTACCGGTTGGCCTTTGATTTGCCTCGTTGACCGTTTGTGGTTCCGATCGACCCTAGTTGGGTTGAATTGACTCCAGCTAAGTCTCGTCGATTGCTGAGTCGTTAGATTGGGCAGGTTGTATTCCATTGACCGTCATTGTGTCTTGTCACCGGTGAGATTTTTTTGTTGTTTCATGGAATTTAGATCAGTGAACTTCATTTGGCTTCATCAACCAAATTTGGTTTTTGGTCTGGTTTCGATATTCTAGTTTAAGACTCTTCTTTGACTCCTAGTTTTGGTTTGGGGTTTTTATATTGGCTTGATTTTAGGTTTTGGCGATGTCCCGAGTTTTGGTGCCTGCACCAGATGGCGTGTGCAGCTGGACAACGGTTTTGTCTTCTTTGTCATCATTGAGGTAGGATTTCTACTTAGCTGTATTGCATTGCATTATGGTTTTCAAAATATATTTTGTCGGTTGCCACATATGAAAAACATGATTGGGGGATTGTTTGATAGCACGTTAATTTTTATACTATGTATATACATGAGTTTTACATATTTACTTTTCATGCATACTTTTCATGGTGTGATATTGTAACATATCAAATCAAAAATTCCTTAATTGCTACAATTTTTTTAACATAATCAATCACAATGATTTATCCCCAATTCAAGTTTAATTAGAAACACTAGATTTATGTTAATTTCTAATTTCCTACGTTAGGGTAACCTATCATCTGGAAGTTATGCTTTTCCTTTACTGTCACTGACTCTAGCCATAAGGAGGGCCAGATTCGTGACATTCTTTCTAAGGAAGGAATGGTGAGATCTCTCCTATAAATTGATGGTCCACCATGAAGAAATCCACACCAAAACATTTCTCCAGAGCTCTGTAAGAAAGATTGGACACAAACCTCAGTCGTCGGAGTTTCTACAATCAAACTCTAACCACCGCGCACCATCTAGAATGGGGCGAAATCACCAACCTTCGACGAAGCATCGTCTCTACCTAGTCAACCGATTGTCCTCTCGGTCATCGCTCGAGGTTTCACTTGAATTGAAACTTTCACCCACCACTCCGACAAACCTTCACTCGGCGTCAGACCTCTGTCTCTATCTGCGAAGAAGTAGAGAGAAGGAGTTCTCTCCTTACCACGATGAAGAAGAACAAAGAAGAAGAAGAGAAAAAACCAATTTCTCTTAAGTTGGAGCCGACTAAACCGATCCAAGCCAAGTGAACCGAAACGACCAACCAAAAATAAATCGAAACAAAACGGCCCAGTTGAAACAAACCAATCAAACCAAACCAGTCCAAAGGAATTGAACCGAATGAAACCCAGACCAAAGAATCGATCCAAACCGATCGAAACTAATCTAGCCATATCGAACCGACCCGGTCTGAATTCAACTACAATCCATCTACGAATTTTCAACATTTTCTTTATAATTTAAGTAGGAATTTAATCACAAAAAATTATAAGCAACATTTTCTTTATAATTTAAGTAGGAATTTAATCACAAAAAATTATTCAAACAGGAAAGTTATTCTAAAGCCCATAAATTCCCAAAAACCCTTACTCTCTCGGAATCCAACATAAGTTTTACAAACATTTTGGCCATAGGCCCTACATCATATGACGTATATTATTTTTTGTATACTCATTTTTTTATTCAATTCTGATATTTTTCTTGGACATACATTATTAGGCATTGACATATTATTTAAAAGATAAAATTTATAGGATATTATGTATGTGAGTATGAATGCATGAATATGATGGAATTGATAGAAAACATGACATGAGATGGCTGATGAAACTTTATAAGGGTAAGAAACTGCTTGTTTTCTGAAAAACTGAAACACATGTAATGTTGAGATAGCTAATGAAAGCTTGAACGCGTGATAAAGTTTGAAAATGAGTTCTAACCAGTATGTAACATAAAGTATGGAAACTTGGTAATGCATAAAATAAAAACATATATGCACGTGTTTTTACTTACTGAGTTATCTCACCTTTTATTTTGTGATGTATATGAGTTTTTATCCGAAGATGAAATGGCGCTGATCGAGGATTTTCTCAAAGCAAGCAGAAGAACATACAGAGGGAGATATCGAGAATATCATTGATGGGTCAGAACATTGAATTTTATTTATATTTCAGTTTTATTATCTTAAAATAAACTCTACTTAGCATTTCAATTACTAACGTTATTTAAATAAATTCTGTCTATAGTTGGATTTTAAATAAATTCTATTTTATTTAATGAAATTATAAATAAATGTTTTGCATTCAGTAATGTTTAATATGCAAGGTTTATTTAATAAGATGGAATTAATTGGACATACTCTATTAAATAAACATAAACTATTTTACTAAAAAATATAGTTATTTTAGTAAATGCTTCTTCCTTAAAAAATGATTTTATTAAATATAGTTATAGTTATTTTGTTAATCAATTTGGGAAAAAATTTCAGAGTTTACAATTTGGGGAAAATGAAACCTAAGGTCATTACAAATATGGATCAGATATGAGATGTTGAATCGTCTAGGCACTTTGGACAGTTTCGGTACATAAGTATCACGAGGATATTGTAACATACCATTTTTCATACATTTTAAAATGCATATTTTGGAAAACATTTTCTTTTATAAATGCATAAAATTTAAAAGACATTTACTTATTTTACATATTACACAGCAGAAGACTTTATATTTTAAAACTAATTGAAACAACAACGTATTGAAAGTACATTTTGAATAATTAAAAATGTTGCTTAGCGAAACTCTTTGCTTAATAAAACAAAATGTTAGAAAGTATAATAAATAAAATTCCTTTCATTTAATAATTCAAAAATAATTATAAAACCTTTTACAAACCAAATATTGTACAAAACTTTTTACATTTTCTTTCATCTTTTAGCCCAGCTAGCCACAAGATCTGCAACATGCAAACCCCCCATCAACTGCTCATGTTATCGTTTCTGTGTATACCTACATCACAAGACTTAAATTATGAGTTTAATGCTCAGTAAGAGATACTAAATATGCAAATGCTCATGCTATGTAGTTTTATAAACCATATGCAGATTTCATTTTCAGTTTTCAGTTTTCAATAGAAAAGAACCTATCCTTTTTGTCATTCAGTTTACATTTCACTTTGTCAGTCCAAACCTTGGAGATTTTTTGTACGAAAGCAAAAATGAACCCTATAGTCCATGTTGGGTGTAACCGCCACTCAATATGATGTGCCCCAAGTTCCAGAACTTGAGCCCGAGCCAAGGGCTCTTTTATTCTCTAACCTTTTTTA
>CM039485.1:14398981-14417317 GCA_022433065.1 Begonia loranthoides
ATCATTTTAATCCCCATCCTTGCAAGAGTGTTGTGGTCATATATATCTGTGCCTTTTTCTTTCACACTGTTTCACCAGCTGGAATCTTACTCATATGGTTTAGGTTAATGAATCCTGGATCGAAGAATCCATGACCTATCAGTTTCTCCATAGCGTACAGGTCCATACAACTCACGTGCTCTCTATGCCCATCCCTAGGCAATAGAGTGTAGGTCAAAATATAATGGAGCACTCTCTCTTGTTCATTAAGATCATTTGCTCTAGGTTTGTAAAATCCAACTATATCCAGGTCCTTATGAACACGTTGCAAAAATTCCCTCCCTCTATTCATTTGAATAAATTTAGGATCTGAAGAGGTAAGAAATAGCGCTCTGCATTTTCTGAGACATTAAATCTTATGATTTCGTTAATGGTCTCGAGGGTAATTTTAGTTTTGGTCCCCAAAATATATGTCTTCCCACTAAGCAGTTGGGACCTGAATGTCATGTTTGTGTAGAACAGTTTGACGAGACACTCGTAAGATGTTCCTTCCAACGAGCATAGCCTTATTAAGGCCATGTGTTCAAATAATTCTCCCAACATTAGAAACAGGAAGCTCTAGAACAAGACTCTCCGAGAATAAATTAAAGATCTACTCTTGATATCATTTTCAAATAACTTCTTATATCTTTGGGTTCTGAATTCCTTTGAAAAATATTTTACTCGAGCTGATGTGCTTCCTTTTCTAACTACCCATTTTCCTCTTTTCGCATTCCTCACTAGTCTTGAAGTCATCCTTGATCACTGGTAAAGACTTAACCAAGTCAACAAAATTCCTCCACCAACCAATAAACAGTAACCGAGATATAAACCAACTTAACAATAGAGTAACAACTCTCAACAATAGCTATTAGTGGAATCCAATATAAAAGACAGAACAAATTTTAGCAGAACCTATTTCTCACAAAATGTTTCTCGGCAGAAATCAAAATCAAGTTCACAATATCCAAATTCCCTTTCAATGTAGAACACTAGTCAACCAATCAACCACAGTGTACTCAATAGAACAAAAACAAAAAATCACCTAGCACTTTGAAATCAGAGCTTGAAATTAGGAGGTTGAAGTCGAAATCCTTCTTCTCTTTTGGAATCACCGCATTGCCCCTGCCCTAAGTCTTTTTATTTTATGTAAAAAAACTGTCTTAAACTCTCCGTTGTAGTTTTTAAATCTCAATAAATTGTGGTCGATTACCGCAGATTTTTAGTCGATCACCTTAAGGCCTCGATCTACCGCCTTTCTCCAAAATACACAAAATTTTGCTTTTATGGTCGATCAAATACTCATCCAAAATTCTTCATTCACTTGTCCTTTAAAATTGCCTTCCCTCAACACTTATTATCCTCCTACTTAATTTCTCCAAAGTGTCATTTTAAAGCTAATTAGTAAATGCTAATCTATATTTAAAAACAACCCTCAAGATGGTAGATTTTATGCTCAATTAGTCCTAAATATTCATCGAATCTAATCATCAAAGAAAACCATCCAAATAACTCATTCCAAACCATAAATATTTGAAATTTCTGTCTTTCTCTGTATATAACTATGATTTCCCTTTCTTATTATCACTACCATTCACTATTATTAATATCACTAAAAAGAAAGATCACTCTATAAGCTTCTTTCCCTTGTTGGGAACTTTCGGGATGATGCTTCCCACACTTCACGCATTGACTAAAGGTAAGTTTCACCTTAATCAACTTATTTTTCTTTTGTTGCTCTCCTTTTACTAACGACCTCTTTGCCTCTCCAAAGCTTCCTTCGCCATCTTTTAATTAGAATTGAGTATGACAGTTCATTTCTTCCTTATCCTTATCAGACTCATCCTCTTCAACGCACTCTTTTAACCATTCTATGCTTTGAAATTGTTGCTCAATTATAGAAAATAGCCTAATAATATTCCTATTTCTTTCCTGTATATGATTCCTTATGTCTTTTTCCAAAGTGGTTTCCTATCAAAGGAGTAACATACTATAAACTAATTAATGATTAAATCCTAAGATCATAAATGTACTTATAGTCAATTAAGCATTTCCACGTTGAGACTTGTGTTGGTAGGCAGTTTACAGAACTTATTTTAAAACTTGGGTGCTCTTATACCATTTATAACATCCCATTTTTCTTATATTTTAAAACACATATTTTTGAAAACATTTTATTTTATAAAATGCATAAATTTAAAAACATTTACTTTTTTAAAATATTACACAGCGGAAGACTTTGTATTTTAAAACTAATTGAAAGAACAATGCATTCAAAGTACATTTTGAATAATTAAAAATGTTGCTTAGCACAAGACTTTGCTTAATAAAACAAAATGTTAGAAAGTACAATAAATAAAATTCCTTTCATTTTATAATTCGAACATAATTATAAAACCTTTTACAAACTAAATATTGTACAAAAGCTTTTACATTTTCTTTCATCTTTTATCCTATCCAGCTACAAGTTCTGCAACATGCCCCTCCATCAACTGCTCATTTTCTCGTTTTTGTGCATACCTACATCAAAGACTTAAACTATGAGTCTAACGCTCAGTAAGATATAGTAAATATGCACATGCCCGTACTATGTAGTTTTATAAACCATATGTAGTTTTCATTTTAAGATTTTAGTTTTCAGTTTTTAGTTTTAGAAAAGAACTTGTCTTTTCTGTCATTCAACTTACATTTCACTTTGTCAGTCCAAATGTTGGAGATTTTTTGTACGAAAGCAAAGATGAACCTTATAGTCCATGTTTAGTGTAACCGTCACTCCATCCCTATGTGGGACGAGCTGTATCCATCAAAGGTGTAACACTTAAAACTATCACCAATCTCCCGAATCCCCACAAGCCCATTTAAATTTATTTTCTTTAATTTATTCACCACTTTCAAAACAAATGCATGATAAATCATTTTTGTATTCTTTTCAAAAACTATAATGCATGAGTATGAATGCACACAACTTAGTATAGTCTAACATGTCATCAAAGCATTTCAACAAAGCATTAAACAATACATCATCGAATCCGTAACATGGTCACAACTTATTTCCTATCATCTACCTTTACCAAGCAACAGAGAACAATGCACCTAGCAGTAACAAATAGAGGCAACAAGTTATCAAGCATCATGGAGGACTTATAAGCTAACAATTTTATCTGTACTACCATGAACTTCTCTAAGAGGAACGGGGAGTGACGCATGAGCACTAACCAATGGAAAACACATTATAGGTATTTTATTCTAATTGTAGAGGATTAAAGGGAAACAATTCCAACATTTCTAATTAATCTAACAGTAACCAATTTCCACAAACAGACATCCTCAATCACGTTCCTCAAACCATAAATGAAATAAACATTATAACAAGAACCACCTATTCTTTTTCTCAAGTCATCATTTAAACATAGTGTATTTAAAGATTTAAATTCATTCTGTAGAACATAGCTCTTCACCATATTCAGCAGGAAACAACCCATCAATCTTTCATCATCTATTTCACTCAATAGAGTCTCAACAAAACGTATCAATAAGTAGAACAATATAGCCCCATAACAATCTCTTAAACCAACAGGAATTAGAACATCAAAAGCAAGCATCTCCTAAGCGAATCCCTATTCCTTGTGATGTATGTCTTTTTAGGCAAAACACATCCAAAATCTCTTCCCTCTTTTTGCAATTCCCTCTCCACTTGAAGCTTCACTTTTCACCAGTTTTACAACAACATTTTCCAGAAGACCACTCTCTCCATAAGACTAAGAATCACAAAAGTTGCCTCGAGAGAACACTAGCAGGTTTTTCCTTTGTGATTTCTTCTCTGATTTCTTCTATCCATTCCTTTCATATAACAAGTTTATAATGCCTCAGGGAGAGTCAACGAGTCACAGCCATTCATTCTCTAGGCATTCCTTCAATTTTTCAGACGAGGGTTAGCAAATTCCTAGGTGATTCTTGACATTCTGCATATCATCAACCACAAATCATCATAGTCACATGTATCCAAACCGCGATTGACCGACTTTCCTTGATGATCGACTGCAAATTCTGTTTCTTCAAAAATACCTGTCAATCACTCTCTTATTGGACTATCAACCACTACCAAATTGGTTGCTCTCGATATAAAATATGCATTGGAACCGGTTGATCATCCCCCTTTAGGTGATCAATTGCTTCAAAAATGGCTACACTCTATATTCATTTTGCTTTGTAGCTAGTCGATCACCCCCTTCAGCTGATCGACCACTGCAAAAACTGCCATACACTGTAATAATTCACAACGTTAACAATCGAACAGGGATCATCCATGATCAACAGGCAACCCAATTTTTTCACTATAAAAACTTAGTGGTCGATCGATGCCTTCTCTCCATCAACCACACACACACAACCGCTTATTCACCTAAAAGATGGAAAATCCTTCATTTTCAAAACTACATATTACAACATAAGAAACTAATATCATCAAATGCTCTTATCCTAAATGTCATCAAAACTTGGGGTATTACATTCTTATGTTAAAATCATCCTATAAGTATCCAAAATCCTCAAATGTTAACACTTTAGATCTCATACTTAGCACTACGAAAATTCGGTGTATTACATATATCCTGGTACATCTTCTATTATGAGGAGATGTCATGTTTGCGGGTTGTATGGAAAATGGATAAGAAGGTGATGAGGCTTCCTTGCATTTCAAGCCCTTAAACCTGATCAAGGTGATTATGTATTGGGTTGTATCGTTGCTGACTAGTTCGCTGGCAACCCCTGTGAGAGGCTAGACTTCAGACCGCACTCATAGTATTTTCCTTTGGGCTCATGAGTAGTGTCCGATCTAGGTCCCCTTTCTGTGGTTTGTTTCAGAGAGGTCCTTGTGCAACTCTCCTTTTTTACGGATCCTTGTTTTGATTGTTGAGAAATGATGGAGGCTTATTTTATTATTGTTAGCTATGTATGCAATTGGATTTCAATTAATTGCATCCTCGGTGGCTTATGGAGTCGTTTTGATGAAAAACATGTTTTTGAGAAATGATTTTTATAAATTCATGCATAATTTTGATATCGAGTACATGTATGAGAACATGTACGAGTACTTGTAAAAATATGAGCACAAGTATGATTACTAGAGTGTTTTGATCATGGTTTTGGATAAGAAAAGATAAAAACTTGTTTTGATAAGTATTGCATTGAATATAAGATCCCTATTGAGTTTGTCATTCACTCCTTAGATTCTTTTTTTTTTTTCAAGTATAGGATGTGATGATAAGATGTGATATCTGAGGCTCGAGTGCTTCATATTATCTTTCTTAGGGTCTAGTAAGGATTTATTTTCCTGTTCAGTTTGTTGTTTTGTGTTAGGTGGTTTAGTTCATGCACATTGTTTTTATTTGTTATTATTACACTATATTGTTTCTTATTGATCACTCTGTGAATCCTAGCCCAAATTGTTTTAGGTTATAGGCTTAAAAGTTTGTATTAAGACTCCGTTTTATCCCTTGTTTTGGGTTGGATGTCCGAGAATCGAGCTGTCTAACCCGTCGATTCTATTAGGCTCATCTCCAGATTGTGGCAGAAAGCATGCAAAGTCTCCCATTAGTTAGTATAATTTGAGCTAATTTCCCACAATTTTGTGTTTAGAATTTACCCTAAAAACTTTATGTAAAATTGAACGAGAGAGAGACGTACGTTGAAAATACAAAAGCGTACGAACAAAACGCAACCCTTCTTCATGCAGCAGGGTAAGAATAAAATAATCAAAGGGCATTCATAAGTATTTTCCTTCAATCTTCGAACTTTTCAGAAAGCAACTTTCGAAGTTCAAGTGAACTCCACAAAATTCTACTTTCTTTGATGCGAATATGATCTCGTCATGGTGAATAGGTTGGTCGAAATATATTTGCCTCAGTTTCTCGAAACCTTGCTCAAGCACATACCATGATATCGAGGATTAGGATTTATATGGTAACAAGTAAAAAAACACAATAACATCGTTTGAATTATTTAGGTCAATAATGTACTTGACAAAGCCAGAGCCGAGCTTGGAAATGAATTACAGTTTCTAAATTTCTACAGAGCAGCCACATGAAGATGTAAGAATATAGTAGAAAGAGAGAGAAAGAAAGGAAAGAGTGAGAGAGAGATGTGAGTGAAGAAACATCAAGAACAAATTTAAGACTGGGGGTTTGCAGTTGCAGAGGGATGTAGCATGATAGTCTGACGTTCAGTTTCGAACACACGTACTTGGTGGATCCTGTCAATGTAAGCTTTGGCTTTTCTGTCGACGTTAGGGTCAGCCGCCCAATGACGGCCTTTGTCGCCGTCGCTCGCCCACACCTTCTCCACTCTTCCATATCCTTCCTCGTACCCATCGTACTCTGCACCACCTCTTTCTCTACGCACCCTTCCTTTCCCAGATTTGAAGATGTTGAGGAATGAAAATGACTTCGCCGCCGTCTTCCTTTGCGACATATTTCCTCCACCCATCTTCTCTGACGCTTGCAAAGCTAGTTTCTTTGAATAAGAAGAAGAAGAAGAAACTGCAGTGGCTTGTAGTTGTTGCAATGTTGGGTGTCCTCTATTTATAGTGGAGGTTGGCCATGTAATTTAGACCAGTCAACGATGTATTGGCCAACACGAGATGATAAGGCATTGTATGGAAAGACTGTTTTGCACTTTGGTCTTTTGCTTCTTCTCCACTCTTTTTCCTTCTAGAGTGTTGCAAAATCGTCCTAGACTTTTCAACCATACCGGCTTAAGACTCCTCAGAAGGCTGAAGAACACAGCAATAATTCAGTCCAATTACAATAATAACAAAAAAAAAAAAAAAAAAGAAAGAAAAAACGCTAAAGAGATTTCAATTTTGACCTACCTTCGATTGCATGAACCATTTTTTTCGTTAATACTTGAATGAAAAAGCATTTCAATATTTGTTTATTTTCTCTCTTAGACCTTACTCCACACGATTTAACGGTGCGGAGGCAATGGTCTGGCTTTGCTGGTCTGATTACTCCCGACCTTTTATTATTTTGATCGGAAGGAGGAGAGAGATAGCCAACCAAACCACTCCACCTAGTTGCCTACCTTTCTGACTCTAAACTAGCTTCTGGGTTTTAAATTATGTCGTGGAAAGTACGCCAACATCTAATCAAACTACATTAAAGTTACAGATTTTGAAGTTTATTCATTATTAAATTTCGCAGATTCTCATTCTTCTTTACATGCCTTTAAGGGACTAGGCAGGTACAGCCAATCAGGAAAGCATTGGATTGCTTTGGTGAATGTAAATCTAGAGATTATAACACAAAACAAGACGATCCATCACTTAATAAAATAGATAGAATCATAGAACGTTGAAAAGGGTGAAAGTTAGGCACACAAGCACCCTAAAAAGCTTCTCCAATTCTGTCTTCTTAACGCCAAGCTCATTTGAACTGCACAAGTATTACTGCTGGCAAGCTAAGTTTTGAGTTTCTGGTCTGCAATTTCAACTCTAAACCATAAAATATAAGATTAGAAGAGCTCCAGTCTAAAAGTTATATTCCAGTTTGGCAACGTGTGTTTGGGTGGGAGTGGCTGCATTATTGTTTTCTAATTGATGTAACACTCACAACTTAAAGCACATGCATTTGTATTTGTAATCAATACACAAACAAACGTAAAAAACTATTCTATTTCTTTGTGAATAAAACTAGTATACTCCAAGGAGAAGTATTTTTAGGAATAAAATTTTTGTGTAATAAATCATCTAATTGAATTATTAACTCTTTTAATTCAACAAGAGTCATATGGTATGGTGGAATAGAGATCGGAGAAGTACCGGGAACTAGATCAATAATAAATTCAATCTCATGATCGGGTGGTAATCCATACAAATTCTCAAAAAAAAATCGAGATAATTAGAAACGGCCAATATCTCAAAATCCTGACTGATCATAAAAAGCTCACTAGAAACAGCAAAATTTTTTTCGGACATCTCCAATTTTCTTCGACCGCCAAGGCAGGCTCGCAAAATAGGATAGATAGGATTTATAAGTTTATCACACATGCACCAAAATCTTCCCATTTTATAACATAACAGTTATTTTTCTTTTATGATAGTCAATTTTCGGTTTATAAAAACTCAATCAATCCATACTTAGGGTTATGTCAAACTGATCAATAGTTATCATAGTCAAATCAGCAGATAATTCATGTCCATACACAATGAAGGTAGTGGATAGAATAAAAGAAGTTACTTCATAATTTTTATCCACACGAGTATTTAAGATCAAAAGAATTCCTAACTTTTCAACTTCTAAATCCATAGCACGAACAAGCATAATAGATACAAAAGAATGTGTAGCACCTGTATCAAATAACACATGAGTTGTAGTATTAAAGAAAGATAGCGTACCTTCAAGAACGCTTCAGCCAGTCTTATCAGGTATCTCAGACCTTGTAACTGCGTATGCCTGGCAATTCATTTTCACTTTTCCTCTAATATTTCCACTATGACCACCTCCAGAAAAATTTGGAACTGATATAGCAACATGACTAGAAGATCTCGTGGAAGTGGCACTAGAAGCGAAACTCTATTGATAACCAAAAGGTCGGAAAGAGTCATTTCCAACAAGTCGATATTGATGTTGGTACGGTGGCCTGAACATAACTGGCTATGGAGAATTAAAAGTTTGAGATCCTAAAAATATATGTGGTCCTTGCCCATAAAATCAACGACCAGGCCCAAAACCAGGACTATACTGCAATACCCCGATAATATTTCCTCGTAAAAATTCATGTAACAAATTTTTTGAATAATTAATATATTATGTTGCAGGGCGATATATTGTTGATTAATGCTGTATAAATATTGGAAAATATTAAGGAGTGATTAAAGTATAAAGTTTTGATGGAAAAAAGGTGTAATTGGAGTTTTCAGACGCATGTGGTTGACGTGTGGATTCGGGGTTGCTTCCGAAACGTGTCTCGAGTCGTCCCTCGCGTTTTGGGATGAGGCAGGGATGATATCTCGCGTCTGATATCGTTCCTCCATCTGTAACTTGAGTTTTCGGATGAATGCAGTCAAATGCGGTAGGATGCCGATGAGGAGAATTTGAATCTGCTCAATTTGGCAGACTTTTCAGATGAAAGCGGGCAAGGTGAGGACGCCTTCCCTTATCCGAAATCACAATTCTAAAGGGAAGAATAATGGATTGAACCAGTTTCGTCCGGCTCGGTCCAGAAGCAATTAATTGGCTCACTTTTTTTAGTAAAAGAGGGAGAAGAAATGAGATTAATTGGATTTGTTTTGGAATTAAGAATTAAGTGAATAATTAAAGTGGGGATTTAAGTGAAAGATAGAAATAAAAGGGAATTTAATGGTGATGGGGAGAAGTGAACCGATTCATGCTGTGAATCGGTTTGGCGGAAGCATGAAAACAAATGGTCAATTCATACTGTGAACCGGTTTGGTGAAAGCACAAAAACAAATGGGCGAGGCCATTTGTTTTGGCGAGGGAGAACCTGAGAAGAAAGAACACAAAGAGGGAGAGCGAGGTTGAAAGCAGGGGATGCGAAGTTAGGCTTCACAATAAAATTCGACGAACGAGATGTTCGTTGTGCTGCCGGTATTGAGGCAAGGAGGAAGAGAGGCGGGTCGCTGGCTAGGGCTTGGGTAGTGGCTTCGCGGGATAATTTGGTACAAATCTTTGGGTCATCAGTGGTCGGGTCATGACAAGCTCCGATGCTCTGTTAATTTCAGGTGCCCAACGTCGATAGAATGGCAAAGACGAGGATTGGCGATGGTGAGGCAGCGAACTCCAACCTCGGGTCGAAGGGTATGGGGCTAGCGGTTTGTGAAGAAACGGCTGAAGGCCTGTGAGGCGGCTTGCGGTTCGGTCCGAACTGGTCTTCTCTTATGGTTCTGCTCTAAAGAAATTGACAACGTGGATGTGCAGGGAGTGGTGTTGACAGGGCATGGCTGGGCATGGCTTGTGGCAGTGAATGGTGAGTTGTATCTCTGGTGAGTTTGAAGGGTAGAAGAGAGAGGATGGCAGGAAGAGAAGACTCTCGGGTGAGCAGAGCTGAGAGAGAAATGGAGACAGATAGGAGAAATGCTCTCTAGAGAAGCTGTGAATCGAGAGTTTTTGCGAGGAGGACAGGAAAGAGAGGGGAGCTCTCTCTCCGGAGATGACTGAGTGAAGCTCTCGTATGTCTTATGGTAAGATGATTTCTCCTCTTCTATGGTTTTTATGGATTATGGATGTATGCTCTGTCGATGGAATGGTTCTATATTTGTGTTCGGCTTGTATATGCGCATATTATGTTGATGAATTATGCCTTTGTTTGGTCTCTGCTTCTTGGTTTTGTTAATGGAATTGTTAATCTATCGTTGGTTTGGTGAAGAATAGTCAAATATGTGCTCTATTGCTTGGGTTAATAGTGTGTGAGGTTTGAATTGTGAATATATGCCCTCTGATAGTTATTTCCGAAAGCATGAACATGTTGGAATTAGTCTTACTGTAGATTCCACTTTGTTTATTGTTGATTAATTATTTCCTGTAGTTATAAAATGAAACTATGAAGTTGTTGGTGGGAATAAATTACTACTTTGAAGTTTATGCTCTGTTTGTTTAGATTTGAGTCACTAATTGTATAAATATATTCTGGATATTGGGGTGCCCTATTGGATAATATTGTATAGCATCTTTACGTGCACAGTTTGTTAATTGGTTAGAAAATGGATATTGAGTTTCAATTAGGAAACACTATCAAGTGATGAATAAAGATTTAAGGTATAGATAATGATGAAGTTGTTAAGTTGAGAATGTTAGAATTGTTTTGTGTTATGTCTCATTTTAGGCATTAACGGGTTCCTAGAATTACTATGTAATTAAGGATAGGAAAATATTTAAATTAATAAGTTATGATTATTAATGAGTAAATATTTTAATCATGAAGGTATTGAAAAGAAAAAGAAGGATAAAGATTAAGTACGAATACGCGATAAAGCTTCAAGGTATGAATTTAGATAGAGTCGTTGGCTAGTGGAAGCTCAACACCATAAGCAGTGTCTTTTCTTTAATTATTTGTTTGTGTTTCTACTATGCTGCCTTATTTGTTATGTAATACCTCAAATATTTTCTCCGTTTTGTTGACGTATTAAATCTGTATAATTAATATATATGAATATGATATCATGTTGCGTGACGGTACGCGTTAATTTATGCTTGGAAAAAAATATGGGTCGATATTGGAAAATAAGTTTAGTGTGAAAATTTTAAAAAAATGCACAACTGTGAGTTTCGGACGCTTGCGGACGATCGCAGACGAGGATGGATTGCTTCCGCATTGAATCTGTCCAAATCCTGGACACATTCAGACGGTTGTGGACTATTGTGGACGGGGATGGATCGTGTCCGCATTAAATCTGTCCAAATCCTGGACCCATTCGGACGCCAAATGGAATCCGAATGTTGCCTGCGCACGATACGAAAAAGTGGTGAGGACGCGTTTTCTTGTCTGAAATCGACTTTCAGACGAGGCCAGGACGACTTGTCGCGTCTGAAAGGTCAAATATTTCTGAGAAACCCATTTATATTTCTCTCTCTCTCTCTCTCTCTCTCTTCCGATTTTGTGTTTTCCTCAATGATTCTCTCTCTCTCCAGCCCCTTGCAGCATGTCCAGTCGTCCCCTGTAGGTGTGGAGGCTTTGCACATGGATCTCCTCCATTGGACCACTCCTACTTGGTATGGGTGTGTGTCATGCTTATCCCCTGCAGCTCATCCTTCTCTCGTTTCTCTATAAGAGGTAAGTTCTCTCTTCTATGTTCCATTCTACAACCGTAAATGATGTGTTAGGGAGTGTGCTTTGTGAATGTGAGGTACATTTCCTTGCGGGTGGGAAGGATTTGGTGAGTTAAGTAAAGGTAGTGTGATACCATTGGCGTATTCCTTGCTGTAAGGATTTTCACTCGTGAAGTTGGAAGGTAAGGTTAATTTTTGGGAATTTTATTGATTTAACTATGGACCTCCAGTCAAGTTTGACGATGAGGAATTGAATTAACCACTCATACTATTTTGATTAGGAATATTGGGGGTTTGGATAATTAGAAAACTCCTTTGTGGCTGCTGTTCTGTTTGCTGTTTGATTGGTGGATATTGAGGTAAGGATTTGGAATGTGTAGTTAGCTAGAGGAGGCTCTACATTATGGGTTTTGGATGGTTTTGATTTGCTTTGGATTGCTAAGTTCTGTTTAAGATTGCTAGAATTTTGAACTGTTATATTTTTGCTTAAACTGTCAATGCTTAGATTTTGCTTTTAAGTGTCAAACATGGATTGTTGAATTGAATAGTGGGAAGCATGAAAATTTGGATTTGGTGATTTGTTTGGAAATATGGACTGCTTGATGTTGTTAAATATCATGGTTTAGTTAAGCATGATAGACTGGAAATGGGAAAAATGTGAACTGTTATTCTATTCATAATCGGTATCACTGTTATTGTAAAATTGTATCTACTGTGACCCTCTATTGGAATATAAACATGATGCATGTATGAACATTGGAAATCTGTATACTATGAATTCATCAATTCAAAGTTTTTATGTGCATAGGACTAGTTGAATTATAGTTGAGCCCTGTGAATAGATTTAAAGTTGTTTTTTCTGCTCGTAACTGTCAAAGGATGATTTCATAATTGATACTACCTTGTATTAAATATATGTAAGTTGTAACATTAATTTCAATTATTTTGCTAATAGTAGGAATGATAGCTACAACATCCCAAATTTGGATTCTGCCTACAGATTTAATTATAATTGTTGTGTTTCTTACGTACGTGTATCTTGTGAATTGATTTTGGCATTCATGCATCATCCTAGGAATTATGAAACTGTTTACATGTTGTATGTTATACCTAATATGTGTAAATAGGTGTGTGGGGGTTCGGGTGAATTGGTGACATTTTATACGGTAGGATACTCCCACGTAGGGAGAGTTGTGATAGGAGTTAGCTACATAGAATCTAGGGCTCCCATTTCTCCCGTTCTGAAACTCCCAACGTCTTTAACAAAAGTGAGAATATCGGCTTGTGGAACACCCCCGATGGATATATCTCCTCGTCGGAGTGACTGGTTAGGCCACATGACCCTAGGAAGTATTCCACCTTGATTTCCAAAAGAGATACGGTTCTCTTCTGTAATGTATTGTGTGATTAGGCATATCATCTGCATTGCATTTAAATTCTGATTCTTGTTGGGCTTTAGGCTCATTGTTTTCTCCGTAATGTAGATGACACTTTTGGTGCCACTTATAATGACATTGACATACCAGTTGATGAGGAGGCGTTCCAGGACGACCCCTTGAGTTATCAGCCAATTTGACCTGTTAGGTGTGGCTCACATGGGTTGGATATTTTGAATATTTTGATATTTTGGCATTAGTACTATTTTGAATGCTTCAACGATTTGTAAGCAGGGACTTTTTGTTAAAAACATTTGGAACTATGTTTTGAAATTCCATTACTATTCTGCATAATTTACTCTGATGAATTCTTTTTAAATGAATTTCGAACGTTCAATAAATTAAACAAATTTTTTTTATATATGACTTATTTCTTAAATTAAATTAGAAACAGTTTTTAAATAATTGGGGCGTCACTGTTGGTATAAGGGCACAACTAGGTGAAACTTAGTTTTGTAGACTATTGATAACACAAATCTCATCATGGAACACTCCTCCTACTATAAGTTAAGTTCTATCTTCAAATTTAATTATGCTGAATAACTTATTAGTCCTTGATTTAAAATGTAGAAGAAATTCTAAAATGGCACGAAGAGCAAGGAATAACATACTAGTACCCAATGAACTGGACAAAGCCCTTAGCTGTATAGCCGAGGTAGTTGAGCATCAAGCCTAATTCATGGCACAACATGCCCACGTTATAAAGAGACTCGTGGAACGCGATAATGGCAATGGGAATGGGATTGGCAACAACAATGGGAATCACCGTGCTGCTGTAGTACTTGTGGAGGCCTGCTGTGAGCGATTTCTGTGACTTAAACCCCCAAATTTTAAAGGAAATATTTCGGATATAACTGCAGCAGAAGCATGGGTACACTCGATTGAGATGTTTGAATACACTGAAATACGAGAGAACGAAATGGTAAAATGTGTCACTTACCTATTGACTCACTTGGTGGGATGCAATAAAGATTACACTGGAGATCCGGACTCTCACCTGGGAGGGTTTCAAAGAGTTATTCAAAGAAAAATATTTCAGTTTTACAGTTCAAAATCAAAAGTTCATGGAATTTATACGGTTGCGTTACACTAGGATTGTATCTGAATATATCCGGAGATTCAAAGCACTATTGAGGTTTGCTCCACACCTGGTAAATGATGATGGGCCCAAAGTTCCACACTTTGTATAAGGATGAAAGATAGAAATTTTGAGGAGAGTCAGTATGACTGGCATTCGGGGTGTTCCCTATTCACAGATTGTGACTAGCGCATTGGATGCTGAAGATGTGGAAGCAATTGCTACTAGGCAACGAGAGTTTAGTCAATGAGTTGGATGGAACAATCAAGGTGTTCAGCAACGCGGGATTGCACCAGTGAACCGTGGCATGAGGATGCCAGCTAGACCTGATGTACAACCGGGGCATGACAAGTGCCCAGTAGTTGAAGCAACTGTTGCTGCAACTAAGTTGTGACCTATATGCCAGAAGAGTCACTCGAGACCATGCAGAGTGAATACCAATGGATGTTTTAGATGTGGAAAGCCTTGGCATATAGCAAGGATCTACCCAACTTTGACTGGCAGTGTTGCTCTGCAGGTGTTTTCATTACAAGGAGATGATAACGAGGAAGAAGAGTTACCGACAGTCATATCAGGTACACAATTGTTATATAGTTGTTAGTCATATGTCTCTTTTGATATTAAAATGATTCCCTGTAATCTTAGAGATTGTGTGTTTAAATAATTAGCTTTTCTGATCACCCTAGGTATAACATATATTAATAATGTGGGTGCGTATACTTTATTTGATATCGGAGCCACTCACTCTTTTATTTCAACACAATTATGCACAAATGCAAGTTGTGCTTCTAAGTGACTTTAAAACAATAGCGAGAGATAACAGAACAAGCAGCGGAGACGTGCTTCAATAATAGTATTAATCGGTATCAACAATGAAAATAGGACAGTGAAGCATACTCATGAATTTACTATTTTGGCAGCAAATATTAACGATGAAACAAACAGCGAAAACATGCATCTAAATCGATAACGAACAACAACGCTTTAGTTGACAAAATGGAAAGATATGACATGCTTTTTAATGACTAATATACAACAGTAAAATATTGAAGGGAGGATAACGAAATGTGCTTCACAAGGATTATATGTAGCAGCCATAAACATTAGACATGCTAAATGCTAGTGACAATATCGAAACAGTGAAACAAGGCAGCGAAACAAGTCCTACAATGAGCTTAGTTGGCGGTAAATATCAACGAAGACGGAATAACAAAGACTTGCTATTCAGTAGAGGTGGCTAATGAGCCGATCCTTAAAAAGTCTGGCTCGTGGAGCCTACCGAGCTTAACAAGCCGAGCCTAACAAGCCTACCAAGCCTAATGAGACTGCCGAGCCTAACGAGCTGGCCGAGCCTTAACGAGCCGAGCCTTAACGAGCCGAGCCTAACGAGCCAAATATACATAAATAATAATATCTTATATAAACATATTATAAATTATTTTCAATATTATACAATTTAAAACTATAATAAACATTTATTATTATAATGTAAAAATACTATAATTAACAATTAAATTGAATAAATATTTTTATTCAATTGGCTTAAAGAAAATATATCAAAATGAAAATTATAAGTTCAAAATGAATATGAAAAATTTAAATTACAATTTCAAATTTAAATGAAAATTTAAATTACAATTTCAAAATACAACTTACAAGTTAAAGAAAATGCATCAAAATGAAAATTACAATTTCAAATTTAAATGAAAATTTAGTCTTCGACATCCAAAATTTTGAATTCTTCTAATATGTCGTCCTCTCGTTGTTGATCTCTCGTCACAGCGTTATTCCAATCCATCATGCAAATGAGTGCCTCAACGATATCTGATGCAAGTCTTCCTTGTTTATCATTGTACATCCGTCCACCTACACTAAAAGCAGACTCCGATGCTACTATAGAGACCGGAGGTGTTAGTAGATCACGTGCCATTCTAGAAAGAATGGGAAATGAAATAGAGTTGCCTCTCCACCAAGCCAAAATATCAAAATGCTCGTCGCGAGAAATGGGATGGTAGGTGTCAAGATAAATATCGAGTTTATTTCTTTGTGAAGCGTAAGAATGAACATCGCTATCTATTTCATCCAATATATTATCAATAAAATCTTGTGGAGCTCCACCACGAGCACCACAACTAAAGTTAGCATGCATATGTGAAGAAGGAATTGAACGAGTAACATTGGAATATTTAAGTTCATAAGAAGAATATAAATTATCAATGTCATTTTTTAATTGAGCACAAGTAATTGAAGAAGAAATACTTTAATTAGAAGAAATTTTATCAACCATTATACGTACTCCTTTTAATTTAAATTTAGGATGCATTATGCATTCAAAACAAAAAATATTAGGTATGTTAAGCCAATATTAGGTAATGCACAAAATTCATTTTTTTGTCTAAAACATTTAAAAGTACCCGTTAATTTTATAAAAATTGGGAGAACAAGATGAGTAGTGGAATAATAAATTCCCGAATATTCATTTGTAGCTTCAAAAAATGGTTTTAGAAAATGAAGAAATAAATGAACAATATAGCAACTACTATGATCAAGAGTAATACATTTTGTTTTTTCACTAATAAAAGCACAAATAACTAACCAATATGGCTTAGCATTTTCCAACATTAAATAAGTCGAATTCCACCTTGTATCTACTTCGGTTTTTAATTTTCTTGGTTTAAGTTGAGTAGCTTTACAATATTCTTCATATTCTTGCTGTCGTGTATTAGATGAAGTAATATAAGAAATTTCAGATCGAATAGATTCAATATGATGCAAAATAAATGACATTCCATCTCGAACTACTAAATTTAAAATATGACAAACACATCTCATATGAAAAAGAGTATTATGAGCCATATCTAATTGAAATAACTTTTTAAATTAAAGAATTGCAACATCGTTAGCAGAAGCATTATCTAGCGTAATACTAAAAATTCTATCTCTAATAGCATATTCTTGCAAAATTTCAATAATATATCTATAAATGGTAATGCCACTATATGGATATTCACAACTACGAAATCCTAATATTCTTTTATTTAATTGCTTAGAGTCATCAATAAAATGAGAAGTTACAACAATATATCCTAAAACATTAGGTGTACTCTATAAATCATAAGTAATACAAATAGACATGGACGGAGCATTTGAAAAAGATACAATTAATTCATTTTTCATATTATTACACATTTTAATAATATCACTTCGTGTCGTACTTCTAGGGACTCGTCAAAAACTAGGATTAATATACTCTTTTATAAAATTTTCAAATAACTCGCTATCAAACATAGATAAAGGTACCTCAGATTGTGATATATATTTTGTTACTCCTTCTCTCATTTGATTATGTGAATACATAAAATTGCCACTGTCACTAGCATTTATGAGTGTTTGTGTAGGGTCTCTCAGTTGCTCGTTTAAGTGACATTTTGTATAATGCCAACCAATTGTGCTAGTAGAACTACCAGATTCGTATGCATAATGTTTAATACAATATTTGTATTGTGCTCTACTTTCTATTTTTCCACCAATTTTAATATCTTTCATTTCAAAATGATTCCATACATTCGACGTTTTGCTTCTTTTTTTTTAGGTGAAGTAGTGGATGCATGTTCAGATGATTGACCTATTGAAATTGCGGGATTATCCCCCCTAATTTCCTCAATATCATCATTAGTGTCAATAAAAGTGTTAAGCAAAAAATCACGTGGATCCATAATTACAAAAATTGACTACTACGAAACAATTAAAAAATAAAATGATACCACACACCAATTACTCAACAATGGTATGCAATTGTGATCACCTCCACGAATACGAGTCCTACAAAAATCACAAAAAAAAAAATTTGTTAGTTCGTAATACACATTAAATTAAAAATAACAAAATAAAATTAAATAAAATGTATCTTTTGAAATTGAGAGAAAGATTGAGAGATTGAGAAATTGAGAGATTGAGAGAAAGATTGAGAGATTGGTGAAAAATTTTGTAGAGATTGAGAGATTGAGAGAAAGATTTGGTG
>CM039485.1:14427289-14598064 GCA_022433065.1 Begonia loranthoides
ATCCATTGTCAAGGGTTAAGTGCTGGGGGGGGGAAGTAATTTGGCCTTCGTCCATTCCCTCCATAGAAAGGGAAAAGGGGGAGCGAGACTGAGAGTGCGGAAGGAGATCTTGGGTGTGGCCAAGCGATAGAGAGGCCGGGGACAGGAGGGGTAGCTCGAGCTCAGGCTCTGGCGAGGCGGTGCAGCGATCTTGGGTTTTCGTGAGCTGAATCACGATGGAGGTGCGACAATGCGGTCAACGGTGCGTTGAGCTCTAGCGATGCGTTGCCGGCTCCTGGCGTGCGCGTTGTCCAGCGAACAGCAAGGTGTTAGTGTGCAGTAAGATGGACAGCTAGGGCAGGGGAGCTTTGGTTCACGATGGATTGGCGGTCTGACTTGCGGTTCAGTCCAAACCTGTCCACTACCGGTTCCTGCTAGGTGCTAGTCGATCAGCAGACAAACCCCTGCTTCTGTCTAGCCTAGAAATGCACCTGCATGACCGATAGCTTCGGGAAAAGCAAAAAGGAACAAAGGCATGTTGTCGGTGGCTGGAGGATAAAGACAGTGCAGGAAGGCTCTCGGCAGAGCTTGGGTTATGAGGTGAGATGCTCTCTTGAGCTGTGAAGGTAGGAGAGACAGAGGAAGAAGTGGGAGCTGCCGTTGACGGTTGATGCATCTGCGGTTTCGAGTGATCTTTGGGGTAAGGACTTCCCTTCTCTGCTGCTTGTGGATTTTCGGGTGTTGATTGTTTTAGTGTTTGTATGATGGACTTGGTTTTGTTGTTGGAGATGGAATTGTTGGCTGTTCTAAATAGGTTGGAGGAGCTAGGATGGTTGACCAAGCGTTTGGAGCTGTTGTTCTCAGGTCCTCCAAGTTGTGTCCGTGTGTGTACAGCAGGTAACAGATTCGTTCTTTAGCTATTATGGTCTGAAAATTCATTGAGATTATGTTCTGGAATTTTATGGATTACACTATGTTGAACCGATTACAGTTTAGCCTTGGTTATTCTGGATATTGCTGTTATTTTGGATTTAGCTTTGTTGTGATAAGTTAATCCCTCAGTTGGATGGAATATACCCTACTAGTTATCGTACTGTGTAGAAACTGATTTATGATCCATTTTGGCATTTCACGATAATTGGAATGATTTGGCTACTGTAATATAGTTCGTTATTGAAGCATGAACATACTCTACATTTTGGTTGTTTGTGGAACTATGATATTGTGAAAAGCCTTGTGACATTGTTCGTAATAGATGATTTTACCGCTGCCTATCTATTTGGATAAAGAGATTAATATGCATGTTATGTTGGTTGTTAAGTTATAGTTCATGAAATCTAGTATGCATGTATATTGGGTTAAATTCATGAACAGTGAGATCAAGTTAAGCATTCTACACGATTTGGATAAACGTATGTTAATAATTTGATTAGTTTATTAGAATATGCTATGATTCGCTCTAGGCGTTAACGAGTTCCTAGAACTATTAAGGATTAAGAATAGGAAAGAGAAGTTATGGTTATAAGTTGATTAATCAATTAGATTAATGATGGATGTTACTAATTTGTGAAGGTATTGAAAGGAGGAAGGAAGAAGAATGACAACTAAACGCTAATGCGCATTAAAGCTCGAGGTAAGGAAATAAGGGTGTCTTGGCCATGTGGAGGCCCTACACTGTAAGTAGAGTGAGTGGGTAATACATTTAGTTCTTTGTAAATTCCTTATGCTATATTGTGATAGCTAATTAGATAAGTTGATAAAAGTGACGTTTGTTATTAGTGGCTATTAGTCTCTTGAATGATTTACTGCCGTTATTCCCTTAATGACTTCCTCACTGTTGTTATTTCCCTGTTGGTAGTGTAGATTGCTTGATACCTTGTAGATATTACTTCTGTGACAGCTTGTTCTTGTTGTTAGTCTTATTTAGTTTTGTTATACATATTTCCCTTTGATAGACTTATGATGAATGATTAAAGGAGTTAATGACCTGAAAAGTATGAACGAATGATGTTGAGAACTAGACCTTCGAATATGATCCTATTTTTCATAGTTCACAGTTTCATTTATTATATATCTTGCAGAAATTAGTTTAACCCTATGCATATAGTTTCTCCTTTCACGCATGAATATTATTCTGTTATGTATGTCTTTGTTTGTTTAATTGCTAATAACCCCTGAGCATGTTAACCAAGGCATTTAATGAAAGCATGTAAACTACTTAATCTGTATTTGTAATCTTCCGAACATGTAAATCAATCAGTTAATTCCAGCATGTTTAATCGGTAATTAGTATTGTATGAGCATGTTAATTAGCTTAACTAAATTAGACAACTTGAGCAGGATAACCTTATCATAGTGAGTAATTGAATTAGAATTATAAATCGAGCATGTAAATTGACTGAGCATGTAAATCGACTAATAATTATTAGTTTAATAAATTGTCATCTTCCTTCAAGCACGATAACCATTATTTAAGTAGATCAATTAGCTAAGTGTGTTAAATCAATTCTCATGTTAACTTAGCTAGGTCTAGCACGTTTTTAACGTTAATTAATATTGTCGCACGAGTATGTTAATTCATCTAAGTATGTTCAAGTATGTTAATAACTAGTGGAGCATGTTAAATAATAATCAATTAAGCTTGTACCCCTTTTAGTAGTCCAAGCCTATAAACCGTTTGAATTGCCATTTATTTATTAGCGTGTTTAATAAGTACTTAACTAGCATGTTTAATTAACTCGAGTATATGATTGATTAGAATGTTGTAAGAGCATGTTAATTTACTTAGCCATTAATGGTAGATGACTTAATTATACTTTACTTGAGCATGTAAATCGACTAGAATAACCAATTATAAACTTGAGCATGTAATTAATTAGAATAATAATAGCATGTAATTAACTTAGTCATGCCATGCTTACTTATTAACTAGACTATCATGATTAGTTATTAACTAGGCTAAGTTATTTTGTTGTCAAGCATGTTAATCATAATTCGTAAGCATGTTAATTAACTTGGAAGCATGAAATCAACATGGGATGAAAGTATGTAACCTACCTTGGATAACAAACTAGAATGATCACCTAGAATAATGAATGTAGGAAGCATGTAAAATGACTAGGAGACCAATTAAGATACTTAGAATGTTTAGAATTCTCCTTCTGTACTTCGCTGTTTACAATTCAATATTACAGAGTGGTCTTCTTAGTTCTGTATGTTGATGATAGTCTACTTATTGGGAATAATGTAGAATTATTATTAGATATAAAAGCATGGCTAGCTAAGCAATTCCAAATGAAAGATTTAGGAAATGCAAGCTACATTCTTGGGATTCGTCTAATAAGAGATCGTAAAAATAGAATGTTAGCTTTTTCTCAAGCATTGTATATTGACAAAATGGTTGTCAAAGATTCGATGCAAAACTCCAAGGATGGTTATTTACCTTCTAGACATGGAGTTATTCTTTCTAAAAAGTAGTGTCCTAACACACCTCAAAAGGAAGAAGATATGAGACATTACCCCTATGCATCAGCTGTTGGGAGCTTGATGTATGTTATGTTGTGCACGAGGCCTGACATATGTTATTGTAGTAGGGATAGTTAGCCAGTTCTAGTCAAATCCAGGATTAGATCATTGGATAGCAGTCAAACATATTCTCAAGTATCTAAGGAGAACAAGAAACTATATGCTAGTATATTCTGGTACGGATTTGATTCTAACTTGTACACAGATTCTTATTTTCAAACTGATACAGATGACCGAAAGTTGATATCTAGATCAGTCTTCACCCTTGGAGGTGGAGCCATAGTTTGGATAAATGTAAAACAAGGTTGTGTTTCAGACTCTACTATGCAAGCAGAATACATTGCTGCTTTTGAAGCAGCAAATGAAGCTTTTTGGCTTAGAAAATTCTTTAGTGATTTGGAAGTAGTTCTGGATATTGATAAGTAATTGTCTCTGTACTGTTACAATAGTGGTGCAGTGACAAATGCTAAAAAACCTAGAAGTCACAAACGAACAAAGCATATAGAGAGAAAATATCATGTGATAAGAGATATAATGCAGTGTAGAGATGTCACTGTTCTAAAGATTCCATCAGTTGAGAATTTTGCTGATCCCTTCACCAAATCGTTACTTGCAAAATGTTTTGAGAAAAATCTAGAGGGCTTAGGGATTAAAGACATGTCTCATTTGCTTTAGGGCAAGTGGGAGATTGTTGGGAGAAACGTGCCTAACAAGCAAATGTAATAGAACAATTTTATAATATATGAATGAATTTATATTGATTAATATTATGTTAACATTTTATATTATGTTTTATAAAATTCATAGAAAATTTCTTGGTTATTTATGCTAACTTTATATTAACATATATATTGTATATATGTGGGATAAAATATAAAGAGTAATAATCAGAATATGTCAATGACTTATATTTGAAGTATGGAATCTTCAAATAGTTCATAGTCATAAACATAGTTTATCTCATTAGGAATATATAGTCATATCCCGACTAAATATGTAGTAACATAAGATAAATATGTTTTATAAAATATGATTATATAGGACTGGACCAAATAAAATTATATTGTCCTTATAAATTCCGTTAAATATAGAACAATTAAATTTATCATAACGATGGTCATATATGCTTGATCTTAATTCGTTGTATTTAAAAAACTCCTATTTTATATTAATTTATTCTTTGATTTACTCGGTAAAATTTTGTACGAGTTACGATTCATATACCTTGTATATTTGGGAGTAAATTAAAATGAATAGCTGGGAATGTTAATATCGATACAATGAAATACATTTCTATAGATTCCCTTGTTTGTTAGTTCAAGGATCGAATAATTTGCGCGCAATTCATAATCGTTATGAATTAATTATTCAATTAAGAACTAATAGTAGTCAATGATAAAGGCGCATATGAGAGGTTAACGGATTATAAACCTAGCTCCATTTCGAATCTAAATGGAGGGTTAATACATATGTAATGACTATATCAATGGACATTAATTGAAGAAAATATACTCTATAGTTTTTGATAGTACTACTCTAAAGTAATTCGTATTTAGTGGAATTACTTTAGAGTTAATAATTATGTTAATTAATATAAAGAGTTTATGTTAATTAACGAAATATTATTGGAGCTTAAAACTATAGGTCCATCGTTCCCTTCGTCACCTTCTATTATTATTCGAATGATAGAAAAATGAACAAAGGAGATTAAATAATTAATTATGAATTAATTATTTAATACACTCAATAACAAGTTTATTATTTTTCATTAGATGAAATAATTGAATTATTGATTATTCAATTAAATAAGACAAAATGACAAAAGTTGTCATAGTTAATATATTTGTTATATTTCATTAAATGAAATAATTGAATTATTGATTATTCAATTAATTAACAAATATAAAGTAACTTTTGAAAATAGTTTTTAAAATGGATTTTGTCAAATTTGAGTTAATGTGAAATTTGAATTGGTCAAATTTGAGTTAATGTCATAGTGCCAAGTGTTGTGCCATGGTGACAAGACCTTTTGTTTTCTATAATTTTTTTGTTATAAATGTATTATAACTTAAATGAGAGATTAATAAGTTAAAGTCATAGTGTCAAGTGTTGAGCTATGTTGACAAGACATTTTGATTTACATAACATTTTTATAAATGTATAAAATCAATTATAACTTTAATGAGGAATTTGTAGTGTTTTCTCTAAATGTCATAATGCCCATTATGGAGCAATACCATATAAATAGAGGTCTAAACTCATTAGCAAAATAATGTTGAAATCTTTGAGATAAAGGAATTCCAATTTGAGAGCAAAATTTGTGTCTGTCGTGTTGGCTTTAGAAAATTGTTTTCTAAATCCAAATAGATTGTCTCATGTGTTGAGAATACAATCTATCATAAATTGAGTGTGATCTTGTTTCGTTCATCACGTCGACATGTGCTTATTCGAGGTGAGGAGGATTTGCGGGAAAGATCGAAGGTTGATTTTGTACCCATGTGAAGTAAGCTACAAAGATAATATTTTTCATCTTTTAGATTAGATCTAAATAAAGAATTTCAATACATATTATTATTAATATATTATAACAACGATCTATTTTATGTTCATGTTCAAATTATTTTTCATGATACATAGGTTATGCATGTTACCGTTGTTATGAACCTTGATAATTCCACCGTGCGAGAGAACCTAAAAACCAACACTCTTTACTAGAGTGAAGTCGGTGAAGATAAGTATTATGGACCTAATATGATAAGGGAGACTACTAAAATTGTGGCCATTATTCGATAGCGAATGCAGGCTACACAAAGTTATCATAAAAGGCTATGCCAATAACCGTCGTCGAGACTTGGAGCTTGATGTTGGGGATCGAGTCTATTTAAAATTATTGCCATTCAAGGGTGTTATGCGGTTTGGGAGCAAGGAAAAACTCAATCTGTGCTATATTGGCCCTTTTGAGATCACGGAAAGAATTGGCAACGTGGCGTATCAGTTACTCCTATCAGATGCTATGTCACGAGTGCATAATGTATTTCATGAATCGATGTTACAGAAATGGCTTGGCGAGACCCTTCACATGAGACCTCAAGAGCAAATCAGGGTACGAACTAATTTGAGTTATGAGGAGAAGCTGCTCAGAATTTTGGACTCCAATGTAAGGAGACTACGTAATAAAGAGGTCCCTCTCATGAAAGTATTATGGCAGAATCATATTAATGATGAAGAGGCCATATGGGAAAGGAGAGACGATATGTTGGCCAAATATCAAGAGTTATTTGTTTAGCTGAATTTTGAGGGCAAAATTTTTGTAAGGTGGGTAGGACGTAATACCCCAAATATTTTCCCCGTTTTGTTGATGTATTAAATTTGGATAATTAATATATATGAATATGATATCATGTTTCATGACGGTATGCGTTAATTTACGCTTGGAAAAAAATATGTGTTGATATTGGAAAATAAGTTAAGTGTGAAATTTTAAGAAAAATGCACAACTGTGAGTTTCGGATGCTTGGGGACGATCACAGACGAGGATGGATCGCGTCCACATTGAATCTGTCCAAATCCTGGACATATTCGGACGCTTGCGGATGATCGCGGACGAGGATGGAATGCATCCGCATTGAATCTATCCAAATCCTGGACCCATTTGGACACATGTGGGTGTTGTATACGGACGCCAAATGGCGTCCGAATGTCATGTGTGAACGGTATGAAAAGGGGGTGAGGAGGCATTTTCTCATCCGAAATCAACTTTCGGAAGAGTGCGAATGAGGCTCGGACGACTTGTCGCGTCCAAAAGGTAAAAAATTTTCGAGAAACCCATTTATATTTCTCTCTCTCTGTCTCTCTTCTGATTTTGTATTTTCCTCAATGATTCTCTCTATCCAGCCCCCTGTAGCACGTCCAGTCTTTGCTTGTCGGTGTGGAGGCTTTCCACATGGATCTCCTCCATTGGACCACTCCTCCTTCGTATGGGCGTGTGTCATGCTTATCTCCTGCAGCTCATCCTTCTCTCGTTCGTCTATAAGAGGTAAGACCTCTTCCCTATGTTCTATTCTACAACCATAAATGAAGTGTTAGGGAGTGTGTTTTGTGAATGTGAAGTACATTTCCATGTGGGTGGGAAGGATTTAGTGAGTTAAGTGAAGGTAGTGTGATACCATTGGTGTGTTACTTGCTATAAGGATTTCCACGCGTGAAGTTTGAAGGTAAGGTTGATTATTGGGAATTTTATTGATTTAGCTATGGAACTCCAGTCAAGTTTGATGATAAAGAATTGAATTAACCACTTATACTATTTTGCTTAGGAATATTGGGGGTTTGGACAATTAGAAGACTCCTTGCGGCTACTGTTTTGTGTTTTGTTTGATTGTTAGATATTGAGCTGGATATTAAGGTAAGGATTTGGAATGTGTAGTTGGCTAGAGGAGGCTCTACATTACAGGTTTTAGATGGTTTTGATTTGCTTTGGATTGCTAAGTTCTGTTCATAATCGGTATCACTGTTATTGTAAAATTGTATCTACTGTGACCCTTTATTGGAATATGAACATGATGCACATATGGACATTGAAAATCTGTAAACTATGAATTCATCAATTCAAATTTTTAATGTGCATAGGACTAGTTGAATTATAGTTGAGCCCTATGAATAGATTTAAATATGTTTTTCATGCTCATAACTGTCAAGGGATGATTTAATAATTGATACTACCTTGTATTACATATATGTAAGTTCTTAAGTTAATTTCAATTATTTTGCTAATAGTAGGAATGATAGCTACAACATCCCAAATTTGGATTCCGCCTGCAGATTTAATTATAATTGTTGTGTTTCTTTCCTACATGTATCTTATGAATTTATTTTGGCATTCATGCATCATCCTAGGAATTATGAAACTGTTTACATGTTGTATGTTGTACCTAATATATGTAAATAGGCGTGTGGGGGTTCGGCTGAAGTGGTATCATTCCATTAAGTAGGATACTCGCACGTAGGGAGAGTTGTGATAGGAGTTAGCGACGTGGAATCTAGCGCTCACATTTCCCTAGTTCTAAAACCCCCAACGTCTTTAACAGAAGTGAGAATACTGGCTTGTGGAACACCCCCGATGGATATATCTCTTCATTAGAGTGACTAGTTAGGCCACATGACCCTAGGGAGTATTCCACCCTAACATCCAGAAGAGGTACAGTTATCGTCTGTAATGCATTGTGTGATCATGTATATCATTTGTATTGCGTTTAAATTCTGATTCTTGCTGGGCTTTAGGCTCATTGTTTTTCCCGTAATGTAGGTGATGCTTTTGGTGACGCTTATAATGACATTGACATACCAGTTGAGGAGGAAGCGTTCTAGGACGACCCCTTGAGTTATCATCCGATTTGACTTGTTGGGTGTGGCTCACATGGGTTGGATATTTTGAATAAATTAAATGAAATTTTTTTTATTTACGACTTATTTCTCAAATTAAATTAGAAATAGTTTTTAAATAATGGAGGCATCACATGTTATGCCTATGTTGTTTGCACGTTATTAGTTTAATATCTACGCATGTCTATATCATTTATTACTTCCTTTAAATTGCCAAGATACCTACATTATTATTGTTCGTTTTAAATTATCAAGCATGCCTATATTGTTGTTATTTTTTGTAATTGCCAAGCATGTTTTAGAGTATATCACCATGTATAGCATGTTAGTAGATATTCCGTACTTCATACTTTTATATTGTTGTGATTACTGTTTCATGTCTCATGCTTTAATATCGTTGTAATTACTATTTCTCATTGACATGCATCATAATAATGTTTCTCAATGACATGCATCACGATAATAGAAACAAGTAGGAATGGCACACTTGGGTGGATATTCATATGCATTTATGTGATGAAAATGAATAAAGAAAATGAATGAATGAAAAAAGGAGAGTTGGAGGATGGAAGAGTAGTTCGGATCTAGCCAAGTAGACTCGGAAGAATTATGCCCTTCCCTAGTTAGGTCGCGAAGAGCTTGTCTACCCTAGCTGGTAAGAAGCCGACAATAGACTATTCTCTCCGTCACGGATTCTCCAATCTCCCAACTCGATGTACGAGTAATGTATGAAACGTAAAGAAAATAACAGTTTGGTCGGATCCCATTTTGATATAATGAGTTAGAGGCATACATCATATTGCATATTTCCTTTCTTGCTGGGCCTTAGGGCTCAAAGTTTGCTTAGGGAGTAGGTACAAGCACGAGAGAAAATGATGAACAAACTATGGAGCAGTCGATGAAGGATTTGCATGGGCAAGACTTGTGGCTGGCTAGGCTAAAGAAAGTAAAAGGAAAGAGGGTGTTGTAAATATAAAGTAATCGTTTAATTATTGTCTTTTTTAAAATAACTTATTTATGCTTTCGATATAAGATGTTTTATGCTTCCGCTATTAATTAAGAAAAATTATTTTATAAATGAAGTCTTCCACTGTCAATAAAGATTTAAATAACGAGTTTTAAGTAAGATGTTTTAACGATTAGGTTTTTAAGAAAAGAACTTTGATTTCAATTGAAGGGTTTAATAAGGATTCAATTGTCTTATGAAAGTTTTAAATTTAACACATTTTTAAAGTAAAGAAAAAAATCGGGTCGTTACAAAGTTGGTATAAGAGCATTGTGTTTTAAAAATGGTTCTGTAGACTACCTACTAGCACAAACTTCGACCTGGAAATACTTCATCAACTATAAGTACGTTAATAGAATTGTTTTCTGATCTAAGTGTTTTCTTAATGTAAGCATTTTAATGGTAACTGAAAGGATATCATGGTTAGAAGATGGAATGTAGATAATGTTCTAATTTAAGATAAAGAGATGATTTTATTTAAGTTATAGTGTATTGATGTACATGATAGAAGATAGAGAATACTGGAACTGTTTGGAATTTTGTGCAGGATGTATGAAATATAGCTTTGGGAGAGTAAAAAAACAAGAGAGACGGTCAAAATTTTTAGAAAATGGAAAGGTGATAAGAAAAAGCAATCCTAGTATAAACCATGTTAAGTAAACAATTATGTGGGGTTGTCTATGTTGTAAAGGATTAGATGGAGGGTAGAATCGACGTAGGAAGGAAGAGGTTGACTGCGTTAGTGGAGTGGCAGTCCTGAAACATGGAGAGGTTTATGGGAATTACTGCGCATAGAAATGAAAGCGTGCAAGACAAATGGAAAAGAACACAAATAAACATGTTACAGAAATGAATTTCGGGAAACAAATACGGATATGGATACATATACAAAAATAGAAATAGAAATGGGAATAGAAACTAAAATGGACATGGATATGACAATAGATACGAAAATGGAAACTGAAATGGAAACAGATACGGATACGAATACAGATATGGATACGAAAACGAGAATAAATACGAAAACAACAACTGAAATGAAAACAGATATAGATACAGATACAGATACAGAAGCGAATACGAATACGAAAATAGATATGGATACGACCACAGAAACGGAAACGAAAATGGATACCGAGATGAAAAGGGATACAGAAACGGAAACGGGTACGAATATGGAAAGGGAAACAAGACTTAACAAGGATCTAAGAGACAAAATGAATAGTAGATTGATGCAAGTGTGAAAGCATCAAACTCGAACTATGGAGTGGAATAGCGACTTAGAAGAACGAAGAAACAAAAGATTGATGGTCCTCGAAGGTTTTAGGTGCTAATAGCTTCAATGACTAATCTTGCCATGATTGACAGAGTAGGTTATGATCTAACAGGCTTAGAAGAATGGATTTGGATGGTTAAGAGCATGTTTGAGCATGCTGAGGTCGAGGAGTGAGAGAAAAGTTACGTGTGCTGGGTCTCAAGTCATAAAGTGTAGAGGACATGAAAGGAAAGATAGTAAAGGAGATGTGATGTCAACGATTGATAGTGAGTCAACTGGAGATAAAGAAGGTCAGGGAGACCCTTCCTTGATGGTGAGTCTCATGGAAATCAATGATGAACCCAAAGACACATTTCAAGTTAAGGAGAAAATACTGTAACTTTAAGAGTTAAGCGACGACGATGAAGTAACATACTGAGTAGAAACATGGTTTTCAATAGACAAGAGTTACCATTCTGCTTACGATGTTTCAGATTTGACTTAGGAGACAGAAAAATGGTTGTAACAAAGGTGTTCACTATTATGGAAGATACATATAAAGATGGATTTTGATGGTTGGATCGACATTTTTGGCGCGAAGGGATGCTTTGGATGCAGTGAAACTAGTCAAATGGCAAAAGTCAGTCATGCTGTCAGTTAAAAGGAAGGAACATTTGGATACGGGCATTTTTGTTACTGCAGATGTAGATGACAGTCAAAGGATTTGGTATTATTGCATGATTTTGGATATTGGTTGAAAAGTTATGCTAAGTATTGACCTCCAGAAGTTCATACATTTTGGTGTGAAAAGACTTGCGTTATGGCGGTGACTCTTGAATTTAATGGTGATTGGAATGATTTTATAAACACCACCGACATTGTCCCAGAAGAAACTTAAAGTAGAAATACTATTGTGGAGAAGCTTTCAAATAAAATTGATCTAGCTAATGAAAACCTGGATGAAATGAAGTACAAGTACAACAAGAAGACTATGTCATTAAGTAGGATACTTGAAGAGAAGGATAAACTACACTGTGTTGTTGTGAAAGAAACAAGAAGGATGCAGCGGCTTGCTTGCGATAAGGTTCGAATGATCTTAGAAGAACATTAAAAACTAAATTAGGAATTAGATGTGTGCTATAGCATTTTAATAAGTCATAAAATGTTGCAGATGCAGAAGTAATGAGATGCAGAGGTAATGGAATCCTTAGAAAGATTAGGGATATGTACGAGGTAAGAAGATGTTTGGATACTCCTGTAATAAGACAGTTAGTAACTACTTGGAGTTGTTAAGTTAAAGGATTAATTCGCTAAGGAAATTTCGAGGATGAAATTTATATAAGGAGGAAGGAATGTAATATTTCGATAATATTTTTCCGTAAAAATTAATGTAACGAATTTTGGAATAATTAATATATTATGTTGCGGAGTGATATGTTGTTGACTAATATCATATAAATATGGAAAAAATATTAAGGATTAATTAAAGTATAAATTTTTTATGGAAAAATGTGTAATTGGAGTTTTCAGATGCATGCGGTGGACATGCAGAATCTAGGTTGGTCCGAAATGTGTATCTGGTCGTCCCTCAGATTTTGGGATGAGGCGGGGATGAAATCTCATCCAAAATCGTTCCTCCATATGTACGTGAGTTTTTGGATGAATGTGATCGAATGCGGTCAAATGCGGACGAGGAGAGTTTGCATCTTTCCAATTTGGCAGACTTTTTAGACGAATGTGGGTGAGGTGTGGAAGTCTTTCCTAGTCTAAAATTGCAATTATGAAGGGGAGAATAATGGATTGAACCGGTTTGGTTCGGCTCGATCCAGAAGCAATTAAGTGGCTCATTTCTTTTAGTCAAAAGAGGGAGAAGAAATGAGATTAATTGGATTTGTTTTGGAGTGGGTATTTAAGTCAAAGATAGAAATAAAAGGGAATTTAATGGTGATGGGGAGAAGGGAATCAGTTCACACTGTGAATCGGTTTGGCTAAAGTACAAAAACAAATGGCTTGTGGCCATTTGTTTTGGCGAGAGAGAATGAGAGAGAGAGAGAGAGAGAGAGAGAGAGAGAGAGCAAGGTTGAGAGTGGGCAACGTGAAGATGGGCTTCACGATGAGATTCGATGAATGAGATGTTCATCAGGCTGCCGACATCGACGCAAGGAGAAAGAGCGGTGGGTTACAGGCTAGGGCTCGGGCAGTGGCTTTGCAGGATAATTTGGTGTGAATCTTCGAGTCGTTGGTGATGTGTTGGGTCATGACAAACTCCAATGCTTTGTCGATTTCAGGTGGCTAGCTTCGATGGAATGGCAATGGCGATGGATTGGCGACAGTGAGGCTACAAATTCTAGCCTTGGGTCAAAGGGTAGGGGGCTAGCGGTTTGTCAAGAAACAGCCGAAGGCCTTTGTGGCGGCTTGCAATTCTCTCCAAACCGGTCTTTTTATTTGGTTCTACTCTGAAGAAATCGACAGTGTGGACGTGCGGGGAGTGGTGATAACAAGGTATGGCTGGGCATGGCTTATGGCAAGGAATGGTGAGTTATATCTCTAGTGAAATTGAAAGACAAAAGAGAGGGGATGGCTGGCAAAGAAGACTCTCGGGTGAGCTGAGTTGATAGAGAACTGGAGACAGAGAGGAGAAATTGTAACGACCCAGATTTCTAGCTTTACATTTTTGTTCTAAAATGCGTGAAATTTAAAAAAAATAAATTCATTTAATTAAAACTCCTTTATTTAGACAGTGATGAGTTCTTCTCAAAACCGAAGATTGTAAAACAGTTGAGCTCTATTTGAAATTAGTATCAGATTGCCTATTAAAAATCTCGGTCGCCACGACACTTTTCTTAAAACTTGCTCAAGTCGTGGAAGACTAAAATCATTGAATCAGTTTGTAAATCATGGTGGAAGCAAAATAAAAATTATTTATTTAAAACACATACTAAACAAAAATATTAATCACAACATACTTAAAATTCAGGGTTAAAAACATCACATTCCCAATATATGAGTTAGGGTCATAGTTGATATTTTGACAAAAGTGTAATCACTATTTAACCCTTGCAAAACATATTCTTCTTCCCTTGAGCCATTAGTCTACTCTGGTCGCGTCTCCACTGGATACTCCGCAAGCTCCATGGGGAAGCCTCCTCCTCTACACCCGGTACTACCATCTCATTACCTACACCACAAGTAAGGACATGAGCCAATGGCCCAGTAAAGGAAATGAGGTTTATGCTTATGCTATGCCTCTCTTTAATCTTTTACGGAATGGGGGCCACCCAAATAAATCTTTTCATTTCATTCGTTCATTCATCGTTCTTTACTCGTACGTCGAGTTGGAGATTGGAGGGTTCATGAGGGATAGAATAGCTCTACTTGCGACTAGGTCCCCGTTCCCACCAAGGTAGGGGGGTTTGCCTAACCATGGACTAGATACGCTATCCACCCGCCCCCCAACTCCCTTTTCTTGTTCCTTTTTCCTTTTTCCTTTATTAACATTTTTCCTCACTCTTTGTATATGGTTGTCGACCCAAGGTCGCACCCCTATTGGTTTCTATTAGCATGATGCATGATGACAATTAAACGATGCACGTACGGAAAGTGAACAACAATCATTAAAGTGCAAGAAAGTAATAGCAGGAAATGACAACTCAATACATACAAAGCGTGAAAGTATAGTTGTGGGGCAACTATAAAGGAAACATCCAAAAACTAAGATTTTTAAACATTGTATTAACAAGAGAATAAGCTAAGCATAATTTATACTAACCAACGTACAACAAAACATGCTAATCACGACTAATTTATAGCCAAGCATGCTCAATTAATGTCAATTACATGCTCGAATTTTGTTAAATAAACAATGCTCAACTAGACATACTTGGGTTGGATGCTTGAATACTATAGCAATTTAACGTATATGAAACTGCAATTTAACATAAGATTAACATATATATAACGTGCTTGATGATTAAACAATAAACATGCTTGTAAAGTAAATAGGTAATGACATGCTTAACAAGTAATTGGCAACTTCAAGATTCTACAAGTGATAGTTGATTGGCATGCTAGAGATTGAACTTGCATTGGTTGATTACTATACTGGTAATTAGGAGAGTTAATTAACATGCTTGAAAGATTTAAACAATAGCTTAACTAGCCATAGTTAATTATCATGCTTGAATGGACAACGGGCATAACAACAAAGAACGTATTATAGTGAACATGCTTGATGTAGAATAGGGTGCTTTTTGCAGGAATAAACAAGCAATGGAACGATATGAACCCAAGTTACAAGAAATGAACAATCAAATGGACAATGAGAACCCAAGTAGTAAAGCAGTATCATATATAGACGTTAAAACACATAGAGAGCAGGTGATACAACTAAGAGTCATTTTTTTCTCTTCATTCACACCCATACTTCGTTCACAGTTTCACATTACCAGACTCATCATCAGACAATAACCTTAGTAAAGGGAAATTAAGCACTGAAATGAAATTTGCAGCAAGCTATATGAATAAGTAACTATAGAATAAAGCAATCACATGGTAAGGAGTTGTTGCAAGAAATATAGATAGAGCTCATCTAAGAAATTTACAGATTCTAGCTATAACACCAACATCAACACACACACACAATTTACTTTTGGGTAGGGCCTCCTCTGGCCAAGAATAACCCAGTTCCTTACCTAAGTGTTGAAGGAATTATCAAGGACAACTAGAAACTCCAACTCCCAACACTCCACGCATGCACCAGATGAGGAGAAGAAAAAGTTGGACGAGAAGAGGAAAGGAGAATGCAAGGGAGGGAATTGAAGAGTGAGCTGGAGGTTAAAATGAGAAGCTTACTAGGGAAATCATCGTGTAGGAGAGGGATGCAACGACCTAGGGTGAGGTGGAGCTTAGCTAGGGTTCGGTTTTCTCTAGCTGGAGCATTTTGACTTTGACAGATTCATGTAGTTATTAACTACATGACAATTGTTCTAACTTTAAATCCCTAGATTTTTACTATTCTGTGATTTTTCAGACGAGTGCGAACACATCGAACTCATCTACAATCATCCACATGAGTAAAATCCATCGGCCAAAATGTGGCTTTGGATGAGAAACAATGTCCCCTTCCTTTGTCTGTACCATCTACAACTGACATTTGGACGCTATTCAGCGTCCGCACGTAGCATCCCCATGTGTCCATAGTTGGAAAAATTCAAATCGAATGAGGCCTATCCTCGTCGGCGCTCATCCGCAAGTGTCCGAGAGTCCCCAGGATTTTTACAGATTTAATTCATACGCCTTTCCTTACATCCTCATGCGTTTGGATTTGTCCGCGACTCCACGATACAGTGAAGTCAGGACACGAAATCTCATCTAGAGTCGTCCCTAGGTGTGAGATGATACTCCAAGCATTTGCAGATGATATGACTCGTCTGGAACTTTCTCCCCTAGCTTCCGAAACACCTAGGACATGTCTTTCTCACATTTTCCTACTTGACTTTTCACCCCATCATCTTTCCCCCCTTAAATACATGACAAAATGATCAAGTATGGACACGCGAGGTAATATATCATCATTTCCCAAGTTTGATTACATTGCGTGTATGGGAAAATTAGTATCGGGGTATTACAAAAATTCTCTCTAGAGAAGCTTTGAACCGAGAGTTTCTGCGAGGAGGAGAGGAAAGAGAGGGGAAGTCTCTCTGGAGATGATTGAGTGAAGCTCTCAGCTATCTTTTGGTAAGATGATTTCTCCTCTTTAATAATTTTTTTGGATGATGGAAGTATGCTTTGTCGATTGAATGGTTCTCTGTTTTTGTTCGGCTTGTATATGCACATATTATGTTGATGAATTATGCCTCTGTTGGGTTTCTACTTCTTGGTTCTGTGAATGGAATTGTTAATCTATCGTTGGTTCTGTGAAGAATAGGCATTTATGGGTTCCTAGAATTACTATGTAATTAATGATAGGAAAAGAATGAAATTAATAAGTTAGGATTATTAATAAGTAAAAGTTTTAATCATGAAGGTATTGCAAAGGAAAAGAAGGATAAAGATTAAGAATGAATACGCGATAAAGCTTCGAGGTAAGAATTGAGATAGAGTCATTGGCCAGTAGAGGCCCTACACCATAAGCAGTGTCTTTCCTTTAATAGTTTGTTTACGTTTCTACTATGCCGCCTTATTTGTTATGGCCATGTTGTTTGTACATTATTAGTTTAACATCTAAGCATGTCTAAATTATTATTGCTTCCTTTAAATTGCCAAACATGCCTACATTATTATTGTTCCTTTTAAATTATCAAGCATGCCTATATTGTTGTTCTTTCTTGTAATTGCCAGACATGTTTTAGAGTATATCACCATATATAGCATGTCTTTCATATCGTTGTGATTACTATTTCTCATTGACATGCATCATGGTAATGTTTTCTAATGACATGCACCACGATAATAGAAACAAGTAGGAACACCACGCTTTGGTGGATATTCATTTGCATTCATGTGAGGAAAATAAATAAAGAAAATGAATGAATGAAAAAGGAGAGTTGAAGGATGGAAGAGTAGTTCGGATCTAGCCAGGTAGACTGAGAAGAATTATGGCCTTCCCTAGTCGAGTCGCAAGAGCTTGTCTACCCTAGGTGGTTAGAAGCTGACAATGGACTACTCTCTCTGCCACGAATTCTCCAATCTCCCTACTCAATGTACGAGTAATGTATGAAACATGAAAAAAAGAACAATTTGGTCGGATCCTATTATGACATAATGAGTTAGAGGAATACATCATATTCTATATCTCCTTTCTTGCTGGGCCTTAGGGCTCACAATTTTCTTATGGTGCAGGTAGAAGCACAAGAGAAAATGACGAGCAGACTATGGAGCAGTCGATGAAGGATTTGCACGGGCCGGACTTATGCTTGGGTAGCCTAAGGAAAGTAAAAGGAAAGAGGGTGTTGTAAATATAAAGTAATCGTTTAATTATTTTCTTTTTTAAAATAAATGACTTATGCTTCTACTATAAGATGTTTTATGCTTCCGCTATTGATTAAGAAAAATAATTTTATGAATGAAGTCTTTTGCTGTCAGTAAAGATTTATATAATGAGTTTTAAGTAAGATGTTTTAACGATCAAGTTTTTGAGAAAAGAACTTTGATTTTAATTTAAGGGTTTTAATAAGGATTCAGTTGTTTTATGAAAGTTTTAAATTTAACGCATTTTTAAAGTCAAGAAAAAAATCGAGTTGTTACATATACAATGTCGTCTGCGTAGGCGCAGAATTTTCTAGTGTCAGTCTTTGATTCATTTGGCAGTTTTTCCCTAGGTAACCAGGCTGCCACAAGTATAACAAATATAAAAACTTGAAGGTCTAACAGCATGAGGTGTCCTACCAAACTGACCACTAACTCTGCTCTGAGTATGTCCACCTCTGTGCGAACCATTTTTCTATTCCTTCCTAGTCATCTTTCCTCCGACACCTTGCACTTTATCATTTTTATCTCTATAAACACCAAACTGCTCAAGATTAGTCTTAACACGGTGAGCAGCAAAACAACTTCTGACAAAGAACTAAATTCAAATGTAGAAAATTGGTGTCGAATTCTAGGTTTCAGCCCCATCCTGAACTTCACCATTTTATCAACTGGATCTATATCTCTGATATATTTGGAAAACTCCATAAATTTCGCATAATATTTCAGCACTGTCAAACTTTCTTGTTCCAGATTGTTGTAAGTAGTAATCATATTTTGACGCTGTTAGGATTGCAATAATTATCTTTGAAGAAATTATCAAATTGATTCCAACTCATCATCTCCAATGGATAATCCAACCTTAGCGACTTCCACCACACCTCAGCCATTTTCTCAAAATAAAACATCGCAAAGCCAACCCAATACTCTGTTGGAACACCAATAGCAATCAAGTTCTTGTGCATCACTCTTAGCCAATTTTTAGCATCTTGGGGATTAGCACTGACCACGAACAATGGTGAGATTAAACGTCCGAGTTACATAAAGAAATTCATGTGGCACGTTTTCGGGTCTTGAGTGCCGCCATCTCTTGAAAAGGTTTGTAAAACATCGCTCAGGGCCACAATAGGATTTGTAGACTGTGATTCAGCCGTGTGAGTAGAAGGAGCAATAGGAGTACGATTTCTAAGTGCTTTTCTTAAAGGCACTTTTGATAATCTGAAAATAATTCACGGTATATATTATAATTATCCTAAATTTTTTTATTTACATTTTCCCTAATTTCTTTCATGCTATCCATTTTATTCAAGTCACTTTACAAGATGAAACCTGGCTCTGATACCAAAATTTTTCTCACACCCCAAAGGGGACCCGCGATAGAATGGGGAACAATCTGGCCCAAAAGAACCAAATCATCTGATCCATCTCTTAATCCAAGATTTATAAGCAGCAAAAAAATAATTAAAGTTAAACTTACAAGTTAAGCCCAACAAAAAGGTCCATCAGTGACTTACAAATAATGTGAATTAATAAGTCTAAATTATAAAAGACAACAACTAAAAATTTAACTAAATAGAAACTAACTACGAACCTCACTAAAATAACTAAATGTCTCTAGAAAGTGAAAAATAGCTTGAGCGAGATAAACTTCCGAATTTCTACTCCTAAGATGGTAATTAAGGACTAATTTGGTTATTACCTGAAAATTTTAACAAATATATAGGGTGAGTTAAACAACTCAATAAGGATTGAATTTTATATTTAACTGTTCTATCATATGAATTTAACATGCTTTGTAGTTAATTAAATTAACAGGCTAACAGATAAAAGAGATGCTGACGAGCAATAATTTAAATAACAAAATTAAATAATAGCAATACTCAGGCGATCGCAAACAACCAAATTAAATAACGGCGATATTCAAGTAATCACAAACAGCCAAAAAGACCCTGATCATGTTTAGGATTTTGCTCCCAAGGACACGACACATACAGTTTTCCCATTACTCTAGTTAATAATAAAAATAAATAAATATAAATGAACTGAAAAGTAAATATAACATACTCAATTTAATTTTAATATTTACATTTTAATAATTAAGGTGCGTTAAATATAAACAAACCGCTAACTCCAAATTTGGTCTAACAATACTAAGCTAAAAGAAAGAGCCCAACAGCAGAAAACTTCCAAAAATTTCTAAGTGTTCGAACCTAACAACAATAATTTATTAAAAATTAGGATTTAATTTTAAACCCATTATTTAAATTTTTAAGTGTATGACTAAACCCAAATCGGGGATCCAACCCATTCAATAAACTTTATAATAACCTCATAATGGCTCTTTGGGTGTAAAAAATTATTTAAATTCAGTCCAATATAAAAGCTTGGTTCGACCCAAAATTAAATTTGACTCAACCCAATGATATGGCCAAGATTTTAACCATTGGTGTGGCCCAACTGGACCTGATTTTTGCCCAACTGAGCTGCGATCTAGTGGCAATTTTGGACGCAGTCCAGAGTGCTCCTGGTTTCCAACCAGGGCATTCTGTTCATGAACAGAGCTCAGGAACACTCTGTCTATGGACACTTCTGGTTGCACATTCAACGATGACCTCCGGTGAGAAACGACAACAGATGGAGACCACGAGTTCCCAACCAAAACTCTTTCCTGAAAATTGAGTCCAAGATACAACCTTTAGCAATTCTGCCGAGTCATTGTTGGCCAAAAGCTGGAGTTCCCGATTGGAAACTCCTTTCAACCTCCAAAAAACGTACCAAAAACTCATATTTTAACAGATATGTTCTACTCCAATTTATAGCATCAAAACCTGATTAAACTAAAAATTTCAGAAGAGCAAAAGAATTGAATTTCATTTACCTTAACGAATCTCTTCACTGTCCAAAGCCTTGCCAAATTCAATCGTCCATAACGATCTCAAAACTTCAACCTTTGGAAAATTACATCCATTAGAATATGTTTCATGAAGAAATATAATAGAGATTGAAGAAAGATTTGAACTTACTCGTCACAGAACGCTGGAGAATCTGAAGCCTCTAAATCCAACACTTGCTAACAGATCTCAATGCCCAGCAAAAATTTCCCTCAAACAATAACCCAAATGCTTTTTCAAAAACTTTAGATGAGATTAAAAAAAGAAAATCATAAGATTTAAGGCTTACCTTGACTTTGACGATTGCAAACTGAAAGGAAACTATACCCTCAACCTCTCGTACAATTTGACTGATGAGAGATTATAGAGAGAAGCAACAATTTGTCAAGTGGACGAAGTGGGGATCAACTTCCCCCTCCCCAATCGCTGATATAGGGGAAGTCTTCCCATGAATCTTAGCCAAAATTCCCCTCAAAGAGGAGTTTTTGAAAAGAAACTAATATGTTCGTTGTTTTTTTTTTCCTTCTTCTGGGCTGGGCCGAGCAGCCCAGTATCACACATCCGTATGTGCAAACTATTAAAGAGCCTCATGAGTTAGAGGTTTGTTCTAAGTCATTATTAGCAAGAACTCTACTACTAATTGCAATGCCTCAAGCAAGGTTCCTCAACCATCAATGAGTATGTTGCTGAATTTGAAACCTTAAAGACAAGATATTATTTGCAAGAATAGGAAGGGCCTTCACTTTGATATTGGAGACATTATTGAGCTCCAATCTTACAACACCCTAAAGGATGTGATCAAGTTGGCTCTAAAGGTTGAAAGACAAAAGAAAAGGAAAAAGAAAAGGAGGGTTAGCCGATCCCCTCAAAGAAATAAAAGCTTCTCCAAAGCACCACCTAAGCTTGATGACAAAGGTATAAACATGAAAGTTGCTACTACTAAGCTAAATGACGACAAGAAGCTACCTGTGGAAGCACCAAAACCAAAGACAAGAGAAAATCAAGTGTTTCAAATGCCTTGGGATCGAACACTATGCCTACCAATGTCTGAATATGAATGTGATGATATTAAGAGAAGGTATAAATAAGGTTGAAAGTGAGGATGACAGTGAAGCTCAAGAGACACCTGAGGAGGAAGCACAAGTGGAAACGTTATATGCACAAGAGGGTCCCCTCCTTATGGTCATTCATAAAACACTCACTACCAAGGCAAGTATCAATGATTGTCAAAGAGGAAACATCTTCCATAGCTGTTATAAAGTCAAAGATAAAGTTTGCTCTCTAAGTATTGATGGAGGGAGTTTTGCTAATGTGGTTTCTATAGATCTAGTTAGTAAATTGGGGATAGAAACAACCTTATATCCAACTCCTTACAAGCTAAGTTGGTTAAACAACAAAGAAGACATCAACGTTCGTAAGCAAGATCCAATTGAATTCTCTATCGAAAGTTTCTCGGACAAAGTATTATGTGAAGTGGTTCCTGTGAGCGGAAGTCATCTACTTTTGGAGAAACTATGGCAATATGATCAAAAGGCTATGAATGATGGCTTCACCAATTGCTACACATTTAAGTTTAATGGGAAGACAGTCAAACTAGTTCCACTTCAACTGCAGTAAATTACCAAAGATTATGAAGCAGTAAAGGAAAGTAAGCTGAAGTCTACTATGCTTGTGACAGGAAAGGAGAGCACTATGTCATTAACCGACACCGTCCCTCAAAGAAACTTCTTGCTCACCAAACTTGGTTCTAAGCTATATGATTTTGACTGGATAAAGGGTACTTGCACTAACAACATAGACTTCGGGCAATGGTATGAAAAATGTAAAAAAGCGCCTAAGAGTGGATTTTATCTTATGAATGGGTATGATGTGCCCCGTGGACCGATCACACGTTCGTGAGCTAGGAAGCTCATTTCTTCTCTAACACATTATTATTTTGCAGGTCATAATAAATTATGGGACTTTACGGAGGAGATCTCGCATGAAGACAAGGGGGCTTCATTTCATGTCCTCATGTGTAGCCATACAGACTCAATCCGCTAGCTCCTTTTTTCTTCCCAGCTTGAAGGAGCTACTTTAGATTGAAGATTTTGAGGTCCTTTCAGAATGTCTTACGTTACACTTTTATATTTTTAATACTGAATGTTGTTTGGGATTTTATTTTGCGGTTTCTAGAATGTTTTGTTAGTTTGTAGTTTTGGGAGGCACTCGGTTTGCATGCAAACCGAGCCCTCATGTCTTATTTTTTTTCCTAAAGGTATTTTTGTCTTCTGTTTTGTAATTTCATTAGAGGGTATTTAGTCCCCTCTAATGCATTTTGGAGAGGCAATTGGAAAAAACCTAAAGAAGCTTTTCTTTGCATTTTGTGTGAAGACCCGCGGAGCTCTTCTCTCGAATTTCCTTCATTCTACCAAATCGGTTTGCATGTTCTTGCTGGATCTCAAGTAAATTGGCCCTTGCTACCTTTTCCAGCCCCTCTTCCTTGTGGTGTGGAGGTAGAAGAACTAGCAACAATTAGTGGAGAGAGCCATTCGTGAAGTGGCCAAACTAGTCGGCCCCTTGGAGTTTGAGGGTTAGAGGACTTCATCGGTTTGTCATCTCTATTTCGTCCATCCTCTTGAGAAGTGATTCTAGTTTCTTGAAGTTCTTGATTGTTTTCTTCATTGGTATTGATTTGATGGAGATTTTATTGTGATTTGGGATTGATAATCGTTCATTTAAAAGGAAAGTATTTATCATTGAGAATCTGTTTTTGGTGAGCTTCAGATATGTCTCCGATTTGTATCACGCATAGCTCTGCGTATGCATGATATTTGAGGCTAATAATTGATAGAAATATTTATGGGATTGTTAAGCATTGACCCTCCAAAATTGGGACGAATTAAGTGTATCAAAGTGGAGTCTAGTTGTGCTATTTTTGACCACTAGAATCTGTGCCATAAAACCCTAATCCAAGTCAGGTTTTCATAGTAACGTAACTCCGAGTTTGAAACAAGTTTGAAGCAGGATTTTGGATACCACCCTCTTTGAGTTGTTGTTCAAAGACCCTGTAAGTTTTAGCCCTTAACTCCGTATGCCATTGAAGTTACACTTGTTTCAAGATTAAAGACCAGGTTTTTCATCTAGCCAAGAATCTATTGTGATTTTGTTCCCTAGAGTCTACTTGGACTCTATCATCTGCTATCAGAGCCTAGCTCATGCCTTTTGCTGTTGTTATTGTGTAATATTGAGTGCCTTTCTTGAGTACAAGAAGTGGAGTGAACTACCAAAGAGGTAGGAGAGCTGAACCGAATGATTCACCACCACCAGAGAGGGAGGCTACACAAACCGAGAAAAGCTTACAAGCTCAACTTGATGAGGTAAAAGAAGCCCTTCAAAGAATACAACATGATCTTTATGGAACCTATTATGACCATGTGAGAGAGCCAAGAACACCTGGTCCTAGAAGAAGATTGAGCACTTCAACGGAATCAAGGGGCCGAATAGATAGTTTTGATGAGGAGGAAAAGTTTACAACCGAAGCGTATTTCTCTTTTAGTCCAAGGAGGAGATTTTCCAATCGTAATGAGATGAGACACATGAAAGTGACTATTCCCCCATTTAAAGGCTCTAATAATGGTGGCAACTTCCTAGAATGGATAAAAAAGGTGGATAGAATTTTCGATTGTCACGACTTTTCCGAAAAGATGAAACTTCAAATGGTCACTTTAGAATTGTCCGATTATGCAATTCTTTGGTGGGAAGATACTAAGGCTCAAAGAAGGAGGGATGGATATGACGATATTAGAAGATGGTCAACTATGAAAGAATTGATGCAAAAGTGGTTTGTGCCACCCCACTATAAGCAAGAACTCTATCTACAACTACAAAATTTGAGGCAAGGGACATCCACGGTTGAGGAATATTTAACCATGTTTGATAGTCTTAAAATTTGTTGCTCTAATGATGAACCAAAGGTACAAAGCATTGCGAGATTTATTAAAGGCCTCAAACGGGATAAAGGGGATTTAGTGGAACTACAACCTTTTAACACCATGGATGACATTGTGCAACTTGCATTGAAAATAGAAAGGCAAAAGAAGAGGAGGATGAAGGAAAACACAACTGAACCATTTCAAAAGATTAATACCCCACAAAAACCAATTCCCAAAAGTGATGATAAAAATAATCCTATGAAGACCAATGAAAAAAAGAAGTTGTTCAATGATCCATCCAAGCCAAGATCAAGAGATGTGAAATGCTTCAAGTGTCTTGGTTTCGAGCATATAGCTTCTCAATGTTCGAACAAACGAGTGATGATTTTAAGAGGAGAATCTAATGAAGTTGTGAGTGAAGATGAAGAAGAAGAAGATTCTAGTCCTATTGAAGATTCTGTGGAAGAAACTTTTTATGCTCAAGAGGGGCCCTTGCTAGTAGTAATGAAGAGGTCTATGGCTATACAAAATCGTGACGAGGAACTACAAAGAGAGACTATTTTTCACACTCGGTGTCAAGTGAAGGGGAAACTTTGTTCATTGATTATTGATGGAGGTAATTGTACAAACGTTGTATCCTCAGAGGTAATTGAGAAATTGGGGATAGAGACCACCCCCCATCCAAATCCTTACAAACTTAATTGGTTGAATGACATGGATCCGATTAAGGTAACCAAGCAAGTCCAATTGACATTTGCTATCAGGGGCTATGAAGATAATGCACTTTTTGATGTGGTTCCCATGAATGCAAGCCACTTACTATTGGGGAGGCCTTGGCAGTATGATAGGAAGACAATCCATGATGGTTTCACGAACTTTTACTCTCTTAAGTTCAAAGGGAAAATGATTAATTTGGCACCTCTTCGTCCGGATCAAATCGCCCAAGGTCATGAAAGCATGAGTAAAGGAAGGGTCGAGACATCCTTAATTTTATCCAAAAAAGACATTAAGTGGGCCTTGTTTTAAGGAGGTCCTATAGTATTGATGTTGTCCAAAGAAAGAGTTGAGGAATTGGGATCTATTCTAGAACCGGTTTTAAAATTACTCAAGGACTTTGAAGATGTGTTTCCTGAAGAGTAACTTCAAGGATTGCTGCCTTTGAGGGGTATTGGGCAACAAATAGATCTTGTATCGGGAACTGTCTTGCCTAATCGGCCATCATACAGACTTAATCCAGAGGAGTCAAAAGATCTTCACAGACAGGTCACTGAATTACTTAAGATGGGATATATTTGTGAATCACTTATTCCATGCACAGTTCCTTCATTATTGGTTCCCAAGAAGGATGGCTCTATGCGTATGTGTGTTGATAGTAGAGCTATTAATCAAATCACTATTAAGTACCTATTCCCTATTTCTCCTCTTGAAGATATGCTTGAAGAACTCAGTGGTGCTACTATTTTCTCCAAGGTTGATCTTAAAAGTGGCTATCACAAAATCCGTATGCGAGAGGGTGATGAATGGAAAATGACATTTAAAACAAAATATGGTCTCTATGAATGGTTGGTTATGCCCTTTGGGTTATCCAATGCTCCGAGTACTTTCACGCGAGTGATGCATCACCTCCTTTGAGACTTCATGGAAAAGTTTATCATCGTTTATTTTGACGATATTCTTATTTATAGTTCTAACCTGCCAGCTCAATTGGCCACCTTCGTTTATTATTTGAGACTCTCCGAATGGCACAATTATTCTGTAATCTTAAAAATTGCTCCTTTAGCCAGGACAAGGTGTACTTCTTGTGATTCATTATTACTAAGAAGGGTATGGAAGTGGATGAATTAAAAGTGGAAGCAATTAAAGAGTGGCCTACTCTAAAGAACATATCTGAAGTATGCAGCTTTCATGGCCTGATCGTCGTTTTATTAAGTCAACTCCATCATGGACCCTATTATTGACTATATGAAGAAGGGGAAAGAGTTTGTTTAGACTCCAGCATGCCAAACTAGTTTTGACTTGATCAAGGAGAAATTGTTCAATCCTCCTCTATTAGTACAACCGGATTTTGTAAAAGTGTTCGAAGTTGAATGTGATGCCTCGGGATTAGGCATTGGTACGGTGCTCATGCAAAAGGGCAAACTGGTTGGGTATTTTAATGAGAAGTTAAAGGGAGCCACTTTAAATTATTGGACTTATGATAAGGAGTTCTTTGTGGTTATTCAAGCTCTTGAGGTATGGTAACACTATTTGTTATCAAAAGAGTTTATTATACATTCTGATCAATAGGCTTTGAAGCACATTCAAAGCCAAGGAAAGTTAAATTGGCTCCAACTTTGAATTCATATGACTTAGAAGACTGCTCTATAAATTGACAAATTTGGTACTCAATTCTTCTTCTTCCAGAATAAGTTCCAAGGACTCATCCTCACGCTTAAGGCATGTACCATCGAAGGATCCTTTCTGAGGTACTATAACCTCCTCTTCAATTGGCTTTTCAATCCATATAGTTACTTCCACTGGCTCAACATACTTTTGTACAGGCAATAGTTGAGTGCATGCAAACCTTGGTTTAGTGACAAGCTGTCAAGTTATTGACATATTCTCTAAAGAGGATTGTATAGCAAATAGTTGGGCTCGTTGACTCCTAGAAAAATTCTTCTTAAACTTGGTGGGTGGTGGCAAAGATTGGACTAACTTGTTAAGTCTCAGAGCATACCTTCTTCTTAGAACCCTCCTCATCGAGCTCCAAGTGTTGATGGCTTCTTCTTCGTCTTTATTTCTATTCATAATGAAAATGCTCCACCACATTGAACCTTGCCCCATAAGTCTTGATGAAGCCAGCTTTACTGTGGCCTTCTCCAAAAGATGGAAGATTTGGATGATTTCCTCAACTTCATCTTCCCAATCTAAATAAGCTTCTGCCCATTCTGAATCGCTAAAAGTAGGAATAGAAGCTTGTAAATCTTTTTCTTTGTCGTTAAAACTCATCATGGAACTCCAGTTTCTTGTCATTTTGTGGTTTGAACATAAATAGGTATAGTAAATGAGAATGCAAGAATGAACAAAGCTTTGATACCAAATGATGGGCCAATGGATTGTCTGATACCAAATGACATGCTTCGGGTAGGGTTTTGGCAAGTTTGGGAAGCAAGTGGTCAACTAGTGCCTGAAGAGCAGTTAATTAGAAAACAAACAGATTCAAAAGATTGCTTCTAGAAGATTTGTGGGTGACCTGTGAATAGTAAGCTATCGACCGAATCTCTTCAAACGTCAACTCTATTTAACTTGTTGCCGAGCTGATGAACAATGAGTGATTGAGCTAATGAACAGTAATCAACATTCTCATAACTGCGTTTGACAACCTGAACCTTCAAATTGGACCTTCATTCCCAAAAATCACGATGACCTCTTCACAACAAATAGAACTACTCCAAACTCTAGAACATCAACTATCGAAACTGAAAAAAATAGATGAATAAAAACAAAAAGGCAAGTTAGTAAAAAAATTGCTAAAGTCTACAACTTTCTACTCTAAGGCAATCTTTGAATGAAGAAGTCACTCCATCTTGATAATTTGTAAGATTTAGCAACTTCACTATGAAGTTGCTCCATGAATGAAACAAGGAAGATGCAATAAAATGATGTCTAATCCAGCTTTCTTGAAGAATTAAAAACCAGAACACAAAATCGACGATTGAGAACAACCAAACAAAATGTGGGTTTTTGCTCGTAAAGAACAAAGATAAAGAGGCTAAAGCTCTATAATTTTAATTCATCAAAAACTCCAAAAAAAATCCCTAAGGAGAGCTTATATAGGTCATCTAAAATTAGGGTTTAGGGTTCACAACACGTAGTTACAAAACTATCCTCACAAAGACACATACTTAGCTAGACATATAGTAACCAAGTGACATTAGCAATTGAATATTAAACTTAACATATAATAAATCATAAATAAGCTCTTAAATCTTGCATACAACAATGATGTAATAGATCATTCTTCAAGGCTCATCTTCAAATTGATTTGGGCTTCAATTCTGAGTAAGTGAGATTGGGCTTCTTTAATATAAAATGAAGCTCTTTGTTCAGGGATCTTTTCGCATAGCTAAAAACTCAAAATTTAACACAAAACCCTACTCTAAAAAGATTCAGACGTTAGATACAATCTTCATGAAACATACTTTTTGATATAAGACCTAGAAGACTACCAAATAAGCCAATTACAAGTTGGGGGTTAGATTGTGGGCACATTTGGATTGTCTAATACTTCCACTAAACTTGTGCTTGACGCATTCGCTGCCTAGATAGCGCGCCCGCCTGCCTTGACCTCATGCCCGGTAGTGTTGACTGTCGCGCCCAGCGCTGCCTCTCACGTGCCACCCACGACAAACTTTCACCTAAAATTTAATATTTGCATTCTTTTGCATAATTTATGTAATTTTATAATGTCTCCATGTCCCCTTAAGTTGCCTATAAATAGATGGACATGCCTTCAATGTAAATCACAACTTACAACTTGAAATTTGAGAGCATTTTTGCTTAGAGAGTGGTTCTCTTCTAGGACTTGATATTCTTCAATTGTTTGCTTAAAGAGATCAAAGTTGATAGCTTTTGCTCAACTAACAAGTGTAGTTTGGGTCAAACTCTTTTCTTTGGTAAAGAGATCAAAGTTGATAGCTTTGGCTCAACTAACAAGTATAGTTTGGCTCAACTACATAGAAGTACGTTTTCTCACGTCATACATTGTTCTATTGATATTTTGTGGTTATATTGGGAGGATGAATCCTCATGATGCTTTAGGTGGTTCTTGCACTAAAGCACATGAGGCTATCATGTGCAATCTTCTGTTACATGAAGATTGATTGCTTGTATGCACGTAAAAGAGTGATAGGGCTCCTGTGACATGTTCTCGAGTTATGAGTCCTAGAAGTCGAAAGGGTGATATGGCGGTGATGACACACTCCTTGGATGTGATGACCTGGATTTTTCTTTATCATAAATTGCAGTAAATTTAAAACTTTGACGAATGACTAAAAATCGTTATTTAAAAATCTTTTCAAATTAAAATCATAGTATTTTTCTTAAAATCTGATCATCACTTAAACTCATCACGCAGCCATTAAATTATGGAAAAATTAAAATCATAAAAATCAACGGAAACATAACTCAAGATATTACTTAAAACATTCATTAAAGTTCAAGGTTAAAAATGTAACCTACTAAATCCTCAAAATAAGGGTTGGGCCAGTAGTTAGTGTTTTACGAAAAACATGTTCGTCATTAAAACCTTATAAAATAGATACTTTCTTCTTCTCCCCAGCCATATGCCTACTCTGGTCGCGTTTCCTCCAGATACTCTGCAGGCTCCACGGGAAAGACCTCCTCTTCTGCTCCTAGCACAACCATCTCATTACCTACACAACAAGTAAGGATGTGAGCCTAATTGCCCAGTAAGGAATTAAGTTCATGCAAATGCTTATGACTCTCTTTAGTTCTTTTTAGAATGGGTACCGCCCCAAACCAATCTTTCTTTACATTCTTTCTTTCGTTCTTTACTCGTACAGCTAGTGGGAGATTGAATGACCTGTATGGAATGGTATAGTTGATCAGGCTAACCTCCTGGGGGCACACTATGTCCCCGTTCCTGTCAAGATAGGGGCTGTGTCTAGTGGCCAGACTAGACCCAACTACCCATCCGCCCCCAACTCCCCATTCATTTCTTTCATTCATCATCTTTAAAATCACCACGCATTGCACTCCTTATTTGTTTCTATTATCATGATGCATGATGACATTTAATTAAATAGCGCGTATATGGAAGGTAAATGATAATAATCTAAAGTAACTAACTACAACGTACATCACATAAAAAGGACGACTATAATTAACAGCACACAAGACAATAATAGCAACAATTAAGACAACGAAGGGCATGCTTGATTATGTAAATCACATTAAGGAAAGGAATAGTAGAAACTAACATTTAACAACACGAGTTATTTGAATCTAGTAGGCATGCTTTTAGTGTTATCTAGACATGAGAAACTTTTCAATTTTACAGAACTACAAATATGCTTGTTAACAGGCATGCCTGGTAATGAAAAGAACAATAAGGTAAACGTGCTATCCAAAGAGATTAAACATAAACTGACAGCGAATCACTTAAACATGCTTGGAAATATCCTCAGAAATTCACTAACCTAAACATGCTAAATAAACCATTTATGGGAACCTACTTAACGAATGGAAATTGGAAACATGCTCAGTAATTTTATATGACAAGAAATGTGTTGAATGAATCAATGCCAACTATAACTAAAATGTTTATAATCCCTAACTAGAACCAAGAATAACAACATTTATAAGTTAAGTCTACTAAATATTAAGTAATATGAGAAGCAAAACAGAGTTAATATTCTAAAAATTTGCTCACAATTCATTCATGCGCACCATTCCCTTTAGACAGCTTCAGTTCATCAGTTCAAGTCATAAATCTACATCGTAGCAGTTCGTTATCCACTTTCCCTTGCATAAGTCATATAGAAGTCATCGCAGTAAAAGAAATTACAATAATGAAGTTCACAGAGGTTATAAACAACTAGAGAAAAATTACAACAAAGCTAGGGACAAACTACAGCAAGGTAAAGCCATAAAATGTACAGGAGTAAATCATTATGAAAGGATGCTTGAAGATTAAACAAATACTAGTTGATTAGCATGCTTGAAGATTAAACGAGTAACAATTAATTATCATACATGAATATTGATAGTTAATTAACATGCTTGAGTTTGTCAATTTGACATGCTTAAATTGATTAGACGATTAATGTTTTGCTTATCATGCTTGGCGCTTGGATTAGTAAATTATCATACTTGAATGGATTAATTGAGTAATTATGCTCGCATTCTACTTAACTAACATGCTCAACTAAGTATATGTTAATTAGATGACTTACAAACATGCTCAATTAAGTATGTGTTATTTAGACATGCTCAGTTGGTTCAACATACTTGTATTATAGCAAATCTGTTTAGGTGTGTTTGTAGGAATATTAAACAAGTGTAAATGATGATTAAACATACTCTTAGACAATGAACATAACTAAAACAAAGGAGTTAACGTGCTTTTAAACAATAAACATAATAACAACGAAGGTTTAGACAATGAACATAACCACGTGCTTTTAAACAATAAACATAATTAGAGGGAAGGTATTATCATGGACATGCTTTGATACAGAAAATAAACGACAAACACAACAGCGGACATAACGGCAGCAAAAAGTATTACGAATAACATGCTTATTACAGAGATTAACAGTGGACATAATAGAGAATAATATAATGATAGTGGAGGTATTATGAACAACATGCTTTATACAGAGGATAAACCATGAACAACAGAGTATACAGAAAATAAAGCATGAACAAACAGAGTGTATAGAGAATAAACCATGAACAAAGAAAGACTTATCATTCTCAGAATTGTAGGACAATATACTACGAGTAAACAATATCATATCTCACAAGTAAAATGCAGGGTCTAGCTCATTCACCCTTAGCAATCTCCATGACATCCTTAATTAATAGTTCTACATTATCAAGCTTAACATCAGACGAGGATTAAACAGCACACCCATGTTTAACATCTAGAAAATCAAACTTTAAGCAAACTATAAATTAACAATAGAGTAAAGTATCTAAGAAAAGTATAGAAGTTTAAGGTACCAAAGAAATTCAAGGAGATTTAACTACAACCAAAAATCACCACGCACACATGTATTTACTTATGGGTAGGGCCTCCTTTAGCCAAGACTACCCAAATCCTTACCTTTGTTGTTGAATCGAATCGCTTACAGACAACACTCCTCAGCAGCAACTCCTCAACTCACAAAACACAGAATGCAGGAGAAAGGAAATGAATGCAAGGCTGAAGAGATATAGATGGGCATACCTAAGGGGGACCACCTGAACACCTATGGAGGGGTAAGAGGCGGCTCGCGTGGTCTGGACCATGAGGGGGGACCGTTCTTTGTCAGGGGAGGTTGCATATCAAATGATTACCCGACCAAGCATCTAATTTTAAATCTCTAATGTCGCAAAATCTGTTATATTTTGGACGAGTACAGACGTGATAGTCTTGTTCATATTCGTCCGCATGTGTAAAATTCCTAAGGCAGATTTGTTCTCACATACGAGAAGTGGCGTCCTCATGCCCTGTCTATACCGTCCGAATGTGACATTTGGACGTGATATGGCGTTCGCATGTAGCGTCTCCAAGTATCTAGGAATTGGATAGATTCAAATCGGACGAATCCGCTCACGTCCTCATTCGTCCGCAAGTGTCCAGGAATTGGACAGATTTGAAATTGCCATGTCTGCATGCGTCCCCGCTCGCCTGGAGTCATCCCAAGGTTCTGGGGTGACGTACAATGTGTTTACGGACGACACGTCTGGTCCGTATGTCATTCGTATAGGTCTGAAACTTCACTTTACAAATTTTTCCTTGCATTTTCGCACTTAACTTTCATTCCACGACATTTTTTCCATAAATACATGTCATAATTTAACAAGTATAAATATGCAATGCAACAACTAATTATCTCTAAAATTCGATTACATTGTGTATACGAGAAAATAGTATCATGGTATTACATTGGATTTCAAGCCCCAGAACCTGTCCAGGGTTTAGTCACACAAATTTGAGGTTGTCAGTTATTAAGTTTGCTCACCTGGCACCTTTCCAATTGAAGGGTCATGTGACAGCTTGTAGCTCCACTTGCCAGCAACCCTCATAAACTTTGATACAGTAAGTAGCTAGTTGATAAGCAACCCCGACACCAACATCCTTATTTGTTATTAATATCGCAGATGGGTACACCGCTTGGTCTATGAATGTGGGTACAATCTTCTTCTGCCTCATGAAGTGTTGCTATCGATGAATGGCCACCTATTGTATGATGTGTGTCGGATGGGTCCTTGTGTGCCCATCCATTTTCACTGAGCACGTTTTCGGATTAGAAAATGGTGTTGGCATATTTTTGAGTTATACCTATCTATGTTTACAACATGTTTTTGAAAAAAGCCTCATCGACAACCTGGGCCAATTTACTCTTGGTTGGATTTGTTGCACAGTATTTTAGATTATTTATTTTTAGGGACTGTTATTCTTGTGATCAATATACGGATCTAGGCTGACATTTCTTGGGTCGTGTTTAAATTATGAAAGTCTTCCACAAGCAACCTAGCCTTGGGCTGGGCGATCGGTTTCTCTTTGAGATTTTGGTCACCTGACTCGACGATTCTATTAGGCTCACCTCATTGTCATGATAAAATTTAATGGTATCAGAGCTTCAAGGTTCCCGAACTCCTATGTGGTGATCACTCGAGAACTTAATAGTGTAAATAAAATTAGACTTTACACTAAGACTTTGGATTTTTGTTAACTGTGCACAAATCAAGTTTTCTAATCAATGAAAATTTCTCTTTCTTAGAATAGATAAAATGCCACCAAATAGAAGAAACCCACATGCCCAACCTCAAGGGAGCGATGTTGATATCATCGCTATAATGGTGGAAGCATTGTGAAATTTAGTTAGCAGTAGTAGACCTGTCCAAGAGCATTGTGACCAGGATGACCTATTTCCTAAAGTTTGCTAAACTAAGCCCACCTGTGTTTGAAGGAATTGTGTATCCTATGGGAGTGTAGAATTCGCTTCATAAAATGGAGAATAATTTTAAGGTACTCTAGATTTTGAAAGAGTACCAAGTGGGGATTGCCACTCCCTACCTAGAGAAGTTGGTGTCGAGCTGATGGGATGCAATACAGTCTAGCTTCGATGTACAGTCCATGGAGTGGAAGGATTTTACATAGGTGTTTTGGGCACAGTACATCAACCGCGGACATCACGAGTCGATGGCTAGAGCCTTCCATAAGTTGACTCAAGGTTAGAGATCAGTAATAGAGTACTAAGTAGGTTATTTGAGCTGCTACCCTACTCCGGGGGAATTTCTTTGTAGAGGCAAGTGATAAAGGTTCAGTTGGGTTTAAGGCCAAGGTTGTTGCACAGAATCGCCACTATGCATTTTGATGATATGCCACAGATTCCATCCATTCACAATTGATGGACTACGAGTCCATTCCATCATTAATCAAACTTTCAAGATTATCATGGAGAGATCCAAGGTCAATCATAGGTGGAAGTTCAAGAACAATTGGAGAATAATTGAAGGACTTTCTAAAACTGTCTTCTTTTTGACCTTCAACAAGTGTTTGAATATTTTGATGATGAAAATTGTAGCTGACTTTTTAAGCTTTCTAGAATGGATTGTATCATTATATTTGGAGTTCGTATGCTATGTCAAAAGCCCACGAAACCGAGAGCAAAGATTAAGAAAAGTGTTCAAGCTTGGAGACCAAGGAAGTCTATATATGAAAACCATCCAAGTGTCTCATCACCAACATGGAATAGCTGCCAAATGACTTCTAGATTTGGAGAAGAAGAAAGGAAGAATATATTAATTAATCCTTTAGTTAATTTACCTAGTTAATACTAAGTAAAGAATCAATCAACGTATACTATATGTCAATTTATGGTTATTGTTGCTTAATTAGTTTACTATGATTTTATGGTTTGTAATTGACAATTTAAAGCCACCTCATGTACAAGTTTAATAGAGTTGAATTTAATAATAGGCTTTAGCTTATTTTTGAAATTGGAGTGATTCCTCTTCACCCCTATGGCGTGTCACAACCGAAGGTTTCCTTGTGTGTGTTACATCATAAGATTGAGCTCACTTATAAGTTTGGTGAGTTCTCTTCTTAGCATCTGCGTTTTTACTCCTTGGATGAAGAAGGTGTGAAGTGGTGTCCAACTTTCCAAAGGCGATTCATCGACAAATCATCCATACAAGAGCAATCACCACAATTACTTTCTATTTCTGGTGACCTAATTTCTATCAAGTATATTTCCTAGTTCATGGTGGATATTTACATAATTCTTGAATGGATCTTTTCTTATTTCATCTAAGAAGATGTGGTTCAAATTTTAGCTCAAAAGCTTCTAAAACGAGAGAGTTATCGATTCTTAAAGTCAGACTTTCAATATTGAATTTGGTGGACAAATAAGAAAACTAAGGAACCGCTTGATTAGCCCATCTACTTGCTCGACCAAACCCTTCATTTGTTCACCATCGCCCTTTTTAAGGTCGACCTTCTAGTCGACCGACCCAGGAAGGCACTTGCCTCTACCAGTTTAGCGGTCGAACCTCAGGTCGATCCCCTCCTGCCTTTGATCGACCACCTGGCCTACAGATTACCCATCTAGTTGGTCAACCTTTCAAAGATTGGTTCCACACTTTGTAACATCCCATTTCCGTTTTCTGATTTTTCATAAAATTTTGAACAATTTAAAATCTCATTTAAAACATATGTTATTGAAATATATCAGAGTACATTACGCAGAATAAAACATTAAATCGTCTTACTGAATTATCATAATAAAAAAAAAACCCATGAAAATAGTTTATGCAATTAAAAACAACTTTATTTAATAGAGCCATAACCCCCGAGGTCGTCTTGCACACGGTAACATAAGCTCGCATTACGTCACGCACCTTCATCATTTACTTCAACCAGCTCAGCATTCATACCTACATCACAGGAGGAATAATATGCCTATTGCCCAGTAAGGAATATAAAATGTAATGCAACCTTAACCTTAATGACTATTCTATATGTTTAGTTTCATATACCGTTGTAAGCTGAGTGAGAGCAACCTCTTCAGTTTACGAACTCACTACTTGGATTCGTTTTTACATGAGAGCAACATCTTCAGTTTCCAAACTCAGTAAAAACGGACCCACCTACATTTACATTCGTTACTGTTTACCGTTTTCCGTTAGGTGAGGCAACCACTTCAGTTTCTGAACTCACCACTTATTGAGTAAGAGCAACCTGTTCAATATCAAAACTTGTTCAAATGAGCTGTTTCTACATGTGAGCAACCTTTTTAGTATCCGAACTCACGTAGAAACACCATACTTATCTTTATTATTAGCCCATGAAATACATGAAGTACAACTTATCAATATGGCTATATAAATGTCACACGAAACAGTTCATATATATGGCAAACAATATTGCAAACAACTTACAATTAACTAATACAATCATGCTTTATACAAAAGTTAAATATGCTTTTTGTTATACCTAAACAATTTACCATGTCCTAATTCCTCATTAGATCAACTTCACCTTTTATGGGTATTTACTAAACAGTAAATCAACAATTAATCCTATTGTAGAGAACATATAAACACACTATAGGAAAAAATACTGTAAACTTTCAAGCAGGAAAACATTAAAAATGTATTTGCATAATAATAACAGTTTGATGACAAGGAATAAAATATGAAATTTATTTCTTCTACATTGGCAGATTTGATATCTTTGTATCTTTACTATCTACAACATAGTTAACAACATGACCAAAGAACTATTATAAGAAGTCATGAATATTTCTAAGAAGCATTTCAGAAAAGTCATGTGCAATGACTCCTACCATTGAAGCAACAATTTCTCAGGGATTATTAACAAGCCATGTAATACACTTACAGAGAATGAAACAACAAAGAACAATACAGCAACATATTATCAAACAACCCTACTCCTGCGATGTAGGTCCTTATGGAAAAACCACAATCATTATTCCTTACCTCGTTTGCTATCCTTCTTAGTTTGTCCTATGCTCTGACCCTTCGTGACAAATAATATTTGGAACTCTCTCTCTTTTTTTCTCGGTTCTTCTCTATTTTCTTTCCTAAATATTGAATTATTATACTTATTTATGCATGGCTGTAGTGATTGAAGAGTAATCCATTGAAGACAGGAGGCGTTGATGACACTGGAACGTCAAAAGTCTAGACGTTTGGCGGTCTAGATGATGAGTTTCATGTCCAGACATTAATAATAAATGGCAGATGATCATTTTTAATGAAGGATGATTGACTGCCTTCATGCAGATCATCCTCATATCTCAATCTTTTGTATCACAGGCCAATTACGTCAGTCGATCTCCAAGAAGCGATCATCTGCCGCGATCGACTGCTCAATTTTATTCAGCGAATTCCACTATTTTTTGTGTAATTTCATTAATATATTATGTATATATCATTACTATCTACAACCCAGGCAACAACATGAGCAAAGAACTATTATAGGAAGTCATGAATATTTCCAAGTAGCATTTTAGAAAAGTCATGTGCAGTAACTACGACCATTGAAGCAACAATTTCTCAGGGAATATTAAGAAACCATGCAATACACTTACAGAGAACGAAACAGAACATATCATCAAACAACCCTACTCCTGCGATGTATGTCCTTACGGACAAACCACAATCATTATTCCTTACCTCTTTTGCTATTGTAACTACCCGAATTTCTAGCTTTACCTTTTTGTTCTCTCTAAAATGCGTGAAATTTTAAAATTTTTCATTTAATTAAAACTCCTTTATTTAGATAGTGGCGAGTTCTTCTCAAAAACCGAAGATCGTAAACAGTTGAGATCTATTTAAAATTAATATCAGAGTGCCTGCTAAAATCCCGATCACCACGACACTTTTCTTAAAACTCGTTTAAGTTGTGGAAGACTAAAATCCTTGAATCGGTTTGTAAATCATGGCGGAAGCGAAATAAAAACCACTTATTTAAAAACACGTACTAAACGATAACATTAATCAAAACATACTTGAAGTTCATGGTTAAAAATGTCACATTCCCAAAATACGAGTTAGAGCCATAATTGATATTTTTACTAAAGTGTATTCACTAATTAACCCTTACAAAACATATTCTTCTTCCCTTGAGCCATTAGTCTATTCTGGTCGCATCTCCACCGGGTACTCCATAGGCTCCATAGGGAAGGCCTCCTCTTCTACACCCAGTACTACCATCTCTTTACCTACACCACGAGTAAGGACATGAGCCAATGGTCCAATAAAGGAAATGAGGTTTATGTTTATGTCATCTAAGAAATTTACAGATTCTAGTTATAACACAACATCAACACACACAAACGCAATTTACTTGTGGGTAGGGCCTCCTCTAGCCAAGACTAACCCAGTTTCTTATCTAAGTGTTGAAGGAATTATCAAGGACATCAGGAAACTCCAACTCTCAACACTCAACGAACGCACCAGACGAGGAGAAGAAGAAGTTGGACGAGAGAAAGGAAGGAGAATGCAGGGGAGGAAATAGGGATTGAGCTAGAGGTTAAAAGGAGAAGCTTACTATGGCAATCATCACGTAGGAGCGGGAGGTAGTGGCCTAGGGGGAGCTGGAGCTTAGTTAGGGGTCAGATTTCTCTAGCTGGAGCGTCTTGCTTTCGGGAGATTCGTGTAGTTATGAACTACACAACAAAAGTGTATTCCCTAGATTTTCGCTGAGCTGTGATCTTTTGGATGACTACGGATGCATTGGTCTCGTCTGCAGTCGTCCTCATGAGTAAAATTCGTAGGCCAAAAATGTGGCTTCAAACGAGAAATGGCGTCCACACCCTTTATTCGTACCGTCCGCAGCTGACATTCGAACGCCATTCAGCGTCTACACGTAGCGTCTGCATGTGTCCATAGTTTGGAAAAATTCAAATCGGATGAGACCTATCCTCATCCACGCTCGCCTGCAAGCATCCGAGAGTTCCCAGGATTTTTACAGATTTAATTCAAACGCCATCCTTTGTGTTTGAATGCATCCGGCTTCGTCCACAACTCCACGATTGTTGTCAAGCGATTAAGAACATCGTTTCTGACATCTTGTGGAGCGTTATTCTCATATCCCACAGCTTCATTCCTATTGTCATTGTTGTCATTGACATTGTTGGCTTGAACATTTCTCCTGATTCCTCTTGCCATTTTATTATCCTACAACGATATGGATTTTTATTACAAGAACTATTTCAAAGACTAATTGTTGTAGAGAGTGTAATTTAGGAAGCTTGGGGATTATTAGGCATAAAAGGATTATGTTATTTAATGGTTAATATTCCTAATTAAGTCTTACGAATTATTTTAAGAAATACTTAGTTAATTATTTATCACAATATTATATATATAAGGATGTTAATAAAACAAAGTAATTAACAAACTAATTTCATTATAACATAACAAATTCATACTTAGCGCAATAATAAAAATAATAAAGCACTAACAGTTGAAGAAGTATAACACGACCAATCTTATGTTACTAGTAGTCTACTGAACCGCATAAGACCTGGTTATGGTCTGATACCATAATTGTAACATCCCATTTCTGTTTTCCAATTTTTTGTAAAATTTTGAACAATTTAAAATCTCATTTAAAACATATTTTATTGAAATATATCCGAGTTTGTTACGTGGAATGAAACATTAAATCGTCATACAGAATTATCATAACAAAATACTTAAAATCCATGACAATAGTTTATACAATTAAAAACAACTTTATTTAATAGAGTCATAACCCCCGAGTTCATCTTGCGCATGGTAATATAAGCTCACATCACATCATGCTCCTTCAACATTTACTTCAACTGGCTCACCATTCATACCTGCATCACAAGAGGAATAATGAGCCTATTGCCCAGTAAAGAATATAAAATGTAATGCAACCTTAACCTTAATGAACTCACTACTGGGATTCATTTTTACATGAGAGCAACCTATTCAATTTTTGAACTCAATAAAAACGGATCCACCTATATTTACATTCATTACCGTTTACCATTTTCTGTTAGGTGAGAGCAACCTCTTAAGTTTTCGAACTCACCACTCGTTCAGTAAGAGCAACCTCTTCAGTATATGAATTTATTCAAACGGGCTGTTTCTACATGTGAGCAACCTTTTCAGTATCCGAACCCACATAGAAACACCGTACTTATCATTATTATGAGCCATGAAATGCATGACGTATATCCTATCAATATGGCTCTATGAATGTCACACGAAAGAGTTCATATATATGGCAAACAATATTACAAACATCTTGCAATTAACTAATACAATCATGCTTTATACAAAATTTAAATATGCTTTTCGTTATACCTAAACAATTTACCATGTCCCAATTCCTTATTAGATCAACTTCACCTTTTACGGGTATTTACCAAACAGTAAATCATCAATTCAACCTACTGTAGAGAACATAAAAAAACATTATAGCAAAACATGGTGTAAACTTACAAGCAGGAAAACATTAAAAATATCTTTGCATAATAATAACAGTTTGATGACAAGGAATAAAATATGAAATTTATTTCTTCTACATCGGCAGGTTTGATATCTTTGTATCATTAGTATCTACAACACCGTTAACAACATGAGTAAAGAACTATTATAGGAAGTCATGAATATTTCTAGGAAGCATTTCTAAAAAGTCATGTGCAGTAACTCCTACCATTGAAGCAACAATTTCTCAGGGATTATTAACAAGCCATGTAATACACTTACAGAGAACGAAACAGTAGAGAATGATACAGCAACATATTATCAAACAACCCTACTCATGCGATACAAGTCCTTACGGACAAACCACAATCATTATTCCTTACCTTGTTTGCTATCCTTCTTAGTTTCTCCTCTGCTCTGACCCTTCACCATGACAAATAATATCTGGAACTCTCTCTTTTTTCTTCTCGGTTCTTCTCTATTTTATTTCCTAAATATTGAATTATTATACTTATTTATGCATTGCTGTAGTGATTGAAGAGTTACCCATTGAAGACAGGAGGCATTGATGAGACTGGAAGGTCAAAAGTCTAGACGTTTGGCGTTCCAGATGATGAGTTTCGTCTACAGACATTAATAATAAATGGCAGATGATCATTTTTAATGAAGGATGATCGACTGCCTTCATACAGATCATCCTCATATCTCAATCTTTTGTATCACTGGCCAATTACGCTGGTCGATCTCCAAGAAGTGATCATCTATCGCGATCGACTGCTCAATTTACTCAGCGAATTCGACTAATTTTTGTGTAATTTCCTTAACATATATATATATAAATTCTAATATTCAATACAATGCTAACAAAATTGTATTTCACTAAAGCCAACGATTACACAAATTTAAATATCTAGGCTATTACACACTTCTTCAACCAATTACCCAACAGTACATCATATTTTTTCAATATTTGCAAGTTATAATTCTTAGCCCTTCTGTTGATGCATAAACAATGAAGCCTAGGGATTTTCTAACATCGGCTTTAGCATTTCTTTTATAGGCAGTCGAGGAGAAAAGAGTAATATAAAAATTCATTACAACCATCAAGCACCACAATATGGCTTAGAGTTATTTAAGATTAGGCATAAGTGGAGATTCAACCACAAGATTAAGAGAATTATGAAGCCGTCTCAAAACTAGCTACAATTTGACCTCCGTGGCATATTTGTTATTTTTGGCAATGCTCATTAGGTCATATCAAAATGTAAGCTTCATAAAATTTGTAACGAACATGTCAAGCCTTTCAGAGTGTGGTCTTTCATTAAATTTAAAAGTCATTTGCTATTCCAAAAGAGCTTTAAATAGATAGCTTAAACTTTGTCAAAGAAGCCCAACCATCCTTAGTTGGAGTGGAAGCCAATCTACTTGAAGAATGACCTAGAGGATAATCAACTAGAGGAGAGATGTTTCCAGACACCCCAAGCATCCTAGAAGGTAGCTTCAAATCAAGTTATGGCATTTTGGATTTTATTTGATGTAATTGATAATGTTGTTTTTGGGATGTTCTTGGCTAGACTTGAATAGCCGAGAACCTATTTGTTTGTTTTTTTAGTTTTATTTTGTAATTTGAAATTGAGGGAAACCCTAATTGAGGAGGTATATATACTCCTCATTAGGAATCTTCTGAATGAATATGAGTTGAGCTAAAAAAAGCTTTGTTTATTTGGAGATCCCTCCTCTTCAATCGGCCTCCATTTTCTAGGTGAGAACCGAGAGTGTGTGACCATAAATTGATTCATCACTGTTCTTGGCTTGTGTTGACGTGAATCTCTTACACTAATTCCTTCCTCCACTTCATTCCAGGGGTGGAAGTTCATAGAGAAGGGTTAAAAGTCCTGCAGCAACCCAAGTTGGAGTGGCATCCATGTGGAGTCCATTTGAAGTCAAAAGGTGTAACCATAGTACCTTTTCGGACCAGGTTATAATAGTTTGTGCATAAGTTCTTTATCTGAGAAAATTTGATTCTAATTTTTGGAGGGTTATTTTTATACATGAAAAAGGCATGTGGTTAAATTTTTGTTTAATTTGGACAAAAAACGTAATGTTTGATTTGTGATTCTTCCCTTTTTTGATTAGAAACTGCCATATTGGTACACTTTTCGGATAGTCTTTGTTGCAATGACATATCTCCATCTCTGATTGGAATTTTTGCATGATTTTTGGCAGGCATTCTTCTCTCTTCAGAAAGTTATTGTGGTTCAAGTTTTACACTGATTGGATAACAAACATGTAAGTTACATAATTTGGTCTGTACTCTGTTTTCTCTTTCTGTGTAACCACTAGCCACCAGGGATTCTTCCATGTTTCGCATCCGTTGGTTCATCATTTAGTATCATTGCATTCTTCCAATTTTTATACTATGTAATTGTGAACTTGAACTTCAAGAATTATGACTAGAAACAAGGCAAACGCTGCCCAAAATAGAGAAGCAAACACATCTGCTACTCGACCAACCGATAAGCCATTAATATAGGAGGCTGTGTCTAGTATGTAAGGCCAACTTGAGGAATTGTGAACTATGTTCTCCAACTGTAGGAAAGGTTTGATGAACTTAGAAATCAACATGTGAGCGGCCCTAGGACCCCTACACCAAAAAGAAGAATTAGTACCTCCATTCATACTAGAGGCCGAGAGTATAGTGGCCAAGATGAAGATTACATGGAAATCAATGTGGAAGAGATGCCTAGTCTGAGGTATTCTAATGTACCCTTCGATTATTTGAGACATATGAAGTCTTCCACACATGTTTTCAAGGGTTCTAGCAATGGTTATGATTTTCTTGATTGGTTGGAAATAGTAGATAAAACTTTTGAATGTTATAATTATTTAGAAAGGAAAAAAAGTCCAAGTATGCTTCAAAGTTAACCGGATATGCTTATTTGAGGTGGAAGGATTTGAAAGCTCAAAGAACGCGTGATGGATATGATGAAATTCATACTTGGAATATGATGAAGAATGTGATGAGAAGGAGATTTGTTCCAAGCCATTATAGACATGAGCTTTGTCTTAAAATGCAAAGCTTGAGACAAGGGTTGATCAATGTGAAGGACTATGTTCCTGAGTTTCAATCTATTAAATTGAGTGGAGTTGAGGAGTCGGAAAAACAAACAATTGCTAGGTTTATTAAGGGCCCAAATAAGGATATTGTTGATGTGGTGGAGTTTGAACCATATAGTTCCTTGGATGAAATAATACAATTGGCAATTAAAGTTGAAAGGCAATATAAGAGATTCTTCTAGTCTTTCAACAATTGGATTTCTCCTTGTGAGTTGAATACTTTCAAGCCTCAACCAAAGAAAATTGTTAAAGTCTATCCACGTAAAAATTAGGCATCAAAAGGGGTAGAAGAAATGAAGATTTTTATTGAAACATCTAGTCCAAGAGCTAGGGAGATAAAGTGCACCACGTGCTTAGGGTTTGGGCACATTGTTTCACAATGTCTTAACCAAAAAGTTATGATTTTATTGGAGGGCTCGGTTGATAAAGGAACCAAAGATGACTCATTGGCAGCAACTAATGAAGAAGAAGAAATTATCTTTCCACAAGAAGGTCCACTATTTACAATGGATTTCGAATCTATAACATTCCAAGAGAAAGATTGTTCTCAAATAGTTGAGAAATATTGTTTGCAAGAAGAAATTACTAAAGGTGATCTTATAGAGAGTAAAGATCAATTGATGACAACAACTGATGATGGGGAAGTGAAACATGAAGAGTTATTTTATGCTAAAGAGGAACCTCTCCACATGATGTATCAATGGGCTCAAACTCTCCATACACGAGAAGATGAATGTCAAAGGGAGCAAAATTTTATTACCCAAAGTTTGAACAAAGAAAAAGTCTGTTATTTGATCATTAATGAAAGGAGTTATTTCAATATGGCTTCCATGCATATGTTTGAGGAGATTAGTGTAGAACCTTTGTTGCAACTAAAACACTACTTTATAAAATATAATAATAGAGAAACAAGTGAAAAAGTTGGTGCTATGTCAACAAGGTATATGTAGTTAAATAAGTTGATTACTTGGCTTCTTAGAATTGGATAGATTAAATTTCCTAATTATTGAGTACTAGCATTGCATTTTGGAATGATACTTTAGATAATGTGTTTGGGAATGTTTTCTTAAATTACGATGGCAGTTCAATTGTGGTAAACAACTTTTGCATGTCCAATTTTGGAATTAGAGAGTTGTTGATCCGAAAGACTTCTATTGTTTGGAATGAACATACTTGTGTTAAAGAGGATAGTACTATAATTGACAACAAGGAAAACTTAGTTTTATTACACTCGATGAAGAGGTTTTTTGCCAATCAATTGAAATATGATCTTATGCTACAAATTGGGTCGGTTTATTGATGATGAAAAAAAGTTTGAGCATTTGAAAGATTTTGGAGTCTATACCACTGCCATGATCCAAGAATTATCTCATTATTTGTGTGAAGAAGACCATGGAGGAGAAAAACTAAATTTGAGGTCAAATCATTTTCAACACTGGGACGATGATGTGCCACATATTCCCTCCATTCACAATGAAGCCCAAAGATTTTCTAACAACAATTTTAGTGTTTCTTTTGTTGGTGTTCGAGAAGAAAAGAGTAATATAAAAATCCATTACAACCATCAAGCACCATAATAAAGCCTAGAGTTATTTACGATAAGGCATAAGTGGAGATTCAAGCACAAGATTTAGAGAATTATGAAGCTATCTCAAAACTACCTACAATCTGACCTTCGTAGCATATTTGTTATTTTTTGAACTGTTCATGAGCTCATATCAAAATGTAAGCTTCATAATATTTTTAGCTAACTTGTCAAGTGTTCCAGATTATGGTCTTTCATTAGATTTAAAGGTCATTCACTATTCTAAAAGAGCTCTAAATAGAGAGCTTAAACTCTACCAAAGAAGCTCAGCCATCCTTAGATGGAGTTGAAGCTAATCTACTTGAAGAATGACCTTGAGAATAATCAACTAGAGAAGAGATGTTTCAAGACACTACAAACATCCTAGAAGGTAGCTTTAAATCAATTTATGGCATTTTGGATTTTATTTGATGTAATGGATAATGTTGTTTTGGCATGTTCTTGGCTAGACTTTAATAGCCGAGAACCTTTTTTGTTTGTTTTTTAGGTTTATTTTGTAATTTGACATTTAAGGAAACCCTAATTGAGGAGGTATTTATAATTCCCATTAAGGCTTGTCTGAATGAATTTTATTTGAGCTAAAAACCCTTTGTTAAGCTGGAGTTCCATCCTTTTCAATCAGCCTCCACTTTCTAGTTGAGAACCGAGAGAGTGTGTGACCACAAATTGATTCATCATTGTTCTTGGCTTGTCTTGAGGTGAATCGCTTACACTAACTACTTCCTCCACTTTATTCCAGAGGTGGAAGTCCATAGAGAAGGGTTAGAAAACCTGCTATAACCCAAGTTGGAGTGGCTTCCTTGTGCAGCCCGTTTGAAATCAAAAGGTGTAACCATAGTACATTTTCAAACCAGCTTATAATAGTTCAAGCATAGGTTCTTTGTCTGAGCGAGTTTGATTCGGATTTTTGGAGGGTTATTTGTATACATTAAAAAATGTGCGTGGTTAAAGTTTTGTGCAATTTGAAGAAGAAACATTTGACTTGTGATTCTTCCCTTTCTAGATTAGAAACTGCCATATTGACACACTTTCAGGTAGACATTTTTACAATAGCATATCTTTGTTTGTGGTTGGAATTTTTTTTTAGAAGGCATTATCCTTTCTTGTGAAAGTTATTGTGATTCAATTTTTATGTTGTTTGAATAACAAATGGGTAAGTTACATAATTTGGAAATTGGTTCTATGTTTTCTCTAGCCGTGTAACCACCAGTCTCAAGGGATTCTTCCAAGTTTTGCATCCCTTGGTACATCATTCAATAACCTTTTGGAAATGTTTGAGGCCATACAGAGAGTGGAGAGAGTCTTGGATACAAATTATGGAAATTTCCATGACAAACAGATGAAGAAAGATGAAAGGAAAAGGATGAAGAAGAACCAGGAGAATTTCATGGGGCTAGGATCTGATAGAGGTTTGAGCTAGAGTGCCAGCAGTGGATCATCTAGTAGTGGTCGTTATAGTCCCTACATGTGCTATGTATGTGGGCAACGAAGACATATTAAGAAGAACTACACACAGAGCCAGCAGTAGCAACCATCGCATAGGTTATTCTCTTCCTTCTATGGTAGTGCTACTATAGTGCTCCTAGGGGAGAGCGTTGTTTCAGTAGGCAATCCTTCTCTTAACACCAGAAACAATCAGCTTTTACTCCACAACAATCATTAGAAAACCACCCGAGTTATGAACCTTAGTTCTAACCCACTAGTCCTGATTTCTAGAGGTCGATCAGTTATCAGTAGAGCAACAATTTGAACCCTTATCTGTAGTAGAGCTTAGGAAATTGTGGAGAATATTCGTTTTAGAGTAGTGGTGCAGGCTTGAGTTCAACCATGCATGGCTGTGGGGGAGGCCATAAGGGAAAGGAAAAAGCATTTGAGAAAACATATGCAGTTGGGGATCAGACTATGTCCACAGCCAGGATGATCATGGCATAGTGGATGGTATGATTTGTATTTCTCATTCATTTGCACGAGTGTTGTTTGATAGCCAGTCAACGCTCTCCTTTTTCTCTTCTATTTTTGCTTTCATTTTGGGTCTGTCAGTGGAGGAGATGAAATCTCCGTCGATGCTTAGTACTACTGATGCACCAGTGGAAGCTCTGATGATTAATTGATGGACTTGCAAAGCTCACTTGGACGTTGGAGGGTAGGCAAGGAAAGGCACAGGAGTTTTGGTTGGAAAACGGATCCCTTTAGAAAAGATAGATGTCAAAATTTGGGCCAACGGACGTCCCTTAAGGAGGAACACACATCCGTTATATTGAAGGTTAGGTAGATGTTTAAGAAATAGGAAAATGGACGACAGATATGGGTGACTGACGTTCTTAATGGGTGAAACATCATCGTTTGAGTGAAGGCGAGATGGGCATTTAAAAATAGAAAAGATGGACGTCCTATTTAAAACAATTGACGCCCTTTAATGCAAAGGAATTAACGGCTTTAGAATTAAGGTAACTGCGGAAGTCCTTTTTAGAAGAACGGACGTCCCTCAAGGTGAATCGTTAGACAGATAAATAATGGAGGTAGACATCCCTTGGAGGACGGACGTCCCTTGGAGGGAACGAATGTCTCAAACAAAGCAGACTTATGTCGAGCGATAAAATTGGCGCAGAGAGATGACTCGAACAGCAAGGCTAGGCAATTTGATCAATCTGCACTCAGAGGATGATAGAGGATGGAAATTTGAGTCTATCTGAAGGTGAAGGAAAGATTCTTGATGAAGTTGCACCTGAGTCAATGAAACGGCTATGCATGAAAGGTTGAATCTTGGAGCGGGAATCCTCAATGTTAATTGAGGCAAACTTCCTCTAATAGTAATGGGTGAAATGGATGATGCAAAAAGTAACAAGATGATCCAGAAACAACACTACTGCTATGTCTTCCGACTTCAACACCTTGCAAGAAGTAGCTCTCCAACTTGGATCTTTAAAAGTTCTCTACCACCTATACTAGATATTCTTCTTTGACGGCACAAAGAAGAGAAAGGAGTAGCAATAAGAGAAATCACCCAAAACATAAAAAAGATGATCTCAATTTTATACACACAAACTTAATCGGATATTGTCACCGAAAAGGATGTGGCAGACTAGAGAAACCCCAAATTTTTTAACAAAGTTCAGTTTTCTGTATTCATTTTCAACTTCCTACAAAATTCACTTAGCGGAGCTTATATACTCCCTAATTAGGGTTAAGCTCTAATGACCTAAAATTACAACAATAACCTTAAAATAAAAAAAAAATACACGGACAACAAAAACCAAACAACTAAACCCAAACTAAACAAATTCAACAATAATTAAACTATTACAAAATTAAATATTTAATTTAAATAAAAATTAAAGGAAAATTGAGGCGGAGCTGTGGTGCATCAACTACCTTGGGTGTCCAAAGTGGAGCATCTTCAATGTGAAGAGCAGTCTACGTAGTGGTCGATGACTGTAAGTTTTCTGCAAATTTAGCCAGTTTACCCATGAGTCAATTTAATGTGATTATGGGTATGGATTTGTTGAGAAAGTATGGAGCATTTGTGGAGCGTCATTGAAGAGAGTCACAATTATTTCATAACAAGGGCAAGTCATCATTTATTGCAATGGTCCTAGTGTGGTGACAACCAATTCAATTCTATAGGCATGTTTGGGTGGTCGTCATGGACTATGGCAATATGGGATTCTTTGGTCGGTTGAAGTTGAGGATGAGACCTCTAGCCAAGATTTAGATGTATTTGTTGTGGGAGAGTTCCCATATGTGTTTCCTAATGAGTTACCAAGGTTACTTTGTGATAGAGTCCAAGACTCTAAACTTCCAATAATTGTAATCGGCAATCGGCTAGAGCAACAAACTCGAACTCCACTTTTAGAACAAGGGAGGTTTAACATGCATACAAAGTTTTGTGCTCAAATTTGCAGGTCTAATAGTCAGTAACCAAATAAACAATATCTCCAAAAACTAGCTTCAAAAATGTCGTAACAACCGAGTTATGCCTTAAGGAAAATGAACCCTGGATTAGGGTTTCAGAAAACAGAATCTGTCCACTAAAATTAAAACAATCGAAACTCAACTTGCATACAGGTTTGGGACGTCAAAATTATAGGACCAATAGTCAGAAACCCAATGAATGGCACCTCCAAAAATCAGCTTCAAAGAATATGTATACTGGGCGTTATACTTCAAGGAAAGTAGCTTTAGATTAGGGTTTCAAGAATCAGATTCTAGACGCCAATAATAAAATGATAATAACTTCACTAGCATATGGTTAATAGAGCCCAAATTTACAGGTTCAGTAGATAACAACCAAGGCAATAACACTCTCAAATTCTAGCTTCAAAGGTCACACATAAACAGAGTTATACATGATGTAAAACAAATCTCAAATCTAGAAACTCAAATAGCACATTTGCGATGGCTCTTTCTTTCCTTTTTAATCTCCATTAATTCGATTCCAATAAAAGAAAAATCTATATCAAATCTTCTTAAATAGAATACCAGTTTGAGGGAACTAAGAATGAAGATTACCTTTCAAGAAAATCCAAGAATAAGAAGAAGAAAATCGGTTAGGTCCACGGAACCCTCCAATGATTGAGGGGACGACTTGTTCGGTCACTTCGATGAAGCAACACTCCAAATCGGGGTTTGCTGAGGTCTTGTATCCCAACACCTCGAGCACAACTTCACTAGGAGGCTACTGGAAGAGATAGCTTTATTCTTTCTTCTCAAGACCTAGCAAGAATAAGAAGAGAGATCGAGCAAGAGAAGGGGAGCCCAGAAGCTTTCCACCACCACGGGAGAGGACACAAGAACAAAAGTTCAAATTGATAACCTAGGGTTTCAAAAGTCCTTACAAACTTTCATTGGAGAGGTTTAAATACTCTGTAATGATGCAACAAAAGAAAATTACATATTTGCCTTTGAAAACTCAAAATTTGGGCATGAGGGCTCAGTTTACGTGCAAACCGAGCACCTCTATTCCTACATCAACAAAACAATCTAAGATTATCAAAACTAATTCCTAACCAGTCATCCAACAATCAAAACATTTAAAACCATAAGTTTAACTTTGCAACTTCAATAAAATACTCGTAATCGACCTTGATATCTATGGCCAATGCAAGCTCCTCCAAGCTGGGTCAATATGGCTGAAGCCAATTAGGGTTTGCATGGCCTCACATAAGAACGTTATGCAAGCTTCCTTGTCTTCATGTATTGGCCCCTCCGTAAGCTCCATTAAAATATTATCCCTTGTAAAAATAAGAATTCATCAGAAAAGTGACAAACCCCTTGGTTCAAGATCGAATCATCGGTTCTCGAGGCACATCACTTTCGGATCGTGAGATTGACTTCCATATCAATTTTTTTTTGGGCGCTACTCCTGTATCTATTCTTGCGCATAGGATGGGTCCTGTAGAATTGTTTGAGTTGAGAAAACAATTGGATGAGTTGAGAGGTCTGGGATTCATCTAGGAGAGTATCTCGCCATGGGGTGCTCTAGTTTAGTTTGCCAAGAAAGCAGATGGTTCTCTAAGACTTTGCATTGATTATAGGAAGTTGAATTGTTTGATGATTCACGCACGGAATGTGGATGAATGCACCACTTCTCACCTCCTTCGATAAGAATGCGGACGCAATGTTCTCTAGTGATATGACTCACACAAGAGGATCTTTGGATATAACTCACCAAAGGCCTTTGGATATAACTCACCAAAGAAAGAAAAAGGATGACTCCAATTTTCGAATCAAAGCAAAGCTTTAATTTGTATTCAATTCTCAACTCCATAAAACATAAAATTAGGTGGCTTTATATAACCTTTTACAAACGTAAACTATAAAACTAAATAAAAGATAATCTAAATAAGTGGATCTAGATCTCCTAAATAAGTGGATCTAGATCTCCTAGATAAGTGAATCTAAATATTCTAAAAAAGTGGATCTTTTTAGAGATACTATCTAAAGAGATAATATTTTTCTCTCTCTTGTCCTCCAATCTTGTCTTCATTGGCTTGCTCTTGGGCTTCTTTTCATGTTGAAATCGTCCACTTAAATGGCTTCCATATCTTGAGTTTCTTGATCTCCAAGTTTGGAAACTCGGGCTTCCCTTAAACTTTTGCTCTCTATTCTTTGGACTTTTACCATAGCAAATGGAATCCGAATTAAACGATCTAACATGCGTTAGAAAGCTTAAGAAGTTGGTTACAATCTTAATGAAGAACACTTCTCGAAATGACATAGTCTTGATTCCAAAATAGTCAAACTATGGGAAAAGGTCAAAATGAAGACAGTTTTGGAAAGATCTTCAATTATTCTCTTGACCTTCCACTTATGCTTGATCTTCATGATATTTTTTTATGCTTGATAAATAATCTAATGGTCCCATTTCACATCAATGAGTTGGTTGATTAGCCTAGAGCTTCACGGTATTTCTCTAAGATTGATTTGAGGTTTGGATATCATTGGACGAAGATTTATGAAGAAGATATTCCGAAGACAACTTTCAAGACAAGATATGGACCTTTCGAGTTTGTAGTCTTGCCTTTCAATTTGAGTAATGACCCAGCCGCCTTCATGGATCTTATGAATTGGGTTTTTAGACCCCGCTTAGATGAGTTTATCATGGTGTTTATTGATGATATCTTGGTTTATTCGAAGTCTCAAGGTTAGCATCGGGAACATTTTAAGATTGTGTTGTAGACTCTGAGAGAGCATCAGTTGTACTCCAAGATGAGTAAATGTGACTCTTGGATATCTTAAGTCAAAGTTTTGGGACATGTAGTTTAATGGGATGGAATTTTGGTAGATCTTACAAAGATCAAGGTAGTTGTATAGTGGTAGCCTTTGAAAAATGTGTTAGAGATTCATAGTTTTCTTGGTCTTGTCGGTTATTATTAGTGGTTTGTAGAAAAGTTTTCTTTGTTGGCAGCAACATTAACAAAGTTAACCAGAAAGAGTGTATGGATTGAATGGAATGGCCAATGTCAACGTGCGTTTGAAGAATTGAAGAACAAAATGATGAGTGCACCTATCCTAATAGTGCTTGAAAGTGAGCAAGCTCATGTAGTGTACACTGATGTGTCTTGATGGCGCAGGGTAACGTGGTTGCTTAAGCATCCTGATAGTTGAAACCCCATGAAATGAATTATCCAACTTACAACTTGGATTTAGCAACTATAATGTTTGCTTTGAAGATTTGGAGGAGTTATATGTATGGTGCGAATTTCTAGGTGTACTCTAATCACAAGAGTTTGATGTACCTTTTCACTAGGAGGGACTTGATTTTGAGATAGCGCAGGTGTATGGAATTTCTAAAGGATTATGATTTTAGCCTATAGTGTCATCCAAGGAAAGCAAATGTGGTGGCCAATGCTTTGAGCCAAAATCCTCAGGGATCTCTTACTTGGTTGGTTCTTGTTTGTTGGAGACTACAGCCTGTAGTACTATGAGTCAGACAATACAACTTGTTTGTATAACGTTGTTGCCACTCCATCTTTACTCCAAAGGACAAAGCAGTTGCAACAATAGGATGAAATGATTTGAGATAGAGTCTAACAACTTCAAAATGGTGAACAACTGGATGACTGTGAAGTCAACACTGAGGGAATTGTTAAGGTATTGTACCAAACCTTCAAGAGTTGAAGGAAGCAATTCTCGTAGAGGCTCATAAGTCAAGGTTTACTATGCACCCCGGTAGTACAAAAATGTATCATGACCTGAAGTGACAGTACTGGTGGGTGGGTAAGAAACGTGATGTGGCACACCTTGTAGACATGCGTTTGACGTCTCAGCATGTAAAGGCTAAACATTATAGACTAGCAGTATTGTTAAAACATTTGCCTATTCTAGAGTGGAAGTAGGATAAGATCACCAAGGATTTTGTCACGTGTCTTCCTAGAACTCTACAAAAGTTGGACGCAGTGTGGGTTATTGTGGATTGTTGGATAAAATCCATTCATTTTATTTTGATACAAATGGATTTCCGTTTATCAAGGTTGAGTCACATAATATCAAAAACATCATTCATCTCCATGGCATCCCTTATCAAGTATTGATTCAGATCGCGAGGAATGTAATACTCCGAAAATTTTATACTAGAATTTATTAAGGATAATTGGAAATCAATTAGTTGGATTTATCGGATATTTATCGGGGTATTACCAATGATGTATTTGTTAAATTATAATTTATGGAAATTAATGTAATTAAAATAAATATGAATTCAATTGATTAAATTATGACATTTGGGATTAATTAGATTTGTTTTAAATTCAAGGGAGAATTAGTGAAAGATTAAATTATTAATTGGGATTTAATAAAGTGAAGGTTTAATGGATTAAAGAGTTGAAATAAAGGGGAAGGGAAGACATGAACTGGTTCAGATAAGCTGAACCGGTTCACACGTAATGGGCTTGGCTGGACATTAAAAGAGGAGATATTCATTTGGCCTCTGGCCATTCAGTCGAAGAAGAGGAGCCTGATGAGAGAAGGACCCGAATGAGAGGGAGAGGAGAGACGAGCGAGGGAGAGGGAGAAACGACGGAGCATGCAGCGACAAGTCGGACACCGGCAGCAGGCGAGCGAGCGACTGCAGGTGACGAGCTTACGCGGGTGTGGCTAGGGCTTCGCGGGATGGATGAATCGGAGCTTTGGCTGTGGCGAGTTCCGTCGACGATTTGAGGTATGTTTGGCCAGGTTTCCCCCTCCTTTGCATTCTGTGGATTGTGTGTTGGCTGGAGAGCATTGTAGGGATGGAATCCAGCGTCGGCGTCGGTGTCGGTGTCAAGAGGTAGGGCCATTGGTTTGGCCTGTTCAAGCTGGACCGGCCGAAGGCCATGGTCCAGCCTATTGGTTCTCTAATGTCGAAACAGTCCTTGCTTTGCAGGAAGCAGACAACGTGTCTAGCGTGGAATCAGCGTGGGGAACACACTCAGAAAAAAGCTGGAGAGGCTGTCGGGTGTGCGAGAGGAATATTCTCTGCGGTGCTGCATCCTGTTGGCAGAATGTTTGTCTGCTGGAGGTTTAACTACGAGAAGGGGGAGAGAATGAACAGAAGGGCTATTATGGGGTGTGCTAAGCCAAGAGAGAGAGGTGACAGAAAGATAGAATGCTCTCTGATGTTCCTTGGAATGATGGCCAAGAGCAGTGAAGGGAATAAAGAAGGAGGTCAACGTTTGGTTGTTCTTTAGGTATCGATTCCTCCATGTTTTCTTTATGGAGATGTTTTGCTACTTGGAAATGAGCTTCTGTTTAGTTATAGATTTGATAATTATGCATGGTTGGGCTGTTTGGATTCTCTGTTAGTCATATTTGGTTTGGCCATAGAGATTTTGTGTAGACAAATGAGTTTGTTGTTTCGTTGGGCACGGTGGGGATGTGATATGCTGATTCAATTTCTGCTTCGAATTAGTAGTGGATAATTGTGCTAAAATGTCTTAAGGAAAGAAGATAAAAGAGTATGTATATTGTTGTCTGTTATTGATTGGCATAGCTGCTGCCATTTTGAATGTTTTGGGATTTAGCATGTCTAGTTAACCATTGTTTGAAGCTAGAAAGTGGAAACGAAGAATAATTATTGGGGAAATATGCATGGTTGGTTAAAGTGGTGTTAATGGATAATGTTGACGAAAATAAATGAACAGAAATTGTAAGTGCCTAAGTAATGAATAAGGTATATGTTGAGATTAAATCAGTTAATTAATTGATTAGATTGATGATTAAGCGTTATTAAATTGTGAAGGTACAAGAAGAGAAGAAGAATGAAGATTAAGTGCTAATATGCGTTATCACTACAAGGTAAGGAAATAGGGGTGTTTTGGCCATTAAGGCCCTACACCACAAGTAGAGTGCGTGAGTTTTACAGTGATATTTCCTTGATGGTTATGTGATTTAAATGTTTTATTTATGATGCTCGGTAGACTTACTTCGTTAGTAGCTTTGTCTCCTGTAGTTAGTTTTGTGACTTTTCTTTATCATTAGTTTTGTTATCGATCCTTTCATTATGAATGATAGTTATGACTAGAAAGGGAGAACGAATGGAGAATTATGCTAAGGATGATCGTGTTTATAGTGTTTACTTGTTGTTCTTTTCTTGTGCTATATTTCCTTTCATGATACACACGTTGTTCTATGACTGGTTCTATTTCTTATTATTTGGTTAAATCATAATCATTATGTTCACTAATTCTACATAGGATAGTAAGCATGTTTAACTAGTCATCAGGTTTAATCGGTTAGCCAAGCATGTAAATCGACTAATAATTTATTAGAAAAACAATTGTGATTTTTAGTAAGCATGTTTGCATGATTAATCGACTGAAGCATGTTTAATGGGTAACGAATCGAGAATGTGTAATTATCTAACTAGTTGGGTAAGTGAACTAATTAACTAGAGCATGTTTAATTAACTTCTAGTGAGCATGTTAATTAACCTACTTAGTGAGCATGATTAATTGACTAGAACCCTAAACTGTTAATTAACTTAGTGAGCATGTAAATTATAATTTACAAGCATGTAATTAACTAGAGTGAATTAACAAGTCAAGTATGTTAATAAATTATAATAGAAGGCATGTTGAAGTCTTCTAGGAAAAAAAATTGTAATCCTTTCTTGAGCAAGAAATCAACTTCAGCATGTAATTAATTAGTATATTAACTCATTGGAATAAAAGCATAAAAGCATGCTTAATCAACTAGAATAAGAATCACCGATTTACAAGCATGTTTCCGTTATTCGTTGTCTAAGCATGTTTTCGTTAATTGTTGTTTAAAGCATGTTTCCATGTTTAGTTAGCTTAGTTAACAAACATGTTTAGTTAATCGAAATTCATTGTATGCTTCATTACAGTTTCATTACTGTTCATTTACTTTCAATTGCTGTTATTTATTATATGCGCTTTCCATTTCAGTTGCTTTCTATTATAAGTTGTTTTTACTTTGAATGCGCACTTCAATTATTATTAATGTTACGTTATATGCATTATGCATCACGTTAGGTTGAGAATGTATCGTCATGCATCATGTTAATATAAACTAATAGGGAGTGCCACGGGGTGGTACGCACATATGCATGAGTGAGGATAAATGATGAAAATGAGTAAAACGATAAGATAATAAAGGCCTTCGTGGTCCAGTAGCTTAGCCCGGCACAGACACAAAGAAAACAATAAGGGAGTTTGGGAATGGTAGGGTAAGTACGGATCAACCAGGTAGACAGGATTAAAAGAGAACGTTACATTTCCCTTGTCAGTATTGCGAGACTGTCTACTCTAGGTGGTTGAAGCCGACAAAGATCTACCCTACCGCTACAGATTCTTCAATCTCCAGCTCGAAGTATGAGTAACAAACGAATGACTTAAAGTAAAGTAATAAAATGGTAAATGGCTAATGAAAGGATTGGTTTGGGTGGCCCCCATTCCAAATGACCTAAAGAGAGTCATAAGCATAATTGCATTAAACCTTTTTCCTTACTAGGCCATTAGGCTCACGTATTACTTGTGGTGTAGGTACAAACGAAGAACAGATAATAATAGACTCATATACGAGAATGATGAATAAGTAACAAAGCAGAGGTGAAGGATTTACATGAACGAGATTCGGGGCTGGCCAAGCTAAAGAGTAAAATGAGAAACGGTTGTAATCACATAAGTTTTATTATATTGTGTTCCATTATTTAGTTTCCTCTTTAAATGATTCATTTACGCTTCCGCCATGTTTTACAATGATTTATTTTATAACACTTCCACACATTTTATCAATTGGTTTTCATAACGAGTTTAAAGAAAGAGTCAGTAGCGATCCGGTTAGACGCACTCTGATACATTTTGTTTTAAAAGAAAAAAAATTTTAATTTTCACGCATTTTAAAGGAATTACGAAAATTCGGGTCGTTACCGGGTGTATTGGATTTAGACTAGCCATTAGTTTGTGATAGACCACCAGCCATTAATGAGACCAGTACGGAAGCTGACAAGTCATATAGTGAGACTTGGGAGCAGTCTAATAGGTTGAGTTTGAGCTTGATGAAAATGACAATGGCTGAAAATGTTAAACCATCAATGCCAAAGATGAATAATGCAAAGGAATTCATGTCTAAAATAAAATAATATTCTCAATCAGACATTACAGATAATTCTGTTGTAAGGAATCTGATGAGTGAGTTGACGACCAAGAAATTTGATTGGTCTCAACCCATTCATGAACATGTAACAAGCATGGCCAATTTGGCAACAAGGCTGAAAACGTTGGGAATGGATATAAGTGAATCATTCTTGATTCAATTTATCATCAACTCACTTCCTCTTGAATTTGGCCAGTTCCAGGTGAATTATAATACCATTAAAGAGAAATGGAACTTTCAGGAAATTAAGGCCATGTTAAATCAAGAAGAAGGGAGGTTAAAGAAGTGAAAGAACCATACCGTTCAATTAAAGTTTCAGAAGGAAGCCAATAGTAGCAAAGGAAAGTAGAGTAAAAAGAATAAACAGAAGGGAAAAGTAATTTAAGATAAAAGATGGTCAGATCCGAAAAGAGCTTAAATGCTACTTCTACAACAAAGCTGGACACATGAAGAAAGATTGTCTAGAAAGAAAAGCTTGGTTTAAAAAGAAAGGTACATTATTTGTTTCAGTATGTTTTGAATCAAATATTATAGAAGCGCCTAGTAATACATGGTGGTTAGATTATGGAGCTACTACTCATGTATCTAATGTTACGGAGGGATTTCTTTTGATCAAGCCCATAAATGAAACTAAAAATTCCTAAATATGGGAAATAGAATGAAGGCACAGATACAAGAAATTGAGACATATAGATTGATCTTAGATACTAAATATCAACTGGATCTAGAAAAGTGTCTTTGTGTTCCTGAATGTACTAGGAATTTAATTTCTGTTCCAAAGTTGGATTATGTATGATTTAACATTGAGATTGGTAATGGTGTGTTTTCTTTGTACAAACAAAAATATTGTTATGTTTCTGGTATTTTAAAGGATGATTTGTACTGTTTCAATCTTGAAGCTAAATATTTTGATTCCCTGTTTAACATTAATCATGTGATTGGAACTAAACGTAATGCAACAAATGAAAGTTCTGCTTTGTTATAGCATAAACGTCTAGGTCATATATCTAAAGAAAGGATGTTGAAGTTAGTGAAAAGTAATATTTTACCTCAATTAGATTTAAATGACTGGGACGTATGTATAGATTGCATTAAAGGAAAGTAAACTAAACACATATCAAAGTATCCTGCCACAAGAAGCAGTGAACTTTTAGAATTGATACATACTGACATATGTGGTTTATTTGACACTCCTTCAAGGAGTGGTGAAAAATATTTTATCACATTTATCGATGACTTTTCTAGATCCAGTTGATATTTTATCACATTTGTCAATGATGAGCATATTAATGATGATCAAGTCGTAAGTGAACCATCACATGAACCATAATTGCAAAGGTCTGTAAGGCAAAGGAGACTAGTAATTTCTGATGCTTATGTGATTTATTCACTTGAAGAGGAATTCGACTTGAGTAACGACAAAGATCTAGATTCATATAAACAAGCCATGGAATGTAATAATTCCGAAAAGTGGTTAAATGCTATGAAAATAGAGTTACAATTTATGGATGATAATAAAGTCTGGGAACTTGTAGAATTACCTGAAAGAAAGAAACGTGTTGGTTGTAAATGGATTTTCAAAACCAAACATGACTCGAATGGTAATATCAAAAGGTATAAGGCCAGGCTTGTCACCAAAAGTTACACTCAGAAAGACGGCATTGACTATAAAGAGACCTTCTCTCCAGTTTCAAAGAAGAACTCTTTACTGATAGTTATGGCTTTAGTAGCTCATTATGATTTAGAGCTTCACCAAATGGACGTAAAAATCGCCTTTCTTAACGGTGACTTAGAGGAAGAAGTGTATATGGATCAACCATAAGGATTTTCATTTCTTGGAAATGAAAAATTGGTGTGTAAATTGAAGAATTTAATTTATGGATTAAAACAAGCTTCCAGACAATGGTATATTAAGTTTAACGATATCATTACATCGTATGGTTTTATAGAGAACACTGTTGATCGGTGTATCTATATGAAGGTCAGCAGGAGCAAGTTTAGTATCCTAGTATTGTATGTTAACGATATTCTTCTTGTTGCAAATAATAAAGGAATGTTACATGACATAAAAGCTTTTCTCTCTAAGAATTTTGAAATGAAAGATATAGGTGAGGAAGCCTATGTAATTGGAATAGAAATATTTTGTGATAGACAGCAAGGTTTGCTAGGCTTGTCTCATAAAGGATATATCGATAAAATTCTTGAGAGATTCAGAATGGATAAGTGTTCTGCTGGTGTTGCTCCAATTCAAAAAGGGGACAAGTTTAATCAAATGCAATGTCTGAAAAGTGATTTGGAACGTAAGGAAATGGAATCTATTCCATATACGTCAGTAGTATCAAGCTTAATGTATGCAATGACATGTACTCGGCCAGACATCAGTTTTACAGTATGGATGTTGGGCGATATCAAAGTTACCCAGGAATGGATCACTAGAAAGCTGCAAAGAAAGTCTTTAAGTATTTACAACGAACAAAGGAATACATGCTCATGTACAGAAAATCAAATCATATTGAGGTAATTGGATATTCAGATTCAGATTATGGCGGATGTGTAGACTCGAGGAAATCAACATTCGGTTGTGTGTTCCTAATATCCAGAGGAGCCGTATCATGGAAAAGTGGAAAGCAGTCCTTGATTGCTATTTTCACTATGGAGGAAAAATTTGTAGCATGTTTTGAAGCTACAATTCAAGCATTGTGGTTGTGAAACTTAATTCAGGGTCTAGGAATGGTCGACAATATCGATAGACCGCTGAAAATTTATTGTGACAATTACGCAGCTGTATTTTTCTCGAAGAATAACAAATACTCTAAAGGTGCAAAACATATGGATTTAAAGTACTTGTTAGTCAAAGAAGAAATACAAAAACAAACGGTGTGTATAGAGCATATAAATACAAGTTTGATGATAGTGGATCTATTAACCAAAGGATTTCCGCCCAAAGCCTTTAAAGAACATGTTGAAAGGATGGGTTTAGGTGACAAATTTTTGTATATGGGATTGTAAAAGCATAACTTGTATTTTATGACACTTTTGAATTCAGTATGGAAATGTTTTTGTATGGTTTATTATTCATAGAATGGTGTATACAATTAAAGTTGATTATGAATAATAAATGAAATTTTATGCAAAAATAAAGTTGAAAGGTATATATATAGTATTCCTTGATTAAAGAATTAATGCATTGTGTGAATTTGTGATACATGGAAAGAATCACTTCGTCATTAAAGACTTGTGACTGCCATGATCTGATTATACAATTCATTAAGAAAAGAACACTTGATAAATTCACATTATGGTATACTATAGACATGGATTGTGAATACAAGTTGTGACAACTGAAAAGTAATAGCTAGAAATCGATTTTATTAAAGTTAATATAACATAGCCTAAGTGAGAGATTGTTAGATTATTTTCTAATAAATCTATAAATGTGGTCTATGTTAATTAAAGTATATTGACTTAATATTAAGGTGCTTAATGTGATGATTGTCAAGCATAAAAGAATTAAGTTGATTGGGTTTTAATTCCCTCACTTGGACCTTGTTAAAGTAAATAATGTATCGTTAAAAAAGATAAGAGTGAAATGACATTTACGTAATTCCCTGTAAAGTAAAGGATAATAAAGTAAATTGCCAGTAATGAAATTAAATCTCTTAAAAGAGATTTGGCTTTTTCACTTTTGAAAAGAAGAGTTGAAAACAAGGAAAAGAAAACGTGAGAAGAAAAATAAAGGGGAAGAGAAGAAATATTAGAACTCTCTTTTGCTTTTTCTTAATGGCATTTCTCTTTGTCATTAAAGCACTCTCTCTCTTCCTTGCCTGATATATCTCTTTATGGACGCTTGGGAAAGTGTGAGACTTTGTTTCCTCAATCTCCTTCTCAATCTCTCTCTCTTCAACTCCATCTCTCTCAGGATGTGTTTTTGTGCAGGGTTTTCTGATCATCAAAGAGAAATTGAAGGAAAAGGTTTAAGGCGAGAAAATGATTTACGATTTAACGCTTACATCAACAAAGTATGGATCAATTAATTAATAATTGAATTAAAATACATTAAACGATTTTAAAAAATTAATGTATTGTTAATATGAAAGTATGAAATTATAGAAACTAATCCTTCCTCATCCCCTCAGCCCCGCCCCTACAACGGTCTTATCTGCTGCAAATGATCATCTATTGCGCATTCTAACTGCAACTTCGCGACATCTTCATTCTTCGACCCTTATCTTTCCGCTTCTTCGTCTTCGACCTGTAACATCCCGTACTTTTTCCAATTCATTTAATTAACTTCTCAAATCTGTCATAAAAATTTTCGTCTTCTATTTGACAATTACCATAAATTATTAGAGTAAAACGAGCGACTCAACATAAAAACGATTTCCAAAATACTAATAGGTAGTCATAAAAGTTTATAAAACAGTCCATTTACATTTTTCCAATCAAAACAAAGCAGTCTACTGATATATTAGCAAAATACCAATTTTCAAAAGTCCCAACATATCACATTACCAAAATACCACTTATCTCAAAATACTAAAATCCATCTGTGATGATCCACAACCAACATGTCAAAATGACTGATAACCCAAAACATCATCCTGGAATACCTCCTCCATAATCTGTTCATTATCAACCAATACATCACCTACATCACGGGGGAAAACAATGAGCCTAACGCTCAGCAAGAATCAGAATGTAATGCAATGCATGACCGTACAATGTAATTAAGCCAGGAGTGACATACATGACAAACACCTTGGGGCCATGAGGAAGAACCGGTCACTCCACAAATGAGATATATATATATATATCAAGGTTTTCCTATGTCGTATTCACTCTTTTGTTCCGAGAACGTTGAGGATTTCAGAATAGTAAACAATGAACCATGTATCCCATGTAACTAACCTATCTCCTTTCTAATCCATCTAACATGGACCTATGAACAATGGGATGTCATTGTTTTCCCGAACCCCCACACGCCTATTTACATAGATTTATTATGTTACACAATATGGAGCAATTTCATAAGCCCTAAAATGATGCATGTATGTCAACAAATTTAATGAAAAAGAACACCACAATATTGAAAATCAACTACCATGGCTGCACATGCTCTATAAAAAAAATACTCATGATCTAAAAGAAACACCACAACATAAGAGTTACATTAACTAAGATTAGTCCGTTGACTAGGCACTGAAGAAGACAACATACTATCTAGTTCAACAAATTTTAATCATTAATAGGATTCCCAGATAATAGTTTGCCTCATTCGTGGTTCTCTGAACAATTCCAACAAAACACTACCAAGTTTCAACAATCCAACTTTCTTTTAACAGATTATTCCAAAGAAAAGTACTGCATATTCGAAAACATGTTCATGCTTCATAATCATATCCACAAAAAAGCATATTACTAGCATGGATCAATTGCTTGCAATTTATCTATCTCTAAACTTTGCACATAACCAAGATATAGTTCACTGAACTTATCATGTTAAGAAAATCCAGAAAACCAACAACTTAGCAGAAATCAGTATTAGTCCATGTAGTATTTTCTAACGACAGTTCATCAACTAAACACAGTTCATCAACTAAACAAGTTTAATCATTGAGCAAGTTCTATAACAGTAACAAATCAAGCAAAACCCCGCGATGTAGGACTCCACTGGTTACACATCATTCTTAATTCTTACCTTTTTCTGGATTCCAATACTCAGCTAATGCTCAGACCGAACAACTCCTTTCAGCAGTCCACACTGTTTAACTTGTAGAGAAAGAAACGAACAACTTAAGGACAACAGAACACACTTCATGCTCATGTACCCTTAAAGAAACTAACAACTTACCACTTTTCTTCCTATTGTCCAGCAGCTTACACCCAACATTCACTGTAACAACTTTTCCACCTCAATACGTCCAACATCTCTTATAGACAGACCAGGACAGGAAGAGGTTGAAACAGAAGGAGCTGTGTGGAGTCGATTCCCATTCCAATGGGAAGAGGTCCACCTATTTGACGCTAGGCAACCCTCCACCATCACCGCCAGGACATGCCACCATGGTAAAAATCGAAAGAAAATGATGAGAAGAGATATAGACACCAGATTTTTAAATGGGTTTCTCAGTCAATTTTGACCTTCCGGGTGCGGTTAAGTCGTCCGCGTCTCATCCGCAGTCGTCCAAAATCAGTTTAGGACGAGAAAATGCGTCCTTAATCACTCGTATGTACCGTCCGCAAACCACATTCGGACGATCTGAGGCATCCGCATGCCTCGTCCACGATCGTCCGAATGTGTCCAAAATTAGGACAGATTCATTTCGGACGTTGTCTATCCTCATCCGCAGGCGTCCCCAAGCATCCGAATGTTCTCAGAATATAGACAGATTCAAAACGGACGGCCTTATTATTGTCCGCAGCGTCCGTAGGCTTCTGTACTTCGACATCTTGGAGTTTGGGATGCCAAATGTCATCCCAACTTGTCCCAAAGTCCATAGTATGTGTTTTTCTTTAACTTTTTACCCTAAACTTTATTTGCTACATACACTAAACCATATTAGGACAGAGTATGATCTTATTACAACGTAATATATGAATTACACGGTCATTTCTCTTTTTGAGACATTACAATCCACCCTCCTTACAAAAAATTTTGTCCCCAAAATTTAGCTATGAAACAATTCTAGATATTGGGATTCCATGTCATCTTGCCTCTCCCATGTGGCCTCTTCCTCATCAACTTGGTTTTGCCATAGGACTTTAACGAGAGGAACTTCTTTATTTCGCAGCCTCTTTGCACTGTAATCCTGAATACATAGTGGCTTTTCTTCATAACTCAAATTAGTACGCACTCGAATTTGTTCCTGGGGTCGTACAGGAGTGATACGTCCAAGACACTCGCAGCATAGAAACATGAAATACATCATGTACACCAGACATAGCCTCGAGTAGATGTAACCGATATGCCATGTTGCCAATTCGCTCCGTAATTGTAAAAGATCCAATATATCGCAGATTCAACTTGCCCTTACACCCAAACCGCATCACACCTTTGAATGGCGATAACTTTAAATAAACATAATCACCAACATTAAACTCCAGGTCTCATTGACGATGATAAGCATAACTCTTCTGTCAATCCTGAGCAGCTTGCATGCGTTGGTGAATGAGAGCCACAGTATCCGTAGTCTGTTGAACCATATCAGGCCCATAATATGTATCTTCACCAACTTCACTCCATGCGAGAGGAGTTCGGCGTCTTCTTCCATAGAATACTTCATATGAAGCCATACCAATGGTCGCTTGATAGCTGTTATTATAAGCGAACTCAGCTAATGGTAAAATTTTCTCCCATCCTCCATGATATTCCAGAACACATGCACGCAACATATCTTCTAATATCTTGATCGTCCGCTAACTCTGACCATCAGTTTGTGGGTGGAAGGCTGTACTCATTGTCAAGTCAGTACCCATAGCCTTATTTACACTTTTCCAAAACATAGACGTAAATTGCAGATAACGATCAGAAACAATAGATACAGGAACTCCATGAAGCCGTACAATCTCTTTGATGTACAGGTCTGCAAACTTCGTCGTTGTATAAGTCATACGTACAGGTAAGAAATAAACAACTTTTGTTAACCTGTAAACAATGACCCATATTGCTTCATGTCTGTTTACTGACCTTTTCAATCAAGTAACAAAATCCATAGTGACACATTACCACTTCCATTGTGGTATAGGCAATGGTTACAGGACTCCACTAGGTCATTGGTGCTCAGTTTTTACTTGTTGACAAATCTCATAATGGGTCACATAAAAAGCAATAGTAACCTTCATTCTTGGCAAGTAATAATGCTTTTGAAGATCTTTATACATTTTATTAAATCCAGGATGAATAGAATAACTAGATGAGTGTGCTTCTTTCATGATCGCTATTTGTAAAAGTATTTCTGGAATATACCATCTATCCTTATACTTTACAAGTCCATCGGCAAACAAGGAATTATGACGAAACTCAGGTAGAGTTGGGTTCAGCTTGAAAGCTTCACAATGCGCATCCTTTAGTTGAACTTCTTTTACTCTTTCCAAAATTGTGGGTTGAAGAGTTAAGGCAGATAAAACATATGTTAGATATTCTAGAATCAGTTGTACATCCAATTCTTGCATATCTTTTAGTAATCCAGTTGGCATCTCTTGACATGTTATACACATTACAACAAATTTATGACTTAAAGCATTTGCCACAACATTAGCTTTGGCAGGATGATATTTAATTTCACAATCGTAATCCTTTACAAATTCAAGCCAGCGTCGTTGCCTCATATTAAGCTCCTTCTACGTAAAGATGTATTTCAAACTCTTGTGATCTGTAAATATTTCACAGTGCTGCCCATAAAGATAATGTCTCCAGATTTTTAAAGTAAAAACTACAGCAGCAAGCTCAAGGTCATGTGTTGGATAATTAAGCTCATGTGGTTTGAGTTGTCTTGAAGCATACGCAATCACCTTTCCTTGTTGCATCAACACTCCACCAAACCCACGTCTGGATGCATCACAAAATATGCTAAAATTTTCATTCTCAACAGGCAACGTTAATACAAATGCAGTGGTTAATCGACGTTTGAGTTCTTGAAAACTCTCTTCAAATTCATCAGACCACCAGAATCGTACATTCTTCTTGGTTAAACTTGCAAGAGGTACAACAATCTTCAAAAATCCCTCAATAAAACGTCGATAATAACCAGCCAAACCAAGAAAACTACGAACATATCTTACGCTTTTTGGTTGTCCCCATTCCACAATGGCCTAAATCTTTGCAGGATCCAAAACAATACCTTCTTTTAATATAACATGGCCGAGGAAACAAACCTCTATTAACCAAAATTCACACTTTGAAAATTTTGCATATAGTTGGTGCTGCTTAGGAGCAAATAAAGTGATTCTTAAATGCTCAACATGCTCTTCCTCAGATCGAGAATAAACAAGAATGTCGTCGATGAAAACGATGATGAACTAGTCTAAATAATCCTTGAATATTTGATGCATTAGATCCATAAAAGCTGCAGGAGCATTTGTTAAGCCAAACAACATCACCATAAATTCGTAATGCCCATATCTTGTGTGGAAAGCCGTTTTCGGTATATCCTCTTGTTTTACTCGTAATTGATCCTGATCGTAGATCAATCTTAGAGAATACACAGGCACCATTGAGTTGATCAAATAAATCATCAATATGAGGCAAAGGGTATTTATTCTTGATCGTCACTTTATTTAATTCTCGACAATCCACGCACATACGTAACGACCCGTCTTTCTTTTTCACGAATAATACTGGAGCTCCCCAAGGTGAGAAACTCGGACGAATAAACCCTTTTTTGCACCAACTTTTCCAGTTGAGTTTTTAATTCACATAATTCTGCAGGTGCCATGCGATATGGATTCTTCGCAATTAGTTCTGCGCCAGGTTGTAAGTCTATCATAAAATCGATCTCTCTGACAGGAGGAAACCCGGGAAGATCATCCAAGAAGACACCAGGGAAGTAACGGATGACTCTTATATCTTCAACTTTTGCATCAACTTTTAATTTTGTATTCCGTATATGAATAAGAAAACCTTCACATCCATGTCTCAAAAGTTGATATGCTTTGAGAGTCAAAATAAATGGTAACTTATCTTTCTTTTTCACTCCGTGAAATACGTATGGCTCCCCATTAATAGGATAAAACTGGACTTCTCGTCGTGCACAATTAATAATTGCATGATTATTGTGTAACCAATCCATTCCCAATATAAGATCAAATCCCTTTATATCTATTACAATTAGGGTAGCTTTAAAAACACGGTTATTTATGTGAACTGCATAATCTTCAAGAATTCCATGTGCAGTCATATAGCCACCAGAAGGAATAAGGACTAGATAACCCTTCTTTGGAATCTTAGGGAAACATCTTGCTTTTGAGCAAAATTGTTTTGAAATAAACGAATGAGTAGCCCCGGTGTCAAATAACGTATAAGCAACTACATTATTAATATACGTTGTAGCTACATTACTCAGGAATATTACTACATGAAACATCCTATCATGCTTAAAAGGATATAACTGCAGGTATACAATAAAGTGTACGTGATATCACTGCTGGCAATTCTTCTTCCTCATTCTCTTCTTCCAATGCAAAGACTTGCGGAGCTACACCGCCAGGTAAAGTTGGACAACACTTCGCAATATGTCCTGGCTATCCACATCTAAAGCATACCATTGTTCCCACTCGACAGGGTCCAGGATGAGTCTTTTTACATTTTGGGCACAAGACTGGTGCAGCAACAGGTGCAGTTGTAAGCACTTTATTTGAAGGATGTTTCTCTTGTCCTTGTTATAGGTCCTATACAGGGGGCCTTCTAATTCCCCAGTTGTTCACTGGATTCCCTCGCTGTTGAAAAGGCTGATTATTCTTCCCAATTTGTTGAGTAAATTCTTGTTGTCTAGCGGCAATATTTTCCACATCTTCAGCATCCAATGCTCGTGCCACTATCTGTGCGTAAGGAATACCTCGGATGCTCGTCATTCTAACTCCGCGCAATATATCTATTTTAAGTCCCTGCACAAACTGTTGTACCTTCAGTCCATTATTATTTGCTACATGTGGAACAAACCGCGATAAGGCCTCAAATCGACGAATGTACTTTGACACCGTTCCTGTTTGGCGAAGTCGCATAGATTCCATCATCTTCTGATTCTGAACCGTAAAACTGAAGTATTTCTCATTGAATAATTCTTTAAAATTCTCCCAGGTGAACGTTGCCAAATTCAATGTAGTCTTGATAGAATCCCACCAAAACTGAGCATGTCAGAAGATAAGTTGCACACTTCACTTTCTCCGTCTCTCGTATCTCAGCATATTCAAACATCTTCTCAAGAGAATGGATCCAGGCTTTAGCTCCCACAATATCAGTTATGTTTTCATCAAAATTATGGGGCCTGAGGCATTGAAATTTTTCCCAACCAGCTTCAGTAGGTGGGGGTACTACGATAGCACGATTATTGCCATTTCCATTATTACCACCATTTCTATTATTGCCATGCTCTATAAGTCTCTCAATCAACTAGGATTGTCGATCGATCACATCAGCAATAGGGCTAAAAGTTTCATCTTGTGCGTTAGGAACTAGAGTATTATGTCGTGTTCTTCGTGCCATGTTAAAATTTTACTGTCTACAATTAAACGAGGCAATAATAAATTACAATGCAGGATAATAAAATCAACTGAAACTTATATAGGGAAGAGTGTATTCCATGACACGCCTTGTGCTATCAGCAGTCTATAGAACCGACTTTGACCAAGTTGTGCTCTGATAACAACTGTAACATCTTGTACTTTGTCCAATTCATTTAATTAACTTTTCAAATCTGTCATAAAAATTTTCATTTTCTATTTGACAATTACTGTAAATTATCAGAGTAAAATGAGCGACTCCGTAAGACATAAAAGTTTATAAAACAGTCCGTTTACATTTTTCCAATCAAAACAAAGCAGTCTACTGTTATATTAGCAAAATACCAGTTTTCAAAAGTCCCAACATATCACAGTACCAAAATACCACTTATCTCAAAATACTAAAATCCATCTGTGATGATCCACAACCAACAGGTCAAAATGGCAGATAACCCAAAACATCTCCTGGAATACCTCCTCCATAATCTGCTCATTATCAACCAATACATCACCTACATCACGGGGGAAAATAATGAGTCTAACGCTCAGTAAGAATCGGAATGTAATGCAATGCATGACCTTACAATGTAATTAAGACAGGAGTGACATACATGACAAACACCGTGGGGCCATGAGGAAGAACCGATCACTCCACAAAGAATATATATATCAGGGTTTTCCTATGTCGTATTCACTCTTTTGTTCTGAGAACGTTGGGGATTTCAGAACATGAAACAATGAACCCTATATCCCATGTAACTAACTTATCTCCTTCCTAATCCATCCGACATGGACCTATGAACAATGGGATGTCATTGTTTTCCCAAACCCCCACACGCCTATTTACATAGATTTATTATGTCACACAATATGGAGCAATTTCATAAACCCTAAAATGATGCATGTATGTCAACAAATTTAATGAAAAAGAACACCACAATATTGAAAATCAACTACCATGGTTGCACGTGCTCTATAAAAAAAATACTCACAATCTAAAAGAAACACCACAACATAAGTGTAATACCCCGAACTTTTATATAGAAATTTAATAAGGATAATTTAGAGAGGAATTGGAATATTTGGATTTAATTGGATAATTATCGGGGTATTATCAATGACGTAATCGTCAATCATAATCATTGAACGATACTTATAATAATCAAGAATTTGGATTTGGGTTAAGAATAATTTAATTAAATGAAGAATTTAATTAAATTATTAATGATGATTTTAATTGGGTGAAAAGAAAAGATTATTTAAATTAGTGAAGAACTAATATAATGGATTAATTGGAATTAAAGAATTAAAATAAAAAGGATAAATAAATAAATAATTTAATAAAAAAATAAAAATAAAAAATAAAAAATAAATGGCCCTTGGCCATTTACGGGAAGAGGAGAAAGAACAGGGGAGGGAGAGTGAGAGATTGACTGAGAGAGGGAGAGGCGAGGGCGAAATTGTGGTCGGCGGGACGATTGTTGCCAAGTTGTCAGGCGGTGCTGTCCGGCGCTGTTGGCGACGTGGAGCGGCGATAGGGTTGCGGCTGCCAGCTAGAGCACGATTGTGTCCAACCCGACTACAATCGCGATTTGGAGTCGCGATTTCCCGACCTAGGTGAGCTCTCATTCGATTTTCTGATGTTCAACGTCTTGGTTTTCTGAGATGACGGAATTGATGGGTTGTAGAGGCGAGTTGGATGACTTGCTCAGGGGTGTCTTTCATGAAGGAACGACTTGTCGTCTGCTTCACGGTTCAATCAAAATCGGTCCGTTCCGCTGGTTCATACCCGTGAAGGATGACATAACGTAATTTAGCTACAATGATTGAAGGCTCAAGATTTAGCAAAAAAAATGGGGATCTGCTTTTGACCCGAAGAACCCGCTTTTGATCGCTTGAATCACGGGATAACTTGGACGTATTTCAATCCTTGTCTTCTAGTTATAAATTCAGGAGAGTCGTGAAATGGAAGATTGAGGCTGCTTCTCGAGTATTTTTCTGTTCTTTAGGTAATGCTTGGATCCTCTTCATGCTTTTACAGATTTCATGTGAAAAGAATGCAAGTTTAGATGAAATATGTTCTGTCAGATCGAATTGCTTTGTTATTGTATTGACTATGGAAAAATTCAAGAATTGTTGAAGAAACAATAGTTATTTTCCTTGTGTATGTCTATATGCAGTAGGTGTGAGATTTGATAAAATGAACTACTTGTTCAATTATGCTTTGTCAAGTTTTATTTCTTGTCTAAGAGAGGAACTATATGAATCTGGATGCTGCGTTGTTGGGAGGACTTCTCTGATTAACTAGTGTCTTGTTAATGATTGAGGACTTGTTCTGGAAAAGTTATTGTTGGAGATTTTGGCATGTGATTGAGCTATAATTTATCCTCTATGGATGATAGTCTTAGTGTTCAATTGTGAAACATGATTATAGGTTGCATTTTGTTCACTGTTGCGAGATGTTATGGAAGGTTATACTTGGTTTAAACTGTTAATATGTCATTTAATGGAGGTTGGTTAATCTGCTATATTGGATTAATCAATTTAGTTGGGTTATTGTGATTTAGTGTTTTGTTTAATAAACTTTAATGAGTGACGTATAAGGATTTAAGATAGGAAAAGACGACGAGATTAATAAATTAAGTAATTGATTGGATTAATAATTAAATGTTATTATATTTTGAAGGTGTTGAAGAGAAGAAGAAGAACAACAAATAAGTGTTATTGCCCATTAAAGCTCGAGGTAAAGATTTGGGTTGTCTTCGCCTTGAGCCCTACACCCAAGTAAAGTGTGTGTGAGTTGTTTTCGTGGTTTGGTTTCGGTAATGTTTATAGTTATCCGTTTCTTGTCGTAAGTCTACTTGGAAGTTTTGTTCTTTCAGTTATGAAAAAGTATGTGCAAACATGATTAGTTCTAGTTAGGTATTAAGAAGCATATAGACGCATGTTTTGAGATAGTTGTGTCTTGTGGATTAAAGTAAGAAAAGAGCACGAATGAAATGTGAACTACGATAATGTGAATACGACGATATAAGTGGTTAATGGAACAAACGAAGGAAAAAGGGTTTAGTTAACTAAACAAACAAAAGGAAAGGTTTAGTTAACTAAACAAGTGAATGAAAAAGTTACGCATGAATATTGTAAGTTGTTTCTGGTTTCCACTTCTTTCTTTAAATAAGGATTTCAAACTAGTTAATAAATAATGAACTTAAATGAATAATGAACTTAGCTTGTAACTCTTATGTCTTGATTCAGATTAAGAATCTTCTTAGATTCATTTAACATGCCTATTCAATTATTGACTCTCAAGCATGTTTGTTTTGACTAGCTTTCGATGAACATGTTTAGTTAATGATATGTGTCGCATGTTACTTTATTGTCTTATTTTGTTCATGTCATTTCAATTATTGTAATTCTTTATATGCGCAAATTCAAGTATAGTATGTTTACTTCAATATGCTTTTCCTTTTTCATTAAAGTATGCTATTCTCATATGTGATTTGTTTACTAGGAAAAAGTTAGATCGAGTTCATGATGATAGAAACCAAGTAGGGGGTAACCTCCGGGGAGGTACCCACATGCATAAGTGAGGAAAACGAAAAGAATATGAAAAGAACGAATCCAAAAAGGCAGGTCTATGCCGGAATAGAAAAGAACCCAAAAAGGCGGGTATATGACGGAATAGAAAAGAACCAAAAAAGGCGGGTATATGCCGGAATAGAAAAGAACCCAAAAAGGCGGGTATATGCCAGAACTAGGGAGTTGGAGTAGATGGGTAGTCTGAATCTAGCCTAGCTACTAGGATACACCCCTACCAAGACGGGAAAGGGACTAGTAGCCCACAGGGGGTTAGTTTCCGTAAAGCTATGCCATCTCAACGGAAAACCTCTAATCTCCAAACTCGATGTACGAGTTTAAGGAACGAACAAAGAAAAAGAATGTAATGAAAGAAGTTGGATTAGTGGCCCCATTCCAACAAGAACTAAAGAGAGAAATGCACAATTGTTTTTCCCCTCTCCTTTCTGAGCGTAAGCTCACGTCCTTACTTGTGGTGTAGGTACAATGATGAACAGATAGTAAACGAATAAGAAGAAGATGAGAAATGCATAATGAGGCAGAGATGGATGATTTCGCACACAATGGATTCGAGCTGGCAAGGGAAAGACAAATGTAAGTTAACGGCTATGAAATAAATGAAAGAAAAAGATAAAGAAAAAGATTACGAATCAATGAAGTAATGGTTCAGTTTTATTTGATTAACGAAATGATTGAATGGTTTAGTATTATTTAGTATTTATTTTGAAAGAACTCTTACGTTTCCGCTATGATTTAAAAATGTTATTTTATAACATTTCCGCAAGAATTTAATAGATGATTTTTAACGCTTCCGCATAATTAATAAGTTGGTTTCATGATGAGTTTTAAGAAAGAGTTAGTAGCGATTCGGATTTATGCACTCTGATTGTTTTAAAAAGAAAATTTTAAATTTTTGCGCATTTTAATTGCTTTAAGAAAATCTGGGTTGTTACAATAAGAGTTACATTAACTAAAATTAGTCCATTGACTAGGCACTGAAGAAGACAACATACTATCCAGTTCAACAAATTTTAATCATTAATAGGATTCCCAGATAACAATTTGCCTTATTCGTGGTTCTCTGAACAATTCCAACAAAACACTACCAAGTTTCAACGATCCAACTTTCCTTTAATAGATTATTCCAAAGAAAAGTACTGCGTATTCGAAAACACATTCATGCTTCATAATCATATCCATACAAAAACATATTACTAGCATGGATCAATTGCTTGCAATTTATCTATCTCTAAACTTTGCACATAACCAAGATATAGTTCACTAAACTTATCATGTTAAGAAAATCCAGAAAACCAACAACTTAGTAGAAATAAGTATTAGTCCATGTAGTATTTTCTAACGACAGTTCATCAACTAAACACAGTTCATCAACTAAACAAGTTTCAACATTGAGCAAGTTCTATAACAGTAACAAATCAAGCAAAACCCCGCGATGTAGGACTCCACTGGCCATACATCATTCTTAATTCTTACCTTTTTCTGGATTCCAATACTCAGCTAATGCTCAGATCAAACCACTCCTTTCAGCAGTCCACACTGTTTAACTTGCAAAGAAAAAAACGAAAACTTAAGGACAACAGAACACACTTCATGCTCATGTACACTTAAAGAAACTGAGAACTTACCACTTTTCTTTATATTATCCTCCAATTTACACCCAACTTTCACTATAACAGCTTTTCCACCTCAATAACTCCAACATCTCTTATAGACAGACCAAGACAGGAAGAGGTTGAAACAGGAGCTGCGTGGAGTCGATTCCCATTCCAAGGGGAAGAGGTCCACCTATTTGATGCCAGGCAACCCTCCATCGTCACCGCCAGGAGGTGTCTCCATGGTAAAAATCGGAAGAAAATGACGAGAAGAGAGAGAGACACCAGATTTTTAAATGGGTTTCTGGGTAAATTTTGACCTTCCGGATGCGGTTAAGTCATCTGCGTCTCGTCCGCAATCGTCCGAAGTTAGTTTAGTAAGAGAAAACGCATCCTTAATCACTCATCCGTACCATCTGCAAACCACATTCAAACGATGTGAGGCATGTGCATGCCTCGTTTGCGATCATCCGAATGTGTCCAAAATTTGGACATATTCATTTCGGACGCTGTCTATCCTCATCCGCAGGCGTCCCCAAGCGTCCGAATCTTCCTAGAATATAGACAGATTCAAAAAGGATGGCCCTATTAACATCCACAGCGTCTGTAGGCATCTGCACTTCGACAGCCTGGAGTTTGAGACGCCAAATGCCGTCCCAACTCGTCCCAAAGTCCATAGTATGTATTTTTCTTTAACCTTTTACACTAAACTTTATTTGCTACATACACTAAACCATATTAGGACATAGTATGATCTTATTACAACGTAATACATGAATTACACGGTCATTTGTCTTTTTGGGAGATTACACGACCTCTTACCTCTGCCCTCCCTGCTCCAAACCCAATTTTTCTTTCTTCGATCTGGACGAAAAACCTACTTCTAGTTCTGACCTAACGAATTATTCCAAGACAATTGATACAAAGGTGGCCCTTGTTCTCCTATGCGCCGCCAAAAATGCGTCGACATCAATGGTTAAGGCAGTTATAGTGGCGAGAGCGGAAGCGGAAGCGGAGAGGAAGGTGAGGGAGGCAGCTTATGCTACGAAGAGGACTGGAGAGGCATTGGAGCATGTAGCATTGGTGGTGGTGAAAGCCAATGCCAGGCGCAAGGAGGGCTTGTCTGATGTCTCTGGTTCTATGATCAAGGAGTAAAAGAAATGGAATTTGGGTTCTAACAATGGCACTGCTACAGCAAACGCCTCGGCCATGGGCTTGCTGATTACTAAATCAGGTATTGGTGGAATGCAATGGAGAGAGATTTGCAATGGTGTTGGAGGACTGAATTCATTGACGAAGAAGGAAGTGCTGGTGGCTCTGGAGGAAGCGATCAGACCTGATAAAACAGAAATTGATGAATGTGTAAAGAGCAATGGAACTGCTGCAACCAAGAAGGAGACGTCTGGAAGTTTTACTAAGAAAGAGAGGGACAATGGAGAGGCAAATCATGAGCAAAAGAGACATAATGTGGGAGGAAATTTGAGTTAAAAAATAGGTAGACACGTAACTAGGTTGGAGGATGATCTAGAGACAAGGTAGGATTGTTATTTTTTGTATTAATAATTATTTTTACTCAATGATGTTTATATGTTTATTAAGTGATGCTTAGTTTCATTTGAAGCATGAAGATTTTTTTTGAGCGATTGTAGTCTGTAAAATTAGGTGATATGAGGAAGCTTGAAGGGCCCAAAGCTTTACCTCCCACAAAGTTCATTGAAGGCGGATTTTGATGGTGGCTTTATGGTGATCATTGCTTGCTTGTGGGGAAGACTGATGTAAGCGGGAAAAATGAGGGGGGTCTTGATTGAGCCATAAGCGATTGTAGTTTTAGGAATGCACTTGATTAGTTTATGTAAATGAGAAATGAGTGCTAATCATAATGGGAAAATTTTCTGAATTAACCCATCTTTGATCTAACTAAGAGATGACTAAGTTTACATTTTTGCGGCTCTTTATGGTTTAAAAAATCTTGGCTTTATTCCAAATTTGATCATTTTCTTAAAGAAGCCGAGCTTGATCATGTTCGCTTGAGAGAACTACTTGTCACATGCCAAGCTTAGCGAGCTTAAAGAGTTGTCTCGAGCGTCATTAAAGTCTCGTTTGAGGTTGTTGTTGAAAAGGTGAGATTGTATGAGAATCTAGACTCCAATTCAAAAACAAAAATTTTCAATTTTTTTTAAAAATACTATAATTTTGATAAGCTATAAAATATATATTTTGATATTTATTTTTTTTAAGGAAAATTAATAAAATAAATCTTATAGTTTAGGATAAGAAACACAACAAATTTTGAAGAATTTTTGCAAACAACTAAAACCTCGAAATATGTGAAATGAACGACACAAATTTTTGCATCACGTTTTTCATCAAAAACGCAGAGTCAAACTTAACAGTCACTCTAATGTCAAAGTCCGTACAACAGCGACATCTAAGGATCAACAATGGTCGTTCTTTGACCACAAGAGACATCCAAGGATGATCTAGATTTTATTGAAAGCAATACGAATGTCGGTTTTGAATGATCATTTTTCTCTATTGTTGTCAGGAGAGTATCTGACTAAGAAAAAGAAAATCGATATCAACATCATTGTCCATGGAGCGACCACTATAATCAGAAGACAAATTAATAGTTGTTTTTACCACATTAAAGTCATAATTCATTGAAATTGGTTTTACATTGCGTTCTTTTTGCATTGTCTGCAGCTTGTTTGACTTTGTTTCAATTGACTCTTTTACTTTTCAGTCTCTTCATGAGTTAATAAGATTGTTTTACCTGAGGGACGTCCGTCATAAGCTGAGGGCGTTCCTTTTAAGCTGAGAGACGTTCATTTTGAAGGGAGGAATGGCTATTTTAAGCTAGGAACGATGTCGTCTTTTAATAATTCATCATCAACGTCCATTGTAAGCTTAGGGATGCCCGTTGTTAGCTGAGGGATGTCCGTCATAAGTTGAGGGACGACGTCATTTTTCAATAATTCATCATGAATGTCCACTTCTAGAGATGGACATCTCTCAGCTCTGAAGGACATCTGATTAGTTCATCCAACGGCTAACAACCTTCATCTACCACTCTGCGCTCATTTAAAATACTGTTTCTTGCATGTGACCCCCTTCAACATAATGTCCACCAACACCTTAGGATAATGATCATGGTCATCCATCCTCAATGAGGAACGTCCGTTCCTCAATCTAACGGGCGTGAACCTTCATCTACCAACATCTTATGAGAATGATCATGGCCGTCCATCGTCAATTGAGGGATGTCCATCCTCGATCCAAATGGATTGGACCATCATCTGCCTGCATCCCTCCTCCCATCCTAGACATTCATCATCATCCACAAAAGGATGTCCCTTATCCACAACGGGCATCCCTCATACTGGATCAGGTTTTCGACATCCATTGTCATTGAAGGACGTCCGTTGTTGGTCTCCGTTAGGCGATCCTTGACATTTCTAAGCATTAACGTGGCTGCGACAATAACCTCTGCAATTTTTAATGAAAAATATTACTAGAAGGTTTGCGTCATTCATTTTTTATAGTTTGAGATTTTAGTTATTTGTAAAATTTTGTCAAGGTTTAGCATGTTTCTTATTTCAAACTATAAGGTTTATTTTGTTAATTTTCTTTTTTTTAATAACATAAATTGGTTATAAAATATATAAATTTTTAAATTTTTTAATAATGACAGTAATCACTCATATTTTCTCCTTTTTTTCATTCTAAATTTAATTAATATGTAATTTAATAATTAAATATTATAATTTGTTAATTATTAAAAATAATAAATTATTTTTAAAAAAATTAATTTATCGTTTTATTTTCTTTATTTTAAAAATATAATTAATAATGATTATTAAATAACATTCAGCACAGCCGTATACTGCTTTAAGTCTGGTCAAGTCAAAGACAAATGTTACTTACAATTTATGTGTTTAGAGATTTAAGTGAGCACGTTGTTTCTCTAGCTCGCTCGATTTGGTATTGTAGTGAGCCGAGCCTAATTCAATTCGTTTAATTCATGCCTCGTGAGTTGACTCGACTTGAATTTTTTTAAGCGAGTTCGTTAGGCTCGACTTGTTAGAATCGGCTCATTAAACTCGTTAGGCTTGACTCGTTTAACTCGCTAGGCTCAGTGAGTTGAACTTTTCAAACTCTGTTCAGTTGGCTCGTTTGTCGCATCTACCTTCAAATCCACTTCATCTATTTGTATAAAATGCCGAGATAAAAGTTTCACCGATAAAAATAAGTTACTCAACTAACACTTATCATTGCAAGTGATCTTTTTTACTCTCTACCTAGTTATTTTAGATAATTCTCATTGTTAACTAGACTAATTAACTCGAAATTAGTCATTAAAATATAAATGCAGCAAAATATGATATTTGTATATTTTTTTTTAATCAATAGTTTCTGGAACATAGTTAGAATCACGAATTATATATATGTCATGTGTGTCTGTTAGATGTGTAGTGTTTGATGGAAAATAAAAAAATGTTACAAGATTCATGTAACCAAAGTACTAATGAAAAAAAAAAAACTTTTACATATGAGTGTTGTTCTATCCCCCCACGATTTCTTTCTTCATCCCCTCACCACTTCTTTCTTTTCTCTATGCCTCTTTCTTTTATTCTCTTTCTTTCTTTTATAAATATCACATTTCTCGTTTATTTTTTTTCACTATAAATTCTTTCAATATCTTAATCTATTACTTCTCAATTCGTAGTATTATATTAATAATATGTAACGTTAAATATTTACAATCATATACTGTTTTATTGGATCGTCTCAAATAAAATTTTTTTTTCTCAATACATGTTATTAATACATTAATAAAATAATTTTTAATTAAATGACTAACTATTATATTTTGATATTATAATAATAAAGAATTATTATAATTTTAATAATTAAATTTTAAAAAAATATATACATTATACTGATATAAATTTAAAATATTTATGTATGTTCGGCTCGTTAGACTTGGCTCGTTAAGTCTCGATTAGACTCGTTTAGTTGGTTTGTTTAACTCGTGGCCCACGAAACAGCTCGAGTTAAAACTGTTTTTGAACAATCTCATTAGATTTGACTCATTGGGCTTAGTAGACTCATAAAGCTCGACTCATTTAACTTGATAGGCTCGGTAAGCTAGAATTTTTCAGGCTCGACTCGGCTCGGCTCGGTTTGGCTCGGATTAACTTGCTCGTTTGTCACATTTATATGTGTTTTTTAATTATTGTTATATTTATTATTTTAAAAATAATAGATTTTTTGTACCTCTACTTTAGTTAATAGTTATATAAAATGAAATTATTGCTTCTACTCAGTTTTTTTTTTTTTTTTACTTTAATCGTTTGATAGAAATCAAAGAAACATGGTACAATTATATAGAACAAATCATTGGATTAATGAGTTATTTAGGAATTGCATCATTAAAAATATGAATCATCTTAACTATGATAGTATTTATGTAATTCTATTATTTACAACTTAACAAAGATAAAATTTAAAGTAAAGTATGTTTTAAACCTAAATGGAGAAATAATTTGACCTTCCAACTTATAGCGGTGAGCAAATAAAACATTGCTGTGACGGACGGTTCAATTTAAAGAGACTTGATATTGCGATTCATGTAGTGGAATTTGCTTTTATCGATTCCCTTGTTCAGTATGCTGGTTGAGCTTTTCAGTCTTCTTTTTCTTTGTGGGATAGCAAAGAATGACCTATTATAATGAGTAGACTCAATCGATTAGTTGGGTGAAAACTCACCCCATATTTCATAAGAATCAGTTGACTTTGATCAGACCAAGCCGATTGATTCAGGGCACCGCCCTTCTTAGAATCCATTAAATTGACCTCAATTTAAGGGGAGAGTGGTCAAAAGCGAAGAGAAAGGCAGCATTGGCCAGCATAGGACGTAGGTAAGGCTTCTTATAAGAGTAGCTCGTGTCAAATAGTATTATTGAGAGTTGAATCTCACTAAAGCACTTCGAATCCACCCTGTCTCTCTTCCTAATGTTGACCCATTAGTTGAATCCAAAAATAATTAGAATTATCGGATTTTAATAATTTCTCCATAAATAATTTCATAAAAAAAATATATTCATCTCCACTCAAGAAGAATTTAAATTATTAAATTTTAATAATCTCTCCTAAATAAGAATGTAGTGCAGAGAACAAATATTTAACAAGAAAAAACATCCTCTTACACAAAAATCTCCGTACACAAATTCAACAATTCACAGCATAATTCGACAGAATAATCAAATAAAAATCCGAAGCCCGAATTACAGCAGAATTCGTACAGTAAAAACATGATAAAAACAGCCCAACAATTCACAAATATTTCAATTTCCAAACAAATAAAGTTTGGATTTTTAACCAAAAATACAACCTTGAAGCAAAATTAAGGTTGTATCCATTGACGGGCCAGGAGCTACCCAGAAATCTGTTGATTGGCTCGAAATGGAGGAAGGCTCAAATCTATGCAGAACCATCCAGAAACAACAGATCAGAGCAGTGAGATTTTCTTCACGGAGGCTTCTGTTCGTGTGAGTGAGAGGCGACTGCAGGTTTGGGTTGAAGAAGACGTATGTGCACAAAGGAGACTTGACTGCAATTTCTCCATTCCGTAGTTCTCTGTGACCAGCATCGAAGCAGATCGGGGAGGCGGTTGTAACTGTGGCGGTCAGACGACTAAATGGATGTTGGGAATCCTTCTCATCATAGAGAAAACAAATTGTTAGATTCTTTTTCATAAAATCAAAATAAATTAAATCAAAACGTGGATTCCTTTGAGACTCTCAAACCAATTTTTAAAAATCAAGCACAAATGGAGAATAAACACAGAAATTGATTCGAAGATTTAACGTTAGAAAAAAAATTTACTATAAAACTAAAATACAAACCATCACAAATTTTGCTACTCAAGTTTAAAATGTATATATATAGTAAAGTAAAATTGTAAAAGAGACCTGTCATGCAAGATGATCGCCCAAACTTAAAAAAAATTCGAGTCACCAAACTTTATCAACTGGTATAATGCGTGTATAATACTTTTTAGAGAATTTAAATGATTTTTTGAGAGGGAGTGAAGTAAGGAAACAAATTTTGGGGTTTTGAAATCCCAAATTTTGCAGATTTTCAGGTTGGTGATGCTGTTGTCATAGGTGTTGGCTGTCAGGACCTCATCAGAAGTCGTTGCGGGCACTGCATACACTAGGTAGTGAGCGTCATCGCCAAGTTGAGGAACTTGATCAATGTTGCGATGTTAGTTCTAGGGCGTCGCAGCACTGAACTGTCAGGTTTAAAACCAAGAAACATTATAGTTGTATTGTGGCACTAAGTCTCTTGACTGCTACAACGTTGAATCTCGACCGAAATGTTTACGTTCTGTTTTGGGAGCTGTAGCGCCAAGGTCCAACCTAAACTAGTTTGCATACTATACTATGTTCAACGTTGTAGCACCAAAGAGTCAATGTCATAGTGTGAGCAGCAAAGTTACATTTGAAGTTAGAGCGCTACAACATTGAGGTGTGGATGCAACAATGCTAAACCTTTGTATCAACTAAAACTTAAGCGTCTAGATTTGGCTCTACTACTGGCACATGTCATAGCCTGGAGGTGAGCCATGGCATAAACTAGGAGTTGAACGACTCAATCCTGAGAGATGATGTGATTGCCTAACCTAAGATATGGTCCATAATTTGTAGCAGAAGACTTAAATCTAATAAATTCATAACCCACACACAAAATGAGTCGTAATTCATTTAGTGACCACAAGAATATAAAAAAGTGCAATAATCTAAATCCAACAAAAATAGAAATATTGAGCATGACTTAAAAATGTGCAACATCATCTATTAATTATATAGACCCAATTGGAAGAAATGAAATAAAATAGTTCACACCCAACAAAGATAGAACACTCAAAAGGAAGGGAAAATAAACGAGAACTCCACCTATGGAGCTACTCCTAGTCTTAGCCAATCTTTGTAGTTTTTTAAGGTGAGTAAATTAAACTCAGTAGAGATCCTATCACTATACTTAATGTATAAGAAAATTGATTTATCATTTATTAGTTAAAAATATGAGTTGGGAAAGATACGCATGCATGAATTGATATTCAAATCTTTTTATATTTTAAAAACAGACTCTATGACCTACAAGGCTAGTATCGAAAACAATGCTACATAATATATAATACTTATACAGAAAATGATGTTACTATAGTTTTTCATAAAAAAACAGTCTCATTGGAAATATGGTCAATTCATAAACTTTTACACATCTTTACTCAAAGGTGTGTAAAGGAGAAAGAAGCGAATGTCTGGGCACCAATCACGAGATAAACAAACACCCTAATTAAGTTTAAAGATTTTCACCTAGAGACATAACATCATAAGTTGACTGAAACTTCCTACCTTAAGGAATGACATGCTCATGAAGGCTCAACTCAACAAACTCTCTTGAACCTACAATAATATCAACCTATGAATCTTTTCTAAAACTCTAGCAATAATGGTTGAATCTTAAACTAGGAATAGAAACACAAGTAAATTTTCAATAAAAAACCATTGGTTGTCGACCAAAGACATGGAGCAATCAACAAGAATGAGATTGCAGTCCACTAGAGCATGGAGTGGTTGGCTACCACTTAAGATTGTGATCGACCAGGATAAAGTAGCAGTCAATCAGGCAACATGATCATGGTTGACTAGCCATCATCATGCACTCGACTGACGATGTCATACGAGTTGACAACCAGCCAACAATGACTAGTCTACCAAACCCTCAAGCAGTTGACTGGGCACATGAGTCGGTCAACTCTCAATAGGTGGGTCAACCACAAAAATGATCGAGATAGACATCAACCATCCTAGTGCGACTTCAACTTACAAAAGGTTGCTCCCGGTCAACTAGAGATGCATCATAACAATGAACAGAGTGATGAATTTCAAGAAAAATCCATTATTCCCACCGATTTTCACCTCCAATTACAATTAAACCTCGCATAAGTCATAGATTGGCTAATACAACACAAAAATAACAAACGATTTGGAGTCTTCATCCTTGAAATCACATATGACATAAAGATATTATGAATAAATAGAAAAATTAACAACATAAAATAAAAAAAACGATGTTCCTTTGAAGAATTTGAAAGAAAACGAAGAAGCGGATGTCACATATAGAGATCAACATTTTATTGACTATCCCACTTCACGCCTAGGCTCTCCCTCTCTCTTTCTCTTTGCTTCTACCAAGAAGGAAAGGCCATAAGCCTTTTGTTAAAAAAAAAATTTATTTTATTTCAACATTTTATTTAATATATAAAATATTATAATATTATATATATTAAATAATTCCAAAATCTTGAGTTTTTGAAACTTCAAACTTTCTTTACAACTTTATTCTATGTAACTTTGATATACCTAGCATTATGAATCCCATATTTAAGCACTATAAGGAATATCAATTAACTTTTAAAGTATGAACACTTTTCTCTAACTCTGAGCATGCATAATTTACAATATGCTCAACCAAATTCATTAATTCTAAAATCTATATTTTCCTTAAGACATTCATAATTATATGATATTCCTTCTTTATAATTCCTTCTTTTATCTTATGAGGTCCTTATTATCATCCTTAATTTTCAAATATCACAATAGTACCATTTTATCATTTTTCATATTTTTCATCAATTTCTTCCAACAAACCCCTACATACATATAATTACAATCCTCTCATGTTATAGAGGGGGAATTATTCTTACCTCCAAATATGATAGGCAAAGAGAACCTTGACAGAAAATTCGTTTCCCCTTCACAAGCTCTCTTCCTTTCTCTTTCTCTCTTCTCACAGTGCTCTCCACATTTTAAAGGAGTTGCTCCTCAAATACCAGCCAAACATTAGCTGGTGTTGAGGTGTCAACCTTCTCCAACATCTATATGCTGACTCCTCATTTTATTTTTAATGAAAATGTGACACGAATCCTTATTTCAGACAATTTTTTTGCCTTTGAGGTTGACTACCTTTTTATTTCGAGTCTTCCACAAATCTACCCGAGGCTTAGTTATCACCTTTTGTATTAATTCTGGTCAACCACAAATCCATTTGCGAGTGACCACAAATCTATCGAAGAGAAATCTGTTGCCAAACTAGTTTATCAGTTACCAAACTGGTCGACCACTGATCGACCGCAAACCCTACAATTTGCACTCTACCACAAATCCAATCGACCACTAAAATTCTGGTGGACTGTAAATATACCTGAGAGCTCCTGTTAGCATTTTTGGTCGACTAGTTTTATTCCAAACCTTACACTTCTTAAACAACATTCTTCAATCCTTTAATCTATCCTTGTTTTTCACTCATTCATTCTTAATATCAATCAATCTTTATCCTTAATAATCACATATTTCCTTTCATACTCAATTGTTACTTAAGCTTAATCCTATGAAGATTCGTAAGAAAATTTTTGGAATATTACATATATTAAGTTAAACTCTTTCCAACAAAATACATTTTATGAGCCATACCTAAGTCACAAGATTTAATTATGAGCTTAACGGTTTCTAAGTAATGCTTAAATGATATGAGCATGACATGCATTTTCCTAAAACGTGCAGTTTTAGTCTTTCCTTTTTTCTTTTCTTTCACTTTACCATTTATCATTGTGGGGCAACAATTTAGGGGAGATAGTAGGCACAACTGTGAAACACACATCAATTACATCTCACACATTCGGGAGACAGACCCAATATCAATTGGGACATTCGTTAGCTATCACGCACTTCAATACTCGATGAACTCGATACCTTCGACAAGGCCCTTGCATTACTAACCTCGACACCTTCAAAAAGACCCTGAAAATACCTAATAATGAGTTTATGCCCCTTAGGTCCACCCTTTGAGATAGTCTGTCCTTAAACCCCACCCACACAAAGCTTCTTTACATACATTTATTTTTTTTAGTCTTCTATATCAAAACATATGTATAAAAATCATTTTCTATTCTGATGGACCACGAATCCACTTTATCAACAATCGCTTTCAATAATATTATGAAGATATTCAAGGTCAAGTATAAGTAAAAGTTCAAGTATAATTGTGGAATATTTGATAGACTTCACAAATCTACCTACTTTATGACCTTTAACAAGTATTTGATGGTTTTGGTATTTGGAACGACGTCATATCAAAAGTGTGCTTCATCAAGATTGTAGCTAACTTTTTAAGCTTTCTAGAATAGGTTGGATTGTTAAAATTGGAGGTTTTTTGTTGTGTCAAAAGCTCACGGAATAGATAATAAATATTATGTAAAGCCCAAATGACTAAGCTTGGAGACCAAGGAAAGTCAATACATGGAAACCATCCAAGTGACCAAACTCAAGAAGGAAAATCTACCAAATGACATTAAGACTTGAAGAAGAAAAAAACAAGAATTAATTAAATAATCTATAAGTTAAGTTGCCTAGTAACTATTAAGTAAAGTATCAGCCAAGTTGTATTATATCTGAATTAGTGTTATATTTTCTTATTTAGTATTTAATATTCTTTAGATTGTAATTGACTATTCATAGTCACCTTATGTAAATGTTAAAGAAGTGAAATTTGAATAGAAAAAGTTTTTGCTTTATTTTCGAAATTGAAGTGATTCCTCTTTTAAACCTTTGGTGAGTTACATCCAAAGTTTTCTTGTGTGTGTTGCATCACAAGATTGAGCTTACTTTATGAGTTAAGTGAGTTCTCTTATTGGCATCCGTACTCTTACTTATTGTAGGAAAAGTGTGTGAAGTGGTGTCTAACTTTCGAGAGAAGTTTCATTGGTAAAGATATCCATATCGGAGTTACAAGTGTTACTCTTTGCTATATTTCCAGCCAATCAAGTTCTCTCACACATATTTCCAAATCCATGGTATTTATTTCCATTGTTTTTGAAGGAGTTCTTTTTACATTTATTAGGGAAGTCGTGTCCCAAATTTCATAAAGAAAGCTTCCAAATTGAGGGAGATATGAGTTTCAAAAGTTGAAGTTTCCAAAAGAGGATTTGCGGCAAAATATAGAAAGTTCAAGCCAAACGGTCGATCACCTTCACTTCAGCCGATCAACCGCTTGCAATATCATTTGAATTTATCTTATTTTCCACCGTTGCTATTCAAATGCTCATGCTATCACAAGTTTTCGGACGATCAACATTGCCTTATTTGTGGTCGATCTCCTTCCTTGCTTGATTAACCACTTCTTCTCACTTTCAAGCCTCAGTCTAGCAAACACTTTATCAACTTCTTCAACAACTCAACCACTCAACAAGTTATATTCTTAACCCCCTCCCGCTAGCGCGTCATACTCTTTCTTATGAAACCATTTTTCATGATGCATGTGAAATGCTTGTGTTCATACTTGTACTAGTCATTCAATCATTTCATTATCACATGTAACATAGCATGTCATTAAATAATACATCATATATCCCAGTATGATATCAAACAAGATCACCTATATCATATGATGTCATTAGGCAATATCACATTTATCATAGCATATCCTCAATATCATATATCACAATATATCCTCATTCAATATCATCACAAACAATACAACATGTTACCAACCAACAATTTCCCAAACATCACAATATATCCACAATCAATATCATCACAATAACACAACATATTATCAACCAACATTATCACATACATCACAACATATCCTTGATCAACATCATCACAAATAACACAACACGTTATCAACTAATATTATCACAAACATCACGACATATTAACAACAAAGATCATTCTAGTATCTTGTGATGTAGGTCATCAAGCCAAATATATGCATACATTACTTACCTTGATATTTTAGCACAATTTACAATAATCTTTTCAGCTATCTTTTTGATTTGATAAACCTATAACACATCAAATCCACTATTAGCATTTAAGCATACACACAATTTAAAACGTGCATAACTCCCCGTGTACATATCCAATTCCAATGATTCTAGAACCTATAGTTCTTTCAAAGTGTATATTATAACATATAAAATCAGTTTGGATTACCAAACACACATGCTTCAGGCATAATGCACTAAATCAAACTATCTTCAAACTGAATTTGAATTTATACTTCACTATTTATCCTCAACTTCAAAAATTCATAACTCATAATATATTCATCCAAAATGCTTCAATTTCAAACCCATAGTTCCCTTGGGATGTCTACTAAAACATACTAAAACAATTTTTAAATTGAAAATTATTAAGATATGCCATTAACCTCAAATCCAAAACTATAAAAAAATTTCTCAGTTTTTTGACCAACTTGCATAAATTGAAAAATCCTTCCATTTATAATCATAAGCATGCTCTTAAAACATTATCATATACTTTTTAAACATAAAAGTCAAACATGAAACCTAATTCCGTGGACCATATTTCATATTCCGTAACACCACTTCACAATACTCCAAACAACAATTACCTTTCAATTCATAAACACCTATACCTCAAGGTTTACTTAAATCAAGAAGATAACTCAATCTTACCTTCAAAGTGTAGAAAGAAAGTGCTGCCAATTTTCCTGGTTTTTTCTTAGCATTCTAATAAAATGCATCAGCTAAGGTTTTTTTTTGGTTAAATGTTAAGTGGGAGGGTTTCATGAGGTGTCAACAACTTGATGCAATGAGTCATGGGTTAGGTTGAGGTGTCAAACCCAAAAATAAACCTCTCTCCATAATCAACAATGTTTATGTTTAATTTAATCCTTAAAACATGACACCTCGTCCATTAAAATTGCCAACCTTTCGATTTCCCGGTAGCTTGCATGCATACTGCGGTCGCTTGCATGGCCATTTTTCATAGCAAATTTAAATCCTGATGCCCACTTCTGTGAGGGATTTACAGTCTGGACGTCCAATCTCGAGAGAGGTTTAAAGCCTAGACACCCACACTTATCCGAGGACATCCGCTTTATCAAAATCCTTGATTTTGAAGTTTCTACTCGGACGTCTGTTATTTGTGCAAAACTATACTCTACGCAAGTGCACGTGTCACAAATCAAGTAATAGTGATAAATGTAAAAGTCGATCCCACAAGGGAAAATTTAGCGCAATTTAAATCTAAGCAAAATAATTGATTAAAAATATAAATTAAATTATAATAGTGAATTGGGTGTTAACTAATTAAATTAAAATGCAAATAATCAAATGAGAAATTTAGATAATGGAAACATGACTTAGATTTGATTTCCTTTCCTATGTGAATATCATTACAATTGTTGTAGGATGATGTAGCAAAATAAGTTAGATGATTTAAAATTTTCTTTCTAATACAAGACTTGTAAGAGTTGCTTGATTATTTACTATAATATTCTTTTCATGCTTTTGTAAGACAAATATCATAGAAAATTACGTTATTCTAAATACGTCATGTGATTAAAATAAAATGATGTGTAAATGTTTGTTGTCACACAATTCAATATCGATCATTATTCTAAATACTTTGAATCCTCACCTTGATAGGTTTCCTTTTTTTTCTCCCTAAAGATCTCTTTTTTTTCTAATATGATTCTCCCCTTTTTATAGTCGTCCTTCTCCATCCACCATTTACCTCTCTTTTATTTTTGAAAAACCAAATCTTTGTTGAGTATTAAACTCAAAGAATTAAACTAAAAAAAAACGTTCTGCATTTTAGGGCGTTTTGTAATGAGGTTTTGAAAGGTCAAACGATAACCAAATTAAACGTATGACCTATGGATTTCAATGCCCCGGATGTTTAGTTTCTGATGGTTTAAGTTTCAAGACATTTTGGAGTTCTCTAGAAGAAGTTATGATGGTTTTAGTAACCCAAAGTCAGATGTTATGTGGTTGTTTCATATTATGTATTTAATGTCTTTTAAGTATGTTTATTGATTTAGTTATTGTACGAATTTGAAGAGTCTTATTCAGTCTATAAATAGGTATTGTGCTCATTTGAGAATGAGAGAGTGAAATACAAAATCTCAAGGAATATTTGGTGTAGTGATCCTCTCCTCTCTCTCAAAAAACAAACACTCCATTTTTTATCAAATTGGTATTAGAGTTATGTCAAACCATGGGAGCACATTGTTGGGACATATGCTGCTGCCACGACTCACCAAGATGAACTATGACAATTGGAGCATTCAAATGCGTGCATTGCTTGGTGCACAAGATGCGTTGGAAGTAGTCGAAACTGGTTTCACGGAGCCGGAAACCATTGGCGCCTTCACAGCAAATCAATAAAAGCGTTGAAAGAAACGCGAATGAAGGACAAGACTGCTCTCTATCTCATGTTTCAAGCAGTAGATAGTCGGGTTTTGAGAAGATTGCTGGTGCAACAACTTCGAAGGAAGCATGGGACACTTTGCAAAAGGTGTTCAAGGGTACCGATCGAGTTAAACAAGTGCGGCTTCAAACTCTTCGTGGCGAGTTGGAGGCCATGAAGATGAAGGAGTCGGAAGACCTATCAAACTACATCACACGTGTACAAACGGTTGTGAATCATCTTAAACGAATGGAGAAACTCTCACGGATGCAAGAGTCATGGAGAAAATTCTCCGGTCATTAACGGAGAATTTTGAGAATGTATGCTCAATCGAGGAGTCAAAGAATTTGGAAGAGATGACCATCAATGAACTCGCTAGCTCTCTTGAGGCACATGAACAAAGAAAGAAAAAGAAGACACAAGAAGTGTTGGGGGAGGCTTTACAAACAAAGACGACTATCAACGATGATAAGGTAATGTATGCGCAACACAACCGAGGAAGAGGACGTGGCTGTGGAGGTCATGGTTTTGGTCGCAGCGGAGGACGCGATCAAGGAAATAATCGAGAAGAGAAGGGTGAGACCAGCCAACAAAATTGGCATGGACGAGGATGCGGTCGTGGAAGAGGTGGCCGGTCGAATCGTTCAACTATCGATTGTTACAATTGCAGCAAGTATAGACACTACGCAAAGGAATGCTATTCCAAGAAGAAGGTTGAAGAAAACGTGAATCTAGTTGCGAAAGATGAGACAAAAGACGATGGTGTTTTCATGATGGCCCAAAAGAACACCAATCCAGAAAACGATACGGTATGGTATCTCGACACCGGTGCTAGCAATCATATGTGTGGACACAAACATCTCTTTGTTGATATGCAAGAGATTAAAGACAGACACATATTTTTTGGAGATGCATCAAAGGTTCAAGTCAAAGGCAATGAAAATGACCGAGTAATGTCTGTCAAGCAGTGGCTAGAAGAGAGAAAGCTAATGCAGGCATAGATACAACAATTGAGAGAGAAGCTAGAAATGTCTCAGAGAATAGCTAAGGCCGAAGCACAACTCAATGAAAAGTTGAAGGTGAGATTGAAGACGGTGGAAGACAAACTGAATCAAGTTTCAAGTTCCCCCATGAATCCCAACACCTTCTGTGGGCCTCTAAAAACAGAAAAATCCAATAACATTCTTGGTTTCCTAATGAGCAAAGGCGGACTTAAGAAGAGGTCAACCTCACAGCCAAGGGCATCTATAGCCAGCAGGAGCTCTATTATGCAACAACCAGATAAAAAAGGAGCTACAATGGAGCTAAGGAGATCAAAGAGCCTGAAAAAGAGGTATGGTTATAGAGAAAATGTGTTGCAAAGAGGTATTTGGGTATCAAAAGGCAGAGTAGTCGATAGTGGAAAACAAATGGGCTTGGAAAATAAGCTGAACACAGTCAACAATGGCAATGATGAAGTTGTCAAAGGAATTGAAACCGAAGGCCAAACCAAAAGTGGTGGTAATGTTGATGATGGAGATGCAGTCTCAAGCTTTTTACATGATCGATTGCAAAAAGAGGTGATCCATCTTAGGGAGCTGTGCAGAGATGTAGATGACCGAAAAAGTACAGCGGGATACGTGTTCTATATGGGAGACACAACATTCACATGGCTTTCAAAGAAACAACCGATCGTGACTTTATTGACATGCGAGGCTGAGTATGTGGCTGCATCCTGGTGTGTGCGCCACGCAATTTGGCTAAGAAATTTGCTACAAGAGTTAAATCTCAAGCAAAATGAGGCAACTGAAATACGAGTCGATAACAAATCAGCAATTGAATTGGCAAAGAATCCAGTTCATCATGAGAGAAGTAAGCATATAGATGTTTGTTTTCATTTTATTAGAGAACATTTCAAGAAAGGAGAAGTGCAAATGAGTCACGTTGCAAGTTGTGATCAAGCGGCAGACATTTTTACAAAACTGCTGCAAACGGTGCTATTTGAAAACCACAAGAAGATAATCGGAATGAAGGATCGGAAATGTTTGAGTTTAAGGGAGGAATTTGTTGAGTATTAAACTCAAAGAATTAAACTAAAAAAAACGTTATGCATTCTAGGGCATTTTTCAATGAGGTTTTGAAAGGTCAAACGTAACCAAATTAAAAGTATGACATATGGATGTCAATGCCCCGGATGTCTAGTTTCTTATGGTTTAAGTTTCAAGACGTTTGGAGTTCTCTAAAAGAAGTTATGATGGTTTTAGTAACCAAAGGTCAGATATTACGTGGTTGTTTCATATTATGTATTTAATGTCTTTTAAGTATGTTTATTGCTTTGGTTATTGTACGAATTTGAAGAGTCTTATTGAGTCTATAAATAGGTATTGTGCTCATTTGAGAATGAGAGAGTGAAATACAAAATCTCAAGGAATATTTGGTGTAGTGATCCTCTCTTCTCTCTCCAAAAACAAACACTCCATTTTTTATCAATCTTATCTTTCAATTTCGGTCATTCCTCTTTTTATAAAAATAAGAGAATTATTTTATCGCTTATTTGTTGCTGTGAATATTTTATTCCATAAAAAGCTTGCTAAGATTTTCTTTCCTTCAAAATCTTCTCTTGCCACCACGATTTCTCCATTTAAATTTTGGCAAACAAACTTTAAATGTATTGACTTGTAATTCATATAAAGTAAAACATAATAAGTATGCACCTTTCTCATAAAAGTTTACCTTAAAAATAAATAGAATCAATTTCAACAGTAAAAATGTAAATTTGTAGCATTTTGCAATATTGCATAGTACATACACTATTTTTTTCTTTATTTAATCACTTTTTGTCCAGCAAGATATAGATAAATTAAAACTGTATATTAATTTTTTTGGGTAAATGACAAATCAACCATCGTGGTTTGTGGTCAATGACAAGTCAACCACTATGGTATTTTTTCTAACAATTTAACCACTGATGTATGGAAAAATGACAAAACCAACATTACCGTAACTTTTCACAGTGTCTCACAAGAAAGACACCGCGATTTTTGCGGTGTCTGCGCAAGACACTGCGAAAATTGCGGTGTCCCATAGGGAAGACACCGCAAAAATTGCAGTGTCTCACAAGGTTTTCGTGGTGTCTTTGCATTTTTCGCGGTGTCTGCGCAATCGCGGTGTCTCACAAGGAAGCGATTTTCGCGGTGTCTTACGCAGAAACTGAAAATTTATCTGAACAAAATCCAGACTTTCGTCGATTACGACGAAGGAACTTTATCGTCTTCCTTCGCCGACCCTCTTTTCATGGACACAAACACGAAAAACACGATGATAATTAGAACGTCGATGAATGACTCTATCGTGGCCATCGACTTGAGTCTTGCGGAGGAGATGGGGTAGCAGCGAGCAACCGGAAAGGTGATCTTTAGTTTGAGGATATTAATTTGGTTGACTTTTAAAAGTGGGTCGTGGTGGACGAGGTAATTGGTGGACTCGGTAATTGGTGTTTAACCAGACACCGCGATTTTCGCAGTGTCTCACCAGACACCGTGAAACAGAAAACGTTACGCGATATTGGTTTTGTTATTTTCTCATACGTCAGTGGTTAAATTGTTAGAAAAAATACCATAGTGGTTGACTTGCCATTGACCATAAACCACGACGGTTGATTTGTCATTTACCCTAGTTTTTTTCAAGAGTTATAATCTGCCTTTCACTATCGGAAGTCTAGTCTTGAGAGCATGTAATGATTCTAGAGGTCTGCCTTTAACCGAGGACGCCTATATCAGAAGCCAACTTCTAACAATTCAACAACAAACATATTAAACCCCCTTATTTACTATTTCCAACATTCAATCAACAAACCTCATCCTAACACTAATCAACAACAAATGCAACAAACAACAACATTTCAAGCGTAAAATACCTCTTAACACAATAAATTATACATTAAAATTTCCAGATATTATACTACAAAAATATTTTGCATGGTTTATAATCCTATTATTTGTTACTTTCTCTAAAACATACTAATATTTGTTATATTTTGCTAATTTTTTTTAATTTATAAATATTTAGTTTATTTTGTAAGTAAAAAAATAAAAGAAAAATTTTATAAATATTTTAATCATAATGTGCAATATTTTTATTAGGTGTAATAATTGATCTTAGATATAAAAAAGAAGTTTTAGAAATTTGGTTGGATTTGATTTATAAGCATGATCTCAACATGTGGTTAACAACATTTGTATTCTTTTAGTATTAAATTAACTTAAATTTATTTTTTTTATAAACAAAGCATTGTTAGTGATAGAATAGTAGAGATTCTTTTTCATCTCCAAACATTGCTTCAACTTCTTTTCCAAATCATTTGACAATTTTTTACTAGTAGAAAGTTCATTTCAAATACTTCGGCCACTAGTTGTATTACATATTTAAATCATAATCTTAATCATTTTAATTGATTCAAATAGATACTTGTTGAAATAACGAACAATAATCATAAAAGAGAAAGAGAAAATAATAGACACCGAATTTATGTGGAAAACTCAAGACGAGAAAAAACTACGGGCAGAGGAGAGAAATCACTAATAGAAATCGGTTCAACGAGCTTTGCGGCTCAAGCATATATTTATAGGAATAAAGGAAACCCTAGTCATACTGGAATTGGAAACCCTAATCTTGCAGGAATTAGGAAACCTCTAATATGGGCCAAACCGGCTTGACCCAATTAGAATTCAGGTCACACTAAACCCTAACAATCTCCACCTTGACACGAATTCCACTCTATAAATATATCTTCAAAACTGTAGAAAACCTCTTCTTCCACAAATGCCCCTGAGAGCAAAATCAGCAACTAATATCAACCAAGCTCAAACAATGTTTGAACATGGGTGTGGGCAAAGTCTTGGTCATCATATCAGCAAGATTATCATGAGTACTGATTTTACTAACTGCAAAATCACCGCGAACAACCACTTCACGAACAAAATGATAACGAATATCTATGTACTTCTTCCTCTCATGAAACATCTGATCTTTAGTGAGAAAGATAGCACTCTGACTGTCGCCAAACACTGTGGCAATCTGCAAATCTCCACTGAGGTCACCAAACAAACCTTTTAACCATATAGCTTCTTTACAAGCCTCTGTAATAGCCATATATTCTGCCTCTGTAGTAGACAACGCCACGGTATCTTATAAGGTAGCTCTCCAACTAATAGTGCAACCCCCAACTGTAAAAACATATCCGGTAAGAGATCTTTTCTTATCAATATCCCCCTCATAATCAGAATCAACATATCCAAGAACAGAATCTTGAGTTCTTCCAAATTGAAGACAAATATCACTAGTTCCCCGCAGATACCTAAAGAATCCATTGGACAACTTTCCAGTGTTCCTTTCCCAGATTTGCCATGTACCTACTAACTGCACTGACTGCATAAGATAAATCTAGATTCGTGTAAACCATAGCATACATGAGAGATCCCACTGCACTAGAATACAAAACTCATGACATATAATTAATTTCATCATCTGATTTCAGGCATAAGTCGGATGAAAGCCTGAAATGAGCTGCTAAAGGAGTAACAATAGATTTAAACTTATTCGTGTTAAACCTGCAGAGAAACTTTTGGAATGTACCCCCTTTGACTTAGGTACAATTTCCTAAATTTTCTATCTCTCTGTATCTCCATACCAAGTATCTTTTGGGCTGCTCCCAAATCTTTCATCTCAAATTCTTTACTTAATTGTGCTTTGACCTTTCTAATTTCTTTAATATCTTTAGCTGCGATTAGCATATCATCGACGTAGAAGAGCAGATAAATCACTGACTTATTCTGACTGTTCTTTATGTAGACACAACTGTCATAACTGCTCCATCTGAAATCTTGAGCAAGCATGAATGAATCGAACCTCTTATACCACTGTCTAGGTGACTGTTTCAGACCATAAAGGGACTTCTTCAAAGGACAAATATAGTCTTCTTTTTCGAAGACTATAAAACCTTTAGGTTGGTGATATAGATGTCCTCCTCAAGCTCTCCATGTAAAAATGCAGTTTTAACATCCAACTACTCAAGCTCAAAGTTGTGGATAGCCACAACACCCAACAGAACTCGAATCAAATTGTGCTTATCCATTGGAGAAAACACATCATCAAAGTCTACACCTAGAATCTGACTGTACCCTCTAGCAACCAAACATGCTTTGTACCTATCTTCTTCAACACCTGGTGTACCTTCCTTTTTCTTGAACACCCATTTGCAATGAACATCTTTCTTTTCTTTTCTTTTGCCAATGAACATCTTCTTCAACACCTGGTGTACCTTCCTTTTTCGTCCCACATGGCGATCATTCATTTCTTTGAATTTTTTTAACTTGGCCTCTGAATAAGAAAACGGTTCTTCACTGAAATCTATGCTTTTAGCTACACTCAAAGCATAAGCAACTAAATCTGCTTCACCATATTTCTGTGGAGGTTTAATCTCTCTTCTTGGTCTGTTCTTAGCAATGAAATACTCTGGCGAAGCTAATACTAGTGATTTTGTGAAAACGATATCACCCTGATTATCTGAGCTGGTCTGACTCGAATACTGTGATGTCGACCCTGATTCAACTTCAACTTCAACCTCGCTACTAGATAGATGATTAGTCTTATCTGTCAAGCCCTTTGAAGAAGAATTAATAACAACAGAAGCTTCATCAAATACCCCATTTCTGCTAAGTATGACTTTCTTGAATTCATGACACCATAACTTATATCTCTTAACATCAGACTTATATCCAAGGAATATACATTTCAATGATTTAGGTTCTAGGTTGCCTTTATCAACATGAACATACGCAGGGAAACCAAACACTCTCAAAACTAAATAATCAACAGGAGTACCAGACCAAACTTCTTCAGCAGCTTTCTTATCTTGAGCATTCGACAGAGAACGATTCACAATATAATAAGCATAAGCAGCAGCTTTAGCCGAAAATGGCTTAGGTAAACCGGAATCTGAAAGCATACACCGAACCTTTTCCATTATAGTTCTATTCATTTTCTCTGCCACTCCATTTTGCTGTGGAGTACCCGAGACTGTCCGATGCCTCATAATTCCTTCTGACCTGCAGAAAAAGTTGAACTCTTTCGAACAAAACTCTAACCTATTATCGGTATGTAGATGTTTTACATGCTTTCTTATTTGCCTTCCAATTAAAGTTTTCACTCCTTAAACATAGCGAATACATCACTTTTCTTCTTTAGAAAGAATAGCCAAACTTTTCTTGAAAAGTCATCAATCATGGTCAGCATATAATGTGCCCCTCCCTTGGAAGGCACCAGTGCTGGACCCCAAAGATCTGAGTGGATATAATATAGTATTTCTTTCATACTGTGAGTGGCTGTAGTGAATGTGACTGTCTTCTGTTTCCCAAAAACACAATGCTCCCAAAACTGTAATTTACTTGTGCTCTGACCATTCAAAAGTCCTCTTTTGCTCAGCTCATTCATCCCGTTTTCACTCATATGCCCCAGACGCATATGCCATAATCTGGTAAGGTCTTCATCTAATAATGAAGTACTAACTATAGCATCCACAACAATTGTAGATTCCTGCAGAACATATAAATTTCCATACTTTCTTTGGCCTTTCATCATAGTAAGAGAACCACGGCTGATCTTCAAAACTCCACCCTCACTAGTGTACTTATACCCTTTCAAATCAAGAGTACCTAATGAGATCAAGTTTCTCTTCAAATTGGGAACATGTCGCACGTCACTAAGTGTTCTGACAACACCATCATACATCTTAATTCTGATCAAACCAATCCCTGCTATCTTGCACGATCAATTATTTCCCATCAATACTGCACCTTTTAACACAAGTTCATATGTTGAAAACCAATCTTTATTCAGGCACATATAAAACGTACAGGCCGAATCTAGAATCCACTCCTCGGATGACTTTGAGTTTCCATCTGACACAACTAGAAGATCTCCTCCTGATTCATACTCATTTTCTTCAGTGACAACTGCTTGACTAGAATTCACTGGTTGTTTTCCCGTCTTATCCGCTTCCTCTTTTCTTTTCTTTTGCAATCTATACTACTCAAATTTAATATACCTCTTTTTTTGACAGAAAAAACAAACATTGTTTCTATTCCTAGACTTTGATATGCTTCTTTGAACCCTCTCTATTAATGTTCCCTTTATCGGACCTCTCTGATGTTCTACCTCGAGTAATCAATCCCCCTCCTTGAGTTCCAGATCCAACTACAAGGTGCTTCATCCTTTCTTTTGAAAGCAAAGTATCATAGACCTCTTTCAGAGTCAACGTGTCACGACTATACAAAATAGTATCCTGGAAAATATTGTACGATGCAGGCAATGAGCATTACAAAATCAAACCCAAATCTTCCTCATCATATTTGCATTCCATTGTTTCCAAATTCGAAACAATTTCTTTAAATGCAGTCAAGTGTTCTTCAATCGAAGTTCCTTCTCCTATATGATGAAAATATAACTGCTGCTTCAAATGTAGCTTACTCGTTAGGGTTTTATGCATGCACAATTCTTCCAACTTTGACCATATTTCAACAGTAGATTTCGCCTTCAACACATCCTCCAAAATTGAATTTGATAATTGAAGACGAATCAAAGATTACGCTTTTTTGTCTTTCAGAAATTTTTCCTCCTCGGTCCAAGACGCTGACATTTTATCGAACCCCAATAACTTATTTTCCAATTCCATCTAAGCAAGAACATCCCGCATCTTTACCTGCCATATTAGAAACCTTGTATTCTGATCTAACATCGAAATTTCATATTTCATCGAAGCCATCCCCAAAAATCAGAATATCCTTTCACAATTCAAAAATTTAGCCAAATATCAAATAATACGGAGGCAGATTTATCACCAAATTCAATCAACTTGCAATTTCTAGCAATATCCCAAAATCAGATTATTCCACCCAAAAATTTCATGCGAAACTTCCCAAATTCAAGAACTCCACGGCAGTGCAACACACAACTCTGCAAAAATTCAAACTTTGCATAAACAAAATTTCACATCACATAGAAACTCAATCCTTTCAGAACAGGCACATGCACGAAACGGTGGAGACTTTTGGCTAATTGAGTCATACTCTGACAACTCCTTTCGCAGACAAAGATTGACGACGGTTGGGTCTGTGTGACGGTGGCAGGCAATGGACGGCGGTGAGGGACAGCTGTTCGGCGATGAACTTCCCTTCTCCTCTCTGTTCTAGATCTACCGACGGCGAGGGATCTTCTTTTTTGCTGCAGAACGACTGACGGCGGCTTCTGTCTTTGGAATGATCGATGACGCGCAGCTCTGTTCTTTGCTGCTATTCTTCGTTCGTCGTCTTCAGCGCTGGAGAGTCAGATTGCGGCAGGAAGCTCTAGAGAAGAAGACGCATGGGCAGATGGAGAAGAACTTTGGCAGATTTCTAGAGAAGATGGCGGGCAGGGCAGTTCTGACGAGCAACTCCTTTTGTTTTTTCATTTTCAATTTCTTTTTCCAAAAACCAAAATCACAAAAAATCGTTCCACCTCCGATAAATCAAAAACCTTGATTTTGAGAAACCTTTAACTTCGCTCTAATACCAATTGTTGAAAATTGGTATAGAGAACCTCAACCTTAGCTCTGATACCAATTGTTGAAATAACGAACGAGAATTGGAAAAGAGAAAGAGAAAACAATGGACACCGAATTTACGTGGAAAACCCAAGACGGGAAAAAACCATGGATAGAGTTGAGAAATCACTAGTAGAAATCGGTACAACGAGCTTTGCGGCTCAAACATATATTTATAGGAATAAAGAAAACCTAGTCATACTGGAATTGGAAACCCTAATCCTGCAAGAAATAGGAAACCTCCAATGTGGGCCATACTGGATTGGCCCAATTAGAATCCGAGTCACGCTAAACCCTAACAATACTAAAGATAATGATTTTGATACATTAGCATGGTTGAAATCACAAAAAAAATATTTTATTGTATTTTCTATTATAGTATGAGACATGCTAATCATGTCAATATCAACAATTGTGCCAAAATTCTTTTAATACAGGTGGTAGAGTTGTTTCAAATAGAAGAAGTACCTTGGTACCTAAAACCATCAAGATAACTAATATATTTAAAGAATTAGGAACTTGTGGACAATATATGATGCAAAGACAATACGATATTGGAAGATATTGCACGACAAATGGACAACATCAACATATGTAAAAAACATTTTGAAACTATAGTTCTCTGCACTTTGTTTTATATCCAAATATATAAGTACTAATTTTGTATTTGCATTAAAAAAATACACATGATTGACATTGAGTGGGTACTAATCTAGTTGGGATGTGATCTTATTGTAATGATGCAATGTTTTCTTAATTCAAATAAATATTGAAGTTACAATGAATTTATTATATCTAGGGAAAATGACAAATTAACCATCATTGTTTGTGATCAATGACAAGTCAACCACTATCCTTTATTTTCTAACAAATTAACCACTGACGTACGGGAAAATGACAAAGCCAACATCGCTGTCACGTTTGCCATTAACAAGCTAATGTGGAGCCGCAGCGGTTGGTAGACAAACCGCTGGGGTGTCGTGGTTTTCCAAGAAATGAAGGAAAATTTGGCCTGAATCGCCACAGTGTCTTGGGATACCGGTGCGACATCTCAAGACGCCAGCGTGGCGTGCCAGCCTCAGTTTGCATTGTATAAGTAGATAGTGATCTCTTCGTGATATTCTCAGGCATTTTGTCAGCGATTAGCGAACCCTAGAGAATTCTGAGAGCTGAAGAGAATTAAATTTTGGCAAATTTGAAGAATTTGTTGAAAAGCAAATGGCATCTTTGAGTATTGAAGAATCTGTTATTAACCACCAAGATAAAGTGGGGCCCACAGCCACATTTTTTGCCAATGGGAATGAGGTACATGGAATTGGAAATGAAACTGCAATTGTGTTGTATTTTGTCTCAGCAAATCTACACGAGGAGGATGATGAGGACCTCCGTTCATTATGCCAATCCACTAGTGACAAAGACATTGACATGGCCGAGAGTAGGTGTGGACGCCCACCACAAGGACAATGCACCTTCGCTGGTATGAGCCTTGGAAAAAAGTACAGTTCATTGAATAAAATTAGAGAAAAAATTGTCGATCATGCATTAAAGAATGGGTACGGGATAAAATTCACCCACAGTGACGCTCATCGATTGAGGGCTGCCTGCCAGGAAGGATGCACGTAATGACTGCACGCCTAAAAAATGCAAGGTGAATTGACGTTTCAAATAAAGTTCTACAACGACGTTCACACTTGCTCAAGAAAGATGGAAAGCCTCCATGCCACTGCCAAATGGGTGGCAACGCATTAATTAGATAGATTTAAAAGTCAGGCCGATTAGGACCTTTCTTCCATAATCGACACAGTCAGAAAGGACTTCAATGTCAACATCACACCCAATCTTGCTAGAAGGTCAAGAAATACGGTAAAAAAAATTAACGAAGGGGATGGCAATGAGCAATATAAGTTCATATGGTCCTATGCCGAGGAGATTTGAAGGTCTAATCTTAGAAGTTCGGTTCACGTTGACTTGGACATGAGTGAATTTAAAAGGATATACATGTGTTTGGTTGCATGCAAGATAGCCATCCGGAACTGTGGTAGACCAGTTATTTGTTTGGACGGTTGCCACTTGAAGGGAGCGACTCCAGGCCAGCTATTCATTGTTGTCACCGTCGACGGGAATGATGGAATGTATCTGATTGCTGTAGCAGTGGTTGAAGCGAAAAATAGGGCTTCGTGGAGCTGGTTTGTGGAATTGTTGCTCGACGATCTAAACACCCCATCTGCCAATGGATGGACAATCATTTCTGACCGACAAAAAGTGTGGTTAATTGCTTTTGCCTTCTGTGTTTATGTTATGCATTTTGTATCAATGTCTGACTCATATTATGAATCTTTGCAGAGGCTAGTGCCAGCTGTTAGAGAGGTGGCAGGGTAAGCAGACCATCGGTTTTGCATCCGACACCTGTATGACAATTTTCAAAAACAATTGAAAGACAGGTTGTTAAAGGATGCAATGTGGGCCGCATCTAGAGCCACAACAGTGAGGCACTTTGAGAGAGATGACGAAGTTATTTTTGCTTGACCCAGCGGCCCACAACTATCTACAAGGAATAGATGTGACATTTTGGGCCAAACATGCCTTCTGCTCCATCCCCAAATGTGACTTAAGCCTCAACAACCTCAGCGAGTCATTCAACGCCTGCATCCTACCAGCCTGGGGAAAACCGATTCTAAGTATGTTCGAGATCATTTGAAAGGGCATTATGGGTAGAATCGTGAAAAAAAATGAAAAAATGGCTCACTCAACAGACCTTTTGTGTCTGTAGATCAGCAATCGACTCGCCAAACTACAATTTGCCGGTCGAAATTGGAGCCCCCAGTTTTCAGGAGCTGCCCAGTTTGAGGTCAACAATAGTAACAAACAGTACTCTGTCGATTTGAACAGGTGTACTTGTACCTCTTACCGGTGGGAGTTGACTGACATCCCGTGTGTCCATGCAGTTCCATGCATTCACTTTATGAGGAGATCTCTTGAGGAATTTGTGCATGCGTGCTATCACTGGAAAACATACATGGCGATGTACCCTCACTTTGTCTGCCTTGTCAATGGACAAATCGACTCGCCTCCTGTGATGAATCTTGATCCAATTATCCCATCGCCATTTAAATGGCTTCTAGGAAGACTGCTAAAACGTAGAATACGGGATGTGGACGAGACCCCAAGTCGGACAGTGCTGCCCAGAAGACATATGAACATGACTTGTGGTTGGTGTGGGGGTGTGGGGCACAATTCCCGCACGTGCGAAGGTGGAGGCGAGTCCAGTGCATGGGCGACAGAAGCGAAAGAGGGAGAGGCAGAGCCAGAGGTGGCAGAGGAAGGTCAGAGGGCACATTTATGTGTTTCAGAGTCCCCGAAATAGCCCCCGAGACAATTCCTTCCATAGTCCCGTAGATAGTACCCGAGATAGTATCTAAGATAGTTTCCGATAGAGTTCTTGAAACGCAGGTGAACCCATTATCACGATTACGTTTTCAAGTGTTCTTTGAACTATGCTAATTTCATTTGCAATGTGTTATGTAGGAGTATGATGCGCAAGGTCCACAAATACAAAGGTATACAAATGTGGACCTTAACCTTTTGTGATACATTGATTTGATAGATTAGTTTTGATATATGTGTGATTGTACTGTACGCTATATTTCTGAATTTTAAATTGATAAATATGAATTGGTTTCATAAATTTTGAATTGATAAATTTTAATTTGTTTCGTTTCAGTAATTTGAATTGATATATTGGTTCCATACATTTGGTTGTGGAGTGTGCATGAAAATTGATTACAAGTACCATGACAAGCTACTGCAGCGACTTGATCACAAACCGCGGTGGCTTCCTCAACAAACATCGGCTTGATCAATACACCGCCATGGCTTGCTGAAATTGTTGCACTGAATTCATCCAAGTTTCTCCACACACTTGTATTTAATTATGTACTTGATTTAGGTCATGCAGGATGTACTTTTCACTTAGCCTCACCCCAATTTATAAAAATTTTGCCAAAATCTCCATTGTTTCTTTACTCCCCCAAAGCTAATCTCATATATCCTGCACAAAATCTCAAACAGTTCCAATATCATTCAAACATATAATTCATCCACTTGTAGTGCACTTTCACAAAGTAAATGTAAACTAAACATAACTTACAAGGTAAATGTAAACAAATTCAAATAAACATAAATGTAAACAAATTACATTAAAATCTATATAAACATAAATTTCTACGCCACCTTCTTCTTTCTCGACTATTTCATCCGCAAATCCTTAACTGCAAAAAACAATTGCGGGTCAAGGAACGTGTTCATTGCGGTGTCGTACAACGGACCCTCAAAGGTTTGCTCATCGTGCTCGTGGAATTGTTCCTTATTCTTGTACTCTCGGATCACCATCATCCCCTCACTCGCACACCACAAGATGTAGTACGGGCTGCAATGCAAAGGGAACAATTGCCGGTAAAACACGCTGAAAGCAATATTATGAATTTACACAAGAAAAAAATACATACTGCTCTTTGTCAGTGGGAGCTACGATGATGGAGATTGCTTCCGGCATCAATTACTGGTAAGCGAATTGAGTGTGGAGGTCAACGGACGATATAAAGAACCCCTGCTTTTGATATGTCTGAAATGTAAACAACGTATTAGATGATCTTAGTGAACATGAATGACAATTCGGAGAAGCGAGATGGATACTTACGTGAATCCACCCTAATGTCAGTAGACGGTTTTCCTGCACACACGCAAATACGTCTTCGTCGTTGACCACATAGCACTACATATAAGTTTGAATTAGTACTAAGATAAAATCTTATACACTAAGATACAAAGAAGGCTTCTCACCGTATCTGGCATCCCGACTTGCTCCAGGAAGATGATATCAGTGACGATGTAATCATCGTCGACCACCTTTTCCCCAAGAACTACGCACGTCTCCCTATTCTTTTGAGTATTTGGCGTAACATACTTCTTGAAGATGTCCATCAAATCCCAAGACTGGAACAAAAATGGCAAAAGACCGTTAGACTAACAAAACATGAACATGAATGAACACACATATATAACAAAATGAAAGATATACCACGCGCACAGTTCTAAGGGCGGAGGCTCGAACTGACTGGTCCCCTGCACCTCTGCAGGCACGGCTAGAGGAGCAGGTTGGGTGTTTATGGCACCGGTGCTGCAAATCAACAACACGTCATTACTTCAAATACAAATAAAGTACAGACTAGACTTTGCATACAAAGTAAATAACTTACAAGCGGTATGTGGCTTCTGTTGCTTTAGAGGACGATGGAGAGGTTGCTGTACAGGCTAATCGGCTCTCACGTCTCTGAAGTGCTGCCACCAGCTCACGGTGCCTCTCTTCTACTCGCATATGCCACTCTTCTACTCGCTCCTCCCCTCTTTGTATTTGGATCTGTTGCATTTGAAGGTACTCCTCAATCGTTTGCATTCTTGTAAGCGCCATATTATGGAGCTCCTCCATCCTGCTCATCCAAGCGGACGTCTCCTTAGGCATCCAAGTAAAGTGAGATGTCTGAGGAGGGGGTTGTTCCACTGAGGGGGCTAAATGCTGAGGCTTTGAGAAGGGTGGAGGTGCTGGCTGTTTCTTGGTCTTGTAGACCCATTCCCCTCCAACTTGAGTGATCCCCATTCGGTCCACTTTTATTTTTTTGTACACATCAACGGCAACTCTTCAATTCTCAGCTCTTTCTCCGAGATGGGTACCCCCATAGTGCTCAACGATGCTCTGGATGAGCCAGTTGTACAGTAGATTCTTGGCTGGGTTGTTGAGCACCTCGTGCATGTGGCTTAGTATGACATATTTGATGTCTACCTTTTTCCTAGTGAACACCTTCTCCAGCAAATACAGATCCATGCAGCTAACATGGTCTCAATGCCCATCCTGAGAGCAAACTCGTGTACCTAATGATCAGGTGGATCAATCGATCTATGACATTCAGCTCCTCTCCCTTTGGCTTGTTGTACTCGGCAACCTTAGAATCCTGGTGCAACAATCTAAGCACCGCTAGCACTTCTCCTCAGTTGACGAATGGTGGATCCTGAGACACGTGATAATATTGTTCGCTTGGTCCGTCTAGTACACATCCAAGCATTATATTTATATCATTGGGAGTCAATCTCAACTTCCGTCCAAAAATATACGTCCGCACCTCTAATGGTTGGGTGGACATTTCCAAATTTGCGTAAAATATTCTAATAATTCTCTTGCAGTAACTGCCCCTCATCCGACACAACACGTCTAATCCAGCATCTTCAACCATTTGTTTAATTCTCATTCCTGGCAACGAGTCCAAATCTACTATTTTTGAAACAATAATTCCACGATGTTGTATATCATCTTTATACCGTGTTTTGGCATATGTTGTCCTGAATAGTTTGGAGTGGAAACCCACTGTAACGGGTTGGAACCGGACCAATGAGCCTCCGACTTCTCGTTGTTCAGACTCGGGTTCAGGTTGCCATTACGAGTGTGCAACAGTTTCTCCATCCTCGGCGGTTTCTTTGTGTTGCACTACCGCGAGTTGCACATCTTCTACCTCCGTGGTTTGGATAGCTTCCACCATTGTCTTCCCACGCTTCAACGCCAATTTCTTTGCTCGGGAATACATTGTTATCAAAATTGGCCGAGAGTATTTCGTTGTTTGTTCGCGGTGAAAAATGGCTCGCCGAGAGGATTTTGTAGTTTGTTCGAGTGAAAATGGTCAAGCCCTAGTATTTCGCGGTTATGTATACCGCTGAGTGAAAAGACCGAGGCCAGCACATCGTGGCGGTGTCTTGGGACATCGCGGCGGCTTCTCAAGATGCCACAGCGGTGTCCCAAGACACCGCGGCGGTTCAGGCCAAATTTGGTCTTCTTTTCTTAGAAAACCAAGACACCCAGGTGGTTTGTCTACGAACCGCCACGGCTCCACATCAGCTTGTTAACGGCAAATGTGACAGCGATGTTGCCTTTGTCATTTTCCCATATGTCAGTGGTTAATTTGTTTGAAAATAAAGAATAGTGGTTGACTTGTTATTGATTGCAAACGATAATGGTTAATTTGTTATTTTCCCTTATATCTATTAACGAAATGAAGAATCTTCTTAATCAAATGGTTTCGTTTCTATTGTAAAATTAATAAAATTTAACTAAATACAACAAATTCTAAAAAAATTACTAAAATAACATTTATCGATTGGCCCTCGAGTGGCCAAATCCAATGTCGTGGTGTCTGTTAAATTTCACGTGTAAATTTTTCGCGCTATAATCGGTCATGAGATTGAATAATTGACATGAATTGTTGCGTAGCGGCCACAAGTGAAATTTTGGTCAATTAGTTAAATTGGTGAAATCAAAAATTTTCAAATGGAAAATTAACTGAGGAAACAGAATTGGAGAATTAAATTGGACTGGTAAACGTTGTTGGTGATGTTTAGAATAAGAGGCGATTATGAATAAGTTATATAGTATATAATATGTATATTTGATTATATACATTATTACATTGACAAGTGAATGAAGTGGATAAAGATTTAAAATAAAAGGAAAAGTAGAGTTAAAATAAAGTAAAAGTAAAATTAATTAAAATAAGGGAAAGATTTTAAAAATGGAGGTTGAAAGAACTGAAAGAGCGCGGCAGAGAAATCGGGATTTAGGGCAGTCTCGACTCGAACGTCTTCCGCCATTTCTCCGATTATGGTGAGTAATGTCAGGGGTGGGGTTTGTTTTGGTTATGTTTATCGCCATCGCTAATGGATTCCACATTGATTTTGTAACTGTTTTGGATGGAGAAATGCTGAGTTAATTTCTTCCTTGTTCTTGTTTTGATGTTTAGCATGCTTCCTATTTTGCTACGGTTTTGATGAAACAAAACCCGAGGAGTTGTATTCTGTTTTAGATTTTTGCTTTGGATAATAGGATGAGTGGTATTTGAATTTTGTGATTGTATTGTAGAATAATGTTTAAGGTTTCCGTTTCGCTGCTGTTTTGGATGCCCTAAAAAACCGATGCTAAGTTGATAATTGATTCATTTGTTGTTATTGCCATTAATGATAAAAAGAAGCCGAGGATGAATTGTTGTTATAGGTGATTTGTTCCTTGGTTTTGCTACTGTCTTTATAGAATAAGGTTGGATGAGATTTGGTTTGCAGTAATTATCTTGAATTGATGAACTGTAAAGAGAATATATTGTTGGTAGTATATAGTTCATGCTCTCGGATTATGATTGTGCTGTTTAATCCTATAGCTAGTTACTACTTGGATGGAGTACTTGATGTTGTTAAATATTAAAGTAGAAAATGTTGGATTATAATTTAAAGTGCATAATCATGGGCTTGGACTTAATCCAATGAATACGTTGTTTTCCTGGAACGGATAGCTTCTGTTAATGCCTTGTTTATGTTTACTAAATGATGAAGTTAGAGGGTTCAGATGTGGGTTTTAGAAAAGTCTGTTTACGATGATAAGTATTAAGATAGAATTTAAGCTTAAACCCGGTATAGAAATTTTCAATTATTCATCGAGATGTATTTATGAGATTTTCCCATATTTAATATGTTGTAGGCTCGGAGGAGTTTGTGGATGTCAAGCCGATACTTGAGGTTGCTACTCGTTGATATATGAGGAAGGATAACTAACAAGATAGGCGTTTTATATTGAATTTTTTTGCACTGCATTGCATAGTTTTTAAAACTGTATTTTGTGGGATATCACATATGAAAAACCTGACAAGGACTATTCGATTCTACGTCTTGGACAAGGATATCACATATGAAAAATGAAACTTTTACGCGTTTAATTTCGTGCACATTGATTTCATGGTATGTATTATTAGATTCTGATTTGGGGGCGATGAATCCTTTTGATACATTGAACGGTTTTGGTGTCAAAATATCAGGAGACTATCCCCAGTACATCTCCTACTGCATAGAGATGATTGATTGTGCGTTGTGTGAAATATGAGATTAGGTAGGTGATTACTTTCCTTGGGTTTCGAACCCTTAAACCTAATTAGAGTGTGTATACAAGCTGTGCCATCACGGAGCTTGCTCGACGACAACCCAGGTGATGAGCTGAGTCTTTAAACTGTCGTCATTTGTCTTCCTTCAGGCTCATGAAGTGCTGCTCGAAAACGGTCGTGGCAGTCAGGCGACTGGATTCTCTGAGAGAACTCGATTACCCAGCCCAAGGCGTGAATTTTTATGCGAAAGATTTAATGGGAATAATACCAAGCCCAAACCCAAATCACATGAGTTGAGGTCCACCGAGTAATCAACTAGAGACATGATAACATAATAAGGAAAATATTGTGCAGGAATAAAATCAAACAACACCAAACTAAAATCCCAACATACTCGGAATGGAGGGATTGAACCAACGAGCCTCTACCCATCCACAGGTAAATCAAAACACTCATCAGGAAATACTAGCATCGCTCCACTGCCACACGTACAAAACTAGTGCAATGGATCTACACCCTAACTTGGGAAAAAAATTTAGTCTAAGGGGTGAGTGACTAACTCAGTAGGAAAATCTATACTAAATGCAATGCATGCTAAAACCATTTTCTTCCTCTTTTGAAAACAATTTTATGCTTCTTATTTACCGTACATGAATTTTAAACATTCAAAAACTCTTTATCATTTTATAAATCTGGCCCATGGCCCTCTATGTGGTTTTATTAAAACTCGTTGCATACATAGACAACTATAATCGCAAAATAGGCCAACATCATTTTTTGTGTAAAAACGTCATTAGTGAAAAATGATGGTCACTCATGGACCCATCTACCACTCATAATCAAAGGTGGTATGATTCCTTGGATGTGCCAACAGGCCGTAGCCACCGCCGATACGATCCGAAGATTCAAGTGCATTACCTGAGTTGCTGGCAAACCAGTCAGCTACGACAAAACTCACACAACCACCCAACACAATCATAGAAAAGTGGTTATTTGTCAATAGCAACACCTCATGAGACAGGAAAGAATACCAATGATGGCGATCCGCAAATTCAGCACGTTATCCGAGTTGTCGGCCAGCAAGCTCCGAACCGACAAAACTTGCATAACGGATGAGGTTGCCCTACGATGGAACCTTTCTCACTAAAACCTCGGTGTCCAAAATTGACGAGGGTTGCTGACTAGTAAGCTCAAGTTGTCCAACCAACCCGCCAAATAGAATGGTACTGTGATAAACTAATATTCGTGATTGACAACACTGCCAACTCTGTGTGACAATACCCTAGCCAAATTTAGGGGCTTGCAATCCAAAGAGCCATCATCACCCTCTCATCCAAATTTACAACTTTCAAGAGTTGCAACCTAAGGACACGTCACCAATGCCTCACCTCTTTTTTTGACTTCCAGGACTTGCAACTTGAGGATATGTCATGAATGCCTCATCGTATTTCGCACGTAACGATAAATCTTGACGTAGTAGAAGATTGCACGGGGATAGTCTCGTGATGCTTTAGCGCTAGAGTGCCCAAAGCATCAAGATGATTCATCCTCCCAAATGTACATAACCAATGTCAAACCTTCTCGCAGTTGAAAGTTGATGGGATAGCCTCGTGATGCTTTAGCGTGAGAATGCCTAAAGCATCAAAAAGATTAATCCCCCAAACACAGGCACAGAATCATATCATCAATATATATTTAAATATCAGCAGTAAACTATGTATGGAATGTAAACATGAGAAAACATACTACTAATAAAAACTGACATGCTGTCGAATAGTATCCATCTAGTTTTCAAGTGTGGTAGTTCATAAAATATTAATTTTGAAAACCATGATGCAATGTAGTGCAGAAAGTATAAAATTCCCTACCTCGATGGCAACCACAACATGCTTACCGACAAACCCGCTCCACGCGATGTTGCAAGCGAAAGGTCGAAACATCTGACATCTCCGGAACTTACAACAAAGTCGGTGTCAACACCTGAACAAACATATGAGGGATAACAGACAAGTTTTAAACAAAACTAGAATCCAAAACGGTTTCTAGGGACAACCATGAAGCCCAAACCAAAACCCAAATCTGAGAATACAACCCTATACCTTGGATTTAGCCTAACGTCCTTCTTTATGCTACTATAGATTACAACCCAATATTTGAAGAGTAAGTCGACAGCTAATTATATATTTCCAAGCCAACAAATAGTAAGGGAAACAAATGACAAAATTCTACTCCATAGAGTATTACTCCCAATTATGCTCATCAAAGCTATAAGTGAATTATATGGCACAACCCTATGCAACATATCACTATCTCTAGTCACCTATATATCCAAGGAATAATGAACAGAGGACAAACCCCAAACAACATAACCACATTTATCAACTATGTCTACTAGGCAAAAACCAACAACCAAAGGGCATGAAGCAATTACAACCAACAGAACACTATCATCAACAATTGTCTTTCAAGCATTAAGTAAAATAAATAACATCACAACTCTAAAGTTCCATCAATAAGGCCGTAACAAAATAGGGTCAACTTCTCAGGACTTCCTCAAAAACCCGCAGCAACAAGGGACAAGAAAATCAACCAATCCAGAACATATACCCTCGGTTCATTTGTGACAGAAACCAACAGATTCTTAACAATTCCTCTTGGACAGAAACCAAACAAATGAACAGGGCATGAATCAGAGCATCACGACAACATTTCATCGGGTCTCAACAAAAATCGGTGAGCAGGGCAAAAACAAGCCCTCGGCATTTCCACTAAAACAGACCCAAAATCCCAAACAGAAACCCCAAGCGGAAATCAATCTAAATCACAGCTCAACAATAACAAAACAAGAGTGAGGAAAATAATTATAACTCGGCCGAGAGACCCCAAACAGCAACAAAGCCAATCTGGCCGGGAAACCGAAATGCAACAAAGGTATTTCCTTACCCCGATCGGAGAAGCTGACCAGCAGTGATGAAGCATCCCCACCATAGCTCGCCCTTCCTCCCGGAAGCTCGGCCTCTTCGTCGGAGCTCTCCCCCGAAACCAGAACAGAACCGGCATAGAAAGGAGAGAAGACAGTGAACACCCTACACTCCTCAGTAAACGAAAACGGTAATAGAACAAGAACAACCCTAGTTCGCACCACTCACCGCAATCGAAGAAACAGACGAATCTGTTCCTCGGTTAGAAGCTGTTACCGTTGCCTGAAGCTCGGAGTGCTTCAAACGGAGTCAACCAACTTCTGCCCGAAATCGATAGCTCCCGCCGCTCGCCTCCGTGCCATTCCACGATCGAACGCTCAGAACAACAATTCTCGTCGCCCAGCACGACCTCAGCCCGCGAATCCCTCTCGCGACATCACCCTCTCTCTCGCTCAATATTTGGTTCACGGTCGAAGGTGAAAGAAGCAGAAGAAATGTGGTGAAGAATTCTTCTGTAAATTCGATTTTCCTTTAAAAAGTATAGGGTAAATGACAAATCAACCGTCGAGGTTTGTGATCAATGAGAAGTCAACCACTAGGGTATTTTTTTTAACAAATTAACTACTGACGTATGGGAAAATAACAAAGCAAACATCGCAGTTACGTTTTTCGTTCTCCGTTAACAAGTTAAAAACGCGGTGTCACCGCATTTTTACGCGAGGCACCGCGTTTTTTCGCGTTGTCGCCGCATTTTTTCGCGGTGTCACCGCATTTTTTCGGGGTGTCACCGCGTTTTTGCGATTAAACGCAGTGCCTGGAAAAACATTTTACGAATGCAATGTTTTATTGGTTTTTTGACCTCTGCACCTTCAAACTATCATAACTTTTGGTACGGATGTCGGAATTGGGCGCAGAAGGTATCAAATCGAAGCTCTCTCAGAGCTCTATAAATATTATGGGGTGCACCCCATGACTGCATTTCTCAGCCCCAAAATCAATCGTTTAAGCCCTCAAATTTGAGATCAAACATTTTTCTAGACTAAGCAAATGTTTGATCGCAAATTTGAGGACTTAAACGATTGATTTTGGGGCTGAGAAAGGCAGTCATGGGGCTTACTCCATGACATTTATAGAGCTCTGAGAGAGCTTCGATTTGATACCTTCTGCACCCAATTCCGACATCCGTACCAAAAGTTATGATAGTTTGAAGGTGCAGAGGTCAAAAAACCAATAAAACATTGCATTCGTAAAATGTTTTTCCAGGCACTGCGTTTAATCGCAAAAACGCGGTGACACCCCGAAAAAATGCTGTGACACCGCGAAAAAATGCGGCGACAACACGAAAAAACGCGGTGCCTCGCGTAAAAATGCGGTGACACCGCGTAAAAACGCGGTGCCTAGCGTAAAAATGCGGTCTTTTCTTCGTCTTCCTCGTCTCTGTTCTCTCTCACTCATCTCCCTTCTCTCTCTACTCTCCTTGCTGTGAGCGTAACTATGAGAGGGATAAAATAACAAAGGCCAACCATTTTTTTTATTTGCCAGCATTTTGTGTAATTTGTAACTCATCAAAATTTTAAGGTGCAGATACGATGGAGTTATTCGGTTTTAATCTTCTCACCAGACACCGCAATTTTGCCTTCTGAATTCTTCAGAATGCCCGTGTTGGGCGTTCTGAATTCAGAACGCTGGAGTTGGGCGTTCCGACGTTCCGACGTTGGCACCCAGCTTTTTAACGGTAAACGTTTACGTGATATTGGATTTGTCATTTTAATACATGTGAGTGGTTAACTTGTTAAAAAAAATACTACAGTGGTTAACTTGTCATTGAACTTAAACCACGATGGTTGATTTGTCATTTAGCCAAAAGTATATAAAATTTTATAAATTTATATAATATATAATATATAACATAAAATCTATACATATTATATAAATCCAACTCAAATCCCATCTTTAAAAATCCGATTCATTCAGAAAAACCAAAATTAACTGCTTAGTCATAATAATTTACTTAAAACATTTTGAAAAATAAATTTGTGCTTGAAAAAAAAACTCAACTTAACCACTGTTTTAGAAAAACGTACACGTCGTCTCTACGAGACAAAACAAGTCAACTCTACCGTATTTAACTGAATATTTGCAAAAAATTTACACGTGGTATTTTTAAATTATTTAAAAATTCTTTGATTTTACAGTCGCTATCTTTCTGTGTGTTTGTTTGGAGGAGTCCCTGAGTGTTACTCCATTTTCACAAATAGTAGTTTTTACGATAAAATTATGACGAGAGAATTTTTTACTTACAACTATCTATGTATGTAACAATATTTTCTTGATGTCTCATCGGGGGGGCCTTTGAGGCTAAATTTCCTTAAAAGATAAAAGGATTTCGAATATTTTTGAAAAAATGTGCATGTTTTATCCAAAATGCATGGTATTTACGAAAAAAATAAAATAAGTTTGACACGTGCATAACATTTAATATAAGTTTCTTACTAAACTAGTCACTCACCCCATGACCCCTACCACTCTAGATAAAAAGAAGAGCAACTAGACTTGCACGGGAGTTAGACTGAAGACATTATTCTATTTCTTTTCATTTCTTTAATTGAACTCTTATTTCTCGGTAAACGCAACAATAGATGATTGTAAAATATGTAATTTGGACGCTGGGTAATTCTAGATCGGATGCACAATTTATTTGAACTTTTAAATTTATTATTTATGCACTACTAATTACTTTTACGATCACTATATGAATCATGATGCATCACAAATGGTATACGACTGGGTATTTTAGACAAATCTTCTACTTAATTTTAACAAGTCTTGGATTGGGTGATATAATCCTCTACGAGGATCTGGTAGTTTGACCTTGCATTTCTGTCTGCCCTGCTTTCAGGTCATGACAGTGTCAGTTGTTCTTATGCTTTTAAAAATATGGCAAAAGCATTGTGTTACAACATCTATTGTGTTGTTTCAAAAGCAAAATAATGAAAAGCTAGTCTTTTGATCCAAGGTAGGTGAGCCCGACTTTGGACCCCCAAAAATGGGTGGGTTAGCCCTGTTTGGTCCAATGATAAAGTTGATTGGGTACTATAGCCCATCAAAGAAAATCTGTTAACTTTGAGTGTGTATGTTGTAAGGTTTCATGTTGAATGACTTGGTAATAAATAATTAATGAGTATGACATAATTTATTTGAACATAATGGAGTTTTTAAGTATGAGTTATGACCTCCATTGGATAACAATGTGCTTCATTGGTATTCATTTTGTACTAGGATGTTAGAGGTGCATACTTTATCTAGGTTGCTAGACTATGAGTGTGATAAGACTTACATTGTTTCTAGAGTAGTACTTAAATATTGAGTGATATGTGTTAACTCCCACTTACGGATTTTATAGATAATAATCGTTTTGTTTATCTTTTATAGATACAAGTAATGATCACAAAGTAAGGGTAAGATGGTTGGATGATGCACGAGTAATAGATGTCTCACATATTGATTTATACATAGTGAGTTGGTGTGTGATGACTATGGGTTAGTAGACACTTGAGTATATCTACTGTTTCAATGCTTTGATTTCTATATGTATAATTCTCATACACCTGACTTAATCTTTGGTTTATGAGATGTTGGTTTTTCATAAATGATATTATTTGGTTGTCTGTACGATAGTACGCTTTCACATAACTAATGTGTAAGATGAGAGAGACTATGCACTTCTAATATCATCATCAGACAAGATAATCACATCAGCATTGTCTTCCCACTTAGGGAATTCAATAGTTGGGTAAGGTCCGTTAAACACTTAGATACATATTTAGCAATATCACCTTTCATCCCCTTCCACAACACTTCTCTTTTCATATTTTGATATATTTTTGTAATACCAGGGTGAATAGCAAATTTGAAACATTTAATTTTCCAATTTTCCAATATTAGGAACTACCATTCTATCTTTAAATCTTAATTCTCCTTCAGTTCCAGTAGAAAATTCAATTGTTTCACCAACTAAAACCTTGGCTTTTAAATTACTTAGCTCTTGATCTTCTAACTGCAAATCAATAATTTCTTGCATCATTGCTGGTTTCACCATTATATTTTGAAGATATATCCATCGATTCTTTTTCTGCAATTGCAACTTATAGGTATCAATTTCAGACCACATTTCATACACTCGTATGCCCAAACTTGCTGCTATTATTTTTGACTTTCTACTTAAAGCATCAGCAACCACATTTGCTTTACTTGGATGATAATGAAAGGTAAAATCATAATCTTCTAAAAATTCCATCTAGTGTTTTTGTGTTTGATTCAATTCTTTCTATGCAAACAAATATTTTAAACTTTTATGGTTTGAATATACTTCAAAAGTTTCACCATACAAATAATATCTCTAATGCTTTAAAGCAAAAACTATTGCCGCCAATTCCAAATCATGAACAAGATAATTTCTTTCATGAGATTTCAATTGTCTAGAACCATATGCCACGACTTCATCCTTGCATCAATACGCAATCCAATCCTTGTAAAGAGGCATCACAATATACAACATGCTCTTTTCCTCATTATGGAATTATGAGAATAGGTGGGGATACTCCTTTATTTTTTAGAAGTTGAAATGTTATCTCACATTTATCATCCCATTCAAATTTCACACCTTTCTTTGTTAATCTTGATAATGGCATAGAGAGTTTTGAAAATCCTTCCACAAATCGTCGATAATATCTAGCAAATCCCAAGAAATTTCTTATTTCAAAAACTGATTTATGCTATTCCCAATTATGTACTGCTTCAGTTTTTAAAGAATCCATAGCTATACCATTATTGGAAACTACATGTCCTAGAAATTTAATTTCTCTTAACCATAATTCACATTTACTGAGTTTAGCATACAATTGATGTTGTCTTAATAATTCCAACACTACCTGCTATTCTTGATCTTGTCTTGAAGAGGAATATATTAGAATGTCATCAATAAAATCAATGACAAAAATACCCAAATATGGTTTGAATACTTGATTCATAAGATCCATCAACATTACAGGTGCATTGGTCATTCCAAACGGCATTACCAAATATTTATAATGACCATATCTAGTTAGGAAAGCTGTTTTCTGAATATCTTCTTCTTTAGTTTCAACTGATGATATCTTGATCTTAAATCAATCTCCGAGATCCATCATGAACCCCTTAGCTGATCAAACAGATCATCAATTCTTGGCAATAGGTACTTGTTCTTTATAGTTACCTGATTGAATTGTCTGTAATCAATACACATTCTTAGAGTTCCATCTTTCTTTGTACCCCAAAGAGATACAGTGGGTCGAATAAACCCTTTTTCCATCAATTCTTCGAGCTATAATTTTAACTTTTTAATTCAGCTTGTGCCACATTTGTCACATTTTCATTATTGGGTTTTTCCATAAGATTGGCTATCCATCCTTCAAATTTATAAGAATTTCTTAGAAATTGTGGTTGAAATATATTCCTTTCACCATAAAACGATATAACTTCTCCCATAGGAAGCAACAAATAATTTTCCTCTTATAGAAATCCACCACCCATATTGACACATTTGTCTCATTTTCATTATTGGGGTTTGCCATAAGATTTGCTATCCATCCTTCAAATTTGTAAGAATCTCTTAGCAATTATGGTTGAAATATATTCCTTTCACCATAAAATGATATAACTTCTCCCATAGGAATCAACAATGTAATTTTCCTCTTATAGCATTCCATTGTTACCCGGTATTTTGATAAACAGTCCATTCCCAAAATCACCTCAAACTATTCCATGTCCATAACATTAAGATCAGTGGCTAAAAGCATATACCTTTCATAACAACACTATCATGATGTTCCTTTAGTTGGCCAAAAGCATAAACTTTCGTAAGTTGACTAGTGGACTCCTGATGACCAATTCCCATTTTAGTACTTCTGACTTGATTAGATTTATCATATGAGGTTGATGATGTAACCTTTGGAGAATAAATTGTTGCTCTCCTTTTCCTCTTTGGAAAAACGATGACTTCTGTAATAAAGGCTTCTTATAATCTTTCTTCATATGACCTTACTCTCCACAGTTAAAACATTTTCCCAACCTTGTCATTCCTAATTGGTAACCCCCTCTATCTCTCGGTTGAGAGACTGAGATGTTTCAAAACTTCTTTTCTTCGAATCACCACTTGATTTACTATCTTCTTTTTTAGCTCCCTTAGCTCTTTTAGCCTCCCACTACTCTCTACTACTTTCGAGCATCTATTCAATCAACATTGCTCTATCTACCATATTAGAATATGATTCCAATTTTAAAGCTACCAATCTATTGGAAATTACAAGTCTCAGCCCTTGTTCAAACCTCTGGGCTTTTGTAGCTTCATTAGGAATAAAACTTTTTGCATATCTGGATAAATCCTCAAATTTAGATTCATATTCTTCCACAAATGATTTCTTCTAGGTTAAATCCAAAAATTCTTTCACTTTTGCTTGTCTCATAGCTCTAGGGAAAAATCGTTCCAGGAACATATTTTTAAACTGCTCTAATTCCATCATTTCTTCCAATGATTCTTGGGTTTGATTCCACTATTTACCAGCTCGACCTTCCAGTTGATTCACAACCAACTTTACTTTCAGATGCTTACGTACTTCAGCCACCAGAAATTTCTTCTTTATCTGATGTAACCATTCCTCCATTATACTTGGATCAGTTTCTCCATGGAAAATAGGAGGTTTATTTTTATGAAATTCATTTCTTGATCTGCATTTTTGTAGGTTTAGTTCTTTATGCAGTAATGTTCATACCAACACTTTTTGCCATGGACTCTACCATTTCCCTCATGGTCCTCATCATTTATAACGTTTCTTCTCTTTCATTCCGTCCTCCGTGAGATGGTTCACCACTTTTGACTATACCATAAAAAAATTCTAGATCAATATATGAGTAAACTAATGCCAAGGCAAACCAAGAGGCTTTCTACACACTCTACCCATAACTCTATCTAGACAAATATAGAACTCTTATTTAGAGCTCTCATACCATGTTGTCACGGTCCCGACCTCGAACCCTATCAAAGTACAAGATTGTGATAAGGATTCTCCACCCAAAGAATGAGTTGTATACAAAATTACTTAGATTAAAATATGATAACATCCGATTACTTCAACCCGGTATTCATACACAGGATAATAACACAAGTAATCGCAACGTAATTTATCATATTTTATTCCAAGTAAATTTTCTTCTTCTTTTTAATATGTACATTAAAAGCAGCTATGCGATTTTTAATTTTTAACAACCATATTTTTATTGTATATAACTCAACATATTTTACATATGTTATTTAAAGAAAAATACAAACTGTATTTTACTACAGCATTTGGGTTACTATATGTAACCTCACACCATACTATACATAGCGGAAACTTAAAACCCATACACATAAGATCCAAAAGTAAGAGTTCTATTCCTACTTTGAGTTTCTAGCCTCTAACCTTGGATCTGCCATGGCATATTCTTTCTGTTTACTCTCTGAATCTGAAAAAAAATAAACCACAATAGAATGAGCTATAAAGTTTAGTAAGTAAATCTAATACTCAAGAATTACAATCCTATGCAATTCATAAGTATAGGACTAACACCCTCCATTAGGTCTATATCTAAACCATTTTATAAACCAAGTGATATACAATATGAATTTTGCATCATTCCTATTTTAATCTCAATCATGCAAGGATGGTATAACCTAATGCAATGTCCATTTATTTCATAAAATAGAGTTATTTAACAAGTACCATTTTAACATATTTCTAATGTCGATATGTAAATCATAGATCATCGTATGTAAAGTCGTACATGACCATGAAACCCCACCATATTGGACACTATGTCCAATAGGTGTGTCCATGAAAAAAAAAACCTCCGGAGGGCTAGGGACCTTAAACCCAAGGGGGATTCACAGTCACTCCCCTTATATTTTTCCACTTTACATAAGTCATACAATACGTAGTCTGACGATGATATTGGGTTCCTCTGTGACCAACAATATCAACTAGATAATATGTTTTGTACATATAAATATATCATGATGCATGATTTGGCATCCTCCCTATGCATACATTGAATGCATATAATACATACTAATAATATATGTAAAATGAACCATGCAAATCTTTTTATTAAACACACATAAATGATGCATGAATTGTTCTTATACATCTATCTAGACATACTCTATCTATGTGTCAAATCATCTCCCAAAATGGTTGAGGCATTGGGTAAACAATTAGTTTAAGAATCTAAGGAAAATATCCAAAAACAAATGCACTAGTCGATCACTCTCTTAGCACTGGTGAAAATTCCTTATATAATTTCCACTTTTACATAGCAGTGATCAACCACCCTCAGCACCAGTCGATCACTTATATTACAGATTTGATTTTTCCTTACAAAGGTGCTCAACCACCGTCAACACAGGTTGATCACTTACAGTACATGTTCTATTTTTGCTTGCAAAAATTGTTGACCACTCTTAACACCTTTCAATCACTTACATTACATATTTGACCCTTTCATAGAAGTGGTCGATCAATCCCTCAATACTAGTCGACCACCCTCAAGGCAGAATGTAAAAATTACAACTTTTTAAAGCTTAGAATTATTTACATTAATTTCTAACCTTGTCCAACTTCGAATTAAACTTCAAACTTCCACCTTTCTTTTCAATTTCCACTCTTTAGATTAGAAGGAATTTCTCTAGATCTTTCCTTGACAATTTACCATTTTGTCCTAAATCTTTAAAGTGAAAAGACCATTTTTTACCATTAAAGATCCATTATTAATGGTTAAGCTGCTTGCTTCAACTTGGCATCTCACACGACCTTATTAGTGACCATATTTTATTATATGACATCATAAATATGTCTCTGAAAACTTTTATCCTGAGATAACATCTTCAAAATCTCACTTGATTTGTCCAAATTAAGTGATTAACATAAATTGTACAACATATACTTAGTCTGGCTTCCAAATCCTATAACTTATGCTATATAAATCCAAATTACATGATTCCAACATCTTTCTCTTCCATGAGATGTCTAGTTTATCACCATAAAATTTCATTCAATTCCATACACATTTGCATAATCAATTTTTATCAATATATATCCTAACTATTTTGAAAAACAATTTATTCCCAAACCCTAATTATGCATAATTCCTTAAATTTACTTTTTCACATCACTAATATGTCATACTTAATTATGTAAAACTTCAAGTCATTACATAAGACGTCTCAAGCTGATCAATGCTTTAAGTGCAAGAAGAACCACTTTGGAGAACGTAAAGTTGGACCCAAATAATGCTACAAGTATAGAAAAGTAGGCCATATAGCTAAAGATTGCTTAACTTAAGCTGGGAAACAAAAGAAAGTCGTTCCAAGGATTTTCTCTCTTATGAAAGATGATGGTGATAATCAGCATTCTATGGTTACAAGTATCACTTTTATTAATAACATAGCAACTTATACCTTATTTGATTATGGAGTTTTGCACTCATTTGTGGCATTTGCATTTTATTGTAAATTGAACTATTTAGCTTGACTAATCAATCATACTTATAGAGTAATGTTACCGTTAGGAGTATATTTAGATGTAGTAGGTATCTTTAAAGAATGAGTTGTTAGTTTGAATAACCAATATCTACAATCCGATCTTTTTGTAATCGACATGAAGGGCTATGATGCTATTCTTGGCATGGACTGATTATTTCAACACTTCACAACTATAAACTATAGAAGAAGAGTAATCTACTTCCAACCTCTAGACAACAAAGAATATGTTTTCCATGGTATTAAGGACAAAAGTAAGCCACCTATTATGTTTGTGATTAAAGCACAATGACTACTGAGTAGTGGAAGTATAGGTTTCTTGGCCAGTATTGTTGATGCGCGTGTAATATAGGATGTGAGGCTTGATAACACCCCTATTGTTCAATGTTTTCCTAAGGTTTTCCTTGAAGATTTACTAGGATTACCACTCAATAGGGATATTGAATTCATAATAGATGTCTATCATGGCACCGAACCTACTTTTAATAACTCGTATAGAATGACACCTGTTAAATTGAAGACTCAATTTAAAGAATTACTTAACAAGGGTTTTATATGCCCTAGCTCATCCTTGTGGGCCTCCCTTGTCTTATTTGTTAAGAAAAAGATAGTTCAATGAGAATGTGTATAAACAATAGGGAATTGAAAAAGGTGACCATGAAGAATAAGTACCATTTGTCAAGGATCGATGATTTATTTGATCATGCTAGATTTTGGTGGTCTAGTGAATATGAAAAAAGCTTCCAAGAATTGAAATAGAAATTTACTTTGGCCCCAGTCTTAACCTTATCATATAAAAATGGTAACTACTACATTTAATGTGATGCTTCGAAGAACGGTTTGGGTTGGTGCTTATGTAGGAGGGAAAAGTGATCGCCTATGCTTCTAGGCAATTAAAGGAGTATGAGTGTAACTATAACACCCCATTTTATTGAAAACTATTTTTCTCTATTTTAAATATTAGTGATATAAAAAGTTTTGCTTAATTTATCCAAAATGCGTAAATCAGAGTAAATAAATTCATTTGAAAACATGGTAGAGTTAACCGAGAGGAAATAGATAATAATTTTTTAAAATATAGTTTTAATCCTTCCAACAAAATTCCATGCTTATAAAATGTTTACCATATCAAAAAGGAGAAGTGAACTTTTCAAAATAACCAACATTGTTTTTATGGGCCACAACCATCAGGTCAAACCTGGCTGACAACCAAGAGATCGTCCTGTAATGCCTCCTCAGCTTGCACTTCATATGTATCATAAGGATCACCTACATCATGGGGGAAAACAATAAGCCTAACGCTCAGCAAGAATTAGAATGGAATGCAATGCAAATGATCATGCATGCCATACAATGTGTTACAGAAAAGAACCTATCCTTTTTGGTATACCAAGAGAATGGATATATCCTATGGTTCTGTGGCTTAACTGTCACTCCCATGAGGAGATACAACCATTAGGGGTGTCACCACATACTATCACCATTCCTTTTTGTTGAAAATGTTGGAGATTTCCATACAAGAGAAGAGGATACATCGTATGGGCCATGTGACTTAATCGTCACTCGCTCCCTACGTGGGCCGGGATACATCCATTAGGGGTGTCACCACCAATGGACCATCACAAAATCTTGCGAACCCCCACACGCCTATTTACATTTATTATACATGTCATGCAATATGTCAAAAATTTCTTAAGCCCTAAGTATGATGCATGGATGTCACGTGCAGTTAACAACTTATATAAAAATAGAATACAAGCTGGAAGCACAATATAAAGATAGAGGTATGGCAGTTCATGCTAAAAATATTCATTTCCATTACCTAATATTTTTCCAACAATGTATCCAGCATAATTTAGAAAACTATTGATTTAAGTAACATTGGCTAATCCGGGAGCAGTTTGTGTTTTAACTTCCAAGGATAGTTTATGCCTTAGTAGATAAATGGTGGGTTATTTGCTAACAGAGTTCCAATTTACAGAGCAAATTATAGATATGATAGAGAGCATTTCATGCATAGTTTTAGCCAAGAGAATGCCTTGCTACCTATATTACTTATCATTTAATAGTGTTAAACCCATCTTCATTAAAACAGGCCAACAGTTGGCAACAAATGGTTGAGGTCCACCCACTGCACTGTAAGTACATTAAAACCACCATAAAATCTCAACTAACTCGTAACATGATTTCACAACAAGTAGTGGAAATATCCAACAAACAGGGAGATTTCATGCTTTCCATAATTCACAAGTATCCCAATTTTGTATGTACACTAGTTTCTCAATCCAATAGAAAAATGACAGTAGTAACAATCTAACTATTATTGACAATCCCTGTTTCTCTTAGCAGCAATTACCATCACAGTTGTCAAAAGGATTCTAGAGAGAAATCCAAAGTTTGCAGTAAAACCAAAGCATAATTTAACAAGCAACAACAATCTCACGATGTAGGGCCTCCACTGGCTAACATACCATCTAATCCCTTCCTCTTGAAGATTCTTACTGCAGAATTCCTAGGTAGCAACTTTGCCGTAAGAGACACTCCCGGGAGAAAATGCAGGAAATTCTGAGCAACACACAGAAAAACACCAAACGGAAGCTTACCTCTTTTTCCACAGCTCACAGAATAATTACACACACACATAGAACATAATGAAATAATCTCACCTTCCTCTCAGTCCTTGGTCGCAGCTCACACTAGGGCAGAAAACAAATTTTCCCACTCAGCCATTCCATCGTGATAGACCATGAGTCTCTAAATGGGAACATAATAAAACTAGCTATCGACAATCTCAAAAATCCGAGTACTGAAATTAGATGGAATAGAACTCGAGTTTCATACAGCTTCTTTACCACAAATTTATAGGATAACTAGCAATCATTTAACACAAGGCATCATTGAAATCCACGTTCAAACTCCTTGCCCACGCTGATTTATGTGTGGAAGAAAACCCTGCTTGAGAATGCTAGTTCAAGAAAAATAGATTTGTGGCACTTCAAGAATAATATGAATAACTCCAAATGTCTGATTCCAAATCACCAATTTCCAATTAGCATTCCACAAACATTAAAAGGCCAATAATCTCAGATCAAACACAACAAGAAAACTCAAAGAAAAACATGAAGGAAACAGAGCACCAAGTTGGTCCGCAAGCCCTCAATCTACCGAGGAATGCGACTGTTTAGAGTCCTTCAAGGAAAGACCTCTCCACCTTGGCTTTGACTCTATCTTCTAGTTCCTCACACCAATAACACCTCCAAAGGAAGATGCTGGACGAGTTGGTACTAATTTAGCACTCCAAGATCGATCAAGGAGCAATAGAGGATGACGTTTTTGGTGTTAGGATTGCAATGAAGCAAACTGTGAACACCGTGGGGTGTTTGAGAGTAAACTTCAAACGTGGTTGCAGCTGCAAAATGGGGTTCAAAACTGCATTAGGTCATTAGGGATGGTTGAATACTTCCCTAATGAAAATAAAAAAGAAATTTACAAGATTGCCCTTGAGTGCACAAAAATTGGACATGAGGGTTTGGCTAGCATGCCGAGCACCTTCAAACAACCTAAACCTAACCAAAATATCACAAATCCAAAAGTAATCAACTAAGCAAAGTTTAATTCAACATATCAAAATAGAAAAATAACATAACTCCTTCTAATAGGAATCATTGGACTCGAAAGTTGGATATTCATCAAAAATCGTGGGAGGAGGGTTCTAGCCGATTGACAGTTGTTGGAATCCAAGTGAGAACATGTTGAGGCATTTCTTTATCATCATGTGATGGCTCATCTTCAAGTCCCAATAGCTTAGTACTACCTATAAAATAGTAATTCATTAAGTAAGCAATTGCCTCTTGGCTAGAGATAGGGTGATAGGACCTTGTGGTGCATCACATCGATTTAAGGGCAGGAGAAGACCCTCGTGAAGGCTGGAGATTGATGGACAGTTGCCCACCCCAAAGGAGGAGGTCCAACATGCGATGGCCACGTGAAAAGTTCCCAATCTTTTCTGGGGAGGAAGAAATGTCATAGGAGAGAGAAAATCTCGAAGGAGGAGAGAAGAATTTGTCTAACATAAAATGGGTTTCTCACTTTAAGTTGATTTTTCGATCGAGGAAGACGTCCAAATCCTTGACCGCATGATGACCAAAATGTCAAAAATATGAGCAGAGGTGTATTTCTATCTAAAACCTCGACCAAAACATGCGACCACACATTGACCCCAAAGTCGACAAATTTGATAGATTCAAAGCCCTCATGTACATAACTCAAACGCGCCGTCGATCGCAGTGCAACCAAAAACCTCAAAATGTGACCTGTAGTGCAATTCGGTCGAATTCATTGACCACCACCTTGATCGCTAGTCGACCAAAAACCCAAAAATGCACTTTCTTCAACAATTCACCCATTAATAACTCCAACAATATTACTACCCTCATTTTCATTGCGTTAAATACAAAATTAGCAAATTTTGAAATGTATTTCTTTTTATGAAATATTTGTTCATTTCATAAAATCTTTTACATAGTACATGGATGATTTACCAGAGTATTACAGTAACTACCCAATTCATGATCTAGAATTAGCCACAGTGGTGTTTGCATTCAAGATATTGAGACATTACTTGTATGGTCTATGGTGTGAGATTTTTACAGACCACAAAAGCTTAAAATATATCTTCAGTTAGGAGGAGCTAAACATGAGATAGAGACGATGGTTGGAGTTCATTAAAGATTATGATTGCAAGATTAAGTATCACCCTAGAAAAAGCGAATGTAGTAGCTGACACACTAAATAGAAAGATAGTTTCAATGCACTCTTTGTGGCCGAATGTGTCTTCAACCTTTCAGTCATAAATTCAAATATTTGGATTAGAGATAGTTACCTCTCAATTGGCTTCCACTCTTTTAGCTATAACGTTAACGCCTACTATATTAGAGAATATCAAAGAAGCACATATAGATGACCCTATGTGTGTGAGCCTTAAATCAAAGAAGAAATTATTGGACCATTTCAATTACTCTGTTTCTAGTGAATGAATCATAAAATTCAAAAACAGATGGTATGTCCCTAGAAATAGCTTTTTACAGCGAAAAATTTTGCTAGAAGCTCACTATAATTTTTTGATTTACCTAGAATGTACCAAAATGTACAGAGACATGAAACAACACTATTGGTGCCCTAATCTCAAGGAAGATGTTGCAAAGCATGCAGAGTTATGTTTGGTATGCTAATAAGTAAAACCAGAAGATCAAAACCCTGTAGGAACATTACTGTAAGGATCGGATTTTTTGAAAATCGTTAAAATGCGTAAGAAATTTGAAAATTGTCTTTTTAAAACAAAATGTATCAGAGTGCGTCTAACCGGATCGCTACTGACTCTTTCTTTAAATTCGTTATGAAAACCAGTTGATAAAATGTGTAGAAGCATTATAAGTAAATCCTTATAAAAATATGGCGGAAGCGTAAATAAATCGTTAAAGAAGAAACTAACATCAAAGTACAAAATAATAACCTAATATGATTACAACCGTTTACACGTTCTTTTCTTTGCCTGGCCAGTCCTGAGTCTCGTGCATGTGAAATCATTCATCCCTGCATCATTATGTGTTAATCATCTACTTATTATCTGTTCGTCGTTGTACCTACACCACAAGTAAGGACATGAGCTTTCGCCTGTAAGGAAATGGGGGAAAACAATTATACATATTTCTCTCTTTAATTCTTCTTGGAATGGGGGCCACCCAAACCAATTCTCTTCATTACATTTGTTTTTCGTTCGTTCTTTACTCGTACATCGAGCTGGAGATTGGAGGGTTCTTAGGGGATGACGTAGTTGATCGGACCTAACCCTTTACTTGTGACTAAGTCCCCATTTCCGTCAAGGTAGGGGGATTCGCCTAGCCGCAGACTAAATCCGCTACCCATCCGCCCTCCAACTCCCTTTTTTGTCCCCTTTTCGGCGTATCCCACCTTCAACGTTCCTCCCCTTTCGGCGTGTCCCGCCTTCAGGGTTTCTTCCCTTCCCGCGTATCCCGCCGGCAGGGTTTCTTCAGTGATGGGCGTATCCTGCCCATCCTGAACATTCCTTTTTCTTAGCATTTTTTCTCACCCATGCAAGCGTGAGTACCACCCCAAAGTGGCACTCCCTATGGTTTTATATTAACATGAAGCATACTGCATTATAACGTACATTAACGGAAATTGAAATGCGCATTGAAGTAAAAGTATTATAATTGAACTTGCGCATATAATGAATCACAATAATTGAAAGTATACATAGATATAAGGAACAATTATGATATCGAATTGAACAAGATGAGACAATAAAGTAACATACGACAAATTTCAATTTAACTAAACATGCTCATTAAACTAAGCTAGGCTAAACATGGAAACATGCTGTAAGTAATGAATAACGGAAACAAACTTGTAAATTGGAAATCTTTATTCTAGTTGGTTAATCATTCTTCTATTTTAATTGGTCAAACATGCTATATTTAATAGTTTAGTTATTATCCTAATTAATTGCATGATCAACAAATTGGTTAACATACTCAAAGTTTAGTCATTGATTAAACATGCTTGAATTGATTAACATGCGGACATGCTCAACTAATTCAACATACTAATTACTAAACATGCTCAAGGATTGATTATTTATTACACAACTAGTTAAATATGCTCGTATTACTTAATAAAAGTAAACTAACATATTCAGGTAGAATCACAATTATTATGCTAAGTAGTTATCCTAATCAATTTACATGCTCACGATTGTGATTGGTTATCCTAGTCAATTTACTTGCTCGAATTACATACTTCTATTCTAATAATTCAAGCATACTTAATTATCGTTGTTAACTAGTTATTGTGAATTGATTAATTAACACAGTAAACATGCTCAGACTAATTATTAATGGAACACTCGTTAAGTTAATTAACATACTTGAGGATTAACTTACACAACTAGTTAAGTATGCACGGATTTGCTATTTCACGACTATTAAGTTAGTTAATAAAGTAAACATGCTCAATCAAATAAACATGACATAACGTAGATTTATCGTTATTATCTTAGTTAGTTAGCGTGCTCAATGATGTGATTAAAAATTGAATTAGACAATCGGTTACTTAGACATGCTCAAATAGAATTACCATTATTATTCTAGTTAATTATCCTAATTAAATTGCATGTTCATTATCACAAGTCCTACTACTAGGTTATGAAAGTAAGACAAAACAAATGGTCGTAGAACAATGATGAAATACATAGCAGCTTGAAATTAATAACTAAGCAGAAGTTAAACTATAAAGAACAACTCATAAAAATGTCTTCGTACTTAACTCATCTATCTCGTTCATTATCTAAGCATTCCTCGTTCATCAATTGTCTATCACTCGTTCATCAATTATTTAAGCCTTTATGGCAGAACTAACAATATCACTTAACAGTAAAGAATACCAACAACGAATAATAGCAGTTATATTAACCAAGCAATATCACAAAGCTAACAATAATCTACCTATCAATCCAAGAAAATAACAACATAATATCATTCAAGGAACACAACACTACTCACGCACACTATTTGTGGTGTAGGGCCTCCAAATGGCCAAGACACACCCATCTTACCTCAATTCTTTATCGTGTATTGCACTTAATCACTATCCATTTATCTCCTCCGATACCTTCACAATTAAAGTATTTACTTTAATGATTACGAATAATAACTTGAATAATAATAATTCTAAGAACTTCTTTGTCTCCTACATGGAACCTAATCCATCACGACTTAACCATCATTGGCTAATACATTCCAAAGAAATACAATAGAGAACATTACGCACAAATGCTTAAGAGTATGCTTCAATATGATTTCCCATAACATCAACATTTTAACAATTGCTTACCATTAACAATTTATCTAATCACAGCACTAACATGCTTCACTTATCCTTCACAGAGCAGTTCACATGGGAAAATTAGTCATCCAATGTTTGATCCAACAGATTAATTCGGATTTTACTTAACAACTTCCTACGTCCAGAATCCCACACAATAGAGGAGCAACACTTCAAAATTAATCAAGCTCCCAAAACAACAATCAATAACAAAATTGGACTTAAACAGAAACCAATAACTAACCATCTCAACATATTTTCCACCACTAATAGACAACAGAGCATATTCAAACAAACTCAAGGTGCAGAACCCAACATACCTAGCAGTCAGTCATAAATAACAAAACATGAAACTTCACTTGATTAACAGAGGGCTAGATCCAACATGATAGAATCACTTAAATCTATTTCTTCCAATGTTATCCTCACAGAACCAATGATAGACAAAAAAACTCATTAACATAATCAACATAGAAGTCCAACAGATTAACCCATTCAGAAATCCTTTAACCAAAACAGTCGAGAAGAGATCATTACCAGTAGACCAGGAGACCCTCGACCAACCTCCAGCGTTCCCAGTTCAGCCTCCAACTCTCCCTCAGCTTTCTTTTCCTCTCTCTAGAAGCTCAGCACACCCAACAAAACTGTCAAACTTCATCCAATAACATACACCAATACCAAACAAACGAGGAAGAAGACTTACCAGAAGCTCTCTAGAGGGCTCAACAGCTTCTTCTCCACCTTTCAGCACACCCACGAATTCACACTGCAAGAGCACCCCTCCCCTTTAACAATTCCTCAGGAAGGTGGTCCAGCAATAAACACTCTGCCTGCTGACAGCCAATGCCCAGCTCGTACGATGTGTTCCCCACGTTGATTTCACGCTGGAAAGGGCACCATTTTGGGAGGAGCAGCAATCCGAGCCCAGCAGCTCCACCCAGCCCGTCGAATTTGCCCAATGACCCAAGGCGTCGATCGCTTCCTGCCTGTCTCTCGTCGCTGTTCCTTCGTCATCGCCAACACTGCCCGTCGCCATTTTGACAACACAGGCCACCAGAAATCGACAACGTACCAGGAAATCGCAACATACCACAAGTTGGCGCTGTCTCGATCCATCTCGTGAAGTTGAAGTCCGAGCCCTAGCCACAAATGCTCATTGCTCCACCTTGCCGTCCGTCGTACCTTCGTTGTGAGCCGGTCGTCGCTCGTCGTCTCCCGTCACGCCTAACTCTCCCTCTTTGGTCTTTTTCTCTCTCTCTTCAGGCTTGCTCCAGAAGAATGGCTTCAGCCATTATTCTTTTCCTTTTCAACTGATTCACTTAGTGAACCGGTTCAAATGGTGTGAACTGGTTCGGGCAAAACTGGTTCATGTCCTCCCACATCCCTTCTTAATTTTCTTTAACCCCATTTAAACAATTTACTCCCTTTTACCTTTTTAAATCCCTAATAATCCAATTTAAATCTTAATATTCTCCCTTTTCTTATTTCGTCAAATGGCCAAAGGCTAGACGAAATGAGGAACGCTGAATCAGTTTAGTTATTTAACAACAAATCCCACTCACAAATATTAACCTAATTAATCACGTGTATATCATAATTTGATTTAATTAATATTTATTTTATTAAATTAGGATTTATCCTAATCACCTTTATTTTCCCCAAAATTCTTAAATCTTACAAATACGTCCTTGGTAATACCCTAATAAATATCCAACAAATCCAAATACCCCTAATTAATTTCCAATTATTCTTAATAAATTCTGATATAAAAAGTCAGGGTGTTACAATTATAGTCTTTATTGATACCAGGATGGAAATGAGAGCAAATTGTGATTGACTTTGTAGTCAGTTTACCAAGGACCATGAAAAGACACGATGCGATTAAGGTAATCAGTAATAGATTAACAAATGTAGATCACTTTTTTCCTGTCAATATGAACTATTCGATGAATCAATATGCCGAGTTATATGTTCAAAAAATTGTACGGTTGCATGGGGATCTTATTTCTATTGTATTAGATCGTAATTAGAGATTTAATTCAGCCTTCTAGAAGAGCTTGCACAAGGCTATGGGTATAAAATTAAAGTTCAGTACTGCATTCCCTCCTCAAACTGATGGCCAATCTGAAGGGACGATTCAAATACTAGAGGACATGTTACGAGCTTGTGTTCTAGACTTCCAAGTCAGAAGAAACAAGACATTACCATTTGTAGAATTTGCATATAATAATAACTATCAAGCCACGATTGGAATGACACATTATAAGGCGTTGTATGGAAGGTAGTGTCGATCTTCGTTATGTTGGAACGACGTTGGTGAAGCTCAATGTAACACCCGAATTTTTCATACTTTAATTTTAGTTGTGTATTATGACATTGGAAATTTAATAAATATATATTTTTGTGTACAATTTAGTGAATTGTATATAGTGTGTATTTTAGGATTTTATTTTAAAGTATGAGATAAATGAATAATTGAATAAGTAAATAAAATAGGATCGAGTTATATAAGGTAAATAAGCTAAGGATTGAAACTTAACCGTGACAAATGTATTGGATAATGAAAACGTCACCCTTTTATAAGGATTAATGGTACTGCTGGTGGAGGGATGAACGAGCTTAGTTCATAGCGTATGTTTCCGTGATAGCTTTTGTGTCCACAACAACATATTTAAAGGTTAAATGCTTTTGTTTTAGGGGATAACACATCTCATGGTTGTAACAACCCGAACCTAATTTTTCTGCTGTATCTGTCTTGTTTTCTCTAGTTAGTGTTATATTTCTAGTTCCATTCTTTAGTTGAGTGTCTATGCTTGTTCAATGATGATAAGAGATGAAAGTTACGAAGAAGGGATGAATGATTGCTAGGTAGAAATAAGTTGGGGAAGATTAGTATATTGTTCTGTACAATGAATATTTAATCCTATGTCACTCTAACATGTATGTCTCAGTTCTACGTTGTTATGATGTCCTTATTTGTGTTATTGTTACATTTCCCATAATTACCCATTGCCATTTGCTTTGGCTTATTTGCTGGAAATGAGTGTTGTGGTATATTGTTTTGAAATCTGTTCCTGTTTCGAAGGCATGCTCTCTGTCTTATCTTCATTATTTGTTGTTACTACTGTTCGTAGTCATACATCGCTATCTGATCTTTATTAGTTGCTATTTATAACCATTTAACAAGCATGTATGGCATTCTGAATCTGCTGTCGTTCGTTGTCATTAGTTCCCTGTTACGTATGCTGACGTGCTACGCCAAAAAAGTTTGAATGTATTAACACGATGGTTGTCATATACCAGTATGATTCGTAGACCTGTCTTGTTTGCATTACGTTTCAAAAGCATGATCTATAGCCTATTCTATTCATTATGTGGTATTATTCTGCCATTCAAAAACATGATTTGAAATTTTTCTTCGCTCATTATAAGTTGTTGAACAGTTACTTGCAATAAATCCTAGCATATTGAGCTAAATAACGTGCTGTAGAGTTCATTTTCAATAAGTGTTTAGTCAGCATGTTTAGGATGAATGCGTTGAATGCACGTTCTACTATTTTATTGATTTTCATCGTTGTATCAGTTAAATGAAAGCATGATGAGTAGCCATGTACTGCTGTTCATTTCAGTCACTTAGAGATATATCTTCGTTGTTTTGATTTGGTTCATGTTCACCATTATTTTTAGCCGTATAAAACAGTTCTCACTGTATGTTTTATCCGTGACCGCTACTGTAAATCCTTGTTGTTTTAAAGCATATTTCACTGTTATTGTTCAACATTTCCTTGCTGTATGTTATTCATTGAAAACAAGCTAGGTTGTTTGTACTCCTGTTGTTATGTTCAATTAGAAGCATGATTAGTTGCTCGTAATTTCCGCCGTTACATTCCATTCGATAGCATGCTTAGTCGTTTGTATTTTCTATCGTTATAGTCGATTTAAAAGCACGTGAAATGATTAATTTTCTGTTGTTATAGTTGATTAAAATGTATGATAGATGATCTAAATTGTTGTTGTTCTAATCGATTATAAGCATGAATCACAGCCATAAATTTTGATTAAAGCATGCCTAGTTGTTTATGATTTTCGTTGTTACCGTCGATTCAAAACATGTGTAGATGTGCATATTTCTGCTGCCTCATTTTAGTCATTAATAGCATGTTTAGTTCCACTTGTAATTATACGTTGTTGGTTTTCGTTACATATGAGCACGTTCTATTACTCGTTCCGCTTATTACCGTGAGTTCCTTTAAAGCATTTTCATTTACTTTCGTATGTGCGTTATTTAATTTGAAAGTGCTAGGTTGTATTCACGATAATAGAAACCAAGTAGGGGGTACCCCCTCAGTGTGGTACCCACATGCATGAGTGAGGAAAAATGCTAAAAAAATGAATGTTTGGGATCGGCGGGATACATCCATCTTTGAAGAAACCCTCCCTGTGGGATACGCCAGGATGGAAGAAACCCTGAAGGCAGGACACGGCGGAAGGGGAGGAACTTTGAAGGCGGGATACGTCGGAAAGGGGACGAAAAAGGGAGTTGGGGGTGGATGGGTAGCGGAACTAGTCCGCGACTAGGCGAAGCCCCCAACCTTGACGTGAACGAGGACCTAGTTGCAAGCAAAGGGTGAAGTCCGGTCAACTATTCCATCCCCTAAGACCCCTCCAATCTCCAGCTTGACGTATGGGTAAAGAACGATGAAGAATGAACGTAATGAAAAGAATTGGTTTGCGTGGCCCCCATTCTAAGAAGAATTAAAGAGAGATATGCATAATTGTTTTTTCCCCCATTTCCTTACTGGGCGTAAGTTCATCTACTTACTTGTGGTGTAGGTACTGAGATGGTTGTACCAGGAGCGAAGGAGGAGGCCATACCTATGGAGCCTGCGGCATATCCGGAGGGGACGCAAGCTGAGTAGTAGTATGGCGTCAAGTAAGAATGGAAAGAGTAATTTTGTAAGGGCTAACGTCGGATGGTTTTATGAACGTTAATTACCCCTTTACCCTTATGAAGAACTTATTCAGAATATTCTGTAGGTTTCACCTTTGGATTTAAAAGTTAATATTTATAGGTGATGCTTTTAAATTATGCTTCCACTACATTTCTAAATTAATGTTTTGAAGTGATGATTTTATAATTTCGTTTCCGCTAAATATATTGCTCATAGTTTTTTCTCCAATTTAAATTAACCGTTTAAAAATGGTTGGTAACGATTTGATTTGGCACATGATATTCCTTAAGAAAAGCTTTTAAAAGAAAAATTTAACATCGGAACTTGTTTAAATAAATTTTTAACGGATCTTAGAAAGAATTAAAAATCCGGGTCATTACAGTGGTAGCGAACTTAAGTAAAGGAATGATGTCATTTGGAGGTAAGATTTAGTTGAAATGTTGGAAATCTGTGACAGCGTTGGCTCCCACTGAAGGGTTTGCATTCGTGGTAGTGTTTACGACTCCAAATTAAAGAATAAGGGCTAACATGGCTCACTGCCATTGGTCAAATTGGCTGTTGCAGACGTCCCCTACGGTAGCCTACACATTCGCTACTAGACGAATAGATTTTCCAAACATAATATTTCTAGTTTTGATGCTGGCAAGGATTTGTCTCTAGACCAAAAGGAATCGATAACGCTTAGGTTACAGTTTTCACAGAATTTCTATTATGTGGAATCCCACATTTGGCTGTCTATATATTCAAATGTGGACCAAAACACTATTCTTCTATGACTGCTGGGATGAAGAAACTACTTCCACCTTGGAATGTTCTTCAAGTGTTTTGCATGTAACGACCTGGTTTTTCGTAAATCCTTTAAAATGCGTGAAAATTTGAAATTTTATTAAGACCATTGAAATCACTTTTAAAATGTAACGACCTAGATTTTCGTAAATCGTTAAAATGCGTAAAGTTTTGAAATTTCTTTCTTTTTAAAACAAAACGTATCAGAGCGCGTCTAACCGGATCGCTACTGACTCTTTCTTTAAACCCGTTATGAAAACCAATTGATAAAATGTGAGGAAGCGTTATAAAATAAATTCTTGTAAAACATGGCGGAAGCATATATAAATCGTTCAAGAAGAAAATACTAAACAATTGAGATACTGCATTTAATAAATGAAGCTGACAATGATTAACTTACTTACATGCTTTATTAACTAATTTAGTCAACATCCTAAATTACAGTAAATTTCAGCAACATATATGTGTATATTGGCAGGAACTGTCACCCAAAGAGAAGCAATGCAAGTAAAGAGAACAACCAACAATCAACATAGAGTTACGAAGTGCTAAAAAATCTATACTATAATGAAGGGGAAACATTTAGCATGATAAAAAAATACGTAAAGTAAACAGTAAGCATTCATCCTTTTACGCATTAACCATTCATCACCCTTTTAACATTCATCATTTCTTTATCACACAAGGCATTCGTATCACGTAACGGACAATAAAATAGAGCACAACAACGAAAGGGAAATATCACAGAACTTAACCAAATCTACAGAGTACTAACAAATCTATACTATCAATCAACACAGGATATATCTACGGCAAATAAACCAATAGAGGAAATAACTACGGCATGACTAATCGTAAAACTCACGCACTCTACTTGTGGTGTGGGGCCTCAATGGCCAAAACACATTCAAATTCCTTACCTCAATGCTACATCGCGTTTAGCATCTAACCGTTGTCCTTCTCCTTCTTTCGATACCAGAAGACACCCAAGAAGCCTCCCCCTCTTTAGCCCCTTCCTGCTGTTCCATTTCTCGCTTTCTCTTCTCTCTTCATTCTCTTGGCTTACATTTCCAGAGAGCCCACAACTCTGGATTTTCCTCTCGACAAGGCTCTAACTTCAGCTCACCTGAGAGCACTCCTCACTGTCTTTATTCTCCAGCCCCATCATTCCCTCGACAGCACCCATCCAGACCGGACCACCTGAGAGCACCGCCTGCACCCATCCAGAATCACCCCTACCCTTGCAAAAATCGCCGACTTTGTCCCCTCCAATAGTTGCCAGAATCGTCCACAGCAGGAGCTCTGATTCGTCCCGAGTTGTCCAGGGCCGCCTCGCCTCCCGAGCCCTAACCGCAAGACTCGTCACTTGTTGCTGCAGTAGCTCAAACCTCCGCCGGAACGGACCCTAGCCGAGCTCGAGCTCACCGTCATCGCCCTCTCTCTCTCGGGCTTCTCTCTTCTCTCCCGCTCCCTTTTGTTCTTCACAATGACGGAACAAATGGCCAAAGGCCTTTTGTTATGTTCTACACACACTAGACCGGTTCACCCTTGAACCAGTTCAGTTAACCAATAAATCCCCCCTTTAACCTTTTATCCATTTTTAAAATTCTGTTTTTAATTCATTACTACCCTTATTTCTAATTTCTCCATTTAATTATCCCCTACAAATTATTCATCCCACATAATAATTTATTTTATTAAACTAGTATTTGTTCTAATTACCTTGGTTTTCCAAAATTTATAATCTTGCGAATACGTCATCGATAACACCCCTAATTGATTTCCAATTATTCTTAATAAATTATGATATAAAGATTCGGGATATTACATAAGATAAATTAGAGTGCAACGTTAAACCGAACCGCTACTAACCTTTTGTTAAACTCGTATTGAAAATCAAATTAATGAAATGTGGAAGCGTTATGAAATCATTTATTTTAAAACATTGTGGAAGCGTAAATAATTTAATGAAAAAACTAAACAATTAATTACAACTGTGCTCTCTTTAATATCTTTAGCATGGCCAACCACGAGTCTCGCGCGGGCAACCCTTCATCCCTGCTTTATTATCTATTCATGATTTTCGTATACAAGTACCTACACCTACACCACAAGTAATTGTAAGCCCAAAGGCTTAGTAAGGAAAAAGGTTTAATGCATTCATGATATGCCTCTCTTTAGTCCTTTTTGGAATGGGGGCCAACCTAACCAATCCTTTCATTAAGTCATTCGTTTGTTCATTACTTTACATTCATTCAATCGTTCATTACTGTACATTGAGCAGAAGATTGGAGGATTTCCTTTAGAATGGAATAGTGGACCGGATCTAACCTTTATTTGAAATCTAGAACTCCCATACCCTACGAGGGAGGGGCTTTGGCTGGATTAAAGACTAGACCCACTACCCATCTGCCCTCCAACTCCCAATTTCCTTTATTTTCTTAACATTTTACCTCACATAATGCATGTGTGAGTACCACCACCAAGATGGCACTCCCTATCGGTTTCTATTAACATGATGCATGACCATTCATTCTCATCCTAACATGATGTATGATGCAGTTTACATTGCACATATAAAGAAGTAAATGACAATCGTATTGAAATTAAAGAAACTATAATTGAAAGCGTATATAAAAGAAGGTAAAGCATATAATGTAAGTAACAACCAGAATGGAATGGCGCATATAAGAACAAGTAATGATTATGAAGCACCCAATAAAGTAAAGCATATGAAGAAGACAATTGTAGGATTAACTAAACAACAAGAGGCATGCTTGGATATGGAGATCACAATAATAAAGGAAATACAGCAGGATTAAAAATCAATGTGCATCTGAAGCCAAACATAATTTAATTAACGTGCTCAAGAGTTGATTACATGCTTTTATCCTAGTTAACCAAATCACGCTTAGGTTTAATATAAAACAACATGCTGAAGACAAGTAATTATAAGCAAGGTTATAAGCAACAACAAGAAGATAATAACAAAGGAAAGATAAACATTGTAATTGGAACTCTTGTTCGTTCGTACTTAATTCATTCTTCTTTCAGCTTCTCTATTATTCTCTAATAAAGTAAAGAATCATTGCATAAATTACAGTAAATAAAATTGCAGTAAAAGATATATATATATGTATATATATATATATATATATATAGAATATTAACATGCTAATATTAATCTAGTTGGTGATCTTAGTTTATTACATGCTCAAGAAAGATACAATTAATCCCTTTACATGCTCAAGAAAGAATTATTAATAAACCTGCTTTTATTATAATTTATTAAACATACTTTTTATAGTTTAATGGATTAAACATACATAGCTAGTTAATTAAACATGCTCGGGTTGGTTATAGTTAATTACTAAAATTAAACATGGCATAACTTAGTTGATTGATAAACATGCTTACAATTAATATGCCTAGTTAATTACACTAGTAATATGCCTAGTTAATTACGCTAGTCAATTTAATTAGCAAGCTCAAGGAATAATTGCTCTAGTTGAATTAACATACTCAAAGAATAATTACTTTAGTTAATTAACATGCTCAAATAATCGATTAACATGCTCAAAGAAAGGGTTAACGCCTATTGATTAGTTACTTAACGACTAGTTAATTAATTGAACTAGTTAATTATCTTGCATAATTTAATCAACATACCTACATTTAATTAACATGCTTAAGTTAATTAACTACTCTAGTTAGGTTAATTAATAAGCTTAAGTAATAATCAACATACTTAAGTTAATTAACATGCTGAATTGATTAATAATTAACTAAATTGATTATCAAATAAATATGCTGGATTAAGGAAGTAATGGCAACCAAACAATAAAGGAGGAAACAACAGTATTACAATTAATAAATAAACATCAGCAAGTAGAATAAAACTCTTAGCTCATTTTTGGACTTCACATAACCATCTACCGTTTATGCATTCAATATTCAACACAACCATCACTGTCAATTACGGAACTCATATGCAGTCAAGGAAATCAATGCCAGTAAAGAGAACAACCAATCAGCAAGGAAATCTACACTATTAGTTAGGAAAATCTACAGAGAAATCAATAGTTTAAAGCATTCAATTATAGAGGAAATATCACAGAGCAAATACTAACAAGGAATAGAGTAATCATTCAAGGAAAATACTATAGAGCATCGACAATTCTACCACTCACGCACTCTACTTGTGGTGTAGGGCCTCCACATGGCCAAGACACCCCTATTTCCTTACCTCGAAATTTTTACGCATAGTGCACTAAGTTGCTATTCTTCTCCTCTTTTCCACACCTTCATAATTCAATAACATTCACGTATTAATAATAATGACTTCTTTCTAGGAATCTGTTACTGCCAAAAACAAAGTATAACCTATCTCAATAGATTGATCCAAGTCGTAACAATATCGCAAAGCAAAGCACGACCCAATTAATTCTCTTAACATGGAGAATATGTGACCAAACCAATGCAACAACAATTAAAATTGTCCAAACGTGCAGAGCATATATCTAACCTGTAGGTCGCTTAATTTAAATCTCAGTGCATGAATTTAACCCAATTTACATGCATAGCTTTTCCAACTTGTCCAACAACATATATCCAAAAGCATAGTTCACAACAAAAGCTAAAAATGCAAAGTATATTTATGCTTAAATGTTGAACCATAAGACAGTAGCTAAACCAATCTTATTACAGCGCAATATCAAAACAAACCACAACAATTTCTACATAACATAACAACTAGCAGGGTATACTTCACCCAATAGAAATGCCTAGCCCAATGTTCTTTCACGAGAACAAACACAAGGTCGAAACCATCAACAGAAACTATTTTAAACACCCACTCATTAACAGATTGCATCAAGGCTTAATCCAACCAAAATACAGACCTATTACAGAACATCAGTCTTCTTAAAAATATCGGCAGAAACCAAGTCACAGCATAACCAACAATTCAATTACTTCGTTGAAATTGTCCAATACTAAGGAAGAGAAGCGTTACTTGAAGGACCGAGGGGTCCTAAGAGGAGCTTCACTTCCTTAGACCTTCCTCCTCCACCAAGCTTCTCCTTATCACAGCACTCGATCATCCTCTAGAGCTCCTAACTCTGTATCCATCTCAGTGTACCAACAGCATGAAGGGGACACTCTCTGCCAATTCTCAGAAGGCAGAGAGCATGCCCGACCAACTATTTCCTAGCTATGCCCTATGATGTCCACCCTGTCGATTTCATCTAGACCCAAAACCAGGAGAAAGGCCGGTTTGGACCGAACAAGACCTAGTCATTCCTCCCAAACCGCCAGCCCTTGCCATCGACCGGAGATGTCGCTCGGTGCCATCCTGACACCGAAAATCGCTCCCTGCCAATACCCAATCAATAGAAAGCAAAGGAGGAGGAAGAAATTGATTGAACCTACCTCAACCCGAAACTGAAATTTGCGGTCAGTGGGAGCTCTAAGTTCGTGATATCGAGCCCTAGCCCGCAGACCGCGTTGCCCACGCCACAGGAGCTCACACCTGCACCCATCGTAAAGGAGCTACCTGAGTTTGAGTCGAGCCGAGCCTTCACGTCGTCCCTCATCTCCCGATCGTCTCTCTTCTCATCTCCCTATTCTCTCTCCTTTCGCAGAATGGCTGAAGGCCATTTCTTTGGCCTTCGACAAACCGAGTGTGAACCGGTTCATGCCTTCCACACCTCTTCCATAATTTTCTTTAGCCTAATAATTAATTAAATCCCTTAAAGATCAAATCTCAATTAATCTAATTTATTTAATCCCTCAATTAATCTTCACTTAATATAATCTTTTATTTAAAATCTAATTAATCATAATTTAATCTTTCACTAATTCTTCCCTCGAAATATTATAATTTAATTCATTAAATTAATATTTATTTTAATTACATTAATTTTCATAAATTATAATCTAAAAAATATGTCCTTGGTAATATCTCGATAATTATCCAATTAATCCAATATCCCTAATTACCTTCCAATTGTCCTTATTAAAATTATGATATAAAAGGTTGGGGTATTACATTGCAGTTAGGTTTTCTTATGACTAAAGGTTTGAATTACACTAGGGCAATAAGATAAAAACTGTGAGATTATTTTTAGTGGAAAAAACTGTCCTACGGTCACCTTGTCTAACTTGTCTCTCATTTCTTGTTTGATGTCAAGGATAACCTCAGGTCTTAAGGATTTAGCTTACGGCTCTGCTAAACATCACAGGTAAGAGATGTTTTAATTGTGTTGTGTTTTGGCTTGCGTCACAAGTTATCAGGGTAAGGTAGAAAATTTAGGATTTTACTATGATATTGATGAACTGTTTTCTAGAAAATAATGCTTATGTACGTTGCGGGTAGTTAAGGTTAAACAGTGATTTGTGATAACTACCATGCCTACTATTTACTTACTGTTCATAATTAATGATGATGCCCTCTGTTTAGTGTATATTATTCTATGTACACTGCATTGATGTTCATGCTACGTGTATGTTCATGCATTCATTTAAGAAAGATAAGAAAAATCTAATAAACATAAATGATCGTTGTGGGTGGGGTTCAAGTTCATTGTCCCACTTGATGTGGACCAAATGGTGTCACTCTCTCTCCTAGACTTAATTATCCACAATGATTAGACTATAAAGTGAAAAAAAAAAAGAAAGACTGTTGACTGAATAATGACATGATGAATTGCATTTCATATTTCCATGTTTATATATATTTGTATACATCTCTTGTTGAGCATTAAACTCATTAGTTGAACCTTGTGGTGTAGGTAAGGCTAAAGTCTTTGATGAACCTGATGAAAGAAGTGAATGATGGTGGTTGTTGAAAGAGTATACTCGCGGGAAGGCTAATGTGTTGTTTGATGTGAAATTGATCATGGGTATCGAAAAGGGAGAGGAATAAAATTTTAAAAAAGGTTTTTCTTATTATGTTGCCTTTTATATTTGGTTTTACCAAGCCTAATTGGCTTTCTTTAACTAAATTTTAGTATGTTTGCTTTTAAATGGATTTTATTTTATACACTTCCATTGCAAATGTTTTAAAAGTATGAATTTTTATAAATGACACATTATTAAAAAAAATTAGCAAGAAATTTTTTTAATGCTTCAGGCCATTACACTCAACTGCTAGGCCTGATTTTATTTAGCAACCAACACAAATGGTAGGTCTTATTAAGCAAAGAATTTTATCCACCTAGAGCCGTTAGAAAAGTTATGTAGATCGAAAACGGGGGGAGCTAGAATTCAAATCATGAGACTTGGTGTTTTTGAAGATTTTTCCTTTTAAGGAAATTATGAGGTTTGGCAAAAATGGTAAGCTTAGCCCAAGATTTGTTGAACCGTTTGCTATTATAAAAAAATATTAGAAAGACTACCTATAAATTGAAGTTACCACTTTTGATGAATGAAGTTCATAATATTTTTCATGTGTAAATACTGAGGAAATGTATTCATGACCCCTCACAAGTGGTATTACATGGGGATATCAATTTCAACCAACATTGAGTTATGAGGAGAAACCAATTCAAATATTGGACTTTAAGATCAAAGAACTTTGGCAAAAGAAAATTCCGTTGGTGAAAGTATTATGGCAAATCATACACCGAATGAAGCAACTTGGGAAAGGTGATAAGATATGGAAGAGAAATTCCCAGAGCTTTTTTGTGACACAACTTTTGAGGACAAAATTTAATTTAACGGGGAAGGGATGTAGCACTCGGATTTTTATATGAATGGTTTTAATTATGTAATGTAATGCTTGAAATTTAATAGAAAATATTTTGTGTCATAAATTTTGAAATTTTACATATTCAGCATTTTAGGATTTTATTATAAATGATAAAGTAAATAAATAAATTAGGAATCAAATTTTTATAAGAAAAATGTTTAAGGAAACTCAGCTGCGACAGCTGAACTAGAAAAGAAAGTCACTATTTTGTGTGATAAACTACGTAGCAAGCAAAGGGAGGAATTGATGAAACGACAACCATTGGATGATGTCATGGAATGGTTGAGATCAAGTTGGACTAGAAAAGATGCTCTCGCGGAAGTGTTGGATGCTGTAAGGATGAGGGAGAATGAGGGACCATTGGATTGGTTTAAATAAGGAACGTGAAGAGTTAGATTGGGAAAAAAATGTTGCTGCGGTAGTGTTGAATGCCATAAGGATGCAGGAGGATGAGAGACCGTTGGATTGGATTTAAGGATAGAATGTGAAATGCTGGATTATGAAATGATTCTTCCACAGAAAGGGAATATGCACACGAAAGAGGGTTATTCAAAATGAACGTTATTGTTTATGTTATGGAACACATTTTTTGCAGCAGAAAATGTGTCCGCGATAACGTATTAAAAGAAAGAATGTCATTGTTTTACAAGATAATGCATTTCTTTAGTAGAAAATGTGTTCATGGTAGCAAATTTAAGTGTTGAATGTCATCATTTGGAAGAAAGAAATTAGCAGAAATGTTGGTAATCCACGGCAACGTAGGCTTCCGCAGAAGGATTGACATTCGTGGTAGCATTGGCGATCACTAATTAAAGACTAAGGGCTAGTGTGGTTCATTTCCATTGGTCGAATAAGAAGAAGCGGATGTCCTTGTGGGAGTTTACACATCAACTGCTCAGCGAACATATTTCAACAAGATTATTTCTAGTTTACTTGTGAGCTACAATTTGATTCTCCAAACTATTAGGAAACAATTATGCTTGGATACAATTTTCAAGGGATTTTATTATGTGGGATCTCCTATTTGACAGTCTATAAATATGAACGTTAGGAGGACGAAACCCAAAATATTATTGTAATACCCTGATTTCCCGTGACAGAATTAAGTGAGAATAATTGGGAAATTATTTGGGTGTAATTGAATTAATGGAATAATAATTGAAGATTTAATTGATGGAAGAAATATTTTGGTAAGTTTTAAGTGGAAAATTGTCACGGATCATGCATTTCTACGTTTTTGGTCGACTAGCAGTGGTGGTTGGGTCGAATGTTTCGATCGAAAACACATTCTGGTGACTCCCTGCGTTTCAGGTTATACCGCAGATAGGGTTCAAGTCAGAGATGTAACGACCCAATTTTTCGTAAATACTTTAAAGCACGTAAAAATTTGAACTTTTGTAAAACCACTAAAACCCTCTTTTGAAAATGATATCAGAGTGCATCTAACCAGACCGCTCTAACCTTTTGTTAAACTTGTTATCAAAATCCAATTTATAAAAGTGCGGAGGCATTATAAAATCATTCGTTTAAAATGTTGCGGAAGCGTAAGTCATTAATAAAGAAACTTAATGATAGAACTAAATAATTAAATACACTTAAGAGAAATGAAAATAGAAGAATTAAATACATTTTTATTACAACCGTGCTATCTTTGGTTCTCTTCAGCCTGGCCATCCCCGAGTCTCGCTCGTGCAAATCTTTCATCCCTGATTTATTATATGATTATCATCTTTCGCGTTGAGTCCTCATTCTATGCATTTATTTTAATGTACAAGTACCTACATCTACACCACAAGTAACTATAAGCCCAAAGGCTTAGTAAGGAAAAGGGTTTCATACAATTATGCTTATGACTTTCTTTAGTTCTTTTGAAATGGGAGCCACCCAATCTAACCTTTCATTAAGTTCATTTGTTCGTTCGTTACTCATAAATTGAGCTAGAGATTGGAGGTTGTCCTTTGAGATGTCTTAGTTTGATCGGCTTCTAACCTTTTGTGTGCACACTAGTCCCTTTCTCCACCAGGTGAGGGGGTATCCTAGCTGCTAGGCTAGATCTGAACTATCCATCTACTCTAACTCCCTTTCATTTTCTTTTCCCTTCAGGCATATCCTGCCCTCGAGGCTCTTTCTCAGTGATAGGCATATCACACCCATCCTGAACATCCTTTTCCCTTTGGACGTATCCCGCCCTTCAGGCTTTATTCCAGTGATTGATGTGTCCCGCCCATCCTGAACGTTTTCCATTTCTTTATTCCTTAACATTTTTCCTCACTCATGCATGTGTGAGTACCACCCTTTGGCGGCACTCCCTATTGGTTTCTATTAATGTGATGCATGACCATACATTCTCAACCTAACATGATGCATGATGCATTATGTCAGAACATTAACAATACTACAATTACGCATTGAAATGAAAGTGACTATAATTGAAATTGCGCATATAAGGAACAACAATAATTGAAAGCATACAACCAAGCATAACAGGGAAAAAATTACGATATCGAATTAAAAGCGATGAGCCGTAAGAGACAATAAAGTAAACGTGCGATGAATCACGATTAACTAAGCATGCTCATTAGAATAAGCCAAACTAAACATGAAAATGTGCTTTAAACAAAAAATAACAGAAACATGCTTGTAAATTGGTAACTCTTATTCTAGTTGATTAAGCATGCTTTTATTCTAACTAATTAAACATGTTATAATTAATAGTCTAGTTATTATCCTAATTAATTACATGCTCAAGTTGATTGCATGCTCAAGAAAGGATTACAATTATTACTCTCGATGATTTAAATATGCCTTTTACTATAATTCATTAAACATGCTTTTAAGGGATTAACATGCATAGCTAGTTAATTGAATATGTTTGACTAGTCATGTTTGAGTCCAGGTAGTTACTAATTAATTCACTGTAGTTAATTACATGCTTAAGGGTTGATTACATTCTTTTATCCTAGTTAAATGATCATACTTGGGCTTAGTAGACGATAACATGCTAAGAACAAGTAATTATAACTAGGATTATAAGCAATACCAAGAAAGCAATAACAAAGGAAATATAAAAACATCCATTCGCATAGTCACTGAAATTCTTAGTTCGTTCCTACTTAGTTCATTCTTCTTTCATTGTCTCCATTCTTTTCTCCTAAAGTGAAGCATCTCTATTAATTTCAATTGAAGCAAAGCATCGTAAAAGAAATTGCGGCGAAAGACGATATAATTGTATTAAAGGAAATTACCGTAAAGGAGTAACATACAGAATATAATCAAAGGAAAGACTAGCATGCTAATATTACTATCTTCATTAATTACATGCTCGAGTTTAGTTAATTACTAGTTAACCCACTCTACTTACTTAACATGCATTAGAGATTTATCAGGTTAATTAAACATGTTTGACTAGTCCTATTAGAATCTAGTTAATTTCTAGTTAATTCAATCATGCCAATTAACGATAGGTTAGTTAATTAATATGCTTGTCTAGTTGATTATGCTTACGCTGATTAATTACTCTAGTTTAGTTAGCATGCTTGCGTTAATTAACTACTCTTGTTAAGTTGATTGTTCTAATAAGTTGACATGCATCATGAATAAATCAAGTTAATTAAACATGTTCAACTAATTAATTAGCGTGTTCAACTAGTTAGTTAATTAACATGCCCAGTCTAGTTAAGTGCCTTAATTATTGATCCGATTATCATTCCTAGTGAGTGAACTTATTCAAGAACTAATTACACTTACTTAAGCATGCTTAGTTAGTTAAACATTAGTTCACATGCTAAGCTTACTCTAATTGTTTATAGGCTTAGATTACTAAATTAGTTAACGTGCTCAATTGATTAACTTACTCAGGATTCTAGTAAATTACCAATTAAACATGCTCATTATCACAAGTATTAATGCTAGGTTATGAAAGTAAGATAACCAAATGGAAATAGAACAATGATGAAAGAAATAGCAACTTGTAATTAGTAACTAAAAAGAAGCTAAACTATAAGGAACAATTCATAATAATGTCTTTGCACTTAACTCATTTATCTCATTCATTATCTAAGCATTACTTGTTCATCAATTGTCTATCACTCGTTCATCAATTATTTAAGCCTTTATGACAGAACTAACAAGAACACTTAGCAGTAAGGAATACCAACAATGAATAATAGCAGTTATATTAACTGAGCAATATCACAAAGGTAACAATAATCTACCCTATCAATCCAAGGAAATAGCAACAGAATATCATTCAAGGAACACAACACTACTCACGCACACTACTTGTGGTGTAGGGCCTCCAAATGGCCAAGACACACCCAAATACCTTACATCAATTCTTTACTGCGTTTGGCACTTAGTCGCTATGCTCTTCCCTTTTTCTCAATACCTTCATAATTAAAACATTTTACTTATCAATAACAATCCCTCTAATGACCATTTACAGACTTCCACAACCACAACAAAGTACAAATCCGCAACTACACTAAATCCAAGATATTTGCACTCTAGGCAATAACCTTATTCTTTATCCAGACATTAAATTATCAACTTAAACAAGTTAATAATTTATCTTCAACAACTAGTACGAAACAATTTCTCATTTATTAGCTTCAGACCATCACATGACACATTCAAGGCACGAATCCAACCAACAACAGCAAATTATCCTACAACAGCATACACTCAACATTATCCTTCACAAAACCAAGTAAATAATCCATGATGTTCAACAGAGAGAGGAAAGAGTTCCAGAGTACAATCCAATATCAGAGCATCGGTATTAAAATTTTCCCTACATCTGGCAATTCATCCATAATATATATTATAAACATGTTTCAGACCAATGACTAACCGAGAAATATTAGCCAGACAATGGCAGTAGTTCAATAACCAGACCAACAACCAGCACATCCCTCACACATCAATCACTCATGTATTATCTCCAAAATCCACAAAGGAAATGAAAGGATGTCTTACCCAAACACTAGAGAGGATCGCAAACACCCGAGGACAGACCCTCGGTTCAACCACGCGAAGGAGAGCACACCGGTCCTACCTCAATTTTCTCCTGCTCACCCGAAGCATCACTCCAGCTCTGACCCAAACCTCTGGTTCGTAGCACATAGAAAGACACTCTCTGCTAAATAAAAGGGTAGAGAGTACAAGATCTCTCCCATGTCTGACAGTAATCCCACAAATCCATCCAACTTTTTAGAGGTTGTAGCTGGAAGAGTGTACAGGGTTGTCTACCGATTGACTAGCACCAAGCAAGAACTAGAAAGGGACTGGTTCAGACTGAACAGCGAGCTGGATCTCCAACCCACCGCGAACTAAATCCCCTGCCCCTGTCTCCTCGATGCCATCGCCGGATTTCGTCCCTGCAACACCCTCCATTCACACCCAATCAATAGAATGCAAAGGAGGGGGAAACCTGGCCAAACGTACCTTGAATCGTCGCTGGAACTTGCCATAGCCGAAGCTCTGATTTATCCATCCTGTGAAGCCCTAACGGCACCAACGTCGCCGGTAGAGCTCCCATGCCATCCACCCTAGCCTTCGTCGCCTCTCGCTCCCTCGCTCTCGGTCCTTCTTCGTCCCTCATCATCTCTCTCTATGTCTTTCATCTCCCTTCTCTCGTCTCTCTCTCTGGATCTCTCCCTCTCTCATTCTTCTTTTTGTTTTTTTTTTTCATGAAGGCCAAAGGCCATTTTGCCTTCACCCCAACCGTTTCACTTCGTGAACCGGTCCACCTCACCCCTTCCTAAAATTCCTTCCTTTTAATTAATCCAATAATTAAAATAATTATCCCCTCTAATTGATTTACCCCAACACATTTATTTAATTTATTAAATAAATATCTATTTTAAATTTTAATTTATCCAATAAATTCCTAAGTTTATAATCCTACGAATATGTCCTTAGTAATACCTCAATAATTATCCAATTAATCTGAATATCCCCAATTACCTTCCAATTACCTTTATTAAATTCCAATATAAAAAATTTTTGGGTATTACAGGAGATTTCGGCCAAATTGTGGTTCAGACTAAATTTTGTGATTTTGGTCGACCTGCGGTCGAAGTTGGGTCCTGTGTCTCTATTGAATTTCATTTCGGACTACTCCTTGCATTTTGGGTCGAGTCGCGATCAAGTGTGAACGTGAGGATTTGAATCTATCGAGTTAATTGATTTTTCGGTTGCTCTCCATTGATAAAGAGATTTCCACGTGGCTTTCCTGCATTGTGCCACTCTCCATTGAAATGGGCAAACATCCATTAGCAGTGGAGGCCCTACATCACGGGTTTTGGATGTTAAAATTCCTTCTGTTTCGATTGTTGCTGCAAGGTTTTGATTGTTACTTGATTTTCCTAATGATAATCGTTAAGCTGTTGTTGACAGAATCCAAAATTATCACAATAAATGGATAAAAGAAATGAGAGGATTATGGCTTGTGAAGTAATAAATTAGTTATTTTGATTGATGCTGATATTTTTGGTGGGTTGAGAAGTGTCCAGGTTGATTTATGTGGAATATGCTATGTTGATCTCTAGATAGTTTTATTTCCGGCTGATTATACTCTAATGGAGAGCCTACCTCGTGATTTGCTTGCTAACTGTGCAGTGCAGACAAGAAGGGATTTATTTTGGTATTAACATGTGGTCCTAGATTGTTGGCTTGGGATTAAAAAGGATAGATTGTGAGACTTATGTTTGACCCGAGAGGATCAAAGAGGTGCTGTTAATTCCTATAAGCTTGGTTGTTGTTATTAAATATATCGCTTTTTTGTCGTAATCCCTACTGATAATTAGTCATTTCCTTTACCTAGGTAATTTAATAATTACTCTTCAATGAATGAACCCTAACTATTTCATTATGACATCGATAAAGGTTTCTTGACTGCACAATTATTCCGCTATTAATAATCTCATTATTTTTGGTGTTCTTTGATTAAGTAAATTTCCTTGCTTTGAAATATAAATTGTGCACTACTATTGTGATGTCACATTTCCATATGCTATTGTGAACGGGATATTGCATAACATTCATGTATCATATTTAGTGATTATGAAATTGTGAGCATATTGCATGACATGCTTAATATATGTAAATAGGTGTGTGGGGGTTCGAGAGAATTGGTGACAATCCATCTGTGGTGACACCCCGAATTTAATGACCCAGATTTTCACACATTTTAAAATGCGTTAAATTTTGAGAAAAACATATCAGAGTGCAAGCTAGGCCGTTAGAAACACTTAAAACGTTGCGAAAATAAAAACATTTGTGGAAGCATAAATAATTTAGATGAAATAAACTAAACATTAAATTACAATTTAAGAAAAGAGAAAATTGAATTTAATTACAAATCAACTGTCTCTCACTTTATATAGCCTAGCCAACCACAAGCACGCGCATGCAAATCCCCTATCAACTGCTTATTCATTGCTCGAGGACTCCGCGCGCACATGTACCTACACCGCAAGTAAGACGTGAGCTTAAAGGCCCAGTAAAAAAATTTGGTTTATGCATATGAAATGCCTCTCTTTAATTATTTGGAATCAGTCCACCCCAATCCAATCTTTTAGTTACGTATTTTAGGAGTAGTATGTGTTTTAGGAATAGCTCGTATAAGGAGCGTGGAATTTGCGGAATCCAATGATTTCTAATTTATTATGTTGATTAGTCTTGTGGTCCTGACAAGGGAAAGATTAGTTCATTCCTCACTCAAGGCGTGTGGCCACCCCGTGGTGGTGTTCCTAATTGTATATATCGTTATGATGTCTAAGACTACCCTAAGGTACATACAAAGAATTAATTAACGGTGCATACATAACATACATTCAAAACACTAAGTGAAAGTTTATAACTTCTAACTAGGAGATTAACAACCTAATCAATGAGTAAATTGGTTGAACTATTAATTAACATACTTATTATTTAGGTTAATCTAACATACTCAATTACTCAATTTAATAACCAATTAATATCTACAAGGCAACCAAACTAGTAATACGAGCAAAGTCATCAACGAAGCAATATCAACGAAACAACCGCTCTCTCATGACAAAACTAACAGCATCACTTAATAGAGAACTAACAATAATTAACACTCATAATAAACTAACAAATATCATAGAGAACTAATAATATATTAATAACTAAGCAGTAAACTAACAAATATCACAGAGTAACTCATGGAGTATTAGCAAGTTCATACCATCAGTTAAGGAATTTATTTACCAATCATCAACAAAGGATATATATACATGAACAGCAAGCATAGAAATGTATAGAGCATCTAGCATGGAAACATACAACAATAAGCATAAATACACACATACGGACTCTACTTGCGGTGTAGGGCCTCCACCTGACCAAGACTCACCCAAGTTCTTACCATTACTGAAGAATAACCAGTAGGAATAGCCACTCCTCTAGATAGTAGCTTCACGAACAACAGGGAGCAGCTCCAGCTCCAGCAGCTCACGGTTCAGCTCCATCAACTGCTCACTCACTAGCTCACCTCACAACACACACTCTTCACACTCACACACTGGGAGACTCATGTAGGAAGGTGGAGAAGGGGGAGAGCTTCAAAGGGAGAGAAGCTCTCACAATTGGGGAAAAGCATGGACTGAAATGAGGGAGAGAGGCTTTACCGAGAAGGAAGAGGGGACACCAGTACGTATAGGGAGGCAAGGAGAGGCAACTCTAGTAGGGCGTGTCGGCTCTGTGTAGTCTAGGATCAGATTTGGTGTCGGGGTTGTCTCCTTCCATTGGCTATACGTCGTTCTCCTTCAGATTAAAATCTGTTCTGTTGCAGATCTGGGCTGATTTGGATGAGTGCGGATGCAGGAGTCTCGTCCGCATTTGTCCACAAGCACAAAATTCCTAAGGCTAAGCTGCTTCTTTGGACGAGAACCGGCATCCTCACCCTTATCTGTACTGTCCGTAAACCACATTCGGACGCAGTTTGGCGTCCGAATGTGTCCATAAAATGGATAGATTCAATTTGGAAGAGGCTGATCCTCATCCACATTTGTCTGTGAACGTCCGAATCTGTCCAGGTCTGGACAGATTCAATTCGGACGAGGCTGTTGGCGTCTGCATGCACTTGACTGCGTCCGCAGTCTCGTTCGTAACCACAATAGAGGTAGGGATGACTTTGGGACGTGACAGAATTAAGTGAGAATAATTAAGGAAGGAATGTAATACCTCAATTTCCAGTGACAGAATTAAGTGAGAATAATTGGGAAATTATTTGGGTGTAATTGGATTAATTGAATAATTATGGAAGATTTAATTGATGGAAGAAATATTTTTGGAAATTTTAAGTGGAAAATTATCACAGATTATGTATTTCTACGTTTTCAGTCGACTAGCGGTCGTGGCTGGGTCAAATGTTTCGACCGAAAACACATTCTGGTGACTCGCATTTTAGGTCGTACTGTGGACGGGGTTTGGGTCGGAGATTTTTGCCAAACTATGGTTCAGACTACATTTTGTGATTTCAGACGACCCACAGTCGAAGCTGGGTCATGTGTCTCGACCGAATTTCATTTCGGGCTACTCCTTGCATTCTGGGTCGAGTCACGGTCGAGTACGGACGTGAAGGATTTGAATCTGTTAAGTTAATTGATTTTTCGATCGCTTCGCGGTTGACTAGCGGTTGAGTTGCTGACATAAAGGATTTGAATTTGTCGAATTAATTGATCATTCAGTTGATATATGGTCGAGGATTTCGGACGCTTTCCTTGATTGAAAAATAAACTTAAAGCAAGAAACCCATTTTCTATTAGATGAATTTCTCTTTCCCCCCTTCAAATCTCTCTCTCTCTCTCTCTACTAAAATCCTTCCCCGAGGTGAAAAGGAGCTTTCCACATTGCTTTCCCGCATTGGGCCACTCTCCATTGAAATGGGCAAATGTCCATCAACTTCGAATTATCACTTGGGGTGTCCTCCCGCCTATAAGTCCATGGGTGACTAGTAAGAAATGAGAAGTGATGACCTACGACTGAGTGAAGTGGTGAGGTTATTGCATTTTGATCTATGAGTGAAAGGTGTTCCGTGAGCGGTGTGGAAAAAGACGTGAGCTTTTGTTTGGGAAACCTCCTGAGTGTTGTTGTTCTGTATAATTGGTGTCGTTGTGCAGAGACCTACTATGGAGTGATGTTCTGTTAAGGTAAGAATTAGGATGTAGTTGGCTAGTGGAGGCCATACATCACTGGTTTTGGATGTTACAATTCCTTCAGTTTTGATTGTTGCCGCAAAGTTTGGATTGTTACTTGATTTTCTTGATGATAATCATTAAGCTGTTGTTGACAGAATCTAAAATTATCACAATAAATGGATAAAAGAAACGAGAGGATTATGGCTTGTGAAGTAAGAAATGAGTTGTTTTGATTGATGCTGATATTTTCAGTGGGTTGAGAAGTGTGCAGTTTGTGATTTTGTTTAACACTACCTTGGTTGATTTTTGTGTAATATCTATGTTGATCTCTAGATAGTTTTACTTTCGGCTAATTATACTCTAATGGAGAACTTTCCTTGTGATTTGCTTGCTAACTTTGTCGTGTAGACATGAAGGGATTTATTTTGGTATTAACATGTGGTCCTAGATTGTTAGCTTGGGATTAAAAAGGATAGATGGTGAAACTTATGTTTGACCCGAGAGGATAAAAAGGGTGGTGTTAATTCCCGTAAGCTTGGTTGTTGTTATTAAATATATCGCTTCTGTGCTGTAATCCCTGCTGATAATTAGTCATTTCCTTACCTAGTTAATTTAATAATTACTCTTCAATGAATGGACCGTGGCTATTTCTCTATGACATCAATAAAGGTTTCTTGACTGCACAATTATTCCCCTATTAATAATCTCATTGTTTTGGGTGTTCTTTGATCAAGGAAATTTTCTTGCTTTGAAATATGAATTGTGCGCTACTATTGTGATGTTACATTTCCATATGCTATTGTGAACGGATATTGCATAACATTTATGCATCATACTTAGCACTTATAAAATTGTTAGCATATTGCATGACATGCCTAATATATGTAAATAGGCATGTGGGGGTTGGGGAGAATTCGTGATGGTCCATCGGTGGTGACACCCCGAATGGATGTATCTCCTCCCATGTAGGGATCAGAGTTACAGTTAAGTCACATGGACCATAGGATGTATCATCTTCTCTTGTACGGAAATCCCCAACGTCTTTAACAAAAGAGTGCAGTGACGACATGTGGTGACACCCCTAATAGTGTATCTCCTCGTCGAAGTACGGTTAAGCCACATGACCATAGGACGTATCCAACTCTCGGTTTAGCAAAAAAGATAAGGTTTTTTCTGTAATGCATCGCATGATCATGCATAACATTTGCATTGCATTCCATTCTATTTCTTGCTGGGTGTTAGGCTTTTTGTTTTCCTCGTGATGTAGGTACATGTACGAGAATAGAATTGGACCAATAGGTGGAGGATTTGCACGGGAGAATCTTGTGGCTGGCTATACTAAGGAGAGTTAAGGAAAAAAGATTCTGTAAGGAAACAGTCGAAAAGTTTTGTAAATATTTTAGTAAATGCCTTAAATCGCAAAGCTTTATTTTTTAAAATTTTAAATGTTTTGTTCAAAAGTCTTTCGCTGTATTTATAAAAGAAAAAGTTTTAAATTTATCAAAATTTTTAAACTTAAGAAAAAACCAAGGCGTTACAATTATGGAGCTGCTTAGATGAAGAATTTACTTTCAACCCTCTAGAGAATTTCTTCAAGCATTTTGGAGGTAGGTCCTTTACAATTAAAGCTTTGAAATTTTGAAGGGCAACAATAATAAAAATAAATGTCGTGAGGTTACTTTCATCCAAGAGAAACCCCACCATTTTCTTTTACTAACCTATCTCTGTTTAATTTCAAGGATAACCTGGATGTTTGAAGAGTTGGGTACTACGGGCTCTAGTAAAAACTATTGGTAAGAAATGCTTTTGTTGTGTTTAGCCTTTAACCTACTTCATAGAGTGGTAGGGTAAGGTAGATTTATGTTGTTTTTTTGAGATGCCTATGTACTATTTTTGAAGGATATGCTCATGTTTAGGGGTGCGAACAGTTTGGTTCGGTACAATTTTTGGCTAAATTAAAACTGAACTGAGTCAGTTCAGTTTTTGTTTTTAAAAACCAAAATCGAACCAAGGACTAAGAAAAACTAGACCAAAAACCAAACCTTGGTTTCAGTTTTCATCGGTTTAGTTTCAATTCAGTTTCGGTTTTTTCCTTTTCAATTTTTTGGTTCGATTTTTTGGTTTAGTAGTCGATTTTTTCTGTTTGGTTTTTTCAATTTTGTAGTCGTTCTCTCTTTATCACTCTCTCTTGCTCAAAACCAGATGGGAATGTAAAAGTGATAATAATCTTCACTGGAACTACAGATTTTGTAAAAGCAATTGTCACTATGAAAACTAAGAGATTACTATTAGACTTAGGAATAAATTAAGGGCATGATGATATTATAGATCTATTTGGAAAAGGCATTCTTTGGAGCTTGTTAGTGAGGAAGTTAATCAAAGTAAAAAAAATTTTTTTTTTGTGAAAAAAATGGTTTGCAATAGAGATGAAGAACATAATTAGACAAAAACGTGGTTTCTAACAGAGATATGGTTTCATCAATGTGGTTAAAATATTGCAGAAATGTGAGAGAGAGAACTTGCAGAGATGTGTGAGAGAGAGAGACTAGCCATGCTATAGTTCAAGCATCATCTTTCTCTCTCTAAACAAACGTCTAAGAACGAAAGAAGACAAAAAATAAAGTCAATATTTGACAACAAAGTGCTTTTGGGTATGGTGCAACGACACAATTTTGTCTCTTTTAATATGGTCGGTTCGTTCAGTTCAGTTTCGATTTACCCAGTTCAGTTCACAACAAAACTGACAATCGAACCCAAATTTTTGGTTCGGTTCAAATTACAAAATTTACTCTTATCAAAACTAAACCGAACTGATAAAAAATGTTCAATTTGATTCGGTTACACAGTTTGAACCCAACCGATTTCCACCCCCACTCATGTTTGTTACATGGTTGTTTATGTTAAACTGTGAATCAAGAATATATATATTGATGGTTGTTTAATATAACATTGAAATACGAATGAATAACCTGCTCAATTCTGTTTTTGGTTATGTTTATAATTGATGACCTCGATCAATGATTTGCTTACTGTTACTATGTAGTATATTATGCATACTAGATTGTTGTTGCATGTCATGCTTACATTTCATGCATTTATTTACGAAAGACAGAAAATTAATAAACGTAAATGGTCATTGTGGTAAGGGTTCGAATTGACTATTCCGCATGAGGTGGACCTAATGGTGTCACTCTCTCCCCTAGACTAAATTACCCACAACGATTTAGACTATAAAGTGAAAGAAAAAGAAAGATCGTTGATTGAAAAGACATGATTTTCCTTATGAATTGTATTTCTTGTTTATATTTTATTTGCATCTTTACTGAACATTAGGCTTATAGGTGAACTTTGTGATGTAAGTGAGGACAAATTTTTCAAGAACCTGCTAAGACAAATGAATAATTATGGCAGTTGAAGAGGTATACTTATGGGGCAAAGATGAGGTGTTGTTTGAAGCGAGATTGAGCATGAGTGTTAAAAGGCAAGCAAATAAATTTCTCAAAATAAAGACTCTTCGTATTTATACTTATTATGTTTTTAATATTTAGTTTTATTTACGGATAATCAATGTTTATTCAATTGGGTTTTACTATTTTGGATTTAAATGAGTTTTATTTTAAAGACTTATGTTGCAAATGTTTTAAAGGAATGAGTTTTATGAATGATGTGTTATTATGTTATTATTTTTTTTTTAAAAATGGCAAGAAAATTTTTTTAACGCTTCAAGGCGTTACAATATATCAAATATATATGTAGTGATATAGAATGAATATATTTTATATAATATGATTATATAGGAATGTGACATATGAAATTATATTGTTTTTATACTTTTTGTTAAACAACGAACAATTAATTTCATCACCTGATTATCATATATGTCTGATCTGAATTACTTGTATTTAATAGACTTCTATTGCATATTAATTTATTATTTGATTTACTTGCTAAAATTTTGTGTGTGTTACATCAAGTAAAGTTTTGTATGTATTACATTACTCAAATCTTATATTTTGAGAATAAATAAAATGAGTAGTTAATAATGCTAACACTAATACAATGAAATCCATTCTTTAAAATTCTCTTGTTTATTAGTTTGTGGATCGAATAATTATTGTTCAATTCATAAATGTTATGAATTAATTATTTAATTAAGAACTAATGGTAACCAATAATTAAAATGTAATATAAGAGGTTAATGGATTTCAAATCCAGCTCTATTACGAATTTAAATGGAGAATAAATATATGTGCAATGATTATATTAAAGTCCATTAATACAATTATTATAAAAGTATAACTTTCGCTATTTAGTGAAATTAATCTCGAGTTAATATTTGTAATAATTATATATAAAGAGTTTATGATAATCAAATAATATTATTGGAGTTTAAAACTATAGGTCTATCAGTCCCTCTATCATCTTCTATCACAATTAAGATGTATAGAGTATGTAAAAAAACTATATAAATGGTTATTTATGATTAATCATTTATAAACATTCAAATAAATACAATCATTATAAAAATTTAGAAATATATAATTAAAATTTTATATTTTAAATTTAGAATAAAATATCTAATTAGATGAGATTATTTGAATAGATTTGAAGAATTTCATCAAATGAGATTTTATTTTCAAATTCAATTAAAGTTTGTTGCAAGACAAAATGTCATGTCAGGTTTTTGAAATTGGCTATAAAATTATAGGGTAATTATCATTAATATTTTGAAGTTTGAGGGCCTTTTTATCTAACACCCTGAAGTTTAATTTTTGTTTATGTATTACCTTCAAGTATTCCAAATTTTCATCCAACACCTTCCGTTTTGTTATGTTAATACTCTTAACAGAGCTCTTCAACGATGAGTTTGCAGAATGAGGGAAAGGGTAGTTGGAATGATGGCAGGAAGAGGAAAGGGGGAGGATATCAGGAGAGACCATAGAGTGAGAGTTGGGATGAGAATGAATGACCCATTTGGAAGTTGAAAGCGAACCGACAGAGCTAGGCTGATCGAAGAAAATTTTCGAAGGCAGCTCCTGCGATGGGTGCTTTTGCAATGGGTTTTTCTGTACAAGACGACCGACTGCCTTTTTGGACTCTTGGAGAAAGTAGGCGCCCTCTTTTCCTACTAACCTTCTGGCAAAAAAACTCATTCCTGCTAAAAATGGAGATTGTGAAATAGGGAATAATCAATCAGTTAGAGCATGTAGATAAAGGAAAATGATCTACCTACATATAGTTATCCTCTTACGTAAATCTTCTGTTCTTGATTGTGGACAAAGATGATCAATGAGTAAACATAAAAAAAAAAAATTCAAGATCAATTTTCAGGCCGAGTTTCTTGATGGCCAAGCAGAGAAGAAAAGCTTTCTTTTTTGCTTGGAGGCAAATATACTTGAATGTTAAGCTAAGCAAACCAACCAGCAATGGCAGTAGCAGACTTCTCCACCTTCTAATGAAATTAAAAAAAGTATGTTCTTTACAGTGGGACACTCTTAATAGAAGCGCTAAAAGAATAAAATGGAAGGTGTTGGATGAAAATGTGGAATACCTGAAGTTGTTAGGTAAAAAAAATTAAACTTCAGGGTTTTAGATAAAAAGGCACTCAAACTTCAGGATGTTAGACGACAATTACCCAAAATTAGATGACAATTACCCAAAATTATATTTGAAAAATCTCATTTTATGAGATTACATTTTCAATTGAAATCTAAGTTTGGTGGAACACAAACTATCAAATCAAATTTGTGGAACTTGATATCAAATGAGTTTTGAAGAATCTCATTAGATTAGATTATATGTTCAATTGAAATCAAAGTTTGATGGATCAAATCAGATTTGTGAAATTTGATGTCAAATTCTTTTTAAATAATCTCACTAGATGGGATTACATCTCCAACTGAAATCTATGTTTTAGAATAAACTAACAAATCAAATTTGAAGAATATTATCAGATGACATTACATTTTCAAATTGAGAAGTTATTTTTTATAAAATATCGACAAAAATGGTTTTAGATTTTATATTTAACTAGTAAAATTTAATGGGCCCAAATAAAACTACCTTTCGTGAGAGTAAGTATTTTTGTAACGACCCGCATTTTTTTTACTTTAAAAATGCGTCAAATTTAAAGCTTTTATAAAATGACTAAATCTCTATTAAAATCCTTCAATTGAAACCAAAGTTCTTTTCTTAAAAACCCGATCGTTAAAACATCTTACTTAAAACTCATTATTCAATCTTTATTAACAGTGGAAGACTTCACTTATAAAATTTGTATTTCTTAATTAATAGCGGAAGCATAAAAATTATATAGCAGATGCATAAATCATTTATTTTAAAAAGGCAATAATTAAACTGTTACTTTATATTTACAAAACCTTTATTCCTTTCACTTTCCTTAGCTTAGCCAGCCACAAGTCCCGCACGTGCAAGTTCTTCATCAACTGCTTCTTCATCCGTTCTCTTGCGAGTACCTACACCATTAGCAAATTGTGAGCCCAAGGCCTAGTAAGAAATGATGTATGCAATTTGATGTATGCCTTTAACTCATTATGTCAGAATGAGTACCGGCCCAAACCTTTCTTTTCTTTACGTTTCATTCATTCATTCCTTCCTTATACATCCCCCCCGTAACCCGACAAGGGAAGGGCATAAATTGTCTAGTCTACCTGATTGATTCGAACTACCCCTCCATCCCCTAATTCCCTTTTTCCTTTCTTTCCATTCGTTTTCTTTATTCATTTTTCCTCACATAAATGCATATGAATACCCCCCTCTGACGGGGCATTTCCTACTTGTTTCTATTATCATGATGCATGTCAATGAGAAGCTGTAATCACAACAATATAAAAGTATGAGACATGAAGCTGTAATCACAATAATATAAAAGTATGAGATATGAAGCAGTAATCACAACAATATAAAAATATGAGTCATGAAAAGTCTATTAACATACTATATAGGCATGCTCCGTAATTTAAAGGAAGCAATAACAATATAAACATGCTTTGCAATTTAAAGAAAACAATAATGGTATAGACATGCTTGGTAATTTAAAGAAAGCAATAACAACATAGACATGCTTGACAGTTTAAAGGAAATAAGAACAATATAGACGTGCTCGGTAATTTAAAGGAAACAATAACGATATGCTAACATCCTAAACATACTTAAAGATTAAATTAATAACGTGCGAACAACATAAGCATAATATGGCAGCATAGTAGAAATCCAAACAAATAATTAAAGGAAAGACACTGCTTATGGTGGAGGGCCTCCACTGGCCAATGACTCTACTCAATTTCTTACCTCGAAGCTTTATCGCGCATTAGCACTTAATCATTATCCTTCTTTTCTTTTTCAATACCTTCATGATTAAAACATTTACTCATTAATAATCATAACTTATTAATTTCATTCTTTTCCTATCCTTAATTACATAGCAATTCTAGGAACCCGTTAATGCCTAACACGAAACATAACACTTAATTATTCTAACATCCACATCTTAACAACTTCGTCATTATCTATACCTTAAATCTTTATTTATCACTTGATAGCGTTTCACAATCCAAACTCAATATCCATATGAATCAACAGAGCATGATCACACTTCATACACAGATTAATCCTTTGCTCATGCATTACCATCGTAACATAACTCTTCCATTCGTTTCATTTCTTCATCTCATATATACAAAGAAGCAGTAATTGAAACATAGAATACCCTTCTACATTTCCACATTTAACCAACATAAAAATAACCAAACACTTCATTATCTCCATAGATTTCCAAATATAAACCAAGAGGCAGTGAGCCAAGGTAGGGAATAATATCCAACAACACTCAATATTTGTCATAACCATAACCAAAATAAACACCTACAGCTTATAGGGTACGCATTCGACAATGGTTGCCACCAACAAAGAATCATCATCCAACAACATGGAGCATTTATCCATAACAAATAGTATAGAGAGCCTAAAATCCTTAAAAATCCATAAACAACAGTGAACATCCTTTATTCATTTATCTTTAGCATCCATAACCAATCACAAGCAAAGAACCGACACCCATTAATAGAGCATAAACATCTATAAAATCCATTCAGAAGTTGAGGGAATTCTCACCTAGAAGAACACCTGAGAAGCTTCACTAAGTCATCACCAGAGAGAGAGCTCCCCTCTCTATCTCCATTTCTCTCCCAGCTCAGCTCACTTGAGAGCATTTCTCCCCACAGCCATCCCCTCTCTTTTGCCGGCCAATTTCACCAGAAAGGCACTCCTTATCCTGCCTCTACCACAGACACCCGTGGGTGTTCCCAAGCCATGCCCTGCCACTGCACCATTCCTCACGCATGTCCCCACTATCGATTTCTTCAGAGCAGGAACCAGAGGAAAAGGCTGGTTTGGACCAAACCACAATCCGTGCCAGCCATTCCAGTCCAGACCACTAGCTCCCTGCCCTCTCTACGCCTCAACCGTTCCTCCGCCATCGCCATTCCGACATTGTCATTTCACTGTCGTCGAGCATCACCAGCCACCCGAATCGACGGAGCATCTGAGCTCACCATGACCCGACACCACACCGATGACCTGAAGCGCAACGACTGAGCCCTAGACGCCCCGTGACTCGATGACTGTAACCGTTCGTCTCTAGCTGCTCGCTGAACCACGCAAACCGCGATGTACTCGTCTTCGCATCATGGGAGAGGCTTGCCCGAGACCTCCTCCCCAGCTCCCCTGTCTCTTCTCCTCTCTTTCTCCTTCTGTGCAATTACACATCAAAGAACAACAATTGGCTCTGACATCAATGGTAGCACACTAGCAGCCATGCACATCAATGCTTAAACAGCCTCACATACACCGTTGTGTCGGCAACCTCAACATCTATCAAGGACCAACTAACATCTCATATCATCTCTTTTACATTTATTCTGTTTAAGTCATTTCTTATCTATATCTGTTTTCTTTTCAAAAACCATGTACAAAAAACCATTTCTATATCGTTTTAAAACAATGATGTGTGATGCTCGTGAATACATATATTTCTATCATATCATTACTGTAACCTCTAAACATGCTCAATATCTTAATATTCTAATAAAGCAGTAAACAATCAACATGCAAATCCTAACTCTTGTGATATAGGGCCCCAAAGACCAAAACACATACAATATCAACTTACCTGCAGTCTTCAACGCAATTATGTCCTTCATTTTAGTACCTTCAAAACCATTTAATAAACTATCATCAAAATCACAGATTATTTACTTCATTCATACAATTCATTATCCTTAACATTTTCACTACCATTACGCTATAACCATTTCTTAATAGAATTCTTAACAAAATTTCCATGTCCTCATCTCACTATCATACACATAGGAGCTTTCATTCTTCATATTCAACCACAAGAGTTCACAACCAAAACAACTTCTTCAACATAATCCCAACTCAACAACTTCCACTAACCGATAGAATGTAAACATCCAACAGAGAAGTGTACATGTAAGTACCTAACTTTTTATTACCTTTAAAAATGCGTGAAATTTAAAACTTTTGTAAAATGACTAAAATCCTTATTAAAACCTCTTTAGATTAAATTAGAGTGCGTCACTAAAGCCGAACTGCTACTAACCCTTTCGTTATATTCGCTAGGAAAATCGTTATACATGGTAGAAAATGATAGTTATAAAAATCATTTATCAAACGTAGCGGAAGCAAACCATAGTTATGAAATTGTTTGTTAAATCATAGTGGAAGTGTACAATGAAAAGCTTTATTTATAAGCGGAAGCATAAATCCTTTTAAAAGAAAATATTGAACTTATAGTTTTATATTTACAAAAATCTTATCTCTTTTACTCCCTTAGTCTGGCCAGCCTCAAGTCCCACGCGTGCAAATCCTTCATCCTCACATCTTGATAGGTTCATCATTTTCTCGTACAGGTACCTACACCACAAGTAATATGTGAGCCTAAAGGCCTAGTAAGGAATGAGGTCATGAAGTATGCTTATGCCTCTCTTTTGTTCTTTTTGGAATGGGTCCACCCCAAACCAAAATTTTCTTTACATATCTTATTTGACTCGTACATCAAACAAGAGATTGGTGGAATCCTATGGAGAGGGAGTAGCCTATCGGATACTAACCACCTATGATAGTTAGTCTCGCAGTTCCGACAAGGGAAAGGTAAAGTTCTTTTCTTCTCGTAACCCGTGAGAGGGTAGTAAATATATCTGTCTACCTGGCCAGACCCGCACTGCCCTTCCATTCCCCAACTCCCTTTTCTTCTTCTTTAATTGTTTTTCCTCACGCAATGCATATGAGTACCAACCCCGAATGTGGGTACTTCCTATTGGTTTCTATTGTCATGATGCATGTTGATACAGTATAATATAATGAAATTAAATAGCGAACATAAATGAATAACAGTAATTAAATGCACAAGAATGAACTTAAACAGCGAATAACATAAGAAAATTAAACAGCGAACATTAAGGAAATTAAATAGCGAATCATGAAGGAATAACAGAAATTAAACACACATAACAGAACAATATACAATGAATTAAAATTATGAATGACATGCTTGAATTTACAGAACACCACAGTAAAAGAAACAACGATCAGAACATGCTATTAAACTGAGATCATAAGTCAAATAGCTATTCAACAAAGAAAGCACGCTTCTCAAGAGTATGATGACATTAATTAGACATGGATAAAAATATGACTCGAGTATAAGAAATTAGAACTAAAGGCAACGTGCATCTGAAAGTAAAGCATAAGTTAACGATGTTGTTCTAACTAGAGTTAACCACTTAGTTCCAATTATTATTCAAGTTAATGAAAGCAAAGTATTAGAGTTAACAACTTAGTTCCAATTGGCATTCAAGTTAATTAAACATGCTCAAGTGAGTAATTCCAACTAGTAGTTTAGTTAATTATGCAGGCTTAGAATTCTAGTTAATTAAACATGCTCAAGGCTTAGTTAATTTAACTTACTATCCTAGTTAATTAAACATGCTCAAAGAAGTAATTACAATTATCATCCTAGTTGATTTAACATACCTTTATTTTAGTTACTTTAAACATGCTCAAATTAGTTATCGTTAATTAGTTAATTACACATGCTTGGATTGTTTAAAAGAGTAATTGCAATTAATAGTCTAGTTACTTAAGCATGTTTGGATTAAGAGTGTAAGTATTTCTAGTTATTACAGAGACTTTAACACAATAATGGCAGGAAGAAATAACATTAATAGCTAGGAAAAACTATAGCAAGTAAGACAATGGATTGCACAGAATAGAAAGGAAACTCTTAGCTCATTCATGATCATTCATGCCTATCACGTCATAATATGTTCTCCAATTCATAATTCTATTCTACAAACTTAACATCATCGATTATCATTCAATCATCACATTTCTATCAAAGTAAAGCATTAATCTATATCAAAGTAAAGCATTTGCAGTAAAGGAATTACAGTAATTAAATTATAGAAAACTAACAACTGCATAATTGCCAAAGGAAGTAACTCAACTAACGCACACTACTTGTGGGTAGGGCCACCACTGGCTGAGACACACCCAATCCTTACCCTTAATGAAGAATTCAACTCAGGGACAGCAATTCCCAGCTCAGTCCTTGCTCACAATCACTCCTTCTTCACGATCCACGTTGAAGAATGCACAAATTCACTCGAGGACTCTCACAACTCTCACAGACACTCACTAATTTCTCATAGGAAGGCTTCACTCAATCTCACAAGGGAAGCTCTCACGCAGGAGACTCTCACTTGCAGGAAGAGAAAATGTTGTGAGTGACAGGGGAGAGACTGGACAAAAATGGTAGAGAGGAATGGCTTAAAATCGAAGGCCATACCTGGCAGGAGACCATCTTACATAGAAGGGATGGAGAGACATTGCTTTGTCAATGTGGGGAGGCATGGTCTGGCATGGAAGGGTCATCCTAATGTATCATGAGTGGGTTTTTAATTGCAAAACAACAAGAATCTATTATTTTAGACCCTAATTTTTTGCAGGTCTTGGATGTTTCGGATGCGAGGAGTTGTCCTAACCACGTCCGTGTGCATCTAGAAAATACTATTCTTCAGGCATATTTTCACTTCCGGATGAAGGAAGGCGTCCTTGCCTTTGTGCGCATTTGTCCGAATCTGCCATTCGGACGAAGAATGGCATCTGCATTCAAGCGTCCGCATTCATCTGAATCTGTCCAGAAATTGGACAGATTCAAAATGACCGCGTCTGCATGCATCTGACTTCGTCCGAATCCATCATTCAGACGAAGGAATTCGTCTGCATTCTACGTCCGTAATAGTCCGAAACTATCTAGAAATTGGACAAATTCAAAATGACCCCGTCCGCACTATTCCGCAATTGTTTGCATGCATCCGAAAGTGTCTAGTTAGAGATAGAGGATGAATTAGGACGCGAGGCTTCCGTCCTGCATCGTCCCAAAGTACAGGGACGACATTCTATGAATATACGGACGACATATCTCGTCCCCATGTTGTCTGCATGCATCTAAATTCGTCAAGAACAGCTTTTCCTTCACATTTTCCTACTTAATTTTTATCCCATAATACATTTCCCATAAATACACGTCACAATTTAACACGTACAGATACGCAATTTAATATATTAACTATCCCGACTATTGATTACATTGCGTGTACAGGAAAAAAGTTATCAGGGTTACTACATATTAAAGTTGTCATTAAACCGAGAACCGTTTCTATCAATAGAGCATAATTATGAAAGTTATAAATACACAAACTCATCTCCAAGCAACTGAATATATCCATATTTCTCAACATTCAAGATTTCGACAACTAAACGACTACTAATATCCAACAGTGTATTCCAAATTGCCACAGAATAAACACAGTATAAAGCTCAAGCATCGGTAACCAACAAGAAGCACTTTAATCCAACAAAGAAGCACATATCCTTATTTTTTTCAACAAAACCCATCACAGAAAACATATCCAAATACACAGACTCAAGCAACAATAAACAATGGAGGACATTTTTTGATTGCAGAGTATATATATATAAATCAAAGCACCAAATGATCAAAACAATTCCCTTCAAACTTCATGCCAATTACAGAGTCCAAAAATCCACAGAGAAGAAGTTTGAATACCTGAATTTAAAAGAACTTGAGAGCAAGCATGGAACCATTAGACAACCCACTGTCTTTTCCTTTTTATTCACTGCTCTCTCCCAGGAACTCCAGAACACTCTTGGTCTCACCTTCTCTCTGTCCATTTTCATACTCTAGAGAAGTCCCATATACGCTCTCTATGATCACCGTACAATCTCACCTAACACTCATTAGAAATTGCCACCTGTAAAGAGAATTAACGTGGAAGAATAAACAACCGAGTTAATGGCAGGAGAATAAAGAACCGAGTTCACTCCCTTCAGAGCAAAGTCAGTCAATAGCCATCCATCTCTAGACAACCGCACACTTTCCCGCTGCCCTATTTCCAGCAACCATCAGCCTTTGCCATTTCCTCCATGCCAACCCGTATGCCAACCAAGCTCACAGCTCCTTCCCAACAGCAGAAAAATAGACAGAGGAGGATTCCTATTAGCAACCTAAACCTAGCATCTAAAACAATCCCGAGGAAACCAACAATGCTCGGCAATGGAGATAGAGACTCAAAACAAGGAACTTACCTCACGTTGGCGCCGGAGAAGACCACCCCTCCCATCCAAAATCCAATCCCTAGCCTCGCCACTATTCGTCTCTGCTAGGAGCTGCAATTCACAGCTCGCTGTTGCATTGTCCATCATTCCCATAGAACCTATAACCACTTTGAGCCCCAACTCCCATAGTTCGCAGCTCCTCACGTCGTCACCTTTTGTCGCATTGCGAAGTCCATCGCCCGAAAGGAGCTTCGCGAGAGAAGATCTGCCCTGCATCCCCGAGTCCTTCTCCCGAAGTACGTTCTCCCTCTCTCTGCTCTCTCTCAAAATAGTTAGTTCATTATTTCTTCTTCACCCGCCTATTTCTTCATTTAAGTAACAAATCGAACCAACGGTCAGTGAAGAAAACCGTTTCAACATCCTAATTTTCCCATTTTTCTTTATTCTAAATCTTTTTTTTACTTTATTTTAATTTCATTTTTCTCCTTTTAGATTTATAAATCCTCAATTTAATTAATTCCTACAACCATTAATTAATATCACCTATGTATATTTATGCATCAATTTTTAATTGACCCAATTCCAATTTTCGACTTACTCCAAACATCGCTTGACGATTATTATGGCTCCAATTTAAATTTTTCGATTCCATTTCATAAATTAATTTCCATGAATTAAGTCTTCAATAATTATCCAATTAATCGAATTAGACCTAATTAGTTTCCCAAGTAGTTTCACTTAATTGTGTTATGGGAAATCGGGGTATTACAGCCTCAAACTGCACTAACCCACCTAACTTCTAAGTCCAAACCATTTTGTTAAAATACTTATCAAGGAAAATATCCTTAAATTGTGTCTAAGTCATTTCTCTTATGTCCTAAGTTGTCCCTGAGTTATCTTAACAATATCCTACCAAGTTATTTCCAGTTTTGACCCTATTTTTTCCCTCACTATTATATTTCCCTACGATTAATTCTATAAAATAAATCACTATTCGTAATAAAACACTATACTTAATACTTACAGTTGATGAAGCATCCCTGTATTGAGTTTTGCACTGTTGGTAGTCTACAAAAATGATTTTGACCGGGTTATGCTTGATACCACTTGTAACATCCCGTAACTTTTTCTATATAAAATTTTCTTTCCTTTTTAAAAACACTCGTGAGGGAAAACCAGAGTAACAAACAGCGTAAGTCTTAACCATATAAAATATTACAAACCAGTAGTTATAAAGCTACGTAAACAAACATAGGTAAAACATTAACTTAAAACAGTTGAAGTCATTAAACACTTGAAAATTTTTAAAACATTTAAATATGTTTATTCCATTTTCGATGAGCCATAACCCCCAACATCAATGTCGCCAACAACACAAACACCTAACCTGGCAATACTCCATTAGCTACGTCCTTTATCAGCTTTATCCAATCATTGACTCTTTACCTACATCAACGAGACCTAACTATGAGCCCAAAGCTGAGTTAGCGGTATAAACGTAAAACATAAAATACACATACAACTTTTGTAACATTATATACAGTTTTCAGTTTTGCTTAACTATTATTGTTCATGTCTTTTACTGTTATTTATTCTATTTCTGTGCCGGTCGTATCCAACCAGACCACAAACCGCTATTTACTTATCTTTGGTCTCTATGCCAGGCATAACCAACAAGACCACAAAAATGGCCATTTACGTTTATTGTGTTTAATTTGATTACTATTCCATTTTAGTTCCAGTTATCCATCCAAGTGTTAGAGATGTCAACTTGACAAGGTAGAGGCGTTTATGCACAAGGCAGCCATCCCGTGGCACACACCTAGGTGACCAACTCAAGAACCCACATCTCTAACCACCTATTTACGTTAATTGATTTTCGTGTACTTTAGGATTCCAAGTCTTAACGTTGTCGTACGCATACAATTTTATCTAACGTGTTTATCAATCATATCCATAAAACGTGATCAATCCTAATTATGGAACTGAACCTAAATCTAATAAACATACAATTCAAACAAACAAGCAAACAAACAAACCTTAATTCCCGTGATGTAGGCTCTTTCGGACAAAATACATGCAGTACCACTTACCTAGAGTCCTTAGCTTTAAAGAGTTAGCACTTAAGACCTCTTCTCCTCAATACCTATTTATCAACCAATAATAGTTTACTTATCAATAATAATTCTCCAAAGCTATCATCTATCCATAGTTACAAACCAACACTTCAAGGATTATTATAATTCCAAAACTACTAAGACTTGGGTTTAGGGTTTAGGGTTTAGGGTTTAGGGTTTAGGTTGCTTAGATCTCATTGTAGTATTATCTTCAACAAAATATAGATTCCCTCCTTATAATCCAATCACATACATTACATGCAGTAACCAAACTCTAACATCATTTTCATTAGTCACAGTAGTAATCACACCAATATTTCCCACTTGATAACAATAATTAACAGAACATAAACCTCAACTAATAATCCTATTATTCTGCTGAGAATAAGTCTACCAATAACACACTGACATCAGAATCAAAATCTAACTTAAGAGACAGAAACCATATTTACACAGTAACCTCCCATATGAAATAATAGTACAGGAAGAAACCCAACTTACCACAAACATTTGAAATATGATGAACTCGAGAGGTAGAAAATCCAACACCCAAGACTCTTCCTTCTATAAAACCTCACAACCATTCATCAGAACACGGAGTTTCAATTCCAGAAACTCCAAAAATACAATTCTCCTCACTGTTTCACTTTCTCATAAACCAGAATATCCTCACACTCTCTCTCTCAAAAACACAGAAGCATTTCCCTTTCTCCAAAACAAAAACTTCATAACCACACTCACAATTTTCTTCTTTGCCATTCACTCGTTGCTCTATTCTCCAACAACAGAGCAACCTCTCCCTCAGACCCTCACGATTTCTCTCAAAATTTCAGTAAAGGTTCCCTTTATCTTTTCTTCTCAGTCATATCTTTACTCCCTCACTTCTCAATTTATAGACCACGGCCTACAACTCTTCCGCATCGAATGAAGGTGAAGAGCCAAGGGACATAACCCCTTCATGATCTAGACGTGTCCAACACCAATCTAGAAGCTTCCAACGACGGCGATTCCATTCTAGGTGACTTTTTAGATCGCCGGTCTATCAATTTCCCTTCGGAAGATCGACCACAAATCCAGTTGATCAGCCACTGATTTCTTTGTTCCAGATTATCGATTGATCTCTCCGATTTATCAAATCGTTTGGACAATAGACCGAAAATGATATGCTCCAAGAATGGAAGAGCACTTAAATAGCCAATCGGCTAGTCGAACCACCGAGCAACTGTCCAATATACTTCAACACAATATATCCTTACAACCAAAGAGAATCAGTAGCTGGATTTTGGAGGATCTTCTTATAACACATTTGAAATAATCATATAAAAAATTCAGCTCCTAAGCTCATTGAAAACTTCAATTATATCAAATTAAAGATAACCCTCAAGCTAGGGTTTTCCGAAACAGATTCTGGCGACTCAACTAAGAACATAAAGAACTTCACATGCATACATCCAATTGCGATCAATTTTGGATGACATGTCAATAACAAGTAGATGAAAAATTCTGCTAAAATGGAGCGCAAAAGAATGAGCACAAGGGCACCCAAATGCAGTTACAACTCACAAAAATAAAACAGAAAATCCAGAGCAGTTTATACGGCTAGTTTGTCTCCCTTCAATCACAACAATCTTGCAACAAATCTTTAATCTTATAAACCACAAAAAAGATCACGTTTCTTGTGAACAAAAGATAATCCAAGAACTCCAAGAAACCACTTTTCAACACGGTAAGAAAAATAAGATAATATCCCAAAGAGTCCGCAGACCTCCAATGGAGAGGGGGCGACTTCGATTGGCTTGATCGAAAGGAAAAGCACTCTCCAAGGGTTTTGAATACTTCTTCTACCTCCACTCCTCAATGACAACCACTAGAAGGTTGTATTGGAAAAGGTAGTAGCCCTTCCAACTCGGCCAAGAAGCACCAAGAAGGCCGAGTTCAGGCGAGATGGAGAATCGGGCAAGTAGGGGAAGTTCCGCGGACCGCACACCACAAAGGAGAATTAGGGTTTTAATTTCTTCAAAAGTGATTCAATAATCAAAAACAAGGGAATATAAACCCCTAATGTCATTACAAGAGATTAAAAGACAAAATTACCCTTGACATAAGAAACTAGGCGTGAATAACAAGGTTTGCATGCAAACCGTGTAAAACTACTCCAAAACAACAATACAAAACTCAATAAAATTCCAACAACAAAAATCTACTAATTAATCCACCTAAATGAAACCAACGAGTCAATAATACTCAATAAATCTTCGCAATAGTATGTAATCTCCAAGGAGGGAAGGTATCGTGCTAGACGCTTGGTGATGCATGTAACCAAGTGATCACGTGGACGGGTACTCCTTTGTCCGCGTGAGCAACTTCCTCTATAAAATCCCATAATTTGCTATTACCTGCAAAATAAGAACGAGTTAGGAAAGAAGGAAAGAAATGAGCTTCTTGGCTTGGGAGCGAGTGATCGGACCTTGGGGCATATCATCCTCCCGGGATGGTTGAGGATTTGACCCCAAATCCATGGCTTGCTCTGTAAGTTCCTCTACTGAATGATCATCTTCACCAAGGTAAGGTGATAGGTCTTGCACATTGAAAGTAGATGATACACCATAGTCTTCAGGTAATTCAATACGGTAAGCATTGTTGTTGATGCGTTCTAAAACTTTGAAAGGACCATCAGCTCTTGGTAAT
>CM039485.1:14648013-14739069 GCA_022433065.1 Begonia loranthoides
CTACAAGGTGGGGGGGGGGGTGGAGAGAGAGAGAGAGAGAGAGAGAGAGAGAGAGAGAGAGAGAGAGAGAGAGAGAGAGGAGGGGGAGCAGTCTCCCATAGGCGGGCCTTGGATTGGGACAACTTGCTTGGCTCACAAGTGGCTTGCTAGCCAACTCGCTTGGCCTATTCTTCAACCACTAACTATTACAATGGCGTTTAAGAGAAATCGGTCGATAATGAAGGAATCGGTCGACTAAATGGTTGATCGCTAAATATTACAGTGGCATTTTTGGTCGACAAGGAAGGAACTGGTCGATTGCTAAATATTACAGTGGGACACGAAAAGAATTGGTCGACTAAATGGTTGACCGCTAAATATTATAGATGCGTTTTCAGAGTTTTGAAGTGTGGAATTGGTCGATCTAGTGATTGGCTGGTCATTTTGACAGCATAGCAGTCGATCATCTAACTGTGCTAAAATTTAATGGCAAGAGAGAGAGGAGCCATAGGCAGGCCCCAGATATAATATCCTGATTTTTCCGTAACGGAATTATTTAAAGATATTTATGGAAAATTTATTTAATGTAATAATTATTGAAGTTTTATTGGAATTGATTTAAGTATGAATTTTGGATAAAGATTTATTTGGAATAAATTAAAAATGGGTTAGTTAGATAAATGAAATACTGTATTAAATTGAAATTAAAATAAGTGAAGGAAATTAAAATGAGTTGAAATTATTGATGATTTAATGAGGTGGAACATGTAATGAAGGAAGGGCTGTGGTGTTTTTGAGAGAAGGAAATCGGGATTTAATGAGGAAGACGACTTGGGGACTTGGCGACAAGGGAAGGTCTCAGGTGAACTTTCGCGTGGAGCTGAGCTTCGATTGGGGCTTCTCCGTGACGTGGGTGCAACGGGTGAGCACTCAAGCAAGCGTGGACGTCGCGTCGAGCCGCAGAGCTAGGGCTCGATGCACTCGGGTCTGTGGAATGGAGCTACAGGAATGATGAACGATCTAGAAGTGGCGAATTTGTGGTTGAGGTAAGCTGATTTCTACTCCATTGTTGATCGGATTTTGCATTTTCGGTTACCGATTGAATGGATTTGGCAATGGAGGTATATTGGCTGAACGAACCGTGGGGGAAAAATCATGTCCGCGCATTCTTCGTTGGATCGACCCCTTGGTTCCCTGAAACATTGAACCGGTCTAGTCCAATTGTTCTGATCAACTCGATGATTCCTTACTGAAGTCATTGGTGAAATCTGGGAAAAATCAGATTTCTTCTTGTTTGATTCCTCATTATCTCTTGAAATCCTCTCAATCTAACTAAATCAATATCGCGAAGATAACGCCTTTGAAGTGGAGACTGCTAATTGGATCTCCTGACAGTTCTCCCTATTTAAATGGAGGAGCACATGATGAATTCGGATCACTTCTCATCGGCTGTGACTTGCGACTGGGTGTTAGGAATCCTACAGTTTGAAATCTTCAATGAGGTAAGAAGTGGGTCGAGTCTTGGCCAGTGGAGGCCTTACACCACAAGTAGCGTCTTTTGTAAATTGATTGATTATACCTTCGTGAATAGTTTAACATTTCCTCTGCTTGAATGTTTTTCTGGTTGTTTAACATTAATCTTTTGTAGAATTATCTATATTGCTCTTTGAGAAATTACAGTCTCTATGTACGTAACTCCAGGTTAGAGAATGTATGAACTGTGAAATTTAGATTCAATGCCCTTTAGACTTTTGATTTTGAATTTATCAATTCATAGTTAACCCTCCCTTATTAATTTGTCTGTTGATTCTTTATGAAAGGAAATCCTTTGTTGCTCTGGATAGTTGTGATACTGCTTCTATCTTGATAACATTTTCTACTTAATCAATGCTAATATTTATGGATTTATGACCCTCTATTAAATTCATAGCCATTGTACAACTATAATTTGTGCTATATAAAATCACCTGTTAGTCTAGGATTGCTACTCTCTGCTGATTAAGTTGGTAGTTGGATTTTGATTACTCTTAATCGTTAATTCCATATAGTTTATTGTGAATTCTACTCCCAGCATGTTATGTTTATTAGGTTGTCAGTTTCTATTTGGAAGTGTTGCTATGAAGTCATGTTATTAAATAGGTTGTTAGCTTCTATTAATGTTAAATTGGGTTCTTTGTTAAGTGTTGGATACTTTGTTGCTATAATATAATGCATTCTGGTTGGCTACTTTGTTGTATACTCTTGCGCCTTGTTTAGTTAATTGGTTGATTACGCAATGATAGAGTTTGTATAATTAGCTCTCCGATATGAAATGCTTGAATATATGAGTTAGTGCCTGTTATATGAAGCACAAACGGTGAATTGGATTATAATTTCCTTTCTGATTGTTCGCTTGAAATTACCAGAGGTTGATTAAATTCCAAATTCTAAATACCATGTCTGCCTCTCAATGGATGATAACTTTTTCTATTGCTCTTGATTAATTTGCTACATAATAATATCAAATGTTTCACAATTAGCGTAAAAGCTATAATTTGGTTGATAATAGTCTGGATAGTTAATGTATGGATATTATCTATTAGTTTCATGCTAGATGTTATTTCTTGTTTTATTGTTAGTGGACTCCATTGTTTTAAATAAACTTTGCATTAATATTTCATATACGACTGTTTTAAATGAGTAGTATAGCCGCTGTTTTTTTCTTTAGTTATTATGCTTGTATTAGATGTTAGATATTGTTATTTTTTCTTTTAATTATCAAGCACGTATAGCACATTGTAGATTATACTGTGTTCCATGGATTAATTGCACGTGTTGTTTTATATAATTTTCTTCCTCATACTATTGCTCGTATCGCTCTCTCTATGTATTTCCTTGTTAATATTGTAAGTATTATTCTTTATATTTGTTTCTTGCCCAGTTGTATGTATTGTTTGTATTATATTGTGATTTCTGTTTATATGATATAAGCATTGACATGCATCATGATAATACAAACCCTAGGAAATACCACGATTGGGTTGGTATTCAATTATGTGAGGAAAATGGATAAAAGAAATGAATGTAAAGGGAATTGGAGGGTAGGGAGGTAGTTCGGATCGTAACCAAGTAGACTCGATATTATACCCTTCCCAGCAGGAAGCGAGAGCCTGTCTGCCCTAACGGGAGACTCGAGATTATACCCTTCTCATATCGGGTCACGAGAGCCTACCCAAGGGTTAGATGCTGACTAGTGTCCACTCTCCATGCGATGGAACCTCCAATGTTCTAGCTCGATGTATGAGTTCATATGTGTAACAGTGAGTAAAGAACAATTTGGGTGGATTCCATTCTGACATAATCAGTTATAGGCATATATCAGATTGCATCCTCATTTCTAATTGTCTTAGGCTCACAGTTTGGTTGTAGAGGTGATTATCAAGAGGCTAGCATTCCTGGAGTAAAGGAGGAGGCATTATCGGTTAAGGATTTGGGTTACCCAACTAAATCGACCTGAGGGAGTTATGGCTTGCTTGAAGCAAAACACTGTTTTAAACTGGTTTGACATCGAATAAAGTTTTGTAAAATTATTAGCTCATGTTTTAAGTTTTCAAAACGTGTTTTGAATTTTATTATGCTTCCGCATTTACTCTAATTTATTTTATGCATTTACTTTTACCTCGCTCATTTAAATATAATTCCCTTTGTATGTTTTAATTAAATAAAAGAAAAAATTTTACTAGAAAAATTGAGAGGAAAAAGTTTCAAATTTAACGCAGGGCGTCACACCGAACCAAGCCAACCTGCCTAACCAGTTCTTCGATAGACTCGCGATCCCGAAACATGGGCTCGGCTCAGGCCGTCGCTTGGGCCCGGGTTAGGAGAGCTGGGCCCACTACGCCAGCCCGGCCGTTGAACATCTCTACACTCAAATAATTAACACAATTTATTTTCTTCCCCTTATTGAAATGTCAACAAGAAATATATGGAGGAAATAACAAAAAATTGAAGAATATGATATCAATTGTAATATTACCATTTGAAATAAAATTTCTCTTCCCCTTTATCAAAATACCAAAAATTGGGGAAATACTAAACATCAACAAAAACAATTTAATCAACAATTTATTTTCTTCCCCTTATTGAAATGTCAACAAGAAATATATGGAGGAAATAACAAAAAATTGAAGAATATGATACCAATTGTAATATTACCATTTGAAATAAAATTTCTTTTCCCCTTTATCAAAATACCAAAAATTGGGGAAATACTAAACATCAAAAAAAAACAATTTAATCAACAATTTATTTTCTTCCCCTTATTGAAATGTCAACAAGAAATATATGGAGGAAATAACAAAAAATTGAAGAATATGATACCAATTGTAATATTACCATTTGAAATAAAATTTCTCTTCCCCTTTATCAAAATACCAAAAATTGGGGAAATACTAAACATCAACAAAAACAATTTAATCAACTCAATCAAATTAATTCTCCCCCTTTGTCATTAAGTATACATAAGAGTTGAGAAAATATGCATCAAATACATACAATTCTATTTTCTCCCCCTATGTCAATAACTAATTTTATATCAATGGGGAGAAACTATACCATTTATAATACCAAAATCAAATCCAATGAAACAGTTTTGACATCCAAAATGAATCTTAAATAACTTTCACTCCTGACATCCAAATGACGCAAAAAATGGAGGGGAAGTTCAAATAACATAGTCAAAAGGCTCCTCCAAAAATCATAATCAAACTCGTTATGAAACAAAAATTATACTGATGGAACTCTACTGCCCGAAAGGGTGCTAATGGGGGACAGTTTTAAGTGTCTAAAAGAGTTTGTACAAAATCCACGATTTCAATCCAAATAACACCAAATTTTAATCACTCTTCCCTAATCGAGTAACCAAGTAAACCATAAAATTATAGCAATCAAATGGCAACACAAAAATTAGAATAAAAATTGAACCTACAAGCTGGTACAAGAATGGATAATCGGCCACTCTTGAATTCTATGGATTCCTTGTCCAAGGAACCTCTCCGTCTTGTTTTCACGTTGGTCCTCTAAGCTCCCTCGCGAATATCACCTCTGGAAAAAAATGATGGAGGGCTTAGCCAAGAACCTCTAATGCACCAACGGAAGAGAATTAGAATATAACCTGAAAATATGTGGTGGAAGTGTTGAAATATGTTATTCTATATTCACTGCTTCTATGGTCGACTATGCGGTTCATGACGCAGTCGAGCAGCTCATCCAAAAACTAGGATAGTGGCAATCTTTGTAAATCAATCGATGCAGCAGTTGGCTGAGCAGTTGAGCTAGTCGTCCAAAAAACAAAACAGTAGCGACTTTTATATAGCTGTCGATACGGTGGTTGAGTAAGTAGCTTAGGCAAGAGACCAAAAACTCATTTCCTTAACTTTTCTGCAATATCAATGAGGGAAACTCAAACTTTGGAAGCTTGTAACTTCTGTGATTCATAAGCTTTTGAGCTGAAATTCGGACCACACTTTCATGAACAAATAAGGAAAAGAAAGCATAAGAACTTTGGAAATATTCTCCAAGAATTAGGAAATATGCTGAAAATACTCTAGGTGGTCGGATTTAGCAAATATGGAAACTTGTAACCTCCGAATGGATGCTTTGTTGATGATGACACCTCTTGATAGTTGCACAACACTTCTGACAACCCTTCCTCAATGAGTAGGGCTGTGAATGCCAATAAGAGAACTCACTTAAATCCAAGTGAGCCCAATCTTATGATATTACTCACAAAAGGATACTTTGGATAGCGTTTGAAAAAGGAATCTCTCCAATTTTGAAATAAGCAAAGAGCTTTTTGTATTCAAACTTCAATTTTAATTGTCTAAAACATAAGCATTGGATATCTTTATATAGCCAATTACAAAGCATAAAATAGGAAACAAGAAAATAGAAAACACACTAAATATTCTGTCCTAATTGGCCGATTAGTAAACATAGGTTTTAGTAACTTTCTAAAGCTAATATTTTGGGAACTCCTTGCTAACTTGAGGACCACGAAATGGATGCTGGGTTGGCTGCTACGTTCCTTCAAAATTTTCCAGTTGGATGGTTGCGAAATCGGTTGAGTTTTGTCCACTTGCTTGGTTGATTTTAGTAGGTTTCCTTATCTCTTTTTCCTTTGATCTTTCTTACCCTTCAAGTGAGTCTTCTTGAGCTTCTTTCCATTGTAACAAACGTGTGGGCTAACCCTTGTCTTCATGGGTTGGAAGCTCCTCCATTTGGGCCATAATTGATCCACCTTTCAAATAGTAGCAATGTAGGTGTTTATGAGTCTCTGAGCCCTTGCTCTTGTGATTGGACCTTGTAGTCCATCAACCTCACTCCAAGACCAATCAAAGAAAAATATGAGACACTTTTTGGTTCCAATTTCAAGTATGAACCCTAGGAGAGGAAGCCGAGAGTTTGAGAAGGAAACCTCTAAACGAAATATGCAACTGCAATTCAAAATCCAATTAGAAATATGTCCTCAGGAGAAGAAAAGTCACACAAGTACTCAGCTAACACACTAGCCAAGTACAACCAGCATGCACAACTTTAAACAACATAATACCAAACCAAAATGTACCCAAATACTATTTATCCAACAAAACATAAAGTACATAAACATGAAAAATTGTTGGAGGGATATATCTTAAGCTTGTTACCCTTTACAAGCCTCGGCACCCTCTACAAGCCTCGACACTAGGGACTTCAAAATTATCTTCAGTATTGCTTGTTAGCCGAGTGTGTGCAAGGACATTCCAAATGAGGAGATGCTTTGGCCTTGCTCTATTTTCATGACATGACTTATCATCAAGCCCCTCAAGTGCATATTGACTTGCAAAATAAGAGTTGAAAATTTGTTTAGAAATCTCCTTGGCTCGAGCTCTAGTGATCGGGCCCTGTGGTGCATCATCTTCCTGTGGTTAATGAGGATTTGACCTCAAATCCAAAGCTTGTTCCACTTTTCCTTTTTCTTCTTAAGCATATTTTTCTCCTCCAAGTGAGCTTCCCACATTCTCATGCACGGATTTCACTCTTTTGGACCCTTTAGAAATAATGTACTTTTCAACAATTTTGTGGACTCTTTTACACATGTGTGGGCCAAAGAATAAACCCCTCATTGCTACACATAATTTTTCTTTGCCCAAGTAATTTGATAAACTTCCACTATGAACCTTATTCTCCATGATATGATAAAGTTGCAATCAAATTAACCAACAACAATCAATGTCTTTGAGAAAAACACAAATATTGAATCGGCATGTTAACATCAATCAAGGAGACATTTTTGTTCATAATCAAAGACTCCTCATAGTCATCAAGCATATAAATCCAAGATTTCAAAAATGGTTCACAGCATTTCAAAGTGGAAAAATAAATTAGTAACAAAGTTGTACCTCCCTTGGATTGGATGGGCAAAATTCATGTTGAAACTTGCCAATGAAGAAAAAATTTATTCACCACATTTTACTTGATTGAATCTACTCCATACTACCATGATTTTTTAATTGAGCATGCAACTTCTCTCATGGTGGCCGAGAGATAAGTGGTTGAAAGGTTCAATAAATGCCAAACATCAAACTCCATAGCTAGCCTCGCTGTTGAAACATCTTTGAACTTAAAATTTCTTTCCTCAACCACAACATTAAAATCTTCTTTTCAAAACTCTAACATAGCACCAACATTAAAGAACTCTCCAATCCAACCAATTCTAAGGCCACGTAATCAAATTGTTTAGTGGTGCATACCTCGAGCACATGTTTTTGGTTAGCTTGCATGTTTCTCCACTATTGTAGATTAGCATATGAAGATTCGGTTGTGGTGATGCCTCTAAACCCAAGTCCTCATCCATATGCATGAAACAAAGTTGAAATATCTCCTTTCATTTGTAAACAAGGAAAATACTTTGTCCATATTCCAACAATGGTCATAAAAAGTTTGCTCTCCTTGAGTTTTCTCTTCTCGGCATACGATTGTTAGAGGTTTTTCTATTGTGAAGAAAAAAAATTCATCTTGACCATAAGTTAACTCCTTAAACTTATTTCCTGCTTTAAAGGTTTCTACAAAGAGCTTATCTCCATGCTCTACTACTATCAATATTTCTATCTATATTTCTTCCATTTGACACAAAACATTTAAGTTATGCAAAGTGGAGGGCTTTCCATCCTCCACCAGGTGTGCTTCCTCTAAAGTCATGAGTGTCTCCCCATAAGGAGGAGCTTCTTCCTCATCCACCATTAACTTTGGTAACTTCTCATCAATAGAAAATCCTTCAAAACAAGATGAAGCATCCCAAATCTTCTTTGAGCTGAAGGCATAGCTTACGTGTTAATTTTTGGGAATTAGGAGCTAAGTTGGGCACGTAAAGATATTGGTCAAGAGAAAATACATTTGGAATAAGTGAATCATGATACCCCGTTAGGTTTATAGTTAGATTATGAGAATGATTGAAGTCAATTGGAGATACTTAAAGTTATATTGGGCGATATCAATTGGATTGATAGTCAGTGGAGATAGTAAGAGGAAATATAATTGGACGTATTTGGATGTTGTAAGGGATGAGAACTAATTAATAATAAGGTTAAGGATATAGAATTTATTGGATTTAACTTGGGTAGTTTAAGACATTAGTCAAGTGAAACAAATTTGGACATCTATATATATATATATGTTTACTGTTTAATATATATAAGTTGGAAAAAGATTTTGGGTGGTGGATGATTAAAAATGGGTATGAGAATTGTGGTTGATTGGTATTCAAATTTGTGGTTGATGGAGATCAACCGAAAATCAAAATGGTGATCAACCTGCAAATGAAAATGGGTATGGAAAATGAGTTTTTAATGTGTGGTTGATCATGGTCAAATCAACTTGAATTTTATTAAAGATGAAATCATGAATAATGTGAATGAAACTTATTCCTGAAGAGAGTGTAAACTACTGTCGATCATGGCGGCAGTTCTACAATGGGAGATCATCCACCGTGATCATTCGTAGTTCAAGAACAAAGATTTACTCTGCGACAAGTTTTGTGGCAGGTGATTGATGGAGAGTCGTCTACCACCGCTATCATCCACAATTCTATAACAAAGGGATTTGCGAGTGATTAACTGAATGGTGGTCGATCGGCTTGAAGGAAAATCGATTGACCGTCAATTTATGAAGTGTAATCTGGAGAGTTTTAAACATCTGGAAGACGAAAGGAAACATTGTAAGAAGGTCTGGAAGTCGAAGGGATTGACGTTGCATGCATTAGACGTAATGGGTTGCCGGTTAATGACAACGTAACACTGGGAAATTAATGGAAATAGCATTGAACGCGTCTGGATATCGAAGAGGTTGGCGATCATTGATATGATATGTCTGTTGGCTTTCGGTCTTCAATGATAAATACAAAAGAATAAGTGGTTGCTTATAAATAGAGAGTGTGGCAGCTTGAAAGAGGGGAAGGAAATGGTAATGTTACTCTGCCGAAATGGTTTTATGTGAGAGAGAGAGAGTGAAGGTTTCTGATGTTGTATTACCGAAGGTTGAGTGAAAAGAGGCAATTTGAGGAATGGAAACCGTGAGGTTTCTTGAAGAAGGTGAAGGGAATTTGAGAAGAATGTTATAAGTTACTGAAGCTGTGAATGGTGATGGAATAGCCGAGAAGGTTTTAGTGATGGGTGAAAGAGATTAGTTTTTGGTTCTCCGTTTGCACGAATAATTTAGGTAACAGACTCTGAACATATTGTTTGGTTAAGGTGTTTTTTTGTTGGACGATGAAGAATATTCTGAAAATATTAATGGTAATATTCGATGAGTTTCTGATTGATCATTGTGAGAAGTTGACTGTTGAGATTATTGGATTAAGTGATTATTAAATTGGTTGGTGATATGAGCTTTATTAATTGATAGATTATTATTTGATTGAGGATTATCATTGTTTGATAAAGTGAGTGTTGGAAAAATAAGGTTCTCCAATATTATGGATATATTAGAAAATTATGCGAGCTTGTTAGTTAGCTAGGGGATTCTATTATTGGAAACTAGTTATTAATAGTTATATGTGCTAATAATGGATAGGTTTTGTGAAGGAAACTTAAAGTGTTAAACCGTTAAAGCTAAGGACTCCAGGTACGTGCTATTGCATGTACTTTGTCCGAAAGGACCTACATGACGGAAAATTAGGGTTTTGTTTGATGTTTGTTTACTAAATGCAAAACTTATGTTATTGTATGAAAACGTATGGATTTAAGTTCAGTTCCTTAGATAGGACAGATCACGTTTTAAGGATACGATAAGGAACATGTTAGATAAGATTGTATGTGCACGACAACGTTAAGACATGAAATCATAAAGTACATGGAAGTAAAATGCACGTAAACAACTGTGGACCAGTTGGATACGCCCGGCATAAATGTTTATGTGGTCTGGTTTGTCACGCCCGGCACATAAACAGTAAAAGATTTGAAACAACGGAATTAAACAGTAAGATACGTAAATAGTTGTTTTGGTGGACCAGTTAGTCACACCCGGCATTGAAACCAAAGATACCAACTGCGATCCGGTTTGTCACGCCCGGCGTAGATGTTTATGTGGTCCGGTTTGTCACACCCGGAACATAAACAATAAAAGACTAAAAGAGTATGAGACAACAAAATGAAAATACTAAGATACATAATTAAGTTATTTTTTTGGGCTGGTTTATCACACCCGGCACAAAAACTAAAGATAACAACTGTGGTCTGGTTTGTCACGCCTGGAACAAATGTTTATGTGGTTCAGTTTGTCACGCCTGGCACATAAATGGTAAAAGATAGAAACAGTAAACAAATGTTTGTATGGTCCAGTTTCATACGCCCGGCATATAAACAAACGAAATAATGATAAAAGACATAAACAGTAAAAGAGAAACAAAACTGAAAACCTTATATTATGTTATAGAAATTGTATATGAATTTCATGTTTTATGTTTATATCACGTACTGAGCGTTAGACTCATAGTTAGGTCAAGTTGTTGTAGGTATTGAGCAGATGAATGGATCAAGTTGTTAAAGGACATAGCTGATGGAGTATTGCTGTGTGGACGTTTGTGCTATTGGCTACATTGACCTGTGGTTATGGCTCACGAAGATTTAATAAATTTTTTAAAGGTTTTTAAGTATTTTATGACTTCAAATAAATGTTTTAAGTTAATGTATTTATTTAAATGTTTATTTAAACAATGGATTTATGATATTTAATTGTAAACGACTTGTGTTGTGTGTTTTATACGATTAAAACTTCCGTTGTGTATTTATGACTCTGGTTTTCAATTATGCAAATGGTTTAAAGTAAAAGAAAAATTTTATATGAAAAAGGTTACGGGATGATACAAAAAAGAATATTTAGAAATACATGGATAAGGCAACTCTTGACAACCGACATTAACTTCTTCCAACTCGAATTCATTTCTAATAACTTCTTTAATAATTTCTTCCACTTCTCCCTATGGACTTGGTGTTTGAGGAGTCTTAAGATGCTGGTCCCGCACCTCTTGTAGCTTTTGAGCTATGTCTCGCATCAAAGTTTGTAGCTCATCAAACCGGCGTTGATGACTAGACTCACTTCTCATCGGCGATTGTTGCATGGATGCTTTTATCTTTGCTTCTCGGTTTTGTGTAGAATATGCTACACCACTTGGCGTCATCTTCCAAACAAAAAAGTAAACTTACCGAGTAAAAAAAAATAGGGCACTTGTGCTCTGATACCAAATGACGCGCGAAGGGGTGCTAATGACCAACAATGGAGGAAGGGTGGTTAATCAGTTTTACTCCAAAAATGTGCACCCAAATTGAATAGTCAATATCTTCCAATCTAGATATTCAATTGACAAAAGATTTAGAGGGGAGGCACAATTAACCTAGTAAAAATGATCCTAAAAAAACCACCATTGAATTTGCTAAAATGATGAAGATATGCTAACGGAAATGTGTCGTACGAAGAGGTACCAATGAAACAGTTTTGACACCAAAAATAATTCTTCAATAACTTACACTCCCGATATCTAAATGACACAAAAATTAGAGGGGAAGTTCAAATAACAGATTGAAAAGGTTCCTCCAAAAATAAAAATCAAACTCGTTATGAAACAAAAATTATGCTGACAGAACTTTACTACCGAAAGGGTGCTAATGGGTGACAATTTTAGGTGTCTAAAAGAGTTTGTACAAAACCCACGATTTGAATCCAAATAATACCAAATTTTAATCACTCTTTCCTAATCTAGTAACCAAGCAAACCTCTAAATTTCAGTAGTCAAATCGTAACACAAAAATTAGAATAAAAATCCAACCTATAAGTTGGTCTAAGAATGGATAATCGGCCACTCTTGACTTCTGTGGATTCCTTATCCAAAGAACCACTCCACCTTATTTTCACGCTGGTCCTGTAAGCTCCCTCACTGAATATCACCTCTGGAAGAAGTGATGGAGAGCTTAGCTAAGAACCTCTCTCCAAGACCAAGCAAAAAAAAGAGTGAGACACTTTGTGGTTCCAATTTCGGGTATGAACCCTAGGAGAGGTAGCTGAGAGTTTGAGAGGGAAACCTCCAAAAGAAATATGTAGCTGCAATTTAAAATCTAATTCCCCTTTTTAGACAACCCTAAAGAAGCTTAAATACTTCCTTAAGGGTTTGATGTGCCCCAAGTTCCGGAACTTGAGCCCGAGCCAGGGGCTCTTTTATTCTCTAACCTTTTTTATTTATTTTGCAGGTTTTTAAATCAAATAAACATCATTGGAGTTGGCATTTGGGCTAATGGAGATTTTACAATCTTTAGGGAGTAATTGTGAGCTGTTTTTTCGCCTAGATTCTGACCTCCGACAGTTCAAGTGGATTTTGGACAATTGGGATGGTGTCTTTTCAACTTGGGTCCTTCACACCAAATGTAGCCAACATCCAGAGGCTTCGAACGAGCTATTAAGCATTTTATTTGGGCTCCATTTGGTATGTCAAATGTCTTTGTTTCAGAGAGAAAAACTCAGACTCGGATTTTATTGTTGCTGTTTTAATTAAGGGTTTGTTTAGTCATTTGCTACCCAGGGATATTTTTGTCCTTTTATGTTTTTGTTGTAAAACCTTAGGGTTTAATACCCCTTTTGGCTGGATGGAAGTTCAGTTTTTGAAAATTTAGAAAAGAAAAGACTTGCTGAAGGTGTGTTCCGCGCAGATCTCCCTCCTCTCGGCCATCCCAAATTTCCTCCTTGAACTTGCTTCTCTTTGTAGCATTTTCTTGAGCAAGTTGGAAGGGGTGCTGTCTCTTCCAAAGCATTATTCTTGTGGTGTTTTTGTAGTGTGGAGATAGGAGAAACGTTAGACCCCATGGAGAGTGCTTGATCCTTGATTAAGCCGAGTATATCCGATGCTCTCACGGTAGGAGGACAAATCGGGCTCCACGGTTCATTTCGAATTTTTGATATTTGTAAGACCTGGTTATTCTGGATCTATTCTTATTATATTTGGTTGTCACCATTTGTGTTAAGAGATATAGTCATCGTTCTTTGTGAAGATGGAGATATTTTGAAATTCTTATTAACCACAAGAATCTGTTTTTCTGTGTGAGCTGTTACTGCAGTCGATTGTTGATCTGTTTTGAAGCCCTTACGTGGGTTTTCTTGATTGCATTTCTTCTAGAGATTTATTCTATATTCAGTGAAGTTGCTGCCTGCCAATTTTGGTAATTATTGGAGTTTTATAGAGAGAGATCTTGCTGTTTTATTGCTGGTCGCTGAATCTGTCCAGGAGAATCCCTAATTTCAGGGTTCTGTTGTTTCGGCTATATCTACTAATTCATAGTGGTTTTTGTAACGAAATTGTGACACAAGTTGGCTATATATGTTAATTTGATACCCTCCAAATGGCAGCTCAAGTTCACGGGGGAATTACGAGTTATTCTTATTTTTGTACTGCTTGCCAGAATTTTATAGTTTCTGGACAGATTCGTAAATTGAGTTCTTGACGATCTTGGATCCTATCATTTGGTATCAGAGCCTAAGTGGCTTCTTAGTGTAACTCTGTGATTTTCGATTTGTGCTCTGGATTTGGTGAATTCAAACTCTTAATTTGATGGCGAGAGGCTATAATTATGATGTGACTTGTAGGGAGAAAGAAAATGAGTTTCTAGCTTCTTTTCCTTCATTCAGTGGTTCAAAATGGATCGAAGACTATTTAGATTGGGAAGAAGGGTTGGAAGAAATTTTTTAACTCATGAAATTTCAAATCGGGGAAAAGTTAACATAGCTTTTTTGAGACTCAAGGGAAGAGCTTTGAAATGGTGGAAGAAGCTAAATATCTACAGAAAAGAAGAGGGTAAAGAAGACATCAACACGTGGGTGTTGATGAAGTAATACCTAAGGAGAAAATTTGCTCCATCCACAATGAGATTTCCCAAAAGTCAACAACATGAACGCCAGGAGCTGAAGGCCATCTGCAGTAAGGCTATTCAAATAATTGATAGTATGAAAGAGAATCTGGCGATGAAGCAAGTATCTAAGTGTTCTACTACTTTGAAAATCGAAAGCCATATTGAGGTTGTAAACATTTCCGAAAGGGTAGACGAGCAAATTAAAGAAGTTGTCAATCCTCAGGTTGTACCATTCTTAGTAACAGAACCTCAAGGTTTGAAAGAAGATCTATCGGAAGAGGAAGTCTTCGAAGATAAAAAGCCTTCCACTTTGCCTAACCGAAGTGAATTATGTAAAATGGAAGAAACTTGCATAGCGGAGCATGGAGATGAGTTCTTTGCAGCCACTATTGAAGGAGAAAATGATTTTAAGGAGTTAGCTCTTATTCAAGATGAATCTTTTTTCTTGACCATAGAAAGACCTCTCATCATTGAATATCGAGAAGAGAAAATTCATGGCGAGTTGACTTGTTGTGATCCATGTTCGGGCATAGACCAAGTAAATTTTTTATTCACAAATGGAAGAAGATTTGACATCCATGCTTACATGTAGATGGATAAAGTTTGGGGCTTGGGTGCATTACCACCTTCGAATCTTTATTTCCTAGTCTACGATAGCGGAGAAGCAAACATACTAGCCAAAATTAATTGCTCGTGGTACATCTTACCAAACACTTTGATTACTTGGTTCTTTAAAATTGGATGGTTTAGAAATATTGTTGTTATTGAAATTGTTCTGAACAACTGGGATGGAAATTTTGTGGAGTCAGTATTACTAATCCAAATTATTTTGTCTAAGCATAATATTGTTTTTGGATTTCTTCTAATTTGTTGGACTGGACATATTATTAATGGTGACTCTGTTGATTATTTCGCATCTTTTGGCATTTCAAATATGATGAGAATCTTAAGCATGCCTAAAGACAGCTTAGAGCACTGTTTTGTTGTTGTTTTGAGAAATTTGGATATGCTGACTGGGATTGATGGTAGAACTGTTTATGTGTGGGATGAATCTGAATATTGCTCTGTTATGGATATGTCGATGAATTTTCTAGATATTCTGGTTGGGGTTAATGGTGACTCTGTTTTATTGCTGCCCTATGAAGATGTGTTAGTGCATTGTAATTCCACATCTGGCATCTCCAATTTGTTAGAAACTTGCAGCAGGCCCATTGAAAATTGGACTACTGTTTTGTCGTGGCTTTATCTATGACTACTCAGGATATTTTGGTTAATAAAAATTGTGACTCCATCTCGTTGCTAACCAAAGGGGAGCATGGCTCTAAGATTACCAGTATGAATATTGATGGTGAAACTGCTTCTGTTTGGGATATTTTTCACAGTTGCATTGCAATGAGTATTTATTGGAATTATTAGAAGATCAATTGGGGTGTCACGGTTGAGCCTTATGGAGTTTTTGAATTATTTTTGTCAAATGATCTTTTGTTTGTGCAGTATGATTCCGTCCCTTCTGAGCAGTAGTTTGTAGTGGGGAGAATGCCTATTGTGATGCCAAATCTTTTATTTGACCCTGGTGGAACCGTCAAGCCGAGTGGCCAAGCTGTGGGTTTGAAGATTAAAGTCTGCCTTCAAACCACTAGCTCTTGTCTTGTTACCTATTTTGAGCAGTTTAAGACTGAGTGGGACACATGTTTAGATTTTACACTGGACTCTGAAGATGTATATGTTAGAGTGGAAATTGAAGACTTGCTGGGGAGTAATAAAACCGAGAATTTTCTAATTGAAGAATGTGGGTTTACTGTGTATGATGGACCGTCGAAGTTGAACATCTTCCAGTTTGAGAACATCCCAACTTTTCCATTTCATCCAGGTGGAAGGCATGCAAAGAAGATAATGATAAATACTCTCTGGATTTTAGGACAAATCCTTTTCAACCTCGGGAGAATGATGTGCCCCAAGTTCCGGAACTTGAGCCCGAGCTAGGGATTCTTTTATTCTCTAACCTTTTTTATTTATTTTGCAGGTTTTTGAATCAAATAAACATGATTGGAGTTGGCATTTGAGGTAATGGAGGTTTTACAATCTTTGGGGAATAATTGTGAGCTGTTCTTCTGCCTAGATTCTGACCTCCGATAGTTCAAGTGGATTTTTGACAATCGGGATAATGTCATTTCAACTTTGGTCCTTCATACTAAATGTAGCCAACATATAGAGGTTTCGAATGAGCTATTGAGAGTGGTATTTGGGCTCCATTTGGTATGTCAAATGTCTTTGTTTCAGAGAGAAAAACTCCGACTCAGATTTTATTGTTGTTGTTTTAATTAAGGGTTTGTTTAGTCAGTTGGTACCTAGGGATATTTTTGTCCTTTTATGTTGTTGTTGTAAAACCTTAGGGTTTAATACCCCTTTTGGCTGGATGGAAGTTCAGTTTTTGAAAATTTACAAAAGAAAAGACTTGTTGAAGGTGTGTTCCGCGCGGATCTCCCTCCTCTCGGCCATCCCCAATTTCCTCCCCGAACTTGCTTCTCTTTGTAGCGTTTTCTTGAGCAAGTTGGAAGGGGTGCTGTCTCTTCCAAAGCATTATTCTTGTGGTGTTTTTGTAGTGTGGAGATAGGAGAAACGTTAGACCCCATGGAGAGTGCTTGATCCTTGATTAAGCCGAGTATATCCGATCCTCTCACGGTAGGAGGACAAATCGGGCTCCACAGTTCATTTGGTATTTTCGAAGATTATTGTTTGTAAGACCTGGTTATTCTGGATCTATTCTTATTATATTTGGTTGTCACCATTTGTGTTATGAGATATAGTCATCGTTCTTTGTGAAGATGAAGATATTCTGAAATTCTTATTAACCGCAAGAATCTGTTTTTCTGTGTGAGCTGTTACTACAGTCGATTGTTGATCTGTTTTGAAGCCCTTACGTGGGTTTTCTTGATTGCATTTCTTCTAGAGATTTATTCTATATTGAGTAAAGTTGCTGCTCGCTGTTTTATTGCTGGTCGCTGAATCTGTCCAGGAGAATCCCTAATTTCAGGGTTCTGTTGTTTTGGCTATATATATCTACTAATTCAAAGTGGTTTTTGTAATGAAATTGTGACACAAGTTGGCTATATATGTTAATTTGATACCCTCCAAATTACAGCAGAAGTTCACGTGGGATTTGCAAGTTATTCTTATTTTGGTACTGCTTGCACAGAATTTTACAGTTTCTGGACAGATTCGTAAATTGAGTTCTTGATGATCTTGGATCCTATCAGGGTTGCCCTAAACCAAAATTACAATTATGTCCTCAAGAGAAGCAAACTCACACAAGTACTCGGCTAACACACTAGTCGAGTACAAGAAACATCCACAATTTTAAACAACGTAATACCGATCCAAAATGTATCCAAATACTATTAAAATCCAACAAAACATAAAGTAAATAAATAAAACAAACTTTTGGAGGGACATATCTTCAGCTTGTTACCCTCTATAAGCCTCAGCACTAGGGACTTCGAAATTGTCTTCAGTCTTGCTTGTTAACCGAGTGTGTGCAAGGACATTCCAAATGAGGAAATGCTTTGGCCTTGCTCTATTTTCATGACTTAACTCATCATCAAGCCCCTCAGGTGCATTTTTTACCTGTAAAATAAGAAGTGAAATTTTGGTTAGAAATCTCGTGGCCTGGGCTCTAGTGATTGGGCCCTGTGGTGCATTAAGCCTTGAAGCGCAGACGTAGGCGTGTTTAGCCAATCTTTGTCACCAAATTAATTTTCATTCCTCTTACCCTTCTCTTTAATTGCTTATTTTGATTGCGCGTAAACCTTAATTATTGTTGAACTTATATTAGAATACTTTGTATTACTTGAATAGTTAAATTACTTTAATCACTCGAAAAAATTTGATTTTCCTAAGTCACCTATAACGACTTGATTTTACGTAAATCCTTTAAAATGCATCAAAATTTTGAAATTTCTTTTCAAAAACAAATCAGAGTGGGCCTAAACCAGACCGCTACTAACCGTTCATAAAACTCGTTATGAAAACCCCATTAATAAAACTATGCAGAAGCGTTATGAAATCATTTATTTAAAACGTTGCGGAAGCATAATTAAATCATTTAAGGAAGAAATACTAAATAATTGAAATGCTGAGTTTAATAACGGAAACTGGCAATTAAACACCCTTTAATTTCAATTTAGAAATCTTAATTAAATTACAACTGACTATCTTTTACCCTCTTTATGCCCAGCCAGCCACGAATTCCCTCGCGCATGCAAATCCGTCATCCTTGCTTTAATGTTTGTTCGTCTTTTCGTTACTCCTAAATCTGTGCATTTATTCCACTTACACGTACTTACATCTACACCACAAGCAACTGTAAGCCCAGAGGCTTAGTAAGGAAAAATGGTTTAATGCAACATCAATGCCACTCTTTAGTCCATTTTGGAATGGGGGCCACCCAAACCAATCCTTTCATTATGTCTGTTGGTTTATTGCTTTACTCTTACTTTACTCTTACTTTACTTCATTCGTTCCTTACCCGTACTTTGAACTGGATTTGGGAGGTTTTTCTCATGCAATGGCATAATGCTCAGATCTAACCTTTTACTTGCAACATTTTACGTGCTCATAAATTAGTAAATCTTATTCCAACTGATTTCACATGCTTTTATTCTAATTAATTAAAAACACTAGAATTAATAGTCTAGTTTATTATCCTAGTTAATTACATGCTCGACTAATTAGTTAACATCCTCAAGGTTTAGTTATTGCTTAAACAACTAGTTAATTAACGTGCTTCAATTGCTTAACATATTAATATTAGCCTAGTTAGTCAATCAAACATGCTTAATTAGTTAATTTACATATCCAACTAGTTAGTTAATTACATGCTCAAAGATTAGTTATTGATTAACATGCTTGAATTGATTAACCTACTTAAGTCGATTAACACACTTAGGTTGTAATTAACATGCTTGAGTTGATTAACATGCAAATATGCTCAACTAGTTAAACATACTAATTACTAAATATGCTCAACGATTGATTATTCACTACACAACTAGTTAATCATGCTTGAATTGGTTATTTAACAACTAGTTAGTTAATGAGTAAACTAAACAAGTTCAAGTCTAATTAATTACTCCAATTGAGTAAATTAACATGCTCTTAATCGCTCTAGTTAAGTTAATTAGCATGCTCAACTAGCAATTGAAATTAGAATTCTAATTAACATTTAAACGTGCTCAGGAAGTCTATCAACAATTAAACATACTCAACTTATTATAGTCAATAGTTTATTGTAAGTTTAGGGAAGCATTTGTTGATTCAGGAAGTAAAGTGCACAGAGAGATAGAGAGCCAATAAGATATACAAAGAGATTTAACTCACAGTGGCTAAGGAAACTAAGTAACGAAATAAAATTAACATACGTAAAGGAAATCGTATCTCATTCATGCTTATTCTCATCATCACATACTTCTCTTTTCAGTTCATCAATTTCTACCAAGGAAGTTCACAGAAACGATTTGCAAGAATTTAAATAGAACTATTATTAAAACAATTCATAACCAAGCAATTACAGTAATGAAATCATAGAGTTAACCACACCAAAGGAAATATTTACAGCAAGGAAATTAACAAGGAAAATGTAGCAGGTAATCATCCAAGGAACTCGCAATTAGAACCCAACTAACAGCAACTAGTAGTAAGCAGTTCAAAGAACTTACATAAAACTCATGCACACCTACTTGTGGTGCAAGGCCTCCAAATGGCCAAAACACCTCTAATTCCTTACCAAGTGGAAGACACTAAAGACAAGGACAACTTTCCACAGCTCCTTCACACAGCTCCAGCAGGACAGCAGCTCTAGCTCACTAGCTCACTTCTGACCTCACTCACGTATCACTCTCAACCAACACAATTTCAGTCACTCACTAGAACCCTCCCACGGATCTCTCTCTCATAAGTCTCTATCTGGAACACTCCCCTCACGCAGGAAATGAAAAGTGACTGAAGAGAGAAAGGGAGAGGAAGGCTATTCTTGGGGAGGAGAAGATAATCATACTCATAGGGGAAGGGAGAGGGAGATGGTCTACGAGCTTGGAATGGCATCCATCAAGGGGGAGGCGACTTCATCGTCTCCATTGTCAAACATTTATGGGCTAAATGACAATTCTTCATCATTTTATCCCTAATTTATTCATAGGTTCTGGGCTAATTTAGACAAGTACGGACGCATAGGTCTCATCCACAAGGCTAAAATCTCACAGGCTAATTGGTTTCTTCGAACAGGGAAAAGGCATCCCCATCCTGTTCGTACCGTCCTCAGGCACCATCGGGATGCGATATGGCATCCGCACGTATTGTCCACAGGGGTCCGAAAGTGTCCCAAAACTGGACATAGGCCAATCGGACGAGGCTAGTCCACATTCGCAGTCATCTGCCATCATCCAAAAGTCCCCAGAGTTCGAAAGATTCGATGCAGACAAAGCAACTCGGGTTTGCATCGTCTGGGACCTCGTCCGTGACTCCACTGCATAGTGAAGTCAGGACGTGGAATCTAGTCCTGAGTCGTCCCATGGCAAAGGGGCGTTGGGCAATGCATTTGCGGATGATACATCTCGTCCGCAGGCATCCAAAAACACCCTGGACACTTTTCCTCACGTTTTTCTCACTTAACTCCTATCCCATAACACTTTTCCCATAAATACATGTAATAAAACGACACGTATAAATACACGATGAAATGCCCCAATCATCCCATCCTTTAATCACATCGCGTATACGGGGAAAACGTAATGGGAATACCCCTAGACTAAACGCTCTAGAACGTCCTTGGTAATACCCCGATAACTACCCAACTTAAAAATTTGGGGTGTTACATAACAACTATGGTCTGATTTGTCATGCCCAGCACAGATGTTTATGTGGTCCAGTTTGTTACGCTTGACACATAAACAGTAAAAGATAGAAAGAATAAATGAATGTTTGTATGGTTTGGTTTGATTCGCCCAGCATATAAACAAACGAAATAACGATAAAAGACATGAATAGTCAAAGAGAAACGAAACAGAAAACATTATGCTATGTTATAGAAATTGTAAGTGAAATTTATGTTTTACGTTTATATTACGTACTGAGCGTTAGGCTTATAGTTAGGTCCCGTTGGTGTAGGTATGAAGTGAATAGATGGATAAAGTGGTTGATGGACGTAGCTGATGAAGTGTTGTTGTGTGGATGTTTGTGCTATTGGCGACATTGACATTAGGTTATAGCTCACGAAGATGAAATGAATATATTTAAATGTTTTAAAAAGGGTTTAAGTGTTTTACAACTTCAAATAAATGTTTTAAGTCAATGTATTTATTTAAATGTTTATTTAAACAATGGATTTATGGTATTTAATTGTAAAATACATTCGCTATATGTTTTATAAGATTAAGACTTCCACTATTTATTACTCTAGTGTTCTATTACGCAATGGTTTTACAATGGTTTTAAAGAAAAGAAAAATTTTATACGGAAAAGATTATGGGATGTTACACTTTCTGTCCATGATAATTCTTCTCTCATTCGATCATTTACAAATTAAGCAACCTCGTCCAATTGTTTACTTAATCTAGTTCACATAGGAGTTATTTTTTCACTATATCTTTTCTCCAAACATAGTACTATCACTTTTTTCCTCAAAACCCACTTTCATATGATGTCGGATAGTCTGTTCTTTCATTCTTCCTTATGAGTGTTCTTACTCTATGAGTTTTTTTTAACTAACTAATTAAATAAGTGAAGTAGATTTCATTTAACCGTTTCTATTAGCAAGGTAAATTAAACTAACAACTCAATTTAAATAATTTTACTTACAGTCAAAGGAGAATTTCTCAATGAGTCTTACATTATCAACAGTCTAAAAAATCGAGTTTGACTTGGTTATGCTCTGATACCAACTATAACGCCACACATTTTTTTTAAACCTTTTATTTCATTTTTTTATTCTTAAAATGTGTTTAATGAAAACATATAAGGGTAAATCAGCAGAATAATTTCAAAATATTATTTAATAAAAGGCCATCACATCAGGTTAAATCCAGTTGAAAACCCAAGATCTCAGGCAATGCCTTCTCCTTTGTATTGATGTCAACATAACATCAATATAATCATCTGCATCACAGGTAAGAAAATGAGCCCAACGCTCAACAAGAAATTGAATGTATGCTTATGCAGTCGTTCTTAAGAATAGAACCTATCTTTTATGTCTTTTCATTTTCTTTACATTTCCTTTACGTTTATTTACTAGAGAAATGATACATCTATTGGTATGGGTTAACCGACTTCATCCCTACATGGGTGAAGGTTTCCATCAGGGGTGTCACTGTTACAGTCACCTAATCTGTCTTTTCAAACGTTTGAGGACTAAGAGAAGGGATACATTTGTTGGTCGGTGTGGACTAACTGACTCTATCCTGACATGGATAGAGGTTTCCATCTAGGGAGTTCCCACCTACGACCGTCACCCTCTCTCCCAAACGCTCATACGCCCGTTTTTTCTTTATTCGTTCCTTTCATTTATCATGTCATGCATGTGTTACATTTTCATAAGTCCTATGATGATGCATGAATGTCAGTTCATATACAGTTCAACAGTTCTTAGTAGTATAACAGTATAATGCTCAGCACAAATTCCATATTTATTTTGAACGTTTTATTCATCTTTACGTTTAAGCATTTTCTCCGTGATTTCGTACGTTAATTAATTTCAACAATTAATTCAACTATAATGGATTATAATTTAAAAGCATAAAAATCTCGTGGGGCCACCGCATCTCATTTCCTACCCTCTTGAAGAACTTTTCTGCGGTTCTTATCTCGTTTAGCTAATTATCTTTTTTCTCGTTAAACCCTTCAAAATAATTATAATTTATTTATTAATATATTATCAATTATAACCTTAACTTTGATACAGTTATTCTTAATTTATTATTTAATAATTTAATACCACTTTACTGTTCTCCAATTTAGACTTAATATCCCATAACACGTATCATCCCAATTTTTGCAGGATTCAAAACAACCTCCCTTATCACCTCAAAACCTTAACTTACATTTTCCTCACACATCACAATTATCAATATATTCAATAAGCCAATTCAATAGCATAAGCTCAAGTCCAACTTAACAACCTATGTCTAACAATAATTCTATATAACAGATTCAACCTTAACAGATGTAAACTATCAGTAAGGCTATTAGCAGGAAGCCTCATCGAACAGAAATCTTCCATTAACAAAGCATAATTCAAAGATGGTATTTCTTCCAATGATAGAGCATTTATCTAAACAATAGGGCATTATTTTCTCCATCAACACACAACGGGAAGAATCACAATGACAAAACATCACATAACCAAGGAGCATAAATCAAGAGAGGCCTAATTCATCAATGAAACATATATATATATTGACAAGCTGGACCCAATAGAGGCATAATCTCGATCTTAACCCCTAATTCAAATGACAGCAACCGAATAAAAAAATATTACCTCAATAGACTTCCCAGTAATAAAACTAAAACATAGAATCCACTTCATCACAGCAACATTTATTTCCAGATAACAAATCCAACCCATAATCCATAACACTTATAACAAAGATGGAGAGATTTCCACTACCTGAAGATTACCCGTGAAGAATCCCAGAGGAACCGACCATCACCTTTCTCATTTCCTTCTCACTTTCACTTTGTCAATATCTTTCCTTCACAGCGACATCACCCACTCACACTTTCTCATCTCTTCACCACTCTCAGCCACAACTCTCCCATTCTCTAGAGAGTTCACCCCGGGCACTCGAGAGCAGTTGCAGAACAATTCCTCCTTCTCCATCACATATTCATTGCCATTGATTTATAGGCAGGGGGAGACGTAATGGATAATCACCCACTTCAAGGAGGGTGGTCAAATGCTCAATCTCCATGTGGAAAGTCTACTATAGAAGGAGAAATCATCGGGTCGGCTAGCACAATTCGTGAACTGTTTCACAACAGAACCGGTTAACAACTAGGCAAAAAGCCATCGACCAAAGCCCAACCACAGCCCAACAAAAATCCCCTGCAAATTTCATCTCTACAATTCGCCACTGTTTTCATCCAATAGTTCGTCCAACAAGTTTGCACAATCATCAGAACACCAAACTACAGACAATAAAATCAATCGAGAGTTTACCTTGGACAGAGGATTTTGCAGCTCCAAATCGCGATTCGATTTGGTCTAAACGAATCTCTAGGCTCGTGTACCTTCGTCCGAGGCAACACCGAGCCCTACACTTGCCGAAAATCCCGTGACATCGCCTGTAGTTGCACCCCAACCCTCCACCGTCGCCTCCCTCTCATCGTTGCTTGCGGTCTCTCTCTATGCCTCTCTCTCTCTCTCTCTCTCTCTCTCTCTCTCTCTCTCTCTCTCTCTCTCTCGTTCTCTTTCAGGTTCTCACTCTCTCCAATCCCCCAATTCTCTTCCCTTTTATTTTTTAACCGAACCAACGTGAGCCAACTGGTTCATCCTCCTTCTTCTCTTTAATCAATTAATACATTTCATTAAATTATATTCTAATTCCCTTTTCTTTTTATTTATTCCTTTAATTTCATTTTCCTTCTCTTCAGAAAAATCAACTACAATTTATTTTTTCCTATTTGTCTTCAAACTAGACCATTTCAAGGCAAACTGATTCAACCTTTTATTTCTCATTTTTCACATAACCTCCATTTTTCGGTCGATATTCTCGACCGTACTTCGACCATGTATCATCTGAATACCCAATCTTGCCTCTGCTTTGTCTTTTCGGTCGAACCTTGCGTTTGCATCCTGACAGATGACACGACCGCAAAATCGACGAATTTCACAGATTCAAAATCGTCACGTCCACAACTCCACTGCTAGTGGACCGCAAGTCGCCCGAAATGCCACAACTCCTATTTCCTCCAAATGTCGACGTTCTGAAAATTAAATCTTATTTATTTTATTTCAATTTCCACTTTTATCTAATTGCTCCTCATTTAAATCTTAACAAAATTTTCCACTTCAACACTTCTAATAATTTCCTTCCATTAAATCTTCAATAATTATCCAAATAATTATCCATTAATCACTTATCCAATTTTTACACCCAAATAATTTTCCATTTTCTTTACCAAATTCTGTAACGGGAAAATTGGGGTATTACATCCCATGAGAAAGATCATTCAAAAATCTTCAAAATTCATAATTACCATTATTTTTAATCCCGATTAAATTTCGGGATATTATAGCCTTTGTCATTGCTTCCTAATGAATTTGGTTGTTGTACTGTCCTCAAAACATCTCTTTAAATTCTTTTTCAACTAGGGACTGTACATCAATATTTGTCTTAATAGCATCCCACCAGTTTAGTGCCATCTCTTCCAGGTAGTGTGCGGCAATTCCTACCTAATGTTCTTCCGTGACTTTGAGTGTTCCAAAATTTCCCTATTTTTTTGGAGCCAACTCTCCGCTCCTCTCGAATTAGCACCACCCTCAAACACTGGAGGGTTTAACCTGAAAAACTCTCGAAAGTAAGCCATTCTTGATATGCCAGAATCCTGAGTCTAAAAATTACTAACTATGTTTCTTAAGGCTTCCATCATAGTAGTCATGATATCAATATTGCTTTCTTTTGGTTTGGCACGTGGGATTCTTCTCCTTGGTAGCATTGTGTCTATTATGAGAAAAGAAAATCATACTTGGTTAGAAAACTTGATTTGTACACAGTAAATAAAACCTTACTTTGCACTATTAAATTCTCGAGCGATCCCTACTTAGGAATTCGGAACCTTGAAGCTTTAATATCATAAAATTCTTTCACGACTCGTATGCAGATGGACAGAACCGCTAAATAACAATAAATCAGTCAAGCAGATTAACAGAACACTTTAGCTCCTTATCCTCAGCTATTCTTGCCTTTACCTAGAGTTTTGAGAGTCGTAAGGGTGAGTGACTAACTCAGTAAAGTATAACTATACTAGATGCATCTCATGCAAAATTACTTTTCTCTCTTTTTGAAAATGTTTTTATGTTTCGCCTTTTACCCATACATGGATTTTAAATCATTAAACTTCTTTATCATTTTTATCAAACTGGTTTGTGGTCCTCGATGTGGCTACATCAAAACCCACTGTATACATAGACATCTATAGCGTAAAAATATGCCAACATCGTTTTCCATCTAAAAACGTCCTCATTGAAAAAAGATGGTCACAGAAGGATCCATCCAACACTCATCATAGAATAGGTGGTCAACCGTCGATGACAGCATCTCATGAGGCAAAGGAAGTAACAATGACAGCGATCTGTAGATCCAGCACGTAACCCTAGTTGCCAGAGAACCAGTCAGCGATGGCACAACTTATACGATCATATAACCAAATGAGGTTGCAGGTGACAGATTGCTTCTTAACTAAAATACCTCAAGGTTCCAAATTGACGAGGGTTGCCGACGAGCAAGCTCGAGCCGTCACACCACCCGTCAAATGAAACGGTACTAGGATAGGTAAAACTTAAGGATAAACAACCTGCCAATTTTGTGTGACTAAACCTTGGCTAGATTCTAGGACTCGAAACCCAGGGAAGCGTCATCATTTTCCCGAATCCATTTCCAACTTTCAGGGCTCTAAACGTGAGGACATGTCACAGATGCCCATTTCCCCTTTGGCCCGGACAAACAATCAACCGTCATGTAGTAGAAGGTTTCATGAGATAACTTGATGCACCAGCGGAAGGGGTAAAGAAATAACCTGTAAAATATGTTGTTAAAGTGTTGTTGCAAGTGTTGAAGAAGGAAGAATGTTAATGAAACCCGGTGGGCTGATCCTAGAGGAAACGGTCAACCTCACTTTGGACATAAGCGAAAATAAGTCATCCTAATTGAATTTCCCCAGCTGGTGGTCAACCATTTCCTTCTTTCCTTAATTTATGCAATTCAATTACGGAAAGTGAACTTTGAACGCGCGTAACTTTTTCGTCTGAGATCCTTTTAAGCTGAAATTAGGATCACTTATTCTTGGTTAAGATTAAAAAAAAACCTTTAAGAATCACATTAATATCAGCCATGGATTAGGAAAAATACGTGATACAAAATACGTCGCCAGAAATAGCAAGTAATGTGACGAATGTTCCCATATGGATGATTTGTCGATGACGCGCTTTTGGTCTGTTGAACACCACTTCACACCTTCTTACTCGAAGGATAAAGAATGCAGATGCCAATAAGAAAGGCTATCCAACTTACAAGTAACCTTAATCACATGATATAACACACACAAGGGGGAACTTTGGATATAACTCACCAAAGGTTTGAAAAAGGAATCTCTCCAATTTTAAAATAAGCCAAAGCTTTTTATATTCAAACTCAATTGTCTAAAACATAAGCGTAAGTGGCTTTATATAGCCATTTACAAAGCATAAAATAATAATAAACTAATTAACTAATAATAACCCTAATCAGCTCATAGAATAAGTTGTCTGATTTTCTACTTAATAGAAATTAGGTTAATTAACTAAAAGATTATTTAATTAATATCCTCCTTTCTTCTTCTCCAAGTCTAGAAGTCTTTTGGTAGCTATTCCTTGTTGAAATCATTCACTTGGATGGTTTCCATATCCTAATTTTCCTTACTCTCCAAGTTTGGACAATTGGGTTTTCCTTGACTTTTGCTCTCTGTTATTGGGTTTTTGACATAGCAAATGAACTCCTAATTTAACAATCTAACTTGTTCTTGAAAGCTTAGGATGTCAACTACAATCTTCATGAAGCATTTGATTTGAAATGACATCATTTTAAGTTTCAAAAGAGTCAAATACTTGTCAGAGGTCAAAGGAAGACAGTTTTTGGAAAGTCTTTCCATTTCTCTTTCATTGCTCTTGAACTTCCACCTATGCTTGATCTTGAATCTTTCCATGATATTATTTACAACTTGATTAATAATAGAATGGACCCGTAGTCCATCATCCTCTCGGGGTTGAAAAGGATTCGACCTCGAATTAAGTCTTGCATTGCCATAATCTTTATTACCATAATAAGAAGGAACATTATAGGCTACCAACATTGCACTGTCTTCAATCTTTCCATGAATATAATAAGGAAACAAGTCATGTTTGATGTAGCTAGTTGATGATATTAAGATTTCCATAAAAATCTTTCTAGGCTTGAATAATAACTTGAATAATAGATTCTCATTCTTTGTCATCGAGTTAGGAATAATGTAGGCCACAAAAATAATTACCATAAACATAAACTTGAGAATACCTTTAAGTATATGTGGCCATAGAGTAATCTCTTCATAATATTCCTTAGTTAAATAAGGAGATATGTCTCGGGCCTTGAAGTTTACCTCGGCTTTAAAATCTCTATGAATAAAATAAGAAAATAATCATTGTATGATGTGGTAGGACAATAATAGTAAGATATTCAACCATTTTCCATAATTGAACAAAAGCTTAGGAATGTCGTGAATACCCCTTTGCAATTCCATGATTTCCATAAAATTAGTTTTGAAAATACCTTTGAGTATGTGTGGCCAAAGAACAATGTCTTCATAAAATCTTGAATTACCTTTTCCTTGATTTGACTTATTAGAAATCCAACATACACTTTCCTTAGGAATGATTTTTGACTTCCATGAATTGTCTTGCCACTTTATGACACACAATCTTTGAATTGAAGCATTGGCCACTAACTTCCTCTTTCCCTTTTTCTAATTGATCATATAAGGAAAATAATCCAACAATTTATTCTTCAACAATGATGCTTAAATAGGAAAGTAGTTTTTGGAATCACCAAATAAACATTAAGTGAACTTTTCCTTAATCCTATTGCCATAAGAGTTTTTCCATACAATCAATTTAATGTCTCCATGCAATAGTAAGGTTGTCCATGTGATGCAATAGGTTTTCATAATCCAAAAATAGTAAATATATTCAACCAAATCAATTTTTTCCATATTGCCATAAACATAATTAAATATTACTTTATTCCATCTAACTCTAAAAATTCAAGCAATCAATTTATCCATCAGTACGCACCTCTTTGTCATAAGTATAGTAGTTTCATCTGATTTCCTTTTAAGGCATCATAATCTATAACAATTTTCTTTTGTTGAATCGGAGCTAGATTGACTAACCTTTCACCATCTTTGACTGAAGAATGGTAATATGAATACCCATTATGTGCATGCTATGCTAACTTCCAAAAAGGATCACTTGTACTTACCATATCACATATCACTATATTAGTAAAACTTCCGTAAGAGAAATCAACAAAAGTTGTATTTACCCTAATATTGTCTTTGACACTTAATCAACTTAAACTTTCATTAAAATCCATGGAAGACATATTTCTGCAATCACTAATGGAAGAACAAACCTCTTTCTTGATTATATAATGGTCTTGAGGATTTTGTTCCTTGTCGATTGCCACCCGAATTCATGAAGGACACCATGCATTAATAACTCCAAGTAATTTCCTTTAACCAAAATCATAGGAGATATATTAGCACAAATTCTATCATTAATATCCAAAGAACAAACCTTGTTCACGTGGGAGCATGAAATAGGGAAAGATTGTTCCTTTTGTATTGTTGTTGCGAAATAGTCAACTTGGTCATCTTTCGCTTTGGGTACTTGCTCTTCATGACATTCTTCCTCAATTTGCTAAAGAGCATCGTCTAATACCTCATCACGGTCTTGTGCTTCTAAGGACGGAGTGCTTGATATGCATGCCTCAAGTTTTTATAATAAGGCACTAAGTTTAGCAAGTTGAGCTTGTTGACTTTCAGAAGAATATTCATTTCTTGGGAGTGGTGGTGGTGAGTGTAGAGCATACTTTTGTCTCTCAATTGTTAGAATCATCTTACTTACATCTTCAAATGTGTCATAAGGTCATGGTTCCATCATGCTTCCAATGTCATTGTGAAGTCCGAGAATGAACCTTGATATTGTTTCGTCTTCCAACTCTTGCACAATACACTTTGTTTGTAAAGCTTTAAACTTAGCAATATAATCATTGATGGTGGAGGATCCTTGCTTGAGGCTTTGCAATTGATGATAGAGTTCTTGATTGCAATGGCTTGGAACGAACTCCTCACTCATGAGTCTCTTTAGTAGAATCCAAATCCGGATCTCTTCGCTTCCTTGCCTCCTCTTTGCACCAATATTGCTCCACTATATGCTTGCATATTCCATGAACCCGAGTGTTATTAGTTGCGCATTCCTTAGTTTTGCAAATTTGTAACACTCAAATATTCTTTCAACTTTTTCCACCCACTCATTATAATCGTGACCATTGCTTGAACCATTGAACGGCAGGATGGATACCTTCGGACTAGACGGTGGTGAGTTCTCCTCATCCGAAAAAAAATTCCTTGAGTAGTTTTGCCTCCTTATCATTGTGTAAAAAAATATCATGGATTAGTAGGATAATTTAGCTCTGATACGAAATGATGCACTAGTGGAAGAGGTAAAGAAATAACCTGTAAAATATGTTGTTGAAGTGTTGTTGCAAGTGTTGAAGAAGGAAGAATGTTGGATAAACTCAATGGGCTGCTCCTAGAGGAAACGGTCGACCTCGAGGTTAACCTCACTTTGGACAGAGGGATAAATAAGTTGTCCTAATTGAAGTTCCTCAACTGGTGGTCAACCCTTTCCTTCTTTTCTTAATTTCTGCAATTTCAATTATGGAAAGTAAACTTTGAATGCGCAACTTTTTCATCTGAGATCCTTTTGAGCTAAAATTTGGACCACTTCTTCTTAGATAAGATAAAAAAAGAACCCTTTAAGAATCATATTAATATCAGGCACGGATTAGGAAATATGACTGATACAAAATACGTCTCTAGAAATAGAAAGTAATGTGACGAATGTTCCCATATGGATGATTTGTCGATGACGCGCCTTTGGAAAGTTGGACACAACTTCACACCTTCTTCCTCCAAGGATGAAGCATACAGATGCCAATAAGAAAGGTTGCCAAACATACAAGTAACCTTAATCCCATGATATAACGCACACGAGGGGGAACTTTGGATAAAACTCATCAAAGGTTTGAAAAAGGAATCTCTCCAATTTCAAAATAAGCAAAAACTTTTTGTATTCAAACTCAATCATCTAAAACATAAGCATTAGGTAGCTTTATATAGCCTTTTACAAAGCATAAAATAATAATAAACTAATTAAGCAATAATAACCCTAATCGGCTCATAGAATAAGTTGTCAGATTTTCTACTTAATAGAAATTAGGTTAATTAACTAAAACATTATTTAATTAATATCCTCCTTTCTTCTTCTCCAAGTCTAGAGGTCTTTTGGCAGCTATTCCTTGTTCAAATCAACCACTTGGATGGTTTCCATATCTTGATTTTTCTTGCTCTCCAAGTTTTGACAATTGGGTTTTCCTTAACTTCTACTCTCTATTCCATGGGCCTTTGACATAGAAAATGAAGTCTAAATTTAACAATCCAACTTGTTCTAGAAAGCTTAGGACGTTAGCAACAATCTTCATGAAGCAGTCTATTTGAAAGGACATCATTTGGAATGCTAAAATAGTCAAATACTTGTCAGAGGTCAAAAGGAAGATAGTTTTTGGAAAGTCTTCCATTTCTCTTTCATTGCTCTTGAACTTCCACTTATGCTTGATCTTGAATCTTTCCATGATATTATTTACAACTGGATCAATAATATAATGGACCCATAGTCCATCATAGCCCCGTGCCTAAAGCATCAAGATGATTCATCCTCCAATATATTCACAATAATCTCAAACCATGTACATAAATTAAATGTGAGAAAACACACATAAACAGAAAAACCAACGTCCTGCCGAAGTCATTTTTAAAGTGTGGTATCCCACAAAATAATCATTTTGAAAATGGGATTCAATATAATGCAAAAGGTATAGAAATCCCAACCTTTACAGTATTCCTTCTTTGTACTTGGAGCAACTGTCTCCTCGGGGATTCTCTCAAAATCTCCAAACTCGTCCGAGCCTAACAAACATATCAAACACTAGAATCCTCATAAATATTGGATAATAAATAAGTGGAAGGGTCCTATATCGGGACTAGGAACCCAACTGGTGCGTAATCGACTCATTTTATGGAATTTGGTCCTGAGTGGTCGACCAAGAACATACTAGGGACAGAGTCGAGACAATTTGCCCATTTTGGCCGACATGAATAGTGTCATCGATGTGAAAAGTACCTATGAACAGTCCCCAGTGAACAATCGGTGCATAGTAACTCCAACATGAACAGTGTGTGAATAGTACCCCCCCCCCCAATGCCGTTTTTGGATGAAAAACACCCCGTTTTCATCTGATTTTTGACTTCTAACAACAAATAACCTTATATAAACTCTTATTCTATTAATATAATCCATCATGGTCTTTTGGATTTGAGTTTTTAAGCTCGAATCTGATGCGAAAAACCTTAAAGTTTCAAACCTTATATCGAAGATGAAAAGCTTACTGTTTTGTATTCGTCTTCACAAAAGTCATTCACATAGTCGATACGAACATTTTCCAAGTGTCAGTTCGTCATGATTCATCCATTCACCTCTGGCATTCTCTCTCTCTCACGTGTTGTTAGCAGAAGGAAGAAGAAATGTCTTCTTTGGAATTAAATTTTGATTTGACCCAACGCTAGCCGACAACGTATTTTTTAACCCGAATAACTTTTCGATTTCACATTCCCAATTTATTTACCGTTTAGAAATTATCCAATTATACTAATTTTGATCATTTGACTGAAAAATCATATGTGGCTACTACGCGAAAAATCGGGTCAAACTTTCCATGCCTTGACCAATTCCAACACGAAAAATTTACACGTGGAATTTCTTATTAAAAATTTACACGTGGAATTTCTTATTAAAAAGTTCACGGGTTTTTTGTCCAAAAAACAAAGTGTTCTATAGCATTTTGCGGTCGACCATTTTGTACTTGGTCGACCACATTTTTTACTTCAACACTGTGAATAAATTTGGTCGACCATTTGCTCAACCACCTCCTGTAACGACCCGATAATTTGAAAGCATTTTTCTCATTTTAAAATACGTTATATAAAATTTTTCACTTAATTTATTCAATATTTGAAATCCATTTTTAGAAGAAAACAAAATCAGAGTAAATATTTCAGAAATATTGCAGAATAATAATAGAGGTTCAAAACATAATCTCAATGTTTTAACAAAAGTCCCAAAATACAAATGTTTGTAATTTTCAAAATACCACTAATACCAGATTACCAAAATACCCTTTTCAAAACACTGATAAGTCCCAAAATATGTGAGCTGCAGCCAACAAGTCAAATCAGCTAATAACACGAGGGGTCATCCTGGAACGTCTCCTCCTCCACTGGTACGAAATCCTCATTATAAAAATTGTTGGATTATTTAACAATAATCTAGTAATGTGGTCCATGTTAATTAAAGTAACATTGACTTAATATTATTGTTGGATTATCTAACAATAATCTAGTAATGTGGTCCATGTTAATTAAAGTAACATTGACTTAATATTCAAGTGCTTAATGTGACGGTTGTTAAGCATAAAGACATTAAGTTAATTGGGTTTTAATTCCCTCTCCTTGACCTTATTAAATGTATAAAGTATAGTTTGAAGAGATGTGATTGAAGAGACATGATTGAAAAAGTATGTATGGAGGGATACCTTTGTACGGGTGTCTCCTTCATCACCTAGAGAGAAATTACAGAATTGATTCTAACGAATTAACGATTCTCTCTATCAAAAATACTCTCTGAAATTTTGGTGCACTATACGGGTTTTGGGATCATTGAAGAGACAATTAAAGAAAAGGTTTAAGGTTGATAAAAGCACTCAACGTCAAAGTCTACATCAAAAGCATTTAATTTATCATGGACTAAGGTTGGTATTATTGTTTAACTTTCGCATATTAGAGACAGAATGGTTAGATCAATATCGTTAATGGGAATTAAAGATTGTTTGCATGAATCGATTAAAATTGCTAACAATTGGTATCAGAGCACGGTTAATATATGTATTGGTTTACCATTGATTTGCCATGAATACGAGTTAGGTTTAAATAGTTTTATGCATGAAAATGAATGTTTAAGTTCATACAATTTATGCATGAAAGGAGAAACCGTAGAAAGGAATTGTGGTATATTCTGGAGAAAATTGTTTCTGTTGAATGTTCTTCATGCGGACGCATGATTCAAGGATTCAGACGACATATAAGAATGTCAGACGAAACCGTTGAAGTGTCTATTGGACGTTTTTGGACGGACTGGAAAGTATGCAGAAGTAGCAGACAATGTCGTTTTGAATCTGTACAAATTTTCATGCAATTTTGGATGATGTGGACACTGAACGGAAGACGCGAACGATATCGTTTTGAATCTGTAATGATTTTCATGCGATTTCAGACGACGTGAACGCTGTGTTGGATGATGCGGACGTTCTTCATTTGAATCTGTACAAACTGTAATGCGTTTTCGGATGATCGCGGATGCAAGGACCCCATCCGCTAGTCGTCCAAAAAGCATGAATGGACAGTTTACTCAATTAAATATTGTTGTATAGAAACTAAGTAGTCACCAAAGTGACCTAGTTTGAAATGATCAATATTAAATTGTGTAATTTATTCATTTAATTGTTATGATGTTATTGAAATGTGATTATTAAGTTATAAACTAGTAGGTCACCCAAAGGTGGACCAATGTTTTTAATTAATAACATTAAAGTGACATATTTGCATATTTAATTGATATGTTTAAATATCCAAAGATGTTAAACATATTGTGTTGAATATGTTTATAAGTCAATTAAAGATTATAACATCATGAAAATTTTTTTTCTTTAAGGATTACCCAAAGGTGAACTTAAAGAACTTAGTTTATGTATAGTTTATGGTTATCTGAATCTGGTTTAGGTGGCTCAAAACATTAATGTAGAGTATGTATTGTAATTTTGCAACTTTTGTTAATCTATTTGCTTCTAGTAATGCTTTTATTAAGTTCAATAGTCTAAACTATGCTGACTGGTCTAAACAAATCCAGTCTCAACTGAGTGTGTTTGATTTGGACTTAGCATTAGTTTGTGATAGACCACCAGTTATTACTGAGACCAGTACGGAAGCTGACAAGTCTTATAATGAGACTTGGGAGCGGTGTAACAGGTTGTGTTTGAGCTTAATGAAAATGACGATGGCTGAAAATGTTAAGCCATCGATGCCAAAAGTAAATGATGTTAAGGAATTCACGTCTAACATAAAGGCATATTCCCAATCAGACATTACGGACAAGTCTGTTGTAGGGAACTTGATGAGTGAGTTGACGACCAAGAAATTTGATTGGTCTCAATCCATTCATGATCACGTAACAAGCATGGTCAATTTGGCGGTAAAGCTGAAAATGTTGGGTATGGATGTGAATGAATCATTATTGGTTCAATTCATCATCAACTCACTTCCTCTTGAGTTTGGCCAGTTCTAGGTGAACTATAACACCATTAAGGAAAAGTGAGACTTTCAAGAAATAAAGGTCATGCTAATTCAAGAAGAAGGGAGGTTGAAGAAGCTGAAAGACCATACCATACATTGACGTTTCAGAAAGATGCCAATAGTAGTAATGGAAAGCCAAGTAAAAATAACAAGCAGAAGGGAAAAGGCCAAATAAAGACAAATGATGGTCAAATCCATAAAGAGCTTAAGTGCTACTTCTGCAACAAAGCTGGACATATAAAAAATGATTGTCCGAAAATGAAGGCTTGGTTCGAAAAGAAAGGTACACTATTTGTTTCAGTATGTTTTGAATCAAATGTTATAGAAGTACCTAATAATACTTGGTGGTTAGATTCTGGTGCTACTACTCATGTGTCACATGTTACGCAGGGATTTCTTTCGATCCATCTCATAAACGGAACTGAAAAGTTTTTGTATATGGGAAACAGAATGAAGGCACGAATTGAAGGAATTGGGACGTATAGATTGATCCTAGATAGTGCATACCACCTGGATCTAGAAGAGTGTCTTTATGTTCCCGAGTGTGCTAGGAATTTAATTTCTGTTGCTAAGTTGGATTGTAAAAGATTTAATGTTAAGATTGGTGAAGGTTTATTTTCGTTGTACAAACATAAATACTATTATGGTTCTGGTATTATGAAAGATGGTTTGTATTGTTTCAATCTTGATGTTAAATTTATAGAATCTTTGTTTAACGTTGATCATGTGATTGGATTAAAACGTGGTGTAACAAATGAAAGTTCTGCTTTCTTATGGCATAAGCGTCTAGGTCATATATCTAAAAAAAAGATAATGAGGTTAATAAAAAATAATATTTTAACTTAATTAGATTTCAATGACTGGGACGTGTGTATAGATTTCATTAAAGGAAAGCAAACTAAACACACATCAAAGTATCCTACCAAAAGAAGTAGCGAACTTTTAGAATTGATACATACCGATATTTGTGGTCCATTTGATACTCCTCCATGGGGTGGTAAAAAAATATTTTATCACCTTTATAGATGATTTCTCACGTTATGGATATTTATATCTACTGCATGAAAAATCTAAGTGATGAACATTATAGAAGTGTCATCAATGAGGCAGAAAGGTAGCTAAATAGAAAAGTAAAGGTGGTGAGATTGGATAGAGGTGGTGAGTTTTATGGAAAATTCGATGAAAGTAGATAAAACAAAGGTCTATTTGCAAGGTTTCTCGAAAGTCGAGGCATTTGTGCACAGTATACAATGTCGGGTACACCACAACAAAATGGTGTAGCTGAAAGGAGGAATCATACTCTTATCAAAATGGTTAGGAGTATGATGAATAACAGTAATGTACCTTTATCGTTGTGGATGCACGGTTTAAAAACCGTTGCGTATCTTTTGAATAGGGTTCCTAGTAAGGCAGTTCCTAAGACACCTTATGAACTGTGGATGGGAAGGAAATCTAGTTTGAGACATATCCATGTTTGGGGTTATCCAGCAGAGGTTAGGATATATAACCCACAAGAAAAGAAGCTTGATGCAAGAACCATTAGTGGTTTCTTCATTGGCTATCCAAAAAAGTCAAAAGAGTACATATTTTATTATCCAAAGCATACTACAAGGATTGTTGAATCTAGAAATGCTTGTTTCATTGAGAATGACAAGTTCAGTGGGAGTGATGATTCACGAAATGTGAATCTTCAAGAGAATCGGGTGGAGGAAACAACGCCTAGTAATTCTCAACAAGTTGTTGTCCTTTTGTTGTATCACAGTCTAACAACATATGAATATTCAAACCACACAAGGTGAACGTGTCAATGATGAGCATATTAATGATGATCAAGTCATAAGTGATCAATCACGAGAAACAGAATTGTGAAGGTCTGTAAGGTAGAAGAGACCAGCAATTTCTGATGACTATGTGGTTTATTCACTTGAAGAGGAATGTGACTTGAGTAATGATAAAGATCCATAATTATTCAATAAAGCCATGGAATGTAATAATTCCAAAAAGTGGTTGAATGCTATGAAGGAAGAGTTGAAATCTATGGATGACAACAAAGTTTGGGAACTTGTAAAGTTACCTGAAGGAAAGAAACGCGTTGGTTGTAAATGGATTTTTCAAACCAAACGTGATTCAAAAGGTAACATCGAAATGTATAAGGCCAGACTTGTCGCCAAAGGTTACTCTAAGAAAGATGGCATTGACTATAAAGAGAGTTTCTCTCCGGTTTCAAAGAAAGACTCTTTAAGGATAGTTATGGCTTTGGTAGCTCATTATGATTTAGAGCTTCACCAAATGGATGTAAAGACCACCTTTCTTAATGGTGACTTAGAGGAAGAAGTGTACATGGATCAACCTGAAGGATTTTCATTTCCTAGAAATGAAAAGTTGGTATGTAAATTGAAGAAGTCAATTTATGGATTAAAACAAGCTTCCAGACAATGGTACATTAAGTTTAACAATACCATGACGTCATACGGTTTTATAGAGAACACTGTTGATCGGTGTATCTATATGAAGGTCAGTGGGAGTAAGTTTTGTATCCTAGTATTATATGTTGACGATATTCTTCTTATTGGGAACAATAAAGGAATGTTACATGATATAAAGGATTTTCTCTCAAAGAATTTTGAAATGAAAGATATGGGTGAGGCATCTTATGTAATTGGAATAGAAATATTTCGTGATAGACAGCAAGGTTTGCTAGGATTGTCTCAGAAAGGATATATCGATAAAATTCTTGAGAGATTCATAATGGATAAGTGTTCCGCTGGTGTAGCTCCAATTCAGAAAGGGGACAATTTCAGTCAAATGCAATGTCCGAAAAATGATTTGGAACGTAAAGAAATGGAACCTGTTCCATATGCATCAGCTGTAGACATGTACTCGGCCGGATATAAGTTTTAGTAGGGATGTTGGGTCGATAACAAAGTAATCCAGGATTGCATCACTGGAAAGTTGCGAAGAAAGTACTCAGGTACTTGCAAGGAACGAAGGAATACATGCTCACTTATAGAAAATCAAGTCATCTTGAGGTGATTAGATATTCGGATTCAGATTATACCGGTTGTGTAGACTCGAGGAAATCTACATTCGGTTACGTGTTCCTTTTAGCTGGAGGAGCCGTGTCATGGAAAAGTGGAAAGCAGTCTATGATTACCACTTCCACCATGGAGGCAGAATTTGTAGCGTGTTTTGAGGCTACAATTCAAGCATTGTGGTTGCAGAACTTAATTAGGGTCTAAGCGTGGTCGAAAGTATAAATAGACCGCTGAAAATTTTCGGTGATATTTCTGCAGCTGTATTCCTCTCAAATAATGACAAGTACTCAAAAGGAGCGAAACATGTGGATTTAAAGTACTTGGCAGTCAAAGAAGAGATACAAAAACAAAAGGTGTGCATTGAACATATAAGTACAAGTTTGATGATAGCAGATCCATTGATGAAAGGATTGCCACCTAAAACCTTTAAAGAACATGTTGTAAGGATGGGTTTAGGTGACAAATCTTTAGTTATGTAATTGTAATAGTATAACTTGTATCTTCTAACACCATTGAATTCAATTAAAGAAATGCTTTTTGTATGTGTGTTTATTACTCATATTATAGTGTATACAATTATTGTTTATGAATAATATGTGGAACTTTATGCAAAGTTAAAGTTAAAAGGTTTATAGTGTTCCTCAGTTACGGAACTAGTGAATTGCGATAATTAGTGATACATGGAAAGAATCATGTTGACATAATTCACATGTGTCTGCCATGATCCGATTATACAATTCATTATGAAATGAGAACTTGATAAATTCACATTATAGTTCACTATTGTTATTGGTTGTGTATTCAACTTGTAACAGCTAAATAGTAATAGCTGAGGCAGCTGAAAAGTAATAACTACATATCAATTGATATTAAAGTTTATAACATAGCCTAAGTGGGAGATTGTTGGATTATTTAACAATAATCTAGTAATGTGGTCCATGTTAATTAAAGTAACATTGACTTAATATTATTGTTGGATTATTTAACCATAATCTAGTAATGTGATCCATGTTAATTAAAGTAACATTGACTTAATATTAAAGGGCTTAATATGATGGTTGTTAAGCATAAAAGACATTAAGTTAATTGGGTTTTAATTCTCTCTCCTTGACTTTATTAAATGTATAAAGTATAGTTTGAAGAGATGTGATTGAAGAGACATGATAGAAAAAGTATGTATGGAAGGATACCTTTGTACGAGTGTCTTCTTCATCACCTAGAGAGAAATTATAGAATTGATTTTAACGAATTAACAAATCTCTCTATCAAAAATACTCTCTGAAATCACATAGCCGATGTTCTCTTTCGGTTGAACACCTTCTCCAACATATAGAAATCCACCCAACTAACATGGTCTCGATATCCATCCCGAGGTAAAATGGTGTGCGTCATGATGGTGTGGATCACTTGAGTTTTGGCATTCAAGTCATTAGACTTTTGCTTCTTGAACGTTGCGATCATGGGATCACGCTGCAGCAATCTAAGCACTGTCAGCACTTCTTCTCGTCTAATGAAAGGTGGCTCCCAAGACATGTGATAATATTGCTCGCTTGGTTCCTTCGTCAAACATCTTTGGGAGTCATTCTCAACTCCTATCCAAACATATAAGTTCGGACCTCTAATGGTTGGGTGGACAGTTCCAAACCATTGTTTCTATCTAAGGTTGCGGTTGAGACTGCAATGGAGCACCCTTAAGCTTAAGAGCCAATTTCTTTGCCCTAGAATTTATTGGAATGACTGAAATAGTGAGAAAATTTTTTCTGAAAGTACGAAGGTTTGCTGAGGATTTCGAGGTTTGTTGAGGAATCGGTGAACTCACCGTGGGTCCGAATGTCCATTATATATACTTAGGCACTGTGGCGGAACATTACACTATCCGCCGCAGAACTAAAATTAAATGTTTAATAGCAAATGTGATAGCGATATTTGTGGCATCTATTTTTTCATAGTTTAGTGGTTAAGTTGTTAGCAAAAAATACTTTAGTGGTTGACTTTTCATTGATCATAAATTAGTTCAGTAATTAAGTTATTAGCAAAAAATACTTTAGTGGTTAACTTGTTATTAATCATAAATTAGAGTGGTTGATTTGTTAATTTCCTAAATAGAAATCCAGCCACGATCTGTTGTTTGTTCACGAACCCATTTTTTAAATCCTCTTAAATCTACCTTCTGTGAGAGAAGAAAAAACCCCACTGCCTAGCCTAGCTATATAGCCCCAATAGAACTACATCTTATTAGCTAAGTCGAATTCTCTTGAATTTGTGTGTTCTAAGTCATAGTTTTATTAGGTTTGTGGTTGCGTGGTAGTTGGTGCTTTCTTTAATGCCATACCCGTAACATGCAATACATTTATTTGAGACTGCCCATCCTACCCCACCTGTGTCACGGAGTACTGCATCTCTCTGTCTCAGCTAATTATATAGGTTTCTAGTTTCTCTTCAATGGAGAACGTTACTCCCTATATAATGTGCAGATGGGCAGCTCGAGTTTCTTCATTTCGAACTTGTTGTAGGGAAAGAAGGTAGAGAGAGGATCTTACAGTGGGAGTTATCTGTGGACATGAAAATGAGATATGGTAGTAAGATAGTGAGTGTTGTGAGCATAGCCATGGTGGTGCTGGCTCTGGTTAGCGATGGGACGAGGGTGATGAAGGAGGGGAAGGAGCAGGTGGATCATCCCCAGAACTTTGTAGTGGGCGGCTACGTCAATCCAAGCACACCAGGAACGCCAGGGTTCGCAGCTGGGGTTGGACTCGGTCCGAATGGGTTCTGCACATTTCCAGGAGGGTGCGTCCCTTTCCTTAACCCTGGAGGCGCCATTGGTGGTGGCAGCAGCGGCGGCGGTGGAGTTGGATCAAACCCATGAACCCTCATCTCTGCATCGTCTTCTGCAACTCTCTCTCTCTCTCTCTCTCTCTATTTCATCTGCTTTTTCAACGGAGGGGATTTAGGAGAATGAAAGTATTTGTGTGCTCACTGTTTAATTAGTGGTTAGCTTTGTAAGCTGTGTGTTTGGATGTACTGCTTCCATGTTTTCTCCTTTATCTTGTTGCGTAGATCAGTAATCAATGTACCAAAGCTTTCCTCATCTTTTCTCCATTGTGTGAACTTTAAGGGGATGCTGTTTTCAGCTCATTTTGGCCAATAAAAAACAATCTCAAAATGGGATAAACTGTACACACCATTCGCTATCAACATTCAAAGTTATGGTTTGCCTTTATTCTCTATTCACAAACTGTATATGTGGAACACTAGAGCGAGCCAAAAAGCTTAGTAAAACATTCTAATGTCATAGACTTGTGAAGCTAAGCAATATATGCCACATGCACGTGCAATACAATGACATGTCCTTCATCCCACGTGCGCACCTAAAAATGACAACGTATAAATCTCATTTATCATCATTACTGTACACAAGTATGTATTACCATTTTAATCAAACAATTATATTTTTCATTACTAATCATCTTCACATTCATTTTTGATTAACTATGCATAGACCATCACACAAAACATAACTTTTCTGGCTTTTCGTGCTAAAGATTGTAGCGCTCCTGTAGCATATTTTCTTCACGAGATTTAAGGTCTTTCCACCAAGAAAACACAGATCGTTTTTACTCATAATTTACACGTGTTCACATACATTAATATATATATTTTTTGGGAAATTAACAAAACAAACATTGAACTATGTGATCAATGACAAAACAAACATTAAATAATTTTTGCTTACAATTAAAATACTAAATTATAAGGAATAAATTACGCAATCATCGTTGTCATATTTTTAATTAAAATTTAATTTTTTTCATAGCGGAAAGGGTATATTCCACAATGGAAAGTGTGTCTTTGCAATGGAAACTTATATTCCATACCCAAAATGTATTTTTCATAAAATATTAATTATATTGGTAATTAACTTTTGAGATATTCATTCAATTTGGGAATTAATTACCAAATAAATTATGTGGTAATTAATTATTAGGTGAAATTATTTACCAAATTAACTGAATTAGAAATTAAGAACTAAATTAATCACAAATTTAATTAATATTATGCACAAAATACTCGTTTTTTATGCAAAAAATACTCTTTCCCTCACAGAAAATGCAAAAAGAGCATTTTTTTGTAGAATACTAAGTAAATTGGTAAATAATTTGGTAATTAACTTCACCTTATAATTAATTACTTGATAATTAATTTGGTAATTAATGACCAAATTGTACGAATATCTCAAAAATTAATTCCCAATTTAATTAAGAAAAATTAAAAAATAAACCAATGTACTTTGTGATCAATGACAAGTCAACCTATAATGACCAAGATTTTTATACATTTAAAATGCGTTAAATTTTAAGAAAAAAAATGTATTAGAGTGCACGCCGGACCGTTAAGAATACTTTAAAACATTGCAAAAATAAATCATTTTGGAAACAAAATTTAAATACACTTTAATTACACTTAACGAAAATAAATTAAACATTTAATTATAATTTAAGAAAAAAAAACTTAATTAAATTACAAATCAACTGTTCATAGCCTGACTAACCACAAGCTCGCGCATGTAAATCCTTCATCAACTGTTTTGAGTCCACATGCTAACTTCTCCTGCAGATACCTACACCATGAGTAAACTGTAAGCCTAAAAAGGCTTAGTAAGAAAAGGGTTAACAATCAAAATAATAGAATTTAATTAACTAGACATGCTTGATATTGGTTAATCAAAGTACTAGTTATTTGAACATGCTTAAATTTGTCAATTAACGGGATTAAGTTGATTAAACATGCTTGAATTCATTAATAAAAGACTTAGTTAGTTAAACAAGGTAAGGTAATGAGCGTCTCATACACAGCAAGAATAAAAGCATCCACACATATATTAGAAACAAAATCATTGTCAAGGAAATTCTTAGCTCATTTGTGCATAAATTCATTACATTCATTACCTCTCTAATCATGGATCAGCAAAGAAATAACAGGAACAAATGGCAGGAGATTGAATTGAAGAAACTAACCATAAAACGAATAGCAGGAAACTAATCATAAAATAAATTACAGAGAACTACCATACAAAGCATTAAAATAACCTAAACACATAGTATTCATGCATAGAAAACATACTATATATACAATCCAATGAACTACACACAATTTATAGAACAGAGAAATCACCAACAGGAAAACTAACGACAAAAATCATCAAACCATACACAACGCATGCACACATACTCGTGGGTAGGGCTTAGACAGCCGACACACCCAATCCTTACCCTTTGGAGAAAACCATACATAGACAGATCCTTCACTCTAGCTTCTAGCAGGACAGCAGCTCACTCCACATTCACACACTCACTCATGGTTTTGAACAGAACCAAAGTGCACACAGTTTAGACCACCACACACCCGAGAGAAAATCTTCACCTTTTCTGTCATTTCCTTATTGCCTCTCCTATTTAAACACAAAATGCTAAATTTGAAATGCAAAAACTATTTATCCCATGATTCCAGCCACTAAGGCTGAAATCCGGATAGAGCTCCGCGCCACTGCCTCAACTCTCGTCCAGACCAGATTGAGCTGAACCGCAAGCTGGACCGGACCAGTGAAGCTGCCCAATCGAACCGAAGCCCAGCCCTGCCAACTCCATTCATCATGAATAGCCACTCCACCGTCCGATCTACAGAAAACAGAAGAGAACCTCACCCACATATTGCAATCGTCATCGGAAAAATCACGCATGTCGATCACCGAGCCGTCGCCAATCGGTCACCGATCTGTGCCCTAGCACCACACCGTTCGTCGTCGCCTGTATGACAGGACATCTCCATAGCAGCCGTCCTGCACTGCGAAGAAGCTCTCCTCGTCATCGCCGTTCGCCGGACCACGCATCGCCTCTCGCCCGATTTCCCGATTGTTCGACCTCCCTTCTCACTCCCTCTCGGGCTCTCTCTCTCTTTCCCCTCTATTTCAGTTTTCTCACAAAAATGGTTGAAGGCCATTCTTTTGGCCTTCAGAAATTCGATGTGAACCGGTTTGATTGAACCGGTTCTCATCTCAAATCATTCAAATTAAATCCCCACTTATATATATTAAATCTCATTCATTTAATTCCTAAATAAACATTCCCTTAATATACTTTTATGTGTAAATCTTAATAATTAATTTTTTTCTTATTTAAAATAAATCTAATTAATACTCATTTATTTATTATCTCTAAATACCCCCGACTCAATAATTTAAATTCGTTAAAATAAATATTTATTTTGATTACAGTAAATTCTCATAATTTAAATCTAACGAATATGTTCTTTGTAATACCGTGATAATTAAATAATTATCTAGCTTTAAAAAGTCAGGGTGTTACACAACCACTAACGTATTTTCGCTTACAACTTAACAATTGTACTATAGAAAATGGACACCGCGAACATCGCAGTGAAAAGTATAACATTCCGCTGTGGAACGTCAGTACTAATTAAAAGTTTTCCTTGTCTATCGTTCCCCCGCATGGAACGTCATACTTTCCGCCGGGGAATGATAACTTTTCGTTGTGGAAAGACATCATTCCTGGGTGGAATGTCATGCATCGTTTTGCCTTGCGGTGCTTTAGTATATATAATTGACATTTCATGCTCCAGTGAGCTCAGCGATTTCCTCAGTGATTTTCTCAGCGAACCCTGAAACCTTCGTACTCACTAAGCAATTTCCTCACTATTTCATTTATTCCAATGGAATCTAGGAAAACCAAATTGACTCTCATGCATAAAGGTGCTTCATCGTACTCTTAGCCTCAACCTGAGGTAGAAACGAACTCGGCTCGTGAACGCAAATGGCTTGCAACTAATTTCATGCTTTGTTAGTTTCAACGCAATGCACCAGCCGTGGTTGAAGTTGAAGCACCATCCACGATTGAAGTTGAAGAACCCGCCGTGGTTGAACTTGTTACACAAGTCGAGGTTAAAGCGCAACCCCAACCTCAACCTCAACCTCAGCTTTGACAACGACTAGTGGCTCAAATGGTCCTTTTCAAACCTATTACAGACTGGTTCCACTCCTCGCTCTTCAAGAATGCCACAACAAACGATCAGTATGAAGCCTATATTAAACATCGTTCAATTATTATATCTGGAAGAGTAGACTTTGAGTCATTGACTGAATTGAAAATTAAAGAATTGGTTGAGGGGGCTGGCTTTGCCACGTTATGAAGATTTGGTGGAAGTTTCTATGAATGGATTGTGAAACTGTTTTATGCCAATTTAGAATTGTCTACCCAACCATTAGAGGTTTAGACTTACATGTTTGGACATGAGTTGAGGCTAACTCCCAACGATATTAACCTACTCCATGGATGTTTCATAGAGGAACCAAGGGAGGAATATTACTACATGTCTCGGGAGCCAGATTTTATCAGACAAGGAGAAGGTTTGGCAGTACTTAGATTGTTATACCGTGATCCCTAGATCACAGAATTCAAAAAGCCAAAGTCTAATGACTTGAATACCAAAGCCCGAGTGATCCACACCATAATGACACGCACTATTCTGCCTTAGGATGGCCATCGAGACAATGTTAGCTGAATGGATCGTTATATGCTGGAGAAGGTGTTCAACCGAAAGGCATTGAACATTGGTTATATGATTTTAGGTCACATATACGAGGTTCTCAACAACCTAACCAAGAATCTACCATTTAATTGGCTCATTTAGAAGATTGTATGGCATCAAGGGGTACCATTCTTGGATGAGGACTCAAGAATCGTAGAGAAGGTCGCTGACGTCTAAACAAATTAAAAGTGGACCACATGTGGATCTCTAAAGTTAGAGGGGAATGGGTATACAAAACTCCATCCAAGCCTACCCTAAAGATTCGAGCAAAAGTTTCCTCGCCTCCAGCCCCCTCAATTGTACAGCCTCCAGCCCCCTCAGCTATACAACCTCTAGCCCCCTCATAGGAACAACCTCCATCATCACCTCTACAACACATGGAGAAATGACACTCTGTAGCCGATGACTTAGCCCCCTCCTCAGTCATTTCACTTTACGTTGATGCTTGAGGAGATTATTGGCTAGATGCAAAGAATGGAGGAGAAAACGGACGAGCGACATCAGATGGTGTTGGATCGAGTTCGAAGGATGGATATCTGACTTATAAAAATGGAGGAACACCATCAAATGGGACTGCACAAAATGTAAATAATGGAGGACGAAGCAGAGGAGCACCATCAAGAGTTGTTGGTCAAATTGCAAAAAATGGGGCAGCGAGCAGCCCCTCCATCATCCTCTCTAGTATCCTCTCGAGCAACCCCCAGTAGCCTCTTCAGCATTCGAATGCACAGAATGCTTGTAAGTTTTTTAGTTTATATGTAAAGACCATTATTTACTTTATTTGTATGTGATGTAATAACGTGTTTCAAATTTGTAGCACCATTGTTCTCAGACGTCAACCTTCTCTTTCTATTGTACTTGCCACGGTGTAGCAGATAGTTAATCTCATTCCTCCATCGACAACCATGTGGGGTGGAATACAGCCTCCACCACTTAAAACAGTGCGCTTGGTACGCCTTCAATTTGGTTATCTACGTGTCTACATTTATTCATGCCTTATTAGTATGACGGTAATTTGTCAATGTTCATTGCAGCTAGGTGCATGACGGATATTTTCATGAAGCTTTTTTTTGTGAAAATACCAAGAAAAACCTGGAGACATGCGCAATTCTTGTAGGGACTTTGGTATGCTTTTTCATTTTCTAGCATTAAGTGTTTTTGACTGGATACTTAAGATATTTAGTCTGTTGTTTTCATTTTATATTTTAGGGTGAGTACCACATCATTGATCTCATCTTCCCAAAGCAAGAAGTGACATCAGACTCGGTGAGAATTATGTTATGTTACATTAAGTATCTTAGAATATTTTATGGGAAGTACTCATCCTTGCGTTGCATTCTTTGTATGCAGTATAATACGATGAACGAAGAAGAATACTTCAATGTTTAAATTAAAAAATCACTCCTTACAATAGGGTGGATTCACATAAGTAAACTTCTCACTTTTACTTGTTGTCTTTCGTGTTTGAATAGTTTTAATGCGTGGTTTACATTTCAGTCACACCCAAAGCAACCATGTTTTTTGTTTTCCATTGACCTGCACACTTACTACCCTTATAAGGAGTTGCTGCCAAAAGCAATTGCAATCGTCATAGCACCAACAGAGAAAGAGAGATATATCTTTTCCCTTGTATAAATTCATATAGCTTTCTGCTTATGTGCTAATTTTTCCTTTTGGCATTTAAGCTCGCATAACATCTTTCAGTGTATTAATGGAGGGTTAGGGCTGCTCTAAAATTGTAAGGAGACCGTCAAAATTTCGTGGCTAGCAAATTCTAATCTGTCTCAATCCCACCCTGTCTCAAATCTATTCGAGACTAGCAAATTCTAATCAGTCTCAATTCCACTTTGTCCAAAATTAAATTTTCATACTTTTTAATTTCATTCATTATGAACAAACAATTTCATTCCATTACAACCATATAATGAACATGTGTATTACATAGAAGACCAAATTATCAATTACATTACAACCATATAATGTACTTGTACATTACAGATGCAAAGCAAATTATGAATTCCATTACAACCATATAATGTAAATGTGCATTACAAACACAAACCAAACTATCAATTCCATTACAATTATATAATGTACATGTACATTATATACGCAAACAAAATTATCAATTTCATTACAACCATATAATGTACATGTGTATTCCAACTTTCTAATCAAGGTAAACGTCCACACATGAACCCCTTTCTTATAATCTTGAACATACTAAGAATAAGTGTGTCCCAAGTAGTAGGATACATGCGTTAAAGGACTCGCTCAAGTTGTTTAGGCTTATGTTGCACTTCCAAGTTCTTTACACTATCTTCTCGTTGTGGTGGGCTCTTGCATGTTGCTCTTAAAAGAGCAGTAACTTGTCGTTCAGTTAACTTTTTCATTTATCTTTGCTCACCAACAATCTCACATAGCTTAAATTAAAAAAGTTCACAATCAAGCATGTCGGAATCTCTATGTAGCATTTGGAAAGAGAAAAATAGAAAAATCATAAACTCAATAGGCAAGTAAATAGGATTTGATGAATCATTTCCAGCTTGCAATGTTGACAAAGTAGCATATTTCAAGACAATGTCATATCTAATCAAGGTTAAGGTCCACATTTGTGTTTGTGAACCTTGCTCAGCATACTTCTGCATAATACATTGTAAATAAAATTAGCATAGTTAAAATAACATATGAAGAGTAAACGTAATAATGTGCTCATCTGCATCTCGGGAACTATGTCGGGAACTGTCTCTAGAACTATGTCGGGAACTATGTCGGGAACTGTGAAACCCATAAATGTGTCTTTAGCTCTAGACTCATGACTGCCACATGCACTTGACTCTAGGCTCCACCTTGACACATGAGGGAATTGTGCCCCACACTCCCATACCAATCACACGTCATGTTGAGATGTCTCCTGGGCAGCACTGTCTAACTTGGGTCCTCGTCAACATCCCTTATTCTTTGTTTTCTCTGCCTTCTGAGATGTCTCTTAAATAATGGTGACATAATTGGATCTAGGTCCATCACAGGCCACAACATACGTCCACTGACCGGGTGGACAAAGTGGGAGTACATCCTCATCTATGTTTCCTAGTGGTAGCACTCATGCATAAATTCCTCGGGAGATCTCATCAAAAAATGCATACACGGGACTGCATGGACACACAAAAAGCTAGTCTACTCCCACAGGTAATAGTTACAAGTACGCCTTTCCAAATCAACAGAGTACTATTAGTTCTCGTTGCCCACCTCAAATTGGGCAGCGCTGGCAAAAACAGGACTCTAATTTCAACCTGCAAGTTGTACTCCGACAAGTCCATTCTTAATCTGTGGACACAAAAGGTTCGTCAACAGCGCCATCTTTTTGTCTCTCATAACAATCCTACACATAATTCTCTTTCTTATAATCTTGAACATATTGAGAATTGGTTTGTCCCAAGCTAGTAGGATATAGGCAATGAAGGACTCGCTCATGTTGTTTAGGCTTATGTCGCAATTTGGGATCGAGCTAAAGGCATGCTTAGACCAAAATCTTGCATCTATTCCTCGTAGATATGTGTGGGCTAATTGGTCAAGCAAAAATAGCTTCCTCATCTCTCTCTCAAAGTGCGGTGATGTTGTGGTCCTAGAAGGGCCCCACATTGCATCCTTGAACTACTTGCCTTTAAATTGTTTATGAAAATTTGCCTATAGGTGCCGGATGCAAAAGCGATGCTCCGCTGCCCTTCAAACTCTTTAACAGCTGGCACTAGCCGTTACAAAAATTAACAGTCTAAGTCAAACATTCATACACAACACATAACATTAGAGATGAAATTAAGTTGTCCTAATTAAATTTTCCCAGCTGGTGGTCGACCATTTCCTTCTTTCCTTAAATTTCTGCAATTTCAATTAGGGAAAGGGAAATTTGAACGCGCGTAACTTTTTGTTCGAGATCCTTTTGAGATGAAATTTGGACCACTTCTTTTTAGATAAAACAAGAAAAGAACATTTTTAAAAAGAAATAAATATTAGCCATGGATTAGGAAATATGCGTGATACAAAATTTGTCGCCAGAAATAGAAAGTATTATGATGAATGTTCCCGTATGGATGATTTGTCAATGACGCGCCTTTGAAAAGTTGGACACCACTTCATACACTCTTCCCCCAAAGATAGAGAACGTGGATGCCAATAAGAAAGGCTGCCCAACTTACAAGTAACCTTAATCCCGTGATATAACGTACACAAGGGAAAACTTTGGATATAACTCACCAAAGGTTTGAAAAAGGAATCTCTCCAATTTTGAAATAAGTAAAAACTTTTTGTATTTAAACTCCATCATCTCAAAAATAAGTATTATGTGGCTTTATTTATCCTTTTACAAAGAATAAATTAATAATAAACTAATTAAGCAATAATAACCCTAATCAACTCATAGAATAAGTTGTTTGATTTTCTACTTAATAGAAATTAGGTTAATTAACTAAAAGATTATTTAATTAATATTTTTATTTCTTCTTCTCCAAGTGTAGAGGTCTTTTGGCAGCTATTTGTTTGTTAAAATCGTCCACTTGGATGGTTTCCATATCTTGATTATTCTTGCTCTCCAAGTTTAGACAATTGGGCTTTTTTAACTTTTTCTCTGTGTTCTGTGGCCGTTTGATATAGCAAATGAAGTCTAAATTTAACGATCCAACTTGTTATAGAAAGATCTGGGTGTCAGCTACAATCTTTATGAAACACTCCTTTTGAAAAAACGGTCTTTTGAATTTCAAAATAGTCAAATACTCGTCAGAGGTCAAAAGGAACACAGTTTTTGGAAAGTCTTTCCATTTCTCTTTCATTGCTCTTGAACTTCCGCATATGCTTGACCTTGAATTTTTCCATGATATTATTTGTAACTTGATTAATAATAGAATGGACATGTAGTCCTTCAAAATGGGTAGTAAGCAGAGCATCAGATTTGCATCACGGCGAGTCCATCGAATAAGGAATATCAGATAAAGGAATTGAGTGAGCAAACTTGCAAGGATCAATAGATGAACTGTACGTCGAAACTAGATATACGTCATCTACAATAGTTTCTTCAAGGCAAATAGTTGGATGTTCTTCAAGAAATAATACACATGCTTGATGTGATTACAACACACTGATTCTTAGTGTACATGTACATGGTATGGTTGTAATGAAATTTGGTATGTGTCTGTCATGCACATATGCACAATATGGTTTGAATGGAATTGGTCAATTGGTTTGCAGTTGTAATGCACATGTACATGATAGGGTTCTAATAGAACTGATAATTTGGTTGTTGATGATGAATGGAAATTGATTGGTATGAAACTGCAAAATTAGCAACATTTCTCTGAGCCAACAATTCACTTTTTGATCGACTATGTTTCAATTTGCTTGAATTTGTGAAGGGTAATTATGCACAGGTTGCTTAAATTGTTGAACGAAACATGTATTTTTCATTTATTATAGTCAACGCGCGAAGGATCAGTATTAGTCCGCTGCAGTTTATAGTCAACCCACGCGGTTCAATATTAATCCGTCGCGGTTTATCGTCAACTCATGGCGGGTTGTATATGATCCACGGCGGACTATCAATGTTATATGGTTATTTTTAAAAATATTGAGCCGAGGCGGATTAGTAGACGGTGGTAGATTGAAGTTAATGCGTTTAACGACAAACATGACAATGATGTTAGCGGTGAATTTTTTTCATAGTTCAGTGGTTAATTTGTTAGCAAAAAAAATTTAGTGGTTTACTTACCATTGACCATAAAGTACGATGGTTAGTTTGTCATTTTCCCTAAAAAATATCTAATCTGGTTCAAATGCCTTCAACCACCATATCTTCTAAATTTGAACTATTTTGAATAGTTGTTTCAAATATTGGATAAGAATTGTGGAATTTGAATTGAATAAGTTTATTGAATCTTAACAGAATTCGAGATGTCGTTTGAATAACAAAACATCTTCAAATCTTGCGATTTTGGTGTCTCCATTAAGCTTAGAATGTCTACTTTAATTTGTATGAAGGTTAAGTGTCCATTTGAAATCTTTATCCATGCGAAATCATCAAATCAATTCTCGTGCACAATAGGCCCAAACCCAGTCTTAATTGCTCTTATGACATTGACTAAGCCTTTGTATTTTTCTGGATCAATTTTTAAGTCTATTTCTTTAAAATAAGCACAAATTTGTTGTACTAATCCATCAAGTGGTTTCTTATACTTTTTAACCTTTGCCCTTGTCATTGGTTCAACTAGAACTTGTATTGAATCTTTTGGTGCAACTCTTTTATTGTCATCATAGTTGCTCCTTATTTTATCTTGGTTTCCTTCTAGGCGTGACAAACACTTTAAAAAAAATAACTTGAAAAAAGCTACTCACTTCCACCATAGCAATTTGAGGGTCATAACCCCACCTAACGAATGTTGAAGTGCCACGCTTCTTGATCCTCATGTTGTAACGTTATAAATATTTATTTATTTATTTATCTTCAACCTTTGTTCTTTTATTCATTTATTAAATTTTACCATTGAAGAGGGAACTTCGGTTAACCCCTTCTCCCTCACTTCATTATTATTATTATTATTATTATTTTATTATTATCATTTCTTTTCTTTTATTGATACTATCATAACAAAAACTTCAACATTCAATAGTGATTTCATTTCGAACATACTAATTCCATTCCACATTCAACAGTTGTTCCCCCTCCCATATACACATCACGATTTTTGTTCTTATTTTAATACATTTTTATTATCCATATTTCTAATTCTATCTTTATACATAAAGTACATTAGATGACCCAGTCTCCTCCGAAGGTAACCGCCGTTACAAGCCAAATACATAATCTCTAAAAAAAACATCTTCAATTGGCAGATTTAAAATATCTAACCACACTTGAGTTTTCATTTTAAAAATTTCCTACATCACAAGTTTCTCTTGTGAGTTCAAAACTCAATAAGTAACCGGAATAATATCATGTAATTTATTAAGAATCATGCACATATCTATTTTCCTTTATTCTTAAATTTCCAGTTTGATTGGGAGACACATTCTATGGAAGAGATATTGACATCCCCTAGTCCACCTTTTATGGGACAGCCTTATTCACTCCCAGCCAACACAATCCTTCGCATCTTTTTTTTTTTTCTTCTTTATCTTTCTTAAATGCATAAACAAATGGAGAGTTACAATATACATATTTAAATGCAAGAATAACCAAAAATCATTGAGTCATATTATACTGTCACAACATAGATTACCAATCATAGTTTATAACAAGATTTCAAAAATTAAAACTCGTGATGTAGGTTATCAAGCCAAACACATGCACTTATTACTTGATAGTTTTATGAGTATTCTAGCCACGAGTTTAATCTGTCAAGAAAAAGGGATAGCAACTTGCTCCATTTTCAGCAACATTCTCTCACTTATATAGCCGTAAGCAAGGAGAGAAAAAGAGCAAGGTGACAACATCCTATTTATTCTTATCATCTTCAACATGTATTGTTTCCTATTAGCACACCACAACCTATCTATTAATCAAGTTCTAGGTCTAATCATTACTTCATTTACTATAATTGGATGAAATTCATTGAACCCAAAAGTCGGTGATACGCTATAAAGTAATGGATTTCCAATGCGGTCACTCTGGCATCCACGACAGCCAATCTGGTCACGAAAACCTTCACTCCAAAAATTTTACTTTATTTCTGCCAAAACGTCAATTTTTCAATGTGCTGCGAACAAGTGTTAATCCATGGACGCCTATACTCCTGCAGTTTCATTGTTCATTGAACTCTACTTAATCAAAAAGGCAACGTTTACTCTTTAAAATGTTTCCACAACTACATTTACTTTAGCAAATACGTTTAAAATGACGACATTTTTCCTTTAGCGAAATTACCTTTTCTTCCGCGAGGAATTTTTCTCGTCCACGGGAGCATCTTTTCCACAATCTAAAGGTTCTTGTTTAATTCTACAATTTAATCTAATGGTCATCCCTTCATCTGCTTAACATCTTTTGGAATATCTTTTCGAGGAAGCATCTTTCCGCAGAAGGATCTTTCCGATCCTGCGGTCGATATTTCTTCTGTTCTTCTAATCTCCCGGTCCATGTTTCTTTTGCTCCTTAATTTAAACGAAGCCATCTTCTACCGTTAAATATGTGTGTATATATATATATATATTGCCACAAATAATTTACAAAACAACACCTTCTCCGTTCATTGCGGACACTCACAAATCTGCACACTGTTTTCTTTGGATATCCTCTTACCAACAACGACTATATTTTGCGACATTATGGACTTCTTTCTCCTATATCTTTTAAATCTTTATTTTTCCAATAATATTCCAATTCTTTTCTTTACTAACAATATGACAAATTTTTCTAATATTACACTTCTTCTTTGTGGCATGCTGGAAAATGGATATATATGTCAATTTTGATGTCCATTCACTTAGATTAGATTACGTGCTTAGTTGCATTAATTAATGCATTCGCATTGACAAAACGACTGTACTGCATACATATGAGTGTGTAGAACTCATGAATGATGATTGAAGCATGTATTTACATACATGCTTGAATTGTGACCTACATTAAAATGAAATTTAAAAAAAATAATAATAACAAAACAACCACTTAACTATGAGGTTAGTGACAAGAAAAACACTAAATTTTTTTTGCTAATAAATAAAACATGGAATTATGGAAAATGCACGGTGCAAACATCGCTATCACGTTTTTCGTTAAAAATTTAATTTTTTTTCTACAGTAGAAGGCACATTTCCACTGCGGAAATAGTATAAGTTTCGAAGCGAAAATGGTATTTTTCGCACCAGAAAGTGTATTTTTTTGGAGCAAAAAGTATATTTTCCGCAACGGAAACATATTTTACATAGCGAAAACGTATTTGTTTACAAAATATTAATTAAACTAGTAATTAATTTTTGACATATTTTTCCAAGTTGGTAATTACTTAAAAAATTAATTATGAGATAACAAATTAATTACCATATTAATTAATTTTGAAATTAATTACCATATTAATTTTTGAAAATACTCTTTCCGCAACGGAAAATATATGTTTCTCGGTGGAAAGTGTACGTTACGCAACAGAAAGTGTATGTTCCGTAGTGGAAACTTATTTTTCTCAGCAGAAACGTATTTTTCACAGGATATTAATTAAAGGAAAATTAACAAATCAACTATTGTACTTTGTGATCAATGAAAACTCAACTACTAATGTATTTTTGCTAACAACTTAACCACTTAACTATGGAAAATAGATGCCACGAACATCACAATCACATTTGCCATTAAACAATTAAATTTCGTTCCACGGTGAAACCATATACAGTCCTCCGCGAACATTAGTGCTAAATATAAAGTTGCTTGTTTGTTATTCTGCAGCGGAACGTCATACGCTTCTCTGTAGAAAGTTGACCTTTCCCAGCGAAACGTCATACTTTTCGCAGAGAAACGTCATTACAAATAAATGTTTCCCCTTGTCTGTAATTCCCCTTCGTGGAACGTCATACTTTTTGTTGCATAAAGTTGTCATTTCAGAGCGGATCATCAAACTTCTTGGGCGAAATGTCATACATCCTCTGCCTTATATAAATTCACACTACATCTAGAGTGATTTCTTCAGCGATTATCGAACCGTAGAGCATTCTGAGAGCTAAAGTGTACCGCATCCAGGCGAAGTTTAAGCGTTAGTAATTGTTACTCACCAATGGCATTTGGGAATGATTAGCAATCCGTTAACTGCACATTGGAAGTGTAATAACCCATTTTTCATTATCTTTTATAAACGTTTAAAACTTGAAATACTTTTGTTATAAAACATACAATAGAAGGCCTTCCTTAAATAAAATCAATTAAGATAAAAGTAAACATATCATAATAAAATTTCTTTTCTTTAACTTTTAAGAGTATACATCTTTATGAATTAAAAATATTTCCTTTCCTTTAATCGTTCCTGTTTGGTTTAGCAAGCATAATATCCTGTTGTGAAAATCATTCATCAACTTCTCCTTTCCACTTTCCATTAGTAATATTACTTACATCACAAGACTTAAACTATGAGTCTAAGGCTCAATAAGAGATAGAAATATGTTATACTCATGCTATGAAACTTTACAAAACAAATGCAGTTTTTGTTTCATATATTTCTTTTATCTTTACCTTTACCTTTAACTTTACTTTCACTTAACCATCCAAACATTGGAGGTATAACCGTATAAGGGAGAGTGACACCTATTGACATACACAGAGCAACCATCACAAGAACCCATACATCGCAATATCTATTTACCTTTATTTTCATTTTATTTCATTTTCCTTTAATTCCACTTACCCATCCAGGTGTTAGAGGTACAACTGTAAAAGGGAGAGTGGCACATATTGACCCACATAGGGCAGCCATCTCAAGAACTCATACCTCATAGCGTCTATTTACGTTTATTTCCATATAATGTAAGTTTCATTTTCAAAACACATGCATAAAACTCTTACGAATGTTTTCATTGAAACCATGATGCATGACTGTGACATGAATGCATACAATCTATCACATAATAACAATACAATACTTTTCATTTCTTCATTCGTTCTTTTATTTGAATCATTAAACAACCAATGTATTAATCTTTACAAAAAATCAATACTATCCTTATATAACTCTTAATATATCAATAATTGCGTGATAGCATACAAACAAATCATATCATATCATAATACTAACATTTTATACACAACATGTTATACAATTCCTAATTATTGTGATGTAGGCCAAAGGGGCAAGAACACATGATATCTTTTACCTGAAGCCATTACTGAAATTCAAATCTTAGAGATATCTTCTTGTATAACAAAATCCTTAAAGTTCCAAGAGAAAGAAAGGAAAAGAGTTCTTCAGAGCTTCTTGCCAAGTTTTCACACAGTCAAACATTTAAAAGGATGTACATGTGTTTGCCTGCATGTAAAATGGAGCTGTTGAATTATGGTAAATCGGTTCTTTGTTTGGATGGTTGCCACTTGAAGGGATCAACTCCTTGCTAGCTACTTACTGCTGTTAGCATTGACGAAAATGATGGAATTTATCTAATTGTTGTAGTAGTGGTTGAAGGAGAATGTAGAGATTCTTGGAGTTGGTTTTTGGAATTGTTGGTTGATGATCTAAAGACCCTGTCCAACCATGGGTGGATAATCATGTTTGTAATACCATGACTTTTTATGTTAGAATTTAATAAGGATATTTGAAAGTAATTGGGGATATTCGAATTTATTGGATAATTATCGGGGTATTACCAAAGACGTAGTCGGCAATCATTATCATTGAGCAATAATTGGAATAAATCGAGTTCAGAAATAATTTAATTAAATGAAAGATTTAATTAAATTATTAAAGAAGAATTAAATTAGAATTAAATTGGATTATTTAAGATTAAATATGTAAAGAGAATAATGGATCGAGCTGGGTTGGTTTGGCTCGATCCAAAATTATGGAATGACTTGGTTTCAGAGGAGTGAGATTAATTGGATTTATTTTAAGGAAAAAAATTAGTTGAAGGGAATTTGAAATGATGTGGAATTAATTTAAATGAAGGAGTTAAGAAAGGAGGGGGAGTAAACCGATTCACAGTGAACCAGTTTGATTTGGAGGGAATAGAATGGCCTTTGGCCATTCCATCGGGGGAGAATTAGAAAGAGAGAGCAGGGAGATTGATGGCAAAGAGGAAGGAGATCGCAGGTGAGGGAGAGGCGAGCGCTACGGAGAGCTCGAGGCAGTGGAACGCGACGCTATTCGTCGTCCGGCGATGGGCGAGCAGCTGGCGCCGAATGATTTTGGGTTGCAGCTCATGGGTTTGAACAGTGAAGCCTCGGGTTGTGGGATGGAGGCTCGGCAACGACGAAGGATCAGCGACAGCGATGAGTTGGCGAGCAATGAGCTGGACGGTGTCAAGATGGGCGATGTCTAGGGCCTTCAGTTCTGGCAGACGGGTTAGTCCGGCATATGGTTTGGCTCTAACCGATCTACTGCTCCTTGCCTAGAATTTGAGGGCTGGCCGACAGGTTGGTGGCTCCATATGCTAGCGTGGATGACAATTGTACAGGTTGGAGGCAGGGACTGTCGGGTATGCGAGGTGCAACACTCTGCCTTTTGGAATGATAGAGTGTTTGTTTGCTGGAAATTTTAGCTATATGGAGAGGAGAGAAAGAAAGATGAGTGTTGGGCGATTGGAGCTGGTGGCTGTTCTCGGGTTTGGGTAGGTTGGTGCTAGCAGCTCGGGTTGGCTGTTCTCAGTTTTCCTCAGGTAACACAGTCTTTCCTGCTTGTGTTGGTTTACAATCTGATGGATTAGTGTTCTGGATGGATTTTTGAACATTGACTATGTGACTGATGCCCTGTTGGTGTTGGGTTCAGTTTCTGTTTTCGGATGGAGTCTGACACTGATATTGAGTAGTGTTCTGGGATGTTTTAGTTAGTTTGAGATGTTCAGTTAGTTGATAGATACAATACTGCTGATTGGATGATTTTGTTGAATGGAATAATCTGTCAATTTGGAATGAATGTTCTGTAATCTGGTTGAATGGCTTTTAAGGCTTTAAAAGATTATAAAATCTTACACAATAGGCAATATCTCTATGTGACCTAATGATAGTTACTGTTGGTTGAGTTGTTGAAAACACGCATAGTTGCTAGATGATCCTGTTATTGTCAACATTGAAGAATTAGAATTATTTTCCGAGAATTGGGTTCTAGAATTGTGAGGTTGAATTGTAAATATAGCACTCTATTGGTTGTTTTCCACAAGCATGTATATGTTGAAAATCAAATGGTTAATCTGCTATTATTGGATAATCTGTTGGTTTAATTTATGCTAGCGATTACCAAGTGAAATGTAATGTGAGATTTAAGTAAGTGTTATGCATGTTAGGACTATACCCTGTACGTTTGGATGTACTACGATAACATGTTGTTTTGGATTCGAGTCACTAAGTGGATAAATATTATATTGCATCTTTATGTGCGCGGTTTTGGTTAGTGAATGGATATTGAATATGTATTATGAGACGCTATCAAATAATAAATATTTCTAATTGTAAAGGTATCGGAAAGAGAAGAAGGATAGCGATTAAGTGCAATATGCGATAAAGTTTGAGGTAAGGATTGTGTAACGTCTTGGACAGTGGAGGCCCTACCCACAAGTAGTGTGTGTGAGTTATGTCGATTTTACTTGTTGATGTGCTATGGATAATTCTTGCAATATTTCCATCATTGTTGGTTGAATTCCTTGATGTTTAATGTCTATGAATTTCTTTTGGTTCCTGTTGTGTGGTTATTTCCTATAAAGTACTCTACTGCAAATGTTAAAAAGAAGGGATTGGAGAAGAGGGTGAATGATGAACGGAAAGTTATAGGATGAATGATTAATATGAATGAATTACGAACTGCATAAGCCATGATTTTGTTTTGTGAAGTGTTTTACTTGCTGAATTACCTTGTAAATACTTGTTGAGGTTAGTTTGCTTGTCATAGATTCCTTTAATCCGAGCATATTTAGGTTAATTCCTATATTAATTGGTTTCAATTTATTAAGCATGTTCATGTTCTGTTTTAGTTAGATAAGCATGCGTGGATAGATTAGTTTAGTATTTTGAAATCTAGCTTATAATGTTGTTGCTTCTTGGTACTGGTTAGGAAATATAACTCTTATATTTTACTGCAAATGTTTACGTTAATAAAAATGTGATGAACAAATGATAATCGACAACGTTAAGTTGTATGATAGAATGATGAGATGGAGGATGACATAATATGTATGTGTGAGTATGAATGAAAAGAGAAAGTCCTTTATGTTTTGTATAATTTGTCACATTCACTTGTTGTGGTTTCCTGTACAATTCATCGTATCACTTGCTGTAGCTTCCTAGTGGTTAAATGCTTACTTCATTCCGTTAATTAAGCATGTGCAGATTATTTAGGATAGTAATTGTATGAATACGTTTAATATGTTTAACTAAACCGAGCACATTTAATTTAACGAAATTCCTTGCATGTTTAATTAATTAGACCATTACTAGTAGCATGTTTAATCAATTTGAATAAAAGCATGATTTGTCAACTAGAATGTAATCTATCATTTGAGCTCCTTTAAGTAATTCGAGCATATTTAGTTAATTTAGTTAATTAGCACGTTTGTAGTCGAAATCAATTATTAAGCATGCTCCGTTTTCTATAGACTGAGTATGTCCCCATATAAATGTTAGTTGGATAAGCATGCATAATTAGTTGGTTTATCAAGCACGTTTTCAGTAATTGTTTGTAAAGCATGTTTATGTGCTATTTTGTTAGATGAGTATGCATGGTTAGTCTTAGTGTATTATTGTATAATGATAAATCAAGTATTTTCCTATTAGCCATATATTAAGCATGTTCTATTAGTTAGTTGTTATAAATGTTTCTGTGAATTAATTGTTAAGTATGCTTTCATAAATTATCTAATAAGTATGTTTCCATTATTAGTTTCTTTCAGCTTATTAATACGTTCTAATTGTATTCGATTATCAAGCATGTTACTGTCTTCTATTGTTTGTTGAGCATGTTTAGGTTCCGTTTGGTTTAGATGAGTATGAATAATCAGTTAGCTTGATACCTTGTAATTATAAATCAAGCATATTTTCGTAAATCGTTTGCTAAGCACGTTTCCATCAGCTAATTATCGAGCATGTTTCTTTTAATTATTAATTCTACATCTAAGCTTTTATAACATTGTTAAGCATGTTAATTCGCTTAGATACCCCGTACGTTAATAGTTTGTTCATCTTGTCATATCTCTATTGTTATGTTCGGTAGAATCAAGCATGTCATAATTCATGGTATATTGTTTTGACATTTTTGTATTCCCTTATGATTCACTATTTAAGTTTCTTAATGTTCGTTGCGTGATTTGCTTGTGTGTTTCGCTGTGTCCAATTCAATATCATAATTGTTCTTTGTTATGCTCTTTCAATTTTTGCTATTCAGTTACTTTCTTTTATTGTGCGCTTCAATTATTGCTAAAGTTATGTTATACTGCATCATGCATAATGTTATTTGATAATGTGTCATCATGCATCATGCTAATAGAAAACTAATAGGGAGTGCCACCCGAGGTGGTACTCACACATGCATTGAGTGAGGAAAAAAACGTTAAAATTATAAAGGTTTTTGTGGTTCGGTAGCTTAGCCTGGCACATGCATAAAAGAAAACGATGAAAATGAGGGTTGGGCAGTGGATGGGTAGCAGATCTAGTCTTCAGCTAGGAGAAGTCCCCTACCTTGACGGGAACGGGGACTTAGTTGCAAGTAAAGGGTTAGGTTCGACCAACTATTCTATCCCCTAAGACCCCTCCAATCTCTAGCTCGATGTACGAGTAACGAACGAATGAACTAATGTAAAGGAAATAACGAAACGAATGACGTAATGAAATGATTGGTTTGGGTGACCCCCATTCCAAAATAACTAAAGAGAGTCATAAGCATAATTGTTTAAACTCTTTTCCTTACTAAGCCTTTGGGCTTACAGTTTACTTGGGGTGTAGGTGTAGGTAGGTACTTGTACGTGAAATAAATGCACAGATCGAAAAGCAGGGATTAAGAATTTGTGCCCACGGGACTCGTGGCTGGCCAGGCTAAAAAGACTAAAGAGAATTTGGTTGTAACTAAGTTGCAATTAATTGTTTAGTTTCTTCATTAAATTATTTACGCTTTCGTAATGTTTTAAAATAAAAATTTTATAACGCTTCCGCGTTTCATTAAATTGATTTTAAATACAAGTTTAACGAAAGGTTAGTAGCGGTCCAGTTTAGCGTCGCACTTTGATTTGTTTAAAAAAGAATTTTTTCACGATTTTCTGAAAGTTCAAATTTTCACGCATTTTAAAGGATTTATGAAAAACCGGGTCGTTACAATGTCTAACCAAAAAAAGTACGGCTGATTGCTTTTGCGGACAACGCCACCTCGCTCGCCGTCACCATCTCCTCATCCTGGACCCCGTCTCCCTCTTTCTCGTTCTCTCTTCTCTCTAGCGCTCCTCCTCTCTCGTCCTCTTGTGTCGCCTGAGAAGAAATGGCCAGAGGCCATTTCTTTTCTTCCCCCCTCAACCGGTTCACTTACTTCAGCCACTCATAATCCCTTTCTATTTTTTCCCCTTTTTAATTATTCTCTCTAATTAATTTACCCCAACAAAATAATTTAATTAATTAAATCAACATCTATTTTAAACCTAATTTATTCCATAAATCCCCCATAATTCTTATTAAATCTTAACACCACCTTTTCTCATTTCGTCAAATGGCCGAAGGCCAGACGAAATGAAGAGATCTGAACCAATCCCTTAACCGAACCAGTTCAGTTAATCAAAAATACATCCCCACTTATAAATATTAATCCCAATTAATCAAATATATTATAATTTAATAAATATTTATTTTATTTTAATTACGTTAATTTACATAATATATAATCTAACGAGTACGTTCTTGGTAATACCCCGATAATTGTTCCACTTAAAACGTCGGGGTGTTACATATTGAAAGTAAAGAAGAAATGGAGAGGAGTCTGGGGTAGACTCCAAGCCAAGAAATATATTAAAATTTTGTGTGGCATGCTTGGTGATTCTGGCCCAACCGAGCAATTGAGCAAGTTGGGCGAGCCTGTTCATTTGGCCCGATCTTAGGCCCTTGAGGTTGACCTCCAGGTCGACTATTTCCTCTAAGAGCATCCCACCGAGTTTCTTCAACAACATATTTTATAGGTTATTTCTTTACCCCTTCCGTTGGTGCATCATTTGGTATCAAAGCTAAAATGTCCTACTAATTCATGATATTGTTTTTTATATAATGACGAGGAGACAAAACTACTCATGGAGTTATTTTTAGGACGAGGAGAATTCACAACCGTCTACTCCCAAGGTATCCATCCCGCCGTTCAACGGTTCAAGCAATGGTCACGATTATAATGAGTGGATGGGAAAAGTGGAAAGAATATTTGAGTGTTACAAATTTATAGAACTAAGGAATGTGCAACTAATAATAATCGGATTCAAGAAATGTGCAAGCATATGGTGGAACAATATTAGTGCAAAGAGGAGGCAAGGAGGCAAAGAGATTCGGACTTGGATTCTATTAAAGAGACTCATGAGTGAGGATTTCATTCCAAGCCATTACAAACAAGAACTCTATCATCAATTGCAAAACCTCAAGCAAGGATCCTCCACTGTTGACAATTATATTGCTAAGTTTGAAGATTTACAAAAAAAAGTGTAATTTGAAAGAGCTAGAAGACGAAACAATAACAGGGTTCCTCCTAAGACTTCGCAATGACATTGGAAGCATGATGAAACCACAACCTTATGACACGTTTGAAAGGGTTCCTCCTAAGACTTCGCAATGACATTGGAAGCATGATGAAACCACGACCTTATGACACGTTTGAAGATGTAATCAAGATGGTTGTAATAATTGAGAGACGAAAGTATGCTCTACACTCACAACCACCCTTTTCGAGGTATGAATATTCTTTCGAAAGTCAACAAGCTCAACTTACTAAAATTAATGCCTTGTAATGACAACTTGAAGCAAAAATGTTAAGCACCCTGATTTTACCAATACAAAGTCGTGATGAGGAATTAGAAAGCGATGTAGATTGTCTAGAGAAACAAGTATCCAAACCTATAGAAAGCCAAGATGATTCCTTGACAACAACATTACAAGAGGATTGTTGTGAAGAACAAATGGTGTAAAGCCAAAGTTTCAACAATGACAAGGTTTGCTCTTTATTTATTAAAAATAAAATTTGTGTTAACATAGTTTCTTTGATCATGATTATGGGGCTTAGCTTGGAGTTATTAATGCATGGTATCTCTTATAAACTATGGTGGCACATTGACAAATATCAAAATAATCATGGCCGAAGTTTAAACACAAGAAAAGGTTGTCCTTTAATTAAAGATGGAAAGATTGATGACAACTTGTCATCCATGGATTTTAAGGAAAAGGACATCGAGGTAAACCAAACTTTGACTGAATTTTCTTACAGAAGGTTTACTAATATATTGATTTGTGATTAGGGGTGGGCAAGGAATGAAAAAGAACTGAGAACCAACCCAGAACCAAAATTCGATTCCGGTTCTTGGTTGCCAAATTTGCAAATTGGTAGGAACCAAGAATCGGCTCTAAGTTCCGGGACGGTTCTCAATTCCTAGTTTATGTAATCGAGAACCAGCCCATGTTTCTAGGGTGATATGCTAGGTTAGTTCCTTGATATTTTTTCTAAAATCAATATAAAAAGATAACTTTTATTATGAAGTATGATTCATACGAAAGAAACAAGAATAGGAATTGAATAATTATTCCTTTGGCTTTTTAATTCCACTCGTTGAATCAGATCTGTGACTTGGGATTTAATCCTTCAGTTTGAGCAAAAGCTATGGAGAGCTCTTACTTTGATTTTTTGCTTAGGAGAACAAGTATCAAATAATTAGAGTACAAGCAAGAGGGCTTGGTGAATACTGCAAGTGGTTGGAGATGTTTGAACACGTCAATGTTGTTATTTTTTGTGTCTCACTGGGTGACTATGATCAATATTCAGTCGATGGGAATGGGGATTTAGTAAACAACATGTTACAGAGCAGGAAGGGTTTTAAAAGCCTGGTCTCGAATCCGACCTTTGATCAGACAAACTTCCTTTTGCTACTAAACAAATATGATCAGCTCGAGGAAACAATTGAGAGCATACTCTTAAATTAGTGTGAATGGTTTGAAGATTTTGATCTAGTGGTAAGCCGCCATCGCTCCCACAACAGCAACAACAACATAAACAACAATCCCTCGTTGGCTCAGATTGCTTTCCACTACATGGTAGTGAAATTTAAGAGGATTTTTTCGTCTCTAACAAGAAGGAGGTTGTATGTTTCGATGGTCAAAAGATTAAAGTCGGATAGCGTCGATGCATCTTTGAGATACGCAAGAGAGATTTTGAAATGGAATGAAGAGAGAGTCAACTTCTGCTTGAGCGAACACATCACAACATATAATCAAGAAAATAGATCACAACTCCTTAGGGGTGATATATGATAAAGAAAATTATCACTGCATGCCTAGCAATATCAGTTACGAACACATCACAACTGCCTAACTTTAGAAAAAGTCTCAAACTAACCAATAAAATTCTATCCAAGAAATATGCGACCAAGTAATACAAAAAAGAAAAAATAGATCTAGAGTGGTGTCAAATATGTTTTATTTGCTGAAAAAAAATTTATGGTATATATATATATATGATCAAAAAAAGATACTTGAAATTTGAAAATTTTAGACAGCAAATGCAACCAATTCGGAACTAGAACCGAACTGGACCCAAGACTCCGGTTCGGTTCCGGGTCCCATTCCTTGCGGTTCTAGTTCCAGTTCCTCACTCTTAGAACCAAGAAATGAATGGTCGGTTCTAAGAGGTCCATAACCGGAACCAAGAATCGGTTTTCCCACCCCCATTTGTGATATGGCAAGTACAAGTGATCCTTTTTGGGAATTACTAGGGTATGCACATGACAAATATCCTTAATTCCTTCCTAATTATTATGCATTTAAAGATGGTGGAAGGATAAGAAGAATGGACAAGCTAGTTCCACATCACCCGAAGCAAATTAATATGGATTGTTATGCATTATAAGGAAATCGGATGTAAATTGCAATATGTACAACAAAGAGGTATGTGTCATTGCACAACTTAATTGCTTGGACTTTTAGAATTGGATGGATTAAAGCCTCATATGTTAATGATATGATATTCGTTTATGGCAATATAGAAAAAGTTGATTTGATTAATATAATTACTATTTTTGGATTTTGGAAACCTATTGCTTCTTGTGGACAACCTTACTATTGCATGAAGATATTAAGTTGATTCTTAGGCAAGACATTTATGGCAACAAGGATAATATCGAAATTAAGTGGTTTTAGGATTTCAAAAACTATTTCCCTATTTGTGCATCATTTTCCAAAAATAAGTTGCTAGATTATTTTCCATATATGATCAATTGCAAAAAGTGAAAAAGGAAGTTAGTGGCCAATGCTTCAATTCAAAGAATTTGTTTCCAAAGATAGCAAGACTGTATGACAACTCATGGAAGTCAAAGATCACTTCTAAGGAAAGTGTTTGTTGGATTTCTAATACGCAAAGTCAAGGAAAAAGTCACTCAAGATTCCATGAATGCATTACTCTATGGCCTCATATACTCAAACGTATTCTCACAACTATTTTTATGGAAATCATTGAATTACAAAGGGTATCCAAGACATTCCTAACCTATTTTTCAATTATAGAAAATGGTTTTGGCCTATCACACCATACAAGGATTATTTCTTAATTTTATTCATGGAGATTTTAAAGTCAATGAAAATTTCAAGGCCTAAAACACATCTCCTTATTTGATTATGGAATATTATGAAGATATTATTCTTTGGCCACATATACTTAAAGGAGTTTCAAGCTTTTATTTATGGTAATCATTATTGTGGCCTATATTATTTCTGAATTGAAAACAATGAATGAGAATCTATTATTTGAGTTATTATTCAAGCATGAAAAGATTTTTATGAAAATCTCAATATCATCAGCTTGCTACATCAAATATGACTTCTTTCCTTATTATATTCATGGAAAGATTGAAGACATTGTAATGTTGGTAGCCTATGATGATCTTTATTATTATGGTAATAAAGATTATTGCAATATAAAACTTGATTCGAGGTCGAATCCTCTTCAACCTTGAGAGGATGATGGACTATGGGTCGATTATATTATTAATCAAGTTGCAAATAATATCATCGAAAGATTCAAAGTCAAGCATAGGTGGAAGTTCAAGAGCAATGAAAGATAAATGGAAAGACTTTCCAAAATTGTGTTCTTTGTGACCTCTGACAAGTATTTGACTATTTTGGAATTCAAAACAAAGTCATTTCAAAATGAATGCTTCATGACAATTGTAGCTAACGTCCTAAGCTTTCTATAACAAGTTGGAGAGTTAAATTCAGACTTCAGGCCATGGAACAGAGAGCAGAAGGAAAGCCCAATTGTCCAAACTTGGAGAGCAATGATAATCAAGATATAGAAACCATCCGAGTGGAAAATTTCAACAAGGAATAGATGCCAAAAGACCTCTAGACTTGGAGAAGAAGAAAGGAAGATATTAATTAAATGATTTTTTAGTTAATTAACCTAATTTCTATTAAGTAAAAAATCAGACAACTTATTCTATGGTCGATTAGGGTTATTATTGCTTAATTAGTTTATTATTACTTTATGCTTTGTAAAAGATTATATAAAGCCACCTAATGCTTATGATTAAGACGATTGAGTTTGAATACAGAAAGCTTTTGCTTATTTCAAAATTAGAGAGATTCCTTTTTCAAACATTTGCTAAGTTATATCCAAAGTTCCACTTTGTGTGTGTTATATCACAAGATTAAGGTTACTTGTAATTTGGGTAGCCTTTCTTATTGGCATCTGCGTTCTTCATCCTTGGAGGAAGTGTGTGTGAAGTGGTGTTCAACTTTCCAAAGACGCGTTATCGACAAATCATCTATACGGGAACATTCGTCACAATACTTTCTATTTTTGGCAACATGTTTTGTATCACGCATATTTACTAATTCATGACTGATATTTATTTGATTCTTAAAAGGTTATTTTCTTATTTCATCCAAAAAGAAGTAGTACAAATTTCAGCTCAAAAGGATCTCGGACTAAAAAGTTAAGCGCATTCAAAGTTCGCTGTCCATAATTGAAATTGCAGAAATTTAAGAAAAGAAGGAAATGGTCGACCACCAGCTGGGAAAATTCAATTAGAAAGACTTAATTTCGTCTCTGTCCAAAGTGAGGTTGACCTTGAGGTCGACCGTTTCCTCTAAGAGCAGCCCACCGAGTTTCTTCAACATTCTTCCTTCTTCAACACTTGCAACAACACTTCAACAACATATTTTACAAGTTATTTCTTTATCTCTTCCGCTAGTGCATCACATTTGGCAGAGGGATGACGGTTTTCCATCTTTCTCGAGCAAGTATGAATGTCGTTATAGCACTTTATTTGAAAAATCATTTCATATTGCATTTTTTAGGCGTGCATCCTTTCTAGCAGGCATCCCTCAACCGATGCATCAACAAGTTGATTGCGAACCAGGAACTCCTCGACAACGCTGGAAGCAATGTTGAAGTAGATCTCAATGGCGATGTTCTAAGGGTTAAGTACTATAAAATTTGAGATTTTTAAATGATTTTAAAATGTCACATGCAAACTTTTTGCGAATTTTTGGTCGAATGTTGAAGAGTCGACCTGTTTTGTCGCATAGTAACGATGTATGCGTTTTACATCAAACGGTGGAATTTGGGTTTTTCCGAGTGAAAAATTTATTTGGAAATGTTTTTACTAAATTATTTTGAATAAGAAATTTTTTTCTGTTGGCGCTTTAAACGAATCGGATTTGAGTTGGATTTATATAATATATATACTATATAAATTTATAAAATTATATATATATATATATATTTTTAAGGAAAATCGAAAATTCAGAAGACTTCCTCAACACACTTCTTTCTCTTCTTCTTTTGCTGGAAATCGCGGCTGGAGGATTCAGAAGAGAGAAAGGGGGGATTTATACGGTGTCGCCTTCGACCGAGTGAGGCGATTCCGCGAGAGGGGAGACGGGGCCAGTTCTAGGCGACGGGTGTGCGGCTTTCCGAGCAGACGGGTAGCGATGCCTTCGGCTGGGCAGCGAATGGACGGAGGTGGTCGAACACGGACGAGGGGAGCCAACCCTTAGCCGACGGTGTCTGCGAACGTTCGGGATTCGTCGACCGTAATAGGTTGTGAGGAATCTGAGCTGAGCTTCTGCAAACTCTAGATTTCGGTGAGTGATTTCAAATGCCCAGTTCTGCTTTGGTTTCGGTGAGAAATGAGTGTGCTGCGATTTATTGTTTTCTCTCGGCTGAATCGTTTTATTGCTGCGATATTGATGATTCAGACTCTTAGTTCTATTTTGGTTTCTGTTTTGACTTCTGGTCATTGTTGATGAAGATTATGCTGTCGCCGAAGATTTTTAGTCTGTGTAGTTTGGGAGAAATGCCGTGTAGGTTTGGGTCCCTGTTTTGCTTTGCTTCAAATTTGCACTGTGTTGTGGCAGGATAAGTTTGGGTTCATTGCTGTCTTGTTATAAACTCCGACGGATGATGGATAGATTGCTGAGATCCATTTATTTTCCCAGTTTAAATTTATAACTCGATGAGTATGCGTCTGGTTTATGCTCATGGGCTAGCGGTTGAATTTCTACTTGATCATGGGTTCCAAAGAGGTTATGTACTCGGTTGAAGGGGCTTTGTTTCTCTATTTCATTTTTTTGTTGTGGGCTGCTGTCATGGATAGTGGAAATTTTGAAGTGTTGGGTTGTTCAATTGTTGAAGACATAACCCGAGGATAGTTGTTAGTAATGCCTTGGGTTATTCTTTGGCTGTGTTATGTTGATTTGGTTTTCTCACGGTTTAAACTAATGCTGTTTTTATTGGATAGTTACTGTGACTTTGTTTTGGATAATTGAAATAAGGATATTATGCCCTGTTAATGTCGATAGATTGACTCTTAGGTGATTAGGTGATTAGGTTATTCCTTGGTTTGGTTCTGCCCATTAATCATTGATGAAAGTTAGTCTTTATTGGTTTGGGTCTACATTCTTTGTTTAGTTTCTGTCGATAGACAATTGTGAGGGAATAATGTTCTGCTAGTTGGTTGTTGCTTTCTGGATACTGTTGAACGGTCTATACTCGGGCACGTGAGTTTTCCTTTTTTCTCTCTGTTGACTTTTGCTTAATGTGCATGGCTAAAATGAGACAGTTATCTTTTGTTTCTCATGTCCACCTATGGTTTAAATTGGGTTTATGGATGACAACCAGAAGATAGTGATTTTGATCCCTATTTTGGTTGTGCTTTTACCAATGGACGTTAGGCTAAGTTCGATGTATTGGTTGTATTCCTAGATTTGGTTCCGAGTTGGGGATTCGGGGTTAACTCTAGAAACTATCCTAAACTTTAGTCTCGATTAAGACTTGTATGTTATCCCTTATATATTTGATGGGATGTTGACACTGACCTTGTTGTAGGTTCTAAAAGTGTTAGATGATTCGACCTCTCGCTTACGATAGCGCGTGGAGCGGATTTGTCGGTAAGCATGTCGTGGTCGCCATCGAGGTATGGATCTTTATACTTTCTGCACTGCATTGCTTCATGGTTTTCAAAACTACTATTTTGTGGAATACCACACCTGAAAATCCATCGGGGACTATTCAACAACACGTCAATTTTTACGTATACGTATATTTTTTCACGTTTACATTCTATACATGGTTTATTGTTGATATCTGTATATATATTGATGATGTGATTCCTATGCATTGTGTTTGGGGGATGAATTTTCCTGATGCTTTAGGCACTCTAGCGCTAAAGCATCACGAGGCTATCCCATCAACCTTTGACTGTGAGAAGGTTTGATATTGGTTACGTACATTGGGAGAATGAATCCTCTTGATGCTTTAAGCACTCTAGCACTAAAGAATCACGAGGCTATCGCCGAAATCTCCTACTACGAGAAGGTTTAATATGTACATCGGGAAGATGAATTCTCTTGATGCTTTTAGCACTCTAGCGCTAAAATATCACGTGGCTATCCCCGTGCCATCTTTTGTTGCGTGAAGATTGGTCATTTACGTACGAAATGACGATGGGGCATTCATGACATGTCTTCAGGTTAAAAGTCCTAAAAGTGGAAGAAGATGATGGGGCATTGGTGATTTGTCCTCAGGTCAAGAGCCCTAAAAGTCGGAAATAAGATGGAAGGGTGCTGACGCTTCCTTGGGTCGAAAGCCTCTAAACCTAGTCAGGGTATTTGTCACACAGAGTTGGCAAGGTTGTTAGTCTCAAAGATTAGCCTATGCTAGTCCATTTTCATTTGGCAGGTGGCTGGACGGCTTGAGCTTGCTCATCGGCAACCCTCATTAATTTGGGACAGCAAGGTATCCTAGTGAGAAGGATTCTATCATGAGCAACCTCTTCCGTTATTGCAATTATAAGAGTTGTGTCGGCTCAGAGCTTGCTTGTTGACAACTCAAGTGACATGCTAGATCTGTGAATCGCTGTCAATGGTATACTTTCCTACCTCATGAGGTATTGTTATTGGTGGATAGCCATCTTTCTGTGACATGTGTTGGGTGGGTCCTCGTGTGACCATCCATTTCATTGAGAACGAATTGAAAGTTGTCAGCCGCGAAGATTAGCATATCATAGTATCGTTTCATTTGGCGAGTAGTTGGATGGCTCGTACCTCTGCTCGTCGGCAACCCTCGTCACTTTGGAACATAAAGGTACTTAGTGATAAGCGGTCTATCGTGAGTAACCTTATCTGTTACTCCGATTATACGAATCATATTGTCGCTGTTTACGACCTGTTGGCACATTCGAAAGATCGTACTACCTTTCGATGATGAGTGACGGATGGGTCATTGAGTGATCATCTCTTTTCACTGATGACGTTTTCAAATGGAAAATGATGTTGGCCTATGTTACGATTATAGTTGTCTATGTATATAGCAAGTTTTAATATAGTCACATCAAGGGCTATGAGTCGGATTTATAAAATGATAAAAATGTTTTAAATGTTTAAAATCTATATACGGTAAATGAAAAACATTAAATGGTTTTTCAAGATAAAGAAAATGGTTTTAACATGCATTGCATTTATTATAGAGTTCCCTACTGAGTTAGTCATTCACCACTTAGACTATATTTTTTCTCAAAGTTAGGGTGTAGATGTAACTCCCTGGTAATTTAAAAACTATTACTCCTTATTTTAAAAACACTCATGTAAAATTTTTCGTTTAATTTATTCAACATTCGAAATTCATTTAGAAGAATAAATATCAGAGTAAGTAATGTGGGATAGATAACATAAATTTCAAAATATAGTTCCAATGTTTTAGCAAAAGTCCAAAAATCCCTGACTACAATTGTTCGTAACATTCAAAATACTACTAATATCAAATTACCAAAATACTTTTTTTTTTTTTTTTATCAAAACACCAATATTCCCAAACCATGTGAGCCACACCCATCAGATCGAATCGGTTGATAACACGATAGGTCATCTTGGAATGCCTCTTTCTTAATTAGTATGTCATCATCATTATAAATATCACATACATTACGGGGAAAACAATGAGCCTAGAGCCCAGTAAGAATCAGAATTAAATGCAATGTAAATGAATGCGTGATCACAAAGTGCATTACAGAAGAGAATAGTATCTCTTCTGGAAGTCAAGGTGGAATACTCCCTATGGTCATGTGACCTAACCAGTCACTCCGACAAGGAGATATATCCATCGGGGGTGTTCTACAAGCCGGTATCCTCACTTTTGTTGAAGACGTTGGGGGTTTCGAAACGGGGAAAAGTGTGAACCCTAGATTCCACGTAGCGAACTCTTACCTCACTGCTCCCTATGTGGGAGTATCCTACTGTATGGAATGTCACCAATCACCCAAACCTCCACACGCCTATTTACATATATTAGGTATGATACACAACATGTAAACAGTTTTATAATTCCTAGGATGATGCATGAATGCCACAAAATAAATCATAGAATTAATGCACGAGAGAAACATAATCATTCCAAATATGATTTACAAATAGGAGAGCAATTTAAAGACACTACAGCTATCGTCATTTTATGAGGGTAATTAGTTTAGTGTAATAAAAAAAGGACAAGACATTATAAGTTTGAGGCATCCTTTAACCGTTAAGAGCAACGAGGAATATGTTTAGATCAATTCTAGTACAGGGTTCAATTACAACTATCTTATGTAGATTTCTAGATCTAATCCTATTAATTAGATTGCCAAGCATGCTGGAAATCCCAGGGATACCAATTCTGAGCAGAAGAATAGTTCACGATACTCGAAGTCACACATTCAGCTCAAAATTCTAAAATGACAGCAGTCCATCTATAGGCATGACTTAACTTTACAAATTATAATATCCATGATAATTGAAACCTTCTTCTTAACACACAACAATCCCGATTTTCATGTGAGTCAGATTTACACTTACAATACTTATATTTGACAGCAACAATCATTAATCAGCTCATTTTCCTATTAAGTTTATTCACCAAATTCGGACTGTTTTGATTCACAATGAACTATCATTTTCTACTATCCATGCTCATTACTACAAAAAACAAAATCCAAATATTGACAGTTCAAGTAAAAGTATAACAAATCCAATTTCTAGCAATTTTAACAATACATTCCACAGCATATCAAAATCATCCAAAACCCGTAATGTAGAGCCTCCTCTGGCCAACTACATATTCTAATTCTTACCTCAATCTTTTAGAAATTAAACACAGCCGATATGTGTTTTCTTATCTTTCAACCTCCCAAAATTTTCCTAATCAAAAACAAAATTAGTGTTAACTTAGTCCTCATAATCAGCTTGATCCTACTGTGAGATCAATAATCAATAAATTCTTAAATCAAGTCTTACCTTCACTTCACTTCACGGATGAAAATCTCTACAACAAGATTCTTAGACAGAGCATCACCTCAATACCACCCACTCTTCACTTAAAATCACCACACACACTAACTACCTCACAACAAGGAAATACTTTCTCACACCTCACAATTTGCCAAAGCCAAAGTAAACTTACAGGAGACTTACTTCTTATAGACGGAGGAGAGAAAAGGCTAAGCAGCTGCAGGGGATAAGCCTATGCAAAGATTAGGGCACTTCACCCACATCGAGAGGGGGAGGTCAAATGAGGGATTGCCATGTGGAAAAGCTTCCACACCAATGGGGAGGACTAGATGTCACCACAACAGTCTGGGGAGAGAGAATCTTGTTGAGTGAAATACGAAATCAGAAGAGAGAGAAGGAATTATAATGGGTTTCTCAGATTTTCCCGATAATGTGGACGAGTAAAGTTGTATGGGCCTCGTTTGCATCCGTTCGAAAGTCCAATTCGGATGAGAAAATGTGTCCCAATGAGTCGTCTATACCATCCAAGATTGACATTGGGACGAGATTTCTCGTCCTCGTGTAGCGTCCGCAGGTCGTCCGAATGTGTCCAAAATTTGTACAGATTTAAATCGAACGCGAACCATCCACGTCCACAAGTCGTCCGAAGTGAGGTTAGGACGCAAAGTCTCATCCTCATGTCGTCCCAAAGTACAGGGGCGAAGTGCAGCGTGTTTGCGGACACCGCCTCACGTCCGCATGTCGTCCACACTCATCCGAAACTCCACTGTTATGCATTGTTCCTTAAATTTTCACACTTAACTTATTTTCAAATATTAACCCTATACTTTATGAGCATAATTGATGCGTTCCATCACGCAACAAAATATAATATTCATATATTTCAATTTCTTAGATTTAATACATCAACAAAACGAGGAAAATATTTGGGGTATTACAGTAGATCTGGTGCACTAGTTTTGTACGTGTGACAGTGGAGCGATGCTAGTATTTCCTTATGGGTATTTTGATTTTCCTGTGGATGGGTGGAGACTCGTCGGTTCAATCTCTCCGTTCCTGGTATGTTGGGATTTGGTTTTGGTGTTGTTTGATTTAATTCCTGCACAGTATTTTCCTTTATTATGCTATCATGTCTCTATTTGATCACTCAGTAGGCCCCAACCCATGTGATTTGGGTTGAGCTTGGTATTATTCCCGTTAAGTCTTTCGCATAAAAATTTACGCCTTGGGCTAGGTAACTGGGTTCTCTCCAAGAATCGAGTCGCCTGACCTGGCGGTTCTGTTCAGCCCACCTCTGGGTAGTGACAAGTACTATGATTTTTCTGGCAAGCAAGACGAAAGTTTTCGATGTTTTGGGAGCAATAAAGAGGTGACAAATTTAGATGCAAGGTTTCGGCCATTGTTGGTACAATTACAGGATTTCGAGTGCTCTAAGGTGCTCCGTTGTATACGACCGCCTCAGAGCACTCGTAGTCCTGTAACTGTACCGACAATGGCTGAAACCTAGCCTCCAAATCTGTCACCTCTTTAAAGCTCCAAAAACATCCAAAACTTTCGTCTTGCTCATCAAGAAAACCGTAGTACTTAACCCTCATAACAGCGGCGTTGAGCTCTACTTCAACATTGCTTCCAACATCACCGAAGATTCTGTGGTTTGCGGTGAACTCGCGGGACCTCACATGCGATTCTTATATACTAGGGCTCTAGGAACGTAGAACAAGGCACAACGAACTGCAGCCGATTAGTATTAATCTGACACGGTTTATGGTCAATCCATTGTGGATCAGTATTAATCCATCACAGTTTATTGTCAGCCTGCGGCGGGTCGTATATGATCCACGGCGGACCATCAAAGTTATAAGGTTATTTTTAAAAATATTGAGGCACGGCAGATTAGTAGATGAGCCGCCTGCGAAGTGCGAACGTCCTAATCTCCTTTAGGACGTCCACATTCGACCGTTAAAAACTAGGCGTTACACAAAATAGTGTATTTGCGGACGCGGTTCTCCGTCTGCAGTCTTGTCCACAGTCATCCGAATGTCGACTTCATTTTGTACAGATTCAAAGCGGACGAGGAGCTTCTTCATCCGCACTCATCCACGTTCGTCAACGGAATCACATTTCAGTTGGGGACGCAAGGGCTTGTCCTCAGTCTCATCCTTGAGTCCGCACTTCTGGGAAGGTTCGGACGCCGCATCACGTCTGCATCCGTCTGAGCCTTCATCCGAATTGAACCTTAAATATTACAAATTCAAATCGGACGTGGGGTATCTTCGTCCACAGTCGTCTGCAACAATATACTTTAGTTGGGGATGGAGGCACTAGTCCTCAGTCTCATCCTCGAGACGCAAAGCTGGGCTTTTGTTGGTGACTCTGGCATGTCCGCTGGCATCCGCAAGTCGTCCGAACGTATTCAACATAGTTTGAAATTGCACGAATCGAATCCTCTAAGTCCCACGACTTTTTCTACTCACTGTAAGGACTTAGTAAACTTCATTAGTCATTGCTAATACCCTTATTAAGGGTATTTCTAATTTATGAGCAAAATACGAGAATTATAAATTCAACTAATAAACAACTCATAACACTCAATAATATTATTCATCATCAAAATATAAATACGCCTAACACACTTAGGCTAACAGTACCCTTATCCCCCAAGCAAGTGTATGAAGATCAAGTGATATTAAAAAGAGAGAGTGATATAAAAAAAGAGTGATACAAAAAAAAATAGCGATATAAAAAAAAAGAGTGATATAAAAAAGAGACTAATATAAAAAAAGAGAGTGATAGAAAAACAATAGCGATATAAAAAAAAAAAGAGTGATATAGAAAAAGAGATTGATATAAAGGAAAGAGCAATACAAAAAAAAGAGAGTGAAACAAAAAAAAAGAGGGAGAGATAAAAAAAGAGTGATTAATAGTTCAAAAAGAAGAGATTCTACGGAAAACAAAGAGAGAAAAGAAGTTAATTTCTATGCAAGGGAAAGTGAGATCAAAAGAGCATTATTTTCAAATCAGCCTATGATTGTACTTTTGTACAAGGAGGCTTGTTTAGCTACTAATGAATTTAACTCTTCTTTGCCTGGTGGTGTGACTTCTCTTTTGTAGGATTTCTATGATGTATTCTCCGAAGAGAAACCTAATGGTCAGCCACCAAAAAGGGGTATTGAACATGAAATTGATTTTATACCCAAAGCATCAATTCCTAATAGGCCAACATATAGAAGTAACCCTGAAGAGACAAAAGAACTTGAAAGACAAGTTGCTGAACTCATGGGAAAGAGGTATGTGTGCAAGAGCATGAGTCCTTGTGTCGTTCTAGTGTTTCTTGTGCCTAAAAAGGATGAGACATGGAGGATGTATGTCGATTCTTATGCCATCAACAATATCACTATAAAGTATAGACATCCTATTCCTAGACTAGATGATATGCTTAACGAATTGCATGGTTCTTATGTTTTTTTTTTCAAAATTGATCTTAAAAGTGGATATCATCAAATTAGGATGAAAGAAGGTGATGAGTGGAAAACTGCATTTAAAACAAAATATAGTTTATATGAGTGGTTCGTCATGCCTTTTGGATTATCTAATGCACCTAGGACATTTATGAAATTGATGAATCATATTTTGTGTGCTTTTATTGGCAAATTTGTTGTCGTATACTTTGATGATATTCTTATTTATAGCAAAAACTTAGATGATCGTGTTGAACATTTAAAACTTATTTTACATAAAAAAAAAAAAAAGAAGTTGTTTCCTAACCTCAAGAAGTGTACTTTTTGCAAAGATAAGCTTGTATTTCTTGGTTTTGTCATTAGTGCTAATGAACTTGAGGTGGACGAAGAGAAAATAAAGGCAATCCAAGACTGGCCTACACCTGTAAGTGTGGGTGATGTTAGAAGTTTTCATGGTTTGACTAGTTTTTATAGAAGGTTTGTTAAAAATTTTAGTAGCTTAGCCGCCCCTTTGATTGAAGTTATAAAAAAGAATGTAGGTTTTAAATGGGGCAAAGAACAAGAAAAGTCCTTTAAATTGATAAAAGAAAAATTAACTAATGCACCTATGCTTTCATTACCTAACTTTACTAAAACTTATTAGGTTGAGTGTGATGCCTCAGGAATAGGTATTGGAGTTGTTCTAATGCAGGCAAGATGTCCCATTGCCTACTTTAGTGAAAAACTAAGGGGGGTAGTATTAAATTACCCAACATATGACAAGAAGATGTATGCATTATTTAGAGCTTTGGGAACATGACAACATTATCTTTGGCTAAAGGAATTTGTGTTTCACACTGATCATGAATCTTTAAAACATTTGAAGGGTCATCACAAGGTAAAAAAACGACATGCCAAGTATTGAAACATTTCCTTATGTGATCAAGTACAAACAAGGTAAGGAAAATGTTGTGGGTGATGCATTATCTCGAAAGTACGTTTTACTTTCAAGCTTAGATGCAAAATTACTTAGTTTTGAATACATTAAAGTCTTATATGATAAAGATTCTGATTTTTGTAATGTATTCCATGCATGCGAAAAAGTAGCATTTAAAAAGTTCTTTAGGCATAATGAGTTTCTATTTAGAGAAAATAAGTTGTGTGTACTTAATTGCTCATTACGTGATTTGCTTGTTAGAGAAGCTCATGAGGGCTGTTTGATGGACCATTTTGGTATATCTAAGACATTAGATGTTTTGCATCAACACTTCTTTTGGCCTCACATGAAACGTGATGTAGAACAAATATGTGAGAAGTGTATCACTTGTAAACAATCTAAATTTAAGGTTAAGCCTCATGGTTTATACACTCCTTTGCCCATACCTCATGAACCTTGAGTTGATATATCTAAGAACTTTGTGTTGGGTTTACCAAGATCAAAAAAGGGTAAGCACTCTATATATATAGTTGTTGATAGATTTTCAAAAATGACTCATTTCATTGCATGTCATAAGGCAAATGATGCATCACATATTGCTTACTTATTTTTTTTAAGGAGATTGTAAGATTGAAAGGCATGCCTAAAAGTATTGTTTTAGATAGAGATGCAAAGTTTTTAAGCTATTTTTGGAAGACTTTATGTGGTAAACTCAGAACTAAGCTCTAGTTTTCTACAACTTGCTATCCCCAAACTGATGGTTAAACTGAAGTAGTTAATAGGACTTTATCTACATTGTTGTGTGCTATAATACATAAAAATTTGAAAACAAGGGAAGATTGTTTACCACATGTAGAGTTTGCATATAATAGGAGTGTGCATTCGACAACTAAGCTTTCACCTTTTGAAATAGTGTATGGTTTTAACCCATTAACTCCTTTGGATTTAACTTCTTTACCTATTGAGCATAACAATTTAGATGGAAAAAATAAAGCTGATTTTTTAAATCAAATCCATGAAAAGACTCAACGAAACATTAAAAAGAGAATGGACCAATATTCCAACCAGGCTAAGAGGGTTATGTTTGAACCTGGTGATTTGGTGTGGTTACACTTGAGGAAAGAGCGTTTTCCTGTTCAAAGACTTTCTAAAATACTTCCAAAAGGAGATGGTCCATTTCAAGTGGTTGAAAGAATAATGACAATGCCCACAAACTAGACCTTCCATGTGAGTATAATGTCATCGCAACTTATAATGTTTCTAATTTATCTCTATTTAATGTAAGTGACGATTTGAGGACACAAGAGGGATATAATGATGAGAATAAAGGAGTTGCACCAAAAGATTCAATACAAGTTCCAGTCAGACCAATGACAAGGGCTAAGGCTAAAAAAGTTTAAGGAAACACTTAATGGATTATTACAACAAAATTGGGCTCAATCTAAAGAAATAGACTCAAAGATTGATCTAGAAAAAGACGAAGCCTTAGTCCATGTCATAAGAGCAATTGAGACTGGGTCTAGGCCAGCTGTGCACGAGAATTGATATTATGATTTTGAAACAACTATTCAAAATAAAGCAAATTTAGAAGATATGGTGGTTGAAAGCATTTGGACCAGATTAGATATCTTTTTTTTATTTATTTGTAACCTATACATAATGAGCATATTTATTTTATTAGGAAGGAAGATTATTAATTTTATAGAGAGAGTTTTCTCTTTGGCTCTTTAAAGAACTTTCGGAATTCATCAAGACTTTCTTGTTGCATTCAACATAGACTTATCACTCACAACCTTTTTTTCTTTCTTGAGTGTTACATCTCCAATCTTTCTTATACCTTTGGTTCTTATCTCTTTATAAATAACAGGTCAAGGTTTTCTATTTTCACCAAGGTTATACCTTTTGTTCTTATCTTTTCATAAATAAAGTGTCAAGGTCTACTATTATTTTTGAAATTGATTTAAAACGATTTTTCTTATTTTCTTTGAATGCCACTATGATATGCCCAGAAAACCCTAACATATGACCTTGTGCCATGAGGTCTACTTTTATCTAATGAGTTATTGTTTTGTAGGAATTGCTTCGTTAAGGGAACTTGAGAAGGAAATCGGATTTGGAGGAGTTCACTTTGACTGATGCGAACAAGGGGACATCCTACTAAATGATATTGAAGAGGAGCTTAAGCATGAAGACAAATAGGCGCCAAGTCATCCACTCACTTGGTTTGAAGAAACATCACCTTGGCTCGGCCACATCACCAGTGGTCATTTTGAAGATCGAAGCTCCGAAGCTAAGTTGGACCTTTATGTTTGAAAAATGTTCTTTTTATATTTTAGCAAGTTAGTTATATTTATGTTTTGAGAAACTAATGGATTATTGGATGTATTTTTGTTAGATTTAGGTTGATTAAAATGTTGGATTTTTTTGGACTACTTGGCTAGCATGTTAGCCAAGTACTTATGCTGTTTTTTTTTATCAGAAGGACAAACTTGTAATTTTCCTTTAGGGCAGCCTCAAGGAGTACTTAATCTTCTTAAGGGTGACTTAATCTTCACATTAGACACCTTAATTTTGCTGCTGCAATTCGTGTGAGGAGTTCTCTCCAAACCATCCTCGGTGCTTGGATTTGTGCTACCTACAGATTCCCTCACCAAAGCTCTTCCTCTCTCCGTTTCTTTCTCGATCTTGGAGAGGAGGTTCTAGCTAGTTCTACCAGCATTTCTTTAGGGGAATGTCAGTGGTATGTGGAGCTAGAAGACCGAGCAAAAGCCAAGGAGTGGCCTTTCTTTGAGAGGTCCGAACTAGTCGCACATCTCGGAAGTTTGGGGTGTTGTGGACCTTGTTGGTTTGCTGTTTTCCTTTCTTTGTTTATTGAGTTATTTATTGAATAACTCTCTTGATTTGGTTTATCTTGATTGTTCTTTGAAGTATTGGATGGATTTTGTTTGGTTTGGAATCGAAATATTGGAGTTGTGCTCGTTTTGTTAAAAGTTTGCAATCTGTTTTTCTGTAGTCTTATTTTCGAGCAGGGTTTTGTTTCGTTTATAGTTCTATTAATATTCCAAATTTGGTTCTAAAATTTTAAGGACGTAAACGCCTCTAGAATACGAAGATAATGGTATAATTTTGATGCCGTTTGGATTTAAATTCGTAATTTTGTGGACGTTTGATTGGAGGTCGCCAGAATTGTCTCTACCGAATCTATTTTAGGGCAAATACATATTTCGTCCATAACTTTTGTTTCACAATGCTTTTGAGTATGAAATTTGGAGGTCCCATGCCTTCTTTGGTTATTTCATTCTTCTCCAAATTTGGGACTTATTGGCTATAGACATTAGGAGTTATCGTTGTTGCATTGAGAGTGGACAGATTTAAGCATTGCCAATTGTAGATTGCCCTAATGTTGTCTTCTTGCACTTTTGGGGTACATCAACTATTCTTGGTGAGGTTCATATCAAACTAGGCCCAAAAATGAACCAAGCCGCCAACTCTATAATTATTATTATTTTTTAAATGAATGGATATTTTATCTTTTAATAACTTATTGTAGCAGAAGATTTTTCCTTTTCAAAATCCATGTTATAACTCGTTTCTTATTTTAAATCCCAAATCTGTTCATAACATACATATAACTTGATCATAAAGAAAACATACGTCATCAATACTTCTTACACACATATGGGAAAAAAATTGAATTTGATGTCTACAACTGCATTATATTTACATATATTTTAGTGTGTCATAACCCACAAGTCAAATTCATGTTAATAGCTCATGCTCTATCTGTGTATATGCCTCTAAGACTGTTTATTTTCTTATCAAATCCAGACATATAAGTCTCATCAGAATTTTCTTCCTCTCCAAAATCACAAGATCGACTATTAGTTTATTACTCAGTAAGAAATGCTTAAATAAGATGAATATCCAATACACTCTTATGAAGATATGCACTTTTATGGAATCATGTATATTTTCAGTCATTATTCTTTAATTTATCTTTCACTTTACAGTCCAATTGTTGGGGGTAATTCAATCAGTGGGTGAGTGACATCATTTGGTTCACCTCATATGGGATAGCCAGCTTGAACCCCGCTTCATAAATGTTTATTTACGTGCGCTAATTAGTTTTCAATCTTTTACTATATTTAGTCTTTGTTTTTCTTTCACTTAACAGTCTAGTCGTTGGGGGTAGTTCAGTCTAGCGGAGGGTAACACTATTTGGTCCACCTCATACATGATAGCCAACTCGAACCCCACCTCACAAATGATTATTGACATATTTTTATTTCGGTTTCAATCTTTTTTTTATGAAAAACCATGCATAAAATCATTTTTAGTTCTTTTGAAAACATATTTCATGATGCATGAAATGCACATGTTCATATTATACATGAACGCATCAACAAATATATTATACAGTAATATCATGACACAACCTGATCTAATCATGCCATTTATATTCTTTTCACTAACACTTAATCTCATAGCACAATAGTAAATCTATTAGCATATCATCAACCAATATATATAGTAGTTTAGTGATCAATACTATCATCATCTTTATAACCAATTTGACCTAACACCTTTTGATGGAGACCCAAAAGCTAAACACATGCAAGCATTTCTTATCTTAAAACTTTAGCTTAACTGTCATAGTTTTTTCAGTTTTTCTTCTTCAAACCTTTTAAGAGGAGAGAGAAGATGACTGCTTATATCACATTTTTTAGTCATTGCAACACCCCAATACACCTCGAAACTCTAGTTCAATTTCGTTACATACTCAAACATTTTTTTAATAATCTTTTCAAACAACTTTTACATAGTAGAAGTTTTTTCCCTTTTGAAATATCGTAATATGTCATAAAGGGTGTACAAGAATAGCAAGAATCACAACATGATGGTCTGATTGGAAAATTGTAATTGTAACCAAACATATCATTCTTAGTAATTGTGTATTATTTCGTTTATAAACATTCATCATTCTACAATCCAATTATATTTGGCTGTGTGGGAAGAAAATCAAAACAGTTATAATATTAAGTTAACTATCCTTGGTTTACATTTCAAATATCCAAATCTCTAATTCCCCTCCATTACATAAATTACATTTTATAAACTATCCTCGTTATGTTGATGCTACTGTGGCAAGCCATGTATATAATCTCCCAAATGCTTATTCCATTGCTATCTCTATCATATCAATCCAGACGTATGTCCTCATTTTCTTCTACATGACAGGTTTAACTGGGAGTCTAAACACTCAGTAAGCAACAGAAAACAAACATGCATATGATTCATAAAAATAATACAGTATGTTCAATTTTAGTTTCATTTTCTTTCACTTGCCAGTCTGATCGTTTGGCACAGTCTAGGGATAATTAGGCACAATTCAATCTAACTCTTGCGGGACAACCAAATTCAATCCTAGTCACACTCAATCCTTTAAGTATTTTATTTCTTTCTTATCAGTTCATGATGCATGAGCAATTAACAATAATAAAATAAACTAGTTGAAACAAGCAATTATCTTCAGGTGACAATAAAACATCCGAAATAGAGAACAATTAATTCCATGTAAACCCACAACGCTTCCAAACAATATATGAGAAGTAAATAAAGAGTTAAACAATTTCTAAGTATGTAATGACCAAAAATTTGTTAGATGTGTATGTTAAATTTTATTGTGGAGAAATAACTTGTACTATTGATAATAGTGTGCTGCATTTTGTTTATGAATGAAGAATTTTATCGTAAAAATCAAAGTTTGATAATTTGACATGATTGTTGGAATTATAGCTTGTTATGTAATTGTTGAGAATGAATAGTCGGATAGGAATAGCTTTGGAATAATGTTGGGATTGTTGAGATATTTGGCGAATTCTAGAAGGGTAATTTTGTAACAAAATGCAAGAACTTTATAGAAGAAGATATAGATATGTCGATTACTTGAACAGTGTAGGAAATTGGTTAGGAAAGGAGGATAAAAATGCTTAGGGGCTGTTGCTGGGGAAAAAGGGGCCACGACAAGGCTGAAAAGGGGAAGGAAACAGGGACTGTAGGATAGAAGGGTTGGTGACTATGAATCGTTGGATGCTGACCACAGAAACTCTGGAATGGGTGGAGGAAAACATTGACTATTGGATGGAGAAGTGAAACGAGGAATGGACTATTGGATGACGAGGAATATGCTCCCACAGCACAGAAAAATTCCATGGTGGGAGGAAGACTGACCATCAAATGGAATAGCATGGCAAACTCAGACCATTGGATGATGGGGAAGATGCTTCTGTGGTATGGATTTATTCCAAGTGTGGGAGAAGACACGGTGGCGCGGAGTGTCAAATAGCGTCTTTCGACTAATGAATGATGCGCGGACAAATTGAACGTCGTCATTTGGCTTAAATGTGTGCTGAGCTGTGGGAAACTACAGAAGCACAGGTGTTCGCGGCAGAGAATGCACCTGCAATTCTAATGAAAATGATGTCGTTTGGACTGGATCGTAGGGAAAAAACCTGGGTGGGCCAGAAGTGTACCTGTCCACGGAAACCAATGCTTCCACGAACAACGAATTTACTACGACCTCACAGAGGTTATAAAAATCAAATAATTTTAGGAACGCAACAACAGTTTACTGCGAGCTGCTATGGTAACTTTGTCTGGAAGCTTTTAGAAGAGACAAAGCATTCTTGAACGAGAGAGAGAGAGAGAAGAATTGACTGTGAGGACTTCTTCCACGACATTTAAAGGTAAGTAATGCAAGGTGCTAGGTTGATTGGTTTCTATTTTGGTTATTATTTTCACAGAATGATGTTTGAGGATATTTAGTTATTTTTTGTGATTATTTTAGGCTTTGGTTTTACTGATGAGATTAGAGGTTTGTAGTTTTTTGCTTACTGTCTCTCCCTATTTTGTTCTACTCAATAAATGATGTTACCTTCCTACTATATTTATTTTATGTTTGGTAATATGAGGATATAAAGTTCTACTAAGTATGATGAAACTGTTTTAGGTTTGGTCTTGATATTGTTATTTGAACACTCTTGAGGATTTGATTATTTAATTACAGTTTAATAACCATTTTTTATGAGGCTGTTTTGCTTATTGTTTTTTGGATTCTCGAGGATGTGATGCCTTATTCACTGTGTTTATTTGTACATCCTTTGAGGTGAGGATTGATTTATGGCTCGGTTAGGATAATAAATGTTAGTTTATTTATATAAGTTGAGAATCTGTTATTGTATTGGCTTATGTTCTATCATTGAGGATTTGTTGTTGTCGTTGTTTAATATTTGCATATGCTGACGGTATGTCTATGCTGCATTGTGATGTATGTTCATGCAGAGTCTGCATTAAGAAAGATAAAAGATGAGGAAATGTATGTAAATGGGTATTGAGGACAAGCTTTTCCGAAAGGGAACCAAGGGGTAAATGAAAAAGTAGTTTTCCTCTGTTTGATCATGGGGCAGATCGGTAGATGTCGATTATTGTGAATAAATGTGCGCAACAGCTAACGAAGGACTCGTTTGATGCCATGTCTGTCCCCCCAAAGTTATGATGATGCTTTGTACCTATTAGTTTGCTTGCATTTGATGACATGGAAGATATGGTAGATACCGGTTGCTATGCATGACGTGCATAGTAGCTAACAGAGGACTCGATGGACGTTGTGTCTATGGTTTCATTGATTAGCCTACTCATACTCAAAGAAAGTGAAAGACAAGAATGAAAGTAGAATGATGAAACAATGTCACGAAATGTCAAGTTCATTGTCTCATGCATTACTTACTAAATCTTAGATTTATAGATGAACCTTGCATTGTAGGTACAGAAGAAACAGAGGTGTTAACCTTGGAGGATGTACAGGTTGACGAAGCTTGTTCTATAACAATCCGGTTTTTTATAAATCCTTTAAAATGCACGAAAATTTGAACTTTTGCTAAGAGCATTGAAATCGCTTTTAAATAATATCAGAGTGCGATGCTAAACCGAACCACTACTAACCTTTCGTTAAACTCGTATTGCAAATTTAATTAATAAAATGCCGAAGCGTTACAAAAATCATTTATTTCAAATATTGTGGAAGCGTAAATAATTAAATGAAAGAAACTAAACAATTCAATTCAAAACAATGAAACTTAATTGAATTACAACCATTTTCCTTTTTACTCCCTTTAGCCTGGCCAGTCACGAGTCTGGCACGTGCAAATCTTTCATCCCTACTTTATTATCTGTTCATCAATTTTCGCTTTTACCCTAAGTCAGTGCATTAATTTCACATACACCTACACCACAAGTAAACTGTAAGCCCAAGGGCCTAGTAAGGAAAAAGGGTTTATGTACTATGAAATGCCTCTCTTTAGTCCTTTTTGGAATGGGGGCCACCCAAACCAATCCTTTCATTGATCATTTGTTCATTCATTACTTTACATTCGTTCATTCGTTCATTACTCGTACATCGAGCTTGAAATTGAAGGTTGTCCTTTGAAATGGCATAGCTTGATCGGCTTCTAGCCTCATGTGCGCATACTAATCCGCTTCCCGACACGGTGGGGGTGTATCCTAGCTGCTAGGTTGGCTCTGAGCTACCCATTTACCCTAACTCCCTTTTTCTTCATTTTCTTAACATTTTACCTCACATAATTCATGTGTGGGTACCACCACCAAGGTGGCACTCCCTATTACTTTCTATTAACATGATGCATGATCATACATTCTCAACCTAACATGATGCATGATACTTTATAACATAACATTAACAGAAATTGAAGTGCGCTTTGAAATGAAAGTAACTATAATTGAAATTGCATATATAATTAATAACAATAATTTAAAGTGCACCACAGAGAACAATTATAAAATGACGAACATTAGTAGGGAACTAAGCAACAAACATTAAGGAAATGCAACGAAATATGAGAGTAATATAGAAATCAAGTATCTGAACAATATACGATGAATTATAGCATGCTTGAACGTATAGAACTTAACAATAAATGAAATAGACATTAAAACATGTTATTAATTAACATGCTAGTTATCTTAGTTAATTTATCTGCTGAAGGTTATAGTGAGTTGTTCTAGGTCAATTTACATGCTCAAGACTATAAATGCTTATCCTAGTCAATTTACATGCTCAAATTACAAACTTCTATTCTAATAAATCAATCATACTTGGTTATCCTTAACTAGTTAGTTACTAGAAATTAGTTAATTAAACATATTAGATATTCTCAGATTAATTATTAATTAAACAACTATTTAATTAACATGCTTCAGTTAATTACTTACTCTGGTTAAACTAATTAACATGCTTAAGTCTATTCAATTACCTTAGTTATTGGTCTGATTATTATTCTAGGTGAGTGAACATACTCAATAATTAACTACACTTACTTGAGCATACTTAGTTAATTAAACATTAGTTTACATACTGAGCTTAATCTAGTTGTTTACATGGTTAGATTACTAAATTGGTTAACATGCTCATTATCACAAGTATTGATACAAGTTCCGAGTAAGGGTTGTTGTTATAATTATCATTATCATTTATTAAACATGCTAGGTTAAGAAGGTAAGACAACCAATATGGCAACAAAACACAAATGAAAGATATAGCAGCTTGTAATTGATAACTAAATAGTAGTTAAACTATAAAGAACAATTCATAATAATATCTTCACACTTAACTTATTTATCTCGTTTATTATCTAAGCATTACTCATTTATCAATTGTCCATCACTCATTCATCCATTATTTAAGCGTTACTAACAGAACTAACGACAAAAGACAAAGCTATTAACAAAGGAAATCTACAGAGCATCAACAACTAAGGCATTTTTAATCACAAAACCAAAAAGGAAGTTAGAATAAACTATAGAACACTAACAAATTCTACACTATCAACAACACAAGAATTATCTACAGCCAAGGAGTCAACAAAGGGGATAACCACAACAATTCATTCAAGGATCCATCATCTAAAACCAACTAACAGCACTAACAATAAGCATTTTACGAAATTAAACACCAACCTACACACTCTACTTTCGGTGTAGGGCCTCCACTGGCCAAGACACCCCTATTTCCTTACCTAATTGATGAACACAACAGGGACAACAACACTCATAAGCTCACGGCAGCTAGAGCTTCATAGTAGTTCACTCACGGTCTTACACTCAACTCACAATGTCACACACTCAAGAGCTCACTCGCAGGTCTCTCTCGCACTCTCTGGATTTTCTCACGCAGGAATGGAAAAACTGAACCATAGGAGTGGAAGAATGAAAGGAGATAATATCTGGAGAGGGGAAAAGTTGCAGGCGTAGGGGAGGGGATGTCCTCCAGCATGGCTTTCGTCGTGGGTGGGCATGGGGAGGGCATCCCTCGGTCGCCTTAGTGCAGTTTTAATTGCAAAATGATAAAATTTCTATTATTTTAAGCCCTAAATTTATGTAGATCTGGGTTATCTAGGATGAGTGTGGACGCACTGGTCTCGTCCGCATTCTTTCGCTAGTGTAAAATCCTTAAGGCTAAATCATGGCTTCGGATGGGAAAAGGTGTCCCCCCTCTCATCCATACCGTCCGCAGGTGACATTCGAACGTGAAGTGGCATCTGCAAGTAGCGTCCATATGCGTCCGAATATGTCTATAAAATGGATAGATTCAAATCAGACGAGGCCTCACCTCATCTGGACTCGTCGGGAAGTGTCCAGGATTGGATAGATTCAAAGCGAATGAATCTCGAGTTAGAGAAAGGGGCGACTTGGGACGCGAAGCAGCATCCACGAGAGTCGTCCTAAGGTGCTGGGACAATGTTCCATGCGTTTGTGGATAAGGAACACCATCCAGAGGTCGTCAACAGGCATTCGAAAATGCCCACTCTAGCACTTACACATTTTCCCTCCTAAAATTCATCCCATAACATCTTCCCCATAAATACATGTCATAAGACAACACGCATAAATATGCAATGTAATATCCTAACTACCCCATCTTTTAATTACATCTCGTATACAAGAAAAACGTAACGGGAATACACCTAGACTTCACGCTCCGAACATGTCCTAAGTAATACCTCGATAATTATCGAACTTAAAAAGTCAAGGTATTACATGTTCCTAAAGAAGACTTGATGGTTGTTGGGTATGCTTCCATGGTTTACGAGCGAGGGTGACTACTAAATTTGAAATGGTTTTTATGATGATGCTTCTATTGTGTAATTTGGTATTTTGATTCACTGATGGATTTTATATTTGAATTCATATATGACTTGTAAAATTGGATTTTGGCAAGAACTATGTTTCAATTTGAAGAAAGTCTCTACTGCAAGGATTTATAAAGTACGGATTTATTCCAAATGGTATTTAAGTCAAGTTTAATTATGGTGGTGATTTTATAATGTATATATATTTATATTTTACAAGACTTTTGCTCTGAAATTAATGTTTATAAAAAGGGTGTTAGAACTTTGGTATCAGAGCCCCAGGTTTTCAAAATTGATTCTATAGACCGTCCAATAACACAAGTCTCAACATGGAGGAGCCTATTAGCCTAATTGACATTAGGCTTATTTGTTTTGAAGATGTGTAGTTTATAGTTTATTAAGTGGTTTATGTTTTAAATGTGTTTTACTTGATTATCATTTAGTTTATTGTTATTCTTTATTGGTAATACCCTCTAAGAAGGGTATTTAGATATACTAATATGTTTGTTTAAGTTCATGTAGCTAAAGGATACATCATTTGAACTTCGAAGCCTCAAAGAGTGTAATACAAGAGAATAGGTTGACTAAGGCACTGTGGGTGGTCGACCAGTTTGAAACAGAGTTAACCGGTGAAGATGGTGGTCGGCTGCAAAATAGATAGATTCAAGCCAAACTTCTGCCATGTGAAGAAGTGGTCGAAAGGGGGTCAAAGCCGTATCCGACTGCACAACGTAACTTCTATATTTCAATGGTCGGGAGGCAGTCGATCAAATAGAGGGTGATCAACTAGTTACGTTGTTTTTAAATATAGAAGGTACTCCGAAGTTCATTTAACGAAGAAAGAATCGTACCGAAGCTCTGCCAAAATTCATACACGATTTTTCGACATTCAAATGAGTGCATAGGCCTAGCTCTTCCATTCCCAAACTTGTGATTTACATTTGGAGGTTTAGATTCTAAGTTGTATTTTCTCTTTCCACAATCCTTGTACTCAAACCGATGGTGACACTCGGTGAATATTCATGGTAAAGGTTTTGTTGACACTCGTGAAGTCAATCATCACTAATCGAGGAGGTTAAATGATTAAGGATCTCCAAGTAGGAAACTTGGAGTGTGGACGTAGGCCAGAGTTGCCGAACCACATGACCAAACTTGGTTTGCACTTTCTCTATCTATAACTCTTTATTATTTTTTTTATTGTATGCATTGAAAGTGTTAAATCATGTGGGGTTTAGAGATTATAATATCGCATGAAAAAGTTGGCACCCCTAATTCAAACCCCCCCCCCCCCC
>CM039485.1:14739469-14799404 GCA_022433065.1 Begonia loranthoides
AGTAGGTTAGGTGACCCCTCCCCCTCCCCCTCTTAGGTGAGTGTACAGTCCAATACAACCTTCTCAACTATAAGTATTATTTGATATTGTGTATGATTTTCTACTCACTATTTTTTGTTATTTTTTGATGACGGGGTAATCAAGGGAGCAAGAATGCCGAAGGGACAAGGACAAAACTTGGACACAAGGGATGAGGCCATTGGTAGACTATGTGACCTCAGGGAGAGGTTTTTGGAGCGGTTTGTAGAACAAGAGACTCAAAGGGAGCACTTATACCAAACCTCCCAAGGACGTAGGTTAGGAGAAATTGTGCAAGATGAAGCCACCTAACTTTGCCGGGAGCCATTCTGACCCCAATAAAGCGGAGGAATGGGTTTGGTCATTAGAAGATATATTCAAGTATGCCAAGATTGAAATGGAGGAAAGGGTGTCCTGTAAAATTCGAGATTTTTAAAATGCAACGTGTAAATTTTTCACAAAATTTCAGTCAAATGTGGAGGAGTAGACTCGTTTTCTCGCGCATCGGTGACGTGTGCGTTTTCCGTAAAACAGTCAAATTTTGGTTTTTTCGAGTGGAAATTTCAATTTTTTACCAAAGAAATTATTTCCAATTAGCTTTTTGAAAATGAGTCAGATTTAAATCAAATTTTTGAGTTAGATTTATAATATATAATTACATTTTATATATTATAAATTATAAATTTTTACTAATTAAAAATTTTAAATTTAGAAGAAAAAGAGAAGAAGAAATTGGATTTTCTTCTTCTCCCTTCTTCATTTTCAGAAGGCAACCGAGAGAGAAGAGAGGGAGCCTAGGGAAGAGATCTCACGTGGAGGGGAGACGCAACCGATTTCGGCAATAGGAGTGGCAATCCGTTTGAACATTTTAGACCGCGAGCGAAGGCGAATCTGTCCGATACAGAGATGAATGCCCTGTGCCCTAGCCGTGTGCAGAAGACACAAAGCTTGGCGGAATCAAAAGCTACTGATCGCGGGCGATTGTCCGGACTATCCAGGGCATTTTTTGAGCTGTTTGGATTGCGGGGGCTGAATCGTGGAGCTCGCCATTCTCCAGCTTGTTGTAGAGTAGGAGGGTTGTTTGATATTTTTTTCGTTTGATTTCTGCTCTTCATTTTATTTGCCTAGAGTCAGTTTTTGGGGCAGTGCTGAGCTGGGTTTTCCTTCGCTTCACGGTTGAGGTTCTGAAGGTGTCAAAGGTTTTGACCTTTCACTTATGACAGCGCGTAGAGCGGGTTTGTCGGTAAGCATGTCCTGGTCACCATCGAGGTCGGGAACTTTATACTTTTTGCACTGCATTGCATCATGATTTTCAAAATTGCTATTTTATGGATTACCACACCTGAAAACCCGATGGGGACTGTTCGACAGCATGTCGATTTTTACATATATGTATGTTTTCTCACGTTTACATTCCGTACATGATTTATTGCGGATATTTGTATATATGTTGATGAATGGACTTCTTTTCACATGTTTGGGGATGAATCCTCTTGATGCTTTAGGCATTTTAGCGCTAAAGTATCACGAGGCCATCCTGTCAACCTTCGACTGCGAGAAGATTTAACATTTGTTACATACATTGGGAGGATGAACTCTCTTGATGCTTTAGGCACCCTAGCGCTAAAGGATCACGAGGCTATCCCTGAAATCTTCTACTACGAGAAGGTTTAATATATACATCGAGTGAATGAATTCTCTTGATGCTTTTGGCACTCTAGCGCTAAAGCATCATGAGGATATCCCCATGCAATCTTCTATTGTGTGAAGATTGGTCGTTTACGTACGAAATGACGATGGGGCATTCATGACATGTCCTCAGGTTGAAAGTGTTAAAAGTGAAAAAAAAAAGGATAGGGCATTGGTGATGTGTCCTCAGGTTGCAAGTCCTAAAAATTGTAAATTCAGATGGGAGGGTGATGACACCACCTTCTTGGGTTGCAAGCCCCTAAACCTGGCCAAGGTATTGTCACATAGAGTTGGCAGGGTTGTCAGCCGCGAAGATTTATCTACCACAGTACAGTTCCATTTGGTGGGTTGGTTGGATGGCTTGAGCTTGCTCGTGACTAACCCTCGTCAATTTGGGACACCAAGGTCCTAGTGAGTAGGGGTCTATCGTGGGGCAACCTCATTCATTACTACAATCATAGGGGTTGTGTCGTGGCTGACTGGTTCGCCAGCAACTCGGGTGACGTGCTTGATTTGCAGATAGCCGTCATTGGTATTCTTTCCTGCCTTATGAAGTGTTTCTATTGGCGGATAGCCACCTTTCTGTGACTTGTACTGGGCATTTACACTAGTTGTGTCGTGGCTGACTGGTTCACAGACAACTTTGGTAATGCACGAGATCTTTGGATCATATCGGCACATCCGAGAGATCATATCACCTCTCAACGATGAGTGACGGTTGGGACCTTGGATGACCATCCCTTTTCACTAACGATGTTATCATACGAAAAATGATGTGGGCATACTTTACGAGTATAGCTGTCTATGTATACAAGGAGTTTTAATAAAGCCACATTGAGGGCCACGAGACGGATTTATAAAATGATAAAGATGTTTTAAATATTTAAAATCCATGTACGGTAAATGAGAAGCATAAAAGGGTTTTCAAAAGAGGAAGAAAACAATTTTAGCATGCATTGCATTTAGTATAGATTTCCCTACTGAGTTACTCAATCACCCCTTAGACTAAATTTTTCCCTAGGTTAGGGTGTAGATTCTGTGTGCTAGTCCTGTGCGTGTGGTAGCTCGGCAAAGCTGGTGTTCCTTGTGCAATGTCTCGATCTCCTCGTGGATGGGTGGAGGTTCGAAGGTTCAATCCCTCCGTTCCAAGCATGTTGGGATTTTGAGTTTTGGTGTTGTTTGATTTAATTCTAGCACAATATTTTCCTTTATTATGCTATCATGCCTCTAGTTGATCATTCTGTGGACCCCAACCCATGTGATTTGGGCTTGGGTTTTGTATTATTCCCGTTAAGTTTTCTGCAAAAAATTCATGCCTTAGGCTGGGTAACCGGGTTCTCTTCGAGAATCGGGTCGCCTGACCTAGCGATTCTGTTTGGCCTGCCTCCGGGTCGTGACATGTCCTGTATAGCATACTTGCTGGTACAAGATGCTTGGCTTTGGTGGGACTTGATTAAGATTACTCACGATGTTGAAGTGATGACGTGGGAGGCATTCAAAGGGGTGTTGTATGACAAGTACTTCAACTAGGCCATCAGGAATCAAAAAATGGTGAAATTTATACAACTTAGCAAGACCGGTAATGTCGTAAAATATATTCAAAGGTTCGAAGCTCTTTTCTGCTTTGCCCCACACATGGTAGCTTCAAACGTGCTTAAAGTGCACCAGTTTATTCAAGGCTTGAAAGGGGAAGTCGACAGTGGGATGAAAACATTTTGTACCCTGGGAATGCCGTATTCTCTGATTGTGACTAAAGCACTTGAGGTGGAAGAGACTAAATGTAATATCCCAAAATTTTGTAGCACTAAGCATGAGGTCTAACTGATGATTATTAAGGATTTATGAGGTAATTGTGGTATAGAGATGGGATTTAGGATATATTGGAGTTTTGAAGGGTAATTTGTTAGGGGAAATGTTAATTATATGAGGAATTAGTTTTTGTTGATGGTGGTTAATCATTAAAGAAGGGGGCGGTCAATCACTAAGTAAGTGAAATAATACAGTGGCGAGCTAAATTGGAACCGGTTGATCATCCACAAGAGGGTAATTGACCAGGTTGAAGCAATTTTGAAGTAAAATGGAATGGCGGTTGATCACGAGAAGGAAGGCGATTGACTGGCTCCAAAGAGAAATTAATTCAGAGAGTAGCAATTTTCAAAGCGGTTGATCGTCTGAAGGGGGATGATCGACCACGTCTAAAGCAAACTTGAAAATATTGATTTACGATTGACTGTCTTCTAAGGCAATGATTGACTGGTAGTTCTAGACAAGACGAAATTATGGCTGATCATAAGTGAATAGTGGTCGATCGTGGCCATGACTGTAGGAATTTTCGGTCGATCATATGAAGAAGGTGATCGATCGGGAAGAATGAAAAGTTGCCTGAAATAGAAAGGATACGTACTCTGAGTGGAAGAAATCATCGATTGACATTTTATTGATGGTCAAGCGTCCCTCATATGGCCTTTCATTTTTAAATGGACACTAAAGGGGTGCAAATCATGGACTATAAATAGAAGACGAGTGGGACCTGTAGACGAGTTTAGAGAGTAAGGGAGAAAGAGATAGATAGATAGAGAGAGAGAAAGTTGCTGGAATTTTAGAAAGAAAGGGAGAAAGAAACTGAGAGAGAAAGAAAGAAGTTCTAAGAGAGGTATGAGCAGAAGAGTGGAGAGTTTCTCTGTTCCCTCTCTCTGGTTCCTCAAGTTTCTGATGTGTTGAAGAAGAAGATAAAGGAGGATGGTCTTTTGGTTGGAATTCGGGTGCTTCTAGTGACCATAGTTCTTTTATGATTTTCTTAGGCATAGTTTCACTCTATACTATTGTACTCTATGGGAAAATGCTATATATATATATATGCTTGGCTGCTAAGTTGGATATTGGTGATTTTATAAAAAGCCACTATATGTTGTTGCTAAATAGAATCTGCGTATTGTCCATGAAGATGGTTCTGCGATATGCCTAGATTTTATATTATGCTTATTCATTGGCGATTTGGAAACACACTGTTAAGTTGGTATAATGTTCATGTTTAAACAAATTCAGTGTTTGCTAATTGCTAAGCATAATCGATTCTTTGAGGTTTAAACAGATTCTAGAATATGTTAGGTTGCTATGCATATATACTGTTCCTTTAAATGAATGTTGGAAATGGTTAAGTGGCTTAATTGAATTGCTGGATAAGGTTGGAAACTATACTTTGTTGGTTGAGGTTTTATTCTCTAAGGTGATTACTGTCTATTGGGCATGTTAGAAAAGTTATGCACTATTGGGGAAATTAATCTGTCAAGTTGGGTTTGATGATTATTTCATTTGATGCTAAGTTTGATAAATTGTTATTATTGGTGAATCGATATTAAGAAGGATAACTTTAAGTGCTAAAACTCTCTAAGGACTCCAGGTAAGTGATATTGCATGTGTTTTACCTGAAAAGTCCTACATCACAAAAAATTAGTGTTTGTTTGATGATTGCATTTACTAGATGCTTAGGTTATTGATATTGCTATTGTGACGTTGTATTGTTGATTGCTTGATGCTGATGTTGTGTTCATTAGATTTAAGTTCAGTTCTTTAGGTTAAAGACTGATCATGATTTGAGGATATGCTAGATAGACATGTATGATAGACTCGTATGCGTGCATTCATTTCTCATGTTTTCATAAAAAGTACAAAAATAGTTTTACCAATTGTTTTAAAAATGAAAAGGAAGAAATTGAATAAATGTAAATAGGTGTAAAGAGATATGGGTTTTTGAGTGGCTGTCCCATGTGGGTCATTAGGTGTCACTCTACCTTGTCAAGTTGACATCTCTAACACTTATATGGGTAACTGGCACTAAATGAAAATGGAATACCCATGAATAAATGTAAATAGATGTTGGAATCCGCTTTTGTTTAACTCTGATTTTCCCTCACAAGATTTTAAAGACAAAACTTTTATACGATTAAATTAAAGATAAAATGGAACACAAGATGTTACACTGAAGCCCAATTTTCCAAGCAACACAACTCAGTTCAAAGGTTTTTCAAAGGTCCCCCACCCAACAGATGAAGGGCGGCCTACCGGTTGCCAAGAGCTTTAAGAGGCCTTTAGCTGGGGGAAGCTATCAAGGAGGAGGTAAACGCTTTCAAGGGGCATCATAAGCCACCCAATGTCCAATGTGTATGAAGAACCATGTTGGAGAATGTCATGTGGGATTAGGAAGATGCTTCAGATGTGGGGAGTTTAGCCACATGATTAAGAATTGTCAAAAGGTGTTGCGGGAGCAAAAGAGAGGAGCGCCTAGAGTTTTTTCCCTCCTTGAGTTCGATGGGGGTGCTTAACCCGCTGTGGTGTCAGGTACTATTTTAATTAATGAAGTAGCTACCTATCTTTAATTGATTCTGGCGCTACGCACTCATTCATGTCCTCTGCTTTTCTTGATAACTTGGAATTATAACTGGTGAAATCTAAGTCAAATCACCATGTGTTGCTACTGTCCGGCAATAGATTAGTCTCTAGATGTGTCTTGAACAACTCCATAGTTGTAATACCCAGATAAATCCCTATACGTATAATATAAAGGATTTTATAGAATAAATATTTTGATAAAAGGAAATCTGTTCCGTAAGGTATATTTGATATAATGCAATGAAGATTAAGGTAGAAATATTGTGAGATTAATTAAAGTGTGAAAATAATTTAAAAGCAGAGAAAACTTAAGATGAATAATTAAAATGAAGTACTAAATTATTTAAGAAAAGAAATGAGCAGTTGGTTAAGGAAACGCTGGCATTTTTTGGCGTTGAAGGCGGATGATGGAGTGGTTGACAGGAAGGAAGATGGAACGGTCGACAGAAAGGAGATGCTGGCAGGATACAGAATCATGGTTCAGTGATCGACATGGAATGTTGACCGGTGATTAGCGGTTGACAGTAATGTCGACTGCTCCCACATAAAAATCCAGCCGAGCGATCGACATGGAATGTTGACCAGTGATTGACGGTCGAGAAATAATGTCGATTGCTCCCACGTAGTTTTAGAAAAAAACTATTTTCTGCCACAACTAATTTATGTTTCTCCCGATGATTTTTCCGTGACTCTCCCGAAGCAATAAGAGACTTTTTGTATGGTAATGTGGAATTGGACCCCCTTCCTTTGATGTTGGTGAACGTCCATTAGATTTAGGAGGAAGCTTCCTCCCTTGTTAATAAATAGAGAAGAACTCGACTTTAGATTACAGAGAGCTTCTGGAGTTGGTGTTTCATTTTCAGAGAGCCGAAGAGAGCGCGAAAGTGAGAAGAGAGAAAAGGAAGTGAGGTTGAGAGAGCTGAAAGTGTGTGGGTGAGAGAGAGTTGTTCCGGTTATTGGTTTTATAGAAAAAAGAAGTAGAAAAGGGGAGTGTGAAGTATTCTGCTTTGGTTCAGTGGCTGCTACTGGCGTGAGGAGAAGCTTCTGTAGGACAACTTACGAAGTGGTAAGAAATGGGATTATATCACTGATGCGCCCCAAGACCATCCACCTGAACCCGAGCCAATGGGCTTGTAGTTTTATTTAACAAGTTAATATTTTGCAAGAAATACTACATTAATGGAGCTCGAGGAGGAACCTTTGCTTGGAGAAAGGGGAAGCTTCTCAACATGTTTTCACATGGAGTCCTCCAACATCGATTTGGTTAGGCCAACACTCTTTAGGTTTTGGATGTCTCATTTTGACCTATTCAACAAGGTCAATTAAAGAGAGAGTTTATTGAATTTTAACGTTGATTTATTACTTTAGTTTATATTGGATGGATTAAGGCTTGTTGGATTTTATTTTGTTTGGTTTTGGGATGTTTTGAATTGTTTTGAATCGAGGTGCTCGATTTGCATGTAAACCGAGCCCTCATGACCATTTTTGAAAACTTAAGGGCAAATACATAAATTTTCTTGTAAAGCTCATTAGAGGGGTATTTAGTTCTCTCTAATGGAACCTTAATTTCAGTTTAGAACCCTAGCTTTGCTGTGCAAAATCGTGTTAGAGATGTTTCTCTCAACCTTCACTCGGTGCTTGGATTTGTGTCACCCACAGATTCCTTCAACAAAACTCCTCCTTTCTCCGTTTTTTGCTCGATCTTGGAGAGGAGGTTCAAGGTAGTTCTTCCAACATTTCATTAGGGAAATGTCAGTGGCGTGTGGAGCTAGAAGACTGAGCAAAAGACAAGAAGGAGTGGCCTTTCTTTGAGAGGTCTGAACTAGTCGCACATCTCTGGTGTTTGAGGTGCTGCGGACCTTGTTGGTATTCCATTTTTCTATTCTATTTTTTTATTGTATTTTTATTTAGGATTCTGGATTTTGGTTTTTTTCTGGAAGCTATTGAAGTGCTTGAGTTTTTGTTGAGGTTTGGAATCGAATTGAGGATTTCGTGCCACTAATTTTGAAGATAGTAGAATCTGATTTTACTGATCAATATTCGAGCGGTGTTTTTGACAATTTCATAACTCTGTCTTCATAACAAATTTAGTGGTACATTTTTTTGGAGACTTCAACCTTTGTGTATTGGAGGTCTCCTTAAAATTTTACGTGAATTGGATTTCTGAATCGGAAGTTATTGACACTTTAATCTGGGTCACTGAAAACTGTTTTACTTGGTAAACTTCCGGGTTGATTATTGCTGAGTGCATATCTCCATGTGTATTACAATTTTGAGCATGCAATTTTAAGGTCCTTTGTTTCCATATGTTATCTAAGTCTCCTCGATATTGGGATTTATTGGCTGTATGAATTGAGAGTTGACGTCATTTCATTTGGAATTGTCGGATTGAACCTAGAAGATTGCTATCCTTCCCAGCTCTTTGTTTTGATCATAGCTCCGTTTGTGCAACAAGTTTGAGAGCAATTTTTGGAAGGCCTTTCTTTATTTGTGTCCTCGAATTTCTCTTCAAAATTGAGACCAGTTGGCTAGATATGTTGGGAGTTGTTATCATTTCATTGAGAGTGGACAGATTGTTGCCCTAGCTGATTGGACCAAGAGTTGAATTGCCTCCTCGCATTTTGAGGCACATCATTTTGTATCAGAGCCAAAGTGGCTTATTGTCCAACTCTGTATGTTTAATTTTTTGTGGAAAAATGAGTACTAGAACTGGAGCTCACTATAAACGAGGTAAAGAAACAAGTTCTAGTTCAAATGAGTTACCCGGAGAGAGAACAAGAACAACTAGAGAATAGTTTTCAACGACAACTTGATGAAATGAGAGAGATGTTAAGCAAGCTACAGCAAAGACGAGATGAGTCTCCTAATGAGTATGTAAAAGGGCCAAGAAACCTAAAACCTAGTACTTCTAATGACTCATGGGGTCAGAGTAAAAGTTTGTATGAAGTAGAATCCAATGAGGGAGAAACCGATATGGAAGAGCTTCCGAATTCGAGAAGAAGATCTCATGGCAAGAATGATATGAAGCTTATGAAATTATCTATCCCTCCATTTATGGGATTCAACAATGACATGGAGTGTGTGGATTGGTTGAAAAAAGTTGAGAGCATATTTGATTGTCACGAATTCTCGGATAAAGCTAAAGTGAGACTAGCCTCCTTGAAATTTGTGGATCATGCAAAATGTTGGTGGAATAATTTAAAAGCTCAGCAGCTAATCGATGGGGAAGATGAACTTATTACTTGGAAGATGATGAAAAAAAGATTTGATACCTCTCGGCCAAGAACCAAAGACATCCATTGCTCTGAGCGCCTTGGAATCGAGCACCATGCTTCAAAATGCCCAAATCAAAAGAGTGCTATACTAAAGGAATGATTACTTGATGAGAGAAGCCAAGTTGACTCCATGGCAGTCACTAATGAAGAAGAAAACTTAGAAGTAGAGCTCCTTTATGCTCCCGAGGGACCACTATTCGTGATGGAAACTCGAGGGGATGAAGAAGGTTGTTTCGGAGTAGTTGAAAATAAGTGTTTAAAAGAAGAAATTCTCGATGATGAGCATAGAGAGAGTGAAGAAAATTTATTGGCAGCAACTAAAATAGGGAAGTTGAAAGATGAGGAGGGGTTTTTTGCTAAAGAGGAATCTCTCCATGTGGTGCTTCAAAAGACTCACTATCCGCACCCAAGAAGAGTTTCCAAGGAAGTAATTCTGTCAAAGCTGGTGTTTAAACATGGATCAAGTTAACCCTATGACCATTGGTAGGGCAAATTGTATGGACATGTCTTCAAAAATTATAGTTGATAAATTTTATTTGGAGACAAAGGTGGGCCCTAATTTCTACGAGTTAAGTTCGCTCGATTGTGGGAAGGTTATCGTAAAGGCTAAACAAAACATTGTTGCATTTTTGGATTACAAAGACCGAGTACCCTTGGAGATAGGCATAAAAGGGGAGACTCTAGTGCTTACAAACTGTGAGGGTGAAGAACAATTTTATAAAAAGATATCACGGTGGAAGGATGTCTTTGAAACATTTCTTCAATTCTTAAAACACAAGAAAAGGAAGACAACATTATTTATCAGTGCACTAAAACCAAGGTACTCCCTCTTGTTCGACTTGAATGCTAAGCTTTTTGGATTTTGTTGGATTAAAGGGCTGCATGTTGATGATAAAGGCTCTGGTCCTTGGAATGATTTATGTCATGCAAAGCTCAAGGATGGGTATTACCCAATGGAAGACGTTTTCTTGAAAGATGGCAATCCTTGTGTACTAACGAGCGAACTCCTAAAACCCATGGTAATTGTAGTTCAAGGTGGGGACCTAACTCGCTACTTTGGAGAAAAGAAGATATGTGAGACTTGGTGGAAATTTTGCTTTTGGTCTCACAAGCATGAAGAAAAAGGATGGAAACAAATCCTTAATGACCGACAAGGAAAGACAGATTATCTTGATATGGTCATTGAAGACTTTATTATTGTTTTTTTATATGGATACTATAATATGAATGAGTTGACTCATGATGTCAACAAATGTTTCCCATTTGATCCGGGTGGACGATATGTTGGTAAACCTAAGAAAGAGTTATTCCAAGAAACACATACATAAAGTTGTTCTCGAATTGTGGAAAGGTGGACCCGCTGGTATGTTCGCTGCAATATTATTTGTTTTACGAATTATGCTATGGAAATCTAGGATTTTGTTCATTATTGGAATGAAGAGAGTGTATGAAATTTGAGCATAATTGGATGCGGATTGGTGATTGGGTGCCATTTTCAAGATAGTATCTAAAACTGTAATTTTACTTACACCAATTCGGGCAGTGGGTTTCTTTCTGTATAACTTTTGTGTCAGTGAGAATCTAATTATGATATTTGGAGGAGAGTTTCCTCACTTATAAAGGTTTGTTCTGAGCAAATTTCGTGCAAGAAGTTAGTGAATTGTTCAAGGTCACTCTGAAAACTGCTATTCTGAGAATTCAGCCTTGCCAAGCCGAACAGGTTTCATGGTTTCTATTATAACTTTTTATTCCTTTGGAGTTTGACCTTGACATTTTGAGGGTTTGTTTTTAACTTATATGGTAGTGACATGTCCAAAACCCAAGCTTAAAGTCCACCAATTAAACCATTTTTATTTCTATCGAAATTGCACCAACTGCTGTCAAGTCCTAGTTTCTACCTTGTGTGATTATGTTCTTCATGGTGTTTCATTTGGTTGATGGAAACAAAAAGATAGTTGCAAAATGGGATTGGATTCATGCTCAAGCTTCCAAACAAGGGTGTAAGGGGTTATTGAAAAAGTAAAAAGAAAAAGTAGGCTAAACCGTTGATTTGAGGTCAAATCCTCAATCACCCATGGAGGATGATGTGCCCCAGGACCTTCCACGTGAACCCAAGCCAATGGGCTCGTTGTTTTATTTAACAAGTTATTATTTTGCAGGAAATACTACATTAATGGAGGTTGAGGAGGAACCTTTGCTTGGAGAAAGGGGCAGCTTCTCAACATGTTTTCACATGGAGTATTCCAACATAAATACGGTTAGGCCAACACTCTCTCAGTTTTTGATGTCTCATTTTGACCGATTCAACAAGGTCAATTAAAGAGAGAGTTTATTGAATTTTAACATTAATTTATTACTTTAGTTTATATTGGATGGATTAATGCTTGTTGGATTTTATTTTGTTTGGTTTTGGGATGTTTTGAATTGTTTAGAATCGAGGTGCTCGGTTTGCATGTAAACCGAGCCCTCATACACATTTTTGAGAACTTAAGGGCAAATACGTAAATTTTCTTATAAAGCTCATTAGAGGGGTATTTAGTTCTCTCTAATGGAACCTTAATTTCAGTTTAGAACCCTAGCTTTGCTGTAAAAAATCGTGTTGGAGATTTCTCTCTCAACCTTCACTCGATGCATGGATTTGTGTCACCCACGGATTCCTTCAACAAAACTCCTTCTCTCTTCGTTTCTTGCTCGATCATGGAGAGGAGGTTCAAGCTAGTTCTTCTAGCATTTCTTTAGGGAAATTTCAATGGCGTGTGGAGCTAGAAGACCGAGCAAAAGCCAAGAAGGAGTGGCCTTTCTTTGAGAGGTCCGAACAAGTCGCACATCTCAGGCGTTTGAGGTGCTGCGGACCTTGTTGGTATTCCATTTTTCTATTCTATTTTTTTATTGTATTTTTATTTGGTTATTTTCTGGAAGCTATTGAAGTGCTTGAGTTTTTGTTGAGGTTTGGAATCGAATTGAGGATTTTGTGCCACTAATTTTGAAGATAGTAGAATCTGTTTTTACTAATCGATATTCAAGCAGCGTTTTGACAATTTCCTAACTCTATCTTCATAACGAATTTAGTCATACATTTTTCTGGACACTTTAACTTTTGTGAATTGGAGGTCCCCTCAAAATTTTACATGAATTGGATTTCTGAATCGGAAGTTATTGACACTTTAATCTGGGTGACTGAAAACTTTTTTACCTGGTAAACTTCCGAGCAGATTATTGCTGAGTGCATATCTTTGTGTGTATTACGATTTTGAGCGTACAATTTTAAGGTCCCCCATTTCCATATGTTATCTAAGTCTCCTCCTAAATTGATATTTATTAGTTGTATGAATTGAGAGTTGACGTCGTTTCATTCGAAATTGTCGGATTAAACCTAGCAGATTGTTATCCTTGTCAGCTCATTGCTTTGATCATAGCTCCGTTTGTGCTACGAGTTTTAATGTGATTTTTGGAGGGCCCCTGTTTCTTTTGTGTAACAACCCGGTTTTTCGTAAGTCCTTTAAAATGCATGAAATTTCAAAATTTCTTAAAAGCAAGTTAGTGTGCGCCTAAAACGGACTGCTACCAACCGTTCAAAAAACTCGTTATAAAAATCCACTTAGTAAAACTATACGGAAGCGTTATAAAATCATTTATTTAAAACATGGTAGAAGCGAAATCAATATAAAATCATTTATCTAAAACATTGCGGATTATCAAAACTTTGCGGAAGCGTAATTATTTTAATGAAAGAAACTAATCATTTAATTACACTTTAGAAAACTTAATTAAATCAAAGTTGTTTCTCTTTTACCCTCTTTCTGTCTGGCCAGCCACGAACTCCCTCGCGCATGCAAATCCATCATCCTCTGCTTGTTATTTGTTTGTCCATCTTTTCGTCACTCCTAGTTTGTGCATTTATTCCACGTACTAGTACCTACATCTACACCACAAGCAACTGTAAGCCTAAAGGCTTAGTAAGGAAAAGGGTTTAATGCAACATGAATGCCACTCTTTAGTCCATTTGGAATGGGGGCCGCTCAAACCAATCATTTCATTAAGTCATTTATCATTTCATTTCTTTACTTTAAGCCATTCGTTCGTTACTCGTACTTCGAGGTAGAGATTGGAGGATTTCCTTTGTGATGGAATAGTGCTCAGATCTAACCTTTTTCTCGCAACTAGAACTCCTGTAACCTAAGAGGGAGGGGCTTCGGCTAGTTGCAGACAAGACTCTCTACCCATCCGCCTTCCAATTCTCGTTGTTATCGTTTTCTTTTCCAGTTCCTGTGCCGGGCTAAGCTACTAGTACCACAGAAACCTTTATTGTCTTAATGTTTCCCAGTTCTTGTGCCGGGCTAAGCTATCGATCCCACAGAAACTCTATTATCTTAATGTTTTTACCAATTTTTGTCATTTATCCTCACTCATGCATGTGTGCGTACCACCCCGTGGCACTCCCTATTAGTTTCTATTAACATGATGCATGGCCATACATTCTCAACCTAACATGATGCATGATGCTTCACAACATCACATTCATAATAATTGAAGTGCGCATTGAAATAAAAGTAATTGAAGTGCGCATTGAAATAAAAGTAATTGAAAGCAACCATAATTGAAAGTGCATATGAAAGAATAACATAAATTGAAGCGCACATTAAAGAACAATTGAATATAGAAATTGTAAACGACAAAACTCATAAGGAAATCAACCACAACTGCACTATTAAGAACTTACAAGAACTGAACACACATATCAGCACAATGTACAACAATTCAATAATTATCCTGTTAATTATCCTAGTTAATTTCCTAGTCCATTTACATGCTTTAGTAAATTAACATACTTAGCTAATTAATCAATTATCCTAATGGTTAACCAGACATGGTCAATTGGTTAATTATTTACTAATTAGATACCTTAATTAATTTCCTAGTCCATTTACATGCTTCATACATTTATCATTCTAGGCGATTTACATGCTCAACTTCTAATTAAGTTGATTACGCTAGTTAATTTTAAAAGGTCTAATAGATTAAACATGCATACCCAATTGGATAATTATAAGCATACTAATTTATAAACATACTAATTAATTAGTTCAACATGCTTGGGTCTAGTTAATTATTCTTGTTAGGTCAATTCGCATGCTTAGATTATAGGACCGGATTAGTTAAATGACCCTAAACATGCTTACTAATTATAATTAACATGCACACTAGTAACTATGTTTAGTTAATTAACCTAGTTAACTAACATACTACTAATTAAACATGCAATTCAACATGCTAATTACATGCTACGATTCATTAGTCAATTTACATGCTTAACAAGTAATTATCATTAATTAATTAATTAATTAGACATTAGCTCACATGCTTAGATTAATTAGATTGTTTACATGCTCATTCTAGTTAAGTTAATTACTCTAGTCAGATTAACATGCTCAGGTTACACATGCTGGACCTAGCTCAGTTAACGTGCTGGTTAATGAACAAGCTTAGCTGATTTGATGTACTTAAGTAGTAATTAACATGCTTGGGTTAATTGCAGGCTTAAGTTGATTACTTACTCTAGTTAAGCTAATTAAGATGCTCACTAATTAATCACATTTAGTTAATTAATCTAGTTAGTTAACTAATCTATTTAATGGATTAAACTAGTTAATTAATCATGCATTCAACTAGTAAATTAGGCATGACATGATCTAGTCGATTTAACATGCTAACTAAGGTAAACATATTAACTACAATTTACATGCTAATTATTTAACATGCTTAACTAGTTAGTATATTGTTACTCTAATTAACTAACATGCTTGATGTTACTTTAATTAACTAACATGCTTGTCGAAGTGATTAACAACTATAAATTGAACAACTAGCAAACATGCTTAAGTAAGCTAATTACCCTAGTTAAGTAAATTATTTAACAACAATTGGTTAGGTTGGACATGCTCGGTTTTGATATTTAATAACTAATTTAATAGTTAAACTAGTTACTCCACAAAATCGCACAATAACAGCAGGTAAAGAAGTAACCACAAGAATAAAAGTAACATGATATATAACATTCTAAACTCATTCTCAGACTTCACACGATTACGTAACCTTTACTTATTCCTCTTTCATTTCAACTAGCACTATCACTATCAACTGCAGGAAACTAACACAACAATTAAGGGAGTTCATAGAGCGAACAACAACCAAGCAATCATCTACAGCAAGAAATTCAACGCTACTTTAACACAAAATCACAGAGCATTCTACAGAGCATTAGTAACACTATCAACAGCTAAGAGTAGCATTTCAAGACAAATAACCTACTTAACAACTAGCAGTAAACATTTCATTAACACTAAACTTACGCACACACTTATGGTGTAGGGCCTCCTCTGGCCATGACACCTTTATTTCCTTACCAAATTGAAGACATTAAATAGGGATAGCAAGACTCTCAGTCTCACAGTTCTAGCAGCTCCAGCTCAATGGCTCACTCCTCTCTTTCCTCACGTAGCTCACTCCTCTCAACTCACAATCACTAACAACATTGACAACACACACAACACATTCAACTCTCCACTCACAGACAGAGAGGCTCTCGCAAGGGAGGAGAGCTTCTCACAGAAAGGGGAAGCTGGGGACTGAAAATGAGAGAGAAGGCAGAAGAGAGGGAAGACATTACCTGGAGAGGGAAGGGACACCATGAGTGCCTAAGGGGTAGAGAGCGAGATGACTAGCATGGGGGGATGCATCGCCTAGCTGGGGGGGACGACTTCGTCGTCTAGGGAGGGGGAAGAGTCGATCCCTTGTCTGCCATTTAATGGCTAAACGACAAGAAGCCAGATTTCAAATCCATAATTTAATGCTGAACTGGGTTATTTCGAACGAGTGAAGATGCACAGGTCTCATCCGCATTTGTCTGCAGGGCTAAAATATCACAGGCTGAATCGAGGCTTCGGACGGGAAGATGCGTCCCCATCCTGTCCATACCGTCCGCAAGTGACTTACGGATGCCAAATCACGTCCGCACATAGCGTCCGCGTGTCATGTTAAAGTGTCCTAAAATCAGATAGAGGCAAATCGGGCGAGGCTACTCCTCATCTACAGTTGTTCGGACTCGTCCAAAACTGTCTAGGTCTAGAACAGATTCGATACGGACGCAACTCCTCTCATCCGCATTGTCCAAAACCTCGTCTGCAACTCCACTCAACAGTGAAGTCAGGATGTGGAATCTCGTCCTAAGTCATCCACAGGCTAAGGGAGACTTGCAATGCATTTGCGGACGACATGTCTCATCCGCAATGTCATCCGGGCTCGTCCGCACCTTCACAGCATAATGAAGTCAGGACAAGACATCGCATCCTGAGGTTCATCCCAAGCACTCGGGATGATGCTCCCAACATTTGCGGATGACACGACTTGTCTGCAGGCGTCCGAAAACACCTTGGGCAGCTTTTCTCACACTTTCCCACTTAACTCCTATCCCATAACTTCTTCCCCATAAATACACATCATAAAACGACACGTATAAATACACGATGAAATATCCCAACTCTCCCATCCTTTAATCACATTGCGTATATGGGAAAAATATTAACAGAATTACCCCTAGACTTAACTCTCTAGCACGGCCTTGGTAATACCCCGATAATTGTCCAACTTACAAAGTCGGGGTGTTACATTGTGTCCTCTAATTTCCCTCCAAAATTGAGCTCAATTGGCTATATATGTTGGGAGTTGTTATCATTTCATTGAGAGTGGATAGATTATTGTCCTAGCCGATTGGACCAAGAGTTGAATTGTCTCCTCGCATTTTGGGGCACATCTATCACTGTTATAATGTTATATATCCTCTTTGTGCATTATATATATTGTTGTGGACTGAATATGGCATAACATTCATGCATCACGATTAGAGCTTATAAAAATGTTGACATATGCATGAATAAAAGTAAATAGGCATGTGGTGGTTATGAAGAATAGGTGACGGTCCATTGGTGGTCACACCCCTAATAGATGTATCTCCCCTCACGTAGGGTAGGAGTGACGGTTAAGCCACATGGCCCATAGGATGTATCCTTTCTCTTGTACTAGAAATCCCCAACGCTTGAACTAAAGAGATTGGTTACGGTCATTGGTGGTGACGTTCCTGATGGATAATGTAATACCCTGATAATTTTTCCCATTTATATAATGTAATGAATTTCAAAAAAATAAATTTATTATATTCCATGACGGTATTTTGTTGGATTAATACCGTGTGAACGTATGGGGAAATTGTTGGGTGTGATTATGGTATGACATTTAATGAAAATTGTACAATTTGGATTTTCAGTCGACTCGCGGTCGAGGCTAGGATGAGTGTCTCGATCGAAATTCATTTCAAGTGGCTCCTTACATTCTGGGTTGAGTTGCAGATGCTACGGACGAGGAGCGTTTTAATCTGTTTGTGATAATTGACTTTTCAGTCAATCTGCGGATGAGTGCAGTCAGATGAGGTCTAGGAAGATTTCAATGTGTCTAGTTTTTGGACATTTTGGTCGATATGTAGTCGAATGTCGGTACAAGATTCTCGACTGAAAAATGGGATAAATCAAAGGAGAGAAATATGGACTGAATCGGTTTGGTTCGGCTCAGTCTGAAAATTCATGGGTACTCGGTTTTTAATTGAAAGAAGAAAAGAAATGGAAGATTAGTTAGAATTAGAAATTAAGAGAGTAATTAGTGAAGGATTAAAATGGGATTAGAATTTAAAAGGGGTAAAATAGAAAAGAAGAAATTAAGAGGGGAGGGGGAGTAGTAAACTGGTTCACACTGTGAATCGGTTTGGTTGAAGAACAAAAGGGAAAGAATGGTTGCAGGCCATTCTAGAAAGAGAGAACAGAAAAAGCAGGGAGAGAGAGAGATGTGGGGGTGAGGGAGAGCTCGAAAGGAGGTCTCGAGCGATCTTCTCCTACAACGCAAAGAGGAGTGTAACACGGGTGATCGGTCAGGAGAGCGGGCAGCTGGCAACGAAATGGAACTTCGGGTCATCGGTGCAGCTTCGGGTCGAGATATGTTGCAATCAATTGAGGCCTTGTCAAGTTCAAGTAACCGGTTGAGATTGGTAGAAGAAGATTGGCGTCAATGTGGCTGTGATTTCTAGCCTTGGGTCAATGGGCTGAGGCTGGCGATTCATGAAGAATGGTTGGGGCAGTTTACATTCCACGTTGGACCAAACCGGTCCATTGCTAGTTCTTGCTTATACGGGTGATGACTGGCAAGCACGGATCTGTGACTTACGTGGAGGAATGGGGAAGAGACAGGGTATGGGATGGTGGCATGGCATGGGTGGCAGAGGCATGGTAAGGAGTGCCTCTCTGATGAGTTAAAAATGCAGAGGAAGAAGGAGACATGTAGAGAAAACCTCTCGGGTGAACTGAGCTGAGAGAGAAATGGAGTCAGAGAGTGAAATGCTCTCTGTTGAAGTTGGGAACTGTGAGCTTCTACGAGGAGGAGAGGAAGGGGAGGGGAGCTCTCTCTCTGGTGATGACCAAGTGTGTCTTCTTGGTTGTCTCTGGTAATTGATTTCCTTCAACTTTATTCTGGATTTTGTGGATGTTCCTACTTTGTTAATGGACAAATTGATATGCTCCAAGGATCACTAGGAGCACTTATAGAAAATCGGCCACAAAACTGTAATATTCTGGACCAGCAACTTCAAACAAAAATATCTTTTAATCCAAACGTGAACGATAGCTGATTTTTAGAGATCACCAAAATAACACATCCAGGAATATCATGTCAAAAATCCAATGCAAAATCCACCCAGAATCTCAAGTTATGATCAAAACAATACAATCCCGAAATCTAGGGTTTACCCGAACAGATTTGACAACCTGTATTCAAATGGTGATAACTCTCTCTACATACATCCAAAGAATACCAAATTTTGAGGGTAGGAACTTGACTAATTGTAGAACAAATCATCAGAAGGAACAAAGTCGATAGGGCATGCGCAAGGGCTTCAAATAATAGTCACAATCGCAAAGAACTAGTAGCCATAATCCAAAGACAGATTAGCAACAACAAGTAATCCATCAAAGAAACGATCTTGACATAAATCCTTCAACAATACTCACCATATAAGATAGTATCAACCTGTTAACAGTAGATTAGAACAACAAGTACCAAGAACTACTTGCAAGAACTTCAAGAAAATCAAGATGGAACTGTGGAGTCCGCGAGCCTCCTAGTGAGAGGGGCGACTATATTGGCTTGACCCGATGGTAAGCACTCTCCAAGGGTTTGAAGATCTTCTTCTATCTCCACACCACAATCAACACCTTGAAAAGGGAAGGATTGGAGGAGATAGTATCCCTTCCAACTCGGCCAAGAAGCTTCAAGACGGCCGAGCTCGGGCTATGGATGAATCGGCGTTGAGGGAGGGGGATGCTGCGGGTTTCTCCACAAGGAAGAGAGCTAAGTTTTTCTATTTTATCAAAAGTGGCTTCTCATTCCAAAAGAGGGTACAAAAACCCTAAGTGTTTACAAAAATAATGCCAAAAGACCAAAATACCCTTCACGTGAAAATTTAGGCATGAGGGCGTGGTTTGCATGCAAACTGCGCACCTCTCAAACACTTACTAAAAGACAAAAACAACATAAAGAAACCAATCAAAAAAAAGTCCAGGAACATATCTATTTCTAAATCAACAAAGATGATAATCAAATGATAATAATGTTCTTTGAACCTTCGACACTTCATTGAACCTTCGAGGCGGAAAATAATGTGTTATCCATTTGGTGGTGAATGCACCCATGTGATAACATGGAAAGGAACTCCTTTGTCTTCATGAGATGTTTCCTCTAAAGAATCCCAAACTTTGTTATTACCTGCAAAATATAAATGAGTTAGGAAAGAGATAAGCTTCTTGGCCCGAGGCTGAGTGATTGGGCCCTGGGGCACATCATGAATTGTGTTGGATAAATACTCTCTGTTGTTGGATAATTGTTCTCTACTGTGATAGCCTTTGGCTTGATTCTACAAGATTAAATGTAAATTATTAGACAATAATTGGATATTACTCTCTGTTGTCTGTTGTTGGTTGTGTGAACTTTAGACCGTGAGTTTATTTACAGTGTTTATATTCTGTTTATGATAAGTAATTAGTTAGAGGAAGATTTTGAGATAAATGGGAATGTGTTCAATGAAAGGGAGAATTATGTGTTGTTGGATAGTGTTTTCTACTGTTGATGCTTGGTTTATAAATGATAAAGAAATGAAACAAATGTTGGAATTATGCTCTGACGGTTGGATTGCTAGAGTTAAGTGGAATGTTTAGTGATGAACTATATTATCTGCTCTATTATGGATTTTAGTTGGAAGTTATGTTACATTGTTAGACATGATCTCTAATGTTCTGCAAATTAGCTACAACTATAGAAGAATAATGAATGGTTATGTTTTGTTTTAGGCGTTAATGGGTTCCTAGAATTATTAAACAATTTAAAGTACGAAAAGACAATGAAATTAATAGGTTGTGATTATTAATAAGTAAATGTTATTGAATTGTGAAGGTAATAAGAAAGAGAATAAGGATAACGATTATGTGCTAATTCGAGTTAAAGCTTCAAGGTAAGAATTGGGTAGAGTCGTTGGCTAGTGGAGGCCCTACACCACAAGTAGTGTCTTCCTTTGATTGTTTCTTAGCATTTCTACTATGTTGCCTTATTTATTATGTCTATGCTGATCTCAAGTTATTAATTTAATCTCTAAGCATGTTTAGGATGTTAGCATATCGTTATTATTTCCTTTAAATTGCCAAGCATGTCTATATTGTTATTGTTTCATTTAAATTGCCAAGCATGCCTATATTGTTATTGTTTTCTTTCAATTGCCAAGCATGCCATATTGTTATTTTTTCATTTAAATGTCAAGCATGCCTATATTGTTATTGTTTCCTTTAAATTGTTAGCCATGACTATATTGTTAATGTTTCCTTTAAATTACCAAGCATGCCTATATAGTGGTTGTTTCTTTTAATTGTCAAGCATGTTTTAGAGTATGCCTATATAGTGGTTGTTTCTTTTAATTGCCAAGCATGTTTTAGAGTAATCGCCATGTATAGTATGTTAGTAGAATTTCCATGTCTCATGCTTTTATATTGTTGTGATTACTGCTTCTCATTGACATGTATCACGATAATGTTTCTTATTGACATGCATCACAATAATAGAAACAAGTAGGAATACCACATTTGGGTAGATATTCATATGCATTTATGTGAGGAAAATGGATAAAGAAAATGAATGAATGAAAATGGGAGTTGGAGGATGGAGAGATAGTTTGGATCTAGCCAGGTAGACTCGATGAATTATGCCCTTCCCTTATTGGGTTGTGAGAGAACTATGTCATTCCCTTGTCGGGTTGCGAGAGGCTGTCTACTATAGGTGGTTATAGGTCAAAAAAGAGACTATTCTCTCCTCCATGGATTCCTCCAATCTCCCAATTTGATGTACGAGTAATGTATGTAATGGAAAGAAAAGAATAGTTTGGGCCGATCCCATTCTGACATAATGAGTTAGAGGCATACATCATAACGCATATCTCATTTCTTACTGGGCCTTAGGGCTCACAGTTTACTTGTCGTGTAGGTACGCTCACGAGAACAAGTGAAGGAGCAGTCGATGAAGGATTTGCACGGGCGGGACTTGTGGCTGGCTAGGCTAATGGAATTAAAGAGGAAAGGGTTTTGTGAAAAATAAAAAAAAAAAGGTTTGTTTATTGTCCTTTAAATAAATTATCTAGTCTTTCGCTGTAATTTTGTTATAAAAAGATTTTTTAATAATTGAAGCAATGATTTTAGGAAAAAGGATTGTTAACGGTCCGGGTTTTAGAAAAGGACCCTGATCACACTTTCAAGGAGTTTTAAATGAGAAGTTTTCCGTTGTTCTATAAAAGAAGAGAAAAGTTTTAATTTTAAGCGATTTTTAAAAGGAAGAAAATTTTGGGTCGTTACATGCAGCTTCTCATCGGAGTGATAGTTAAGCCACATGACCATAGAATATATCCCTTCTCTGCTAAATGAAATGTAAAAACATAAAAGATAGGTTCTTTTCTGAGACAGACTACATAAGCACGTATGAGCATTGAGCATTGTATCTCATTCTACTTCTTGTTAAGCGTTAGGCTCATTGTTTTATCCTATGATGTAAGTGACTTTCATGATATCAACGATATACCTGTGGAGGAGGAGGCATTGCACGATGAACTCTTGGGTTATCAGCTGGTTTTGATCTGAGGATTATGGCTCACGGAAAGTAACACTGTTGTTTTAAACAACTAATTATGGTTTTAAATTTCGATAAATGTTTTGTTAAACCATGGACTTTTGTTGGAAGTATTGAAACCATGTTTTGAAATTATTATCAGTTTCCGCTTAATTACTCTAATATGTTTTCTTTGCACATGCTTAAAATAAATTAAAGAAAATAAATGAAAAATTTTTATATGGCTAAAAAGAAAAAAAGTTAAGGTTTTTAAATAACACATGGCGTTACAGTTGGTATATCAGAGCATAACCAGGTCAAACACGGTTCTGTAAACTGTTGGTAATGCAAGACTCATCATGGAATACTCTCTCGACTGTAAGTTCAGTTTTATTTCTTAAATTGTTTTCTTAAAACTTATTATTTCCTAATGTGAAAATGTAGAGGATTATAGAATGGCAAGGAGAGCAAAAGCCAGTATATAAATTGATGACGAGAGGATTGAGATAGCCGGCGGCCAAGAAAACGTTGTCCATGAGAATGTGAGAAATCAGGTGAAAGGGATGATTCCATTAACCTACTGACAACTATAGTAGAGCGGTTTATAGAGAGGGAAAATGGCAATGGTAGTTATTCCTGAAGGAGCCGGCTAGGAAAAGTTTCAACGGCTCAAGCCTCCCAACTTCGATTGCAATCTTTCAGATATCATGGGAGCCTAACAATGAATACGGTCCCTCGAAGACATGTTTGAGTACTCGAGAATACAGGAGGCTGAGAAAGTGACGTGTCCTACTTATTTTCTAGTCCAAGATGCCCGATTCTGGTGGGACTCGGTCAATGTGACACAGAATGTCCAAAATCTTACATGGGAGAACTTCAAGGAGCTGTTCTATGAAAAGTATTTTAACTACACGATACAGACTCAGAAGCCGGAGGAATTCATGTGATTGCTCTAGACTGGGATAGTATCTAAATATATCCAAAAATTTGAAGTATTGTCTAGATTCACTGCACATTTGATAGCCAGTAATGAGCATAAAGTCCATCACTTCATGTGAGGGCTTAAAATGGAGATCTTGAAGGGAGTTAGAATATCTGGCACTTAAGGTGTCCCCTGGCAAAGGTTGTTGCTAAGGCGCTCAATGTGGAAGATGTGGAGTTAATGGTAGCAAAACAACAAGAAATAAATCAGAGGGTCTTGAGGAATAACCAGAACCAACAGCAATGGGGTGTTCCGCCTGCGAACCGAGGGATGAAAAGACTATTGAGAAGTGAAGCACAACAGGGAAGAGACAAGCACCCCATGGTTGAGACGACTGCTACTCCATCCAACCAATGCCTAAAATGTAAAAAGAATCATTATGGGCAGTGCAGAGTAGGCTTATGAGTGTTTTATAAGTGTGGGAAGCATGGGCATGTGGCGAGATATTGTCCAACTTTGGTAGGAGGATCGGGAGAGGTGGCTAGATGGGTATTCGCATTATATAGGAACAACAGACAGCAAAATCTACTGGAAGCCGTATCAGGTACATGTGCTATTATAAAGTAATCGTACATGTGTTTTATATGATATTGGAGTATTCTTTCACAACAATAGAAATTTTTGCATTAAGAATAAATAAATTTTCTAATCATCCTTGGTATTATTTACGTTAACAATATTACTGCATATGTCTTATTTGATACCGGGGGTACTCACTCATTCATTTCAATTAAATTTTGTGCAAAAGTAAATTGTCTCCTTGGTCTTATGAAAAGTGGGTATAGGGTGATTCTACCTTCCGGACATTATTTGACCGCTAGTGGCATTCTAGAAGCATATGTAGTTAAAATAAATGACCACGTATTCTATGCCGATTTAATTGCTATAGACATGAATGGGTATGACATTATTCTAGGCATGGACTGGCTATCCCAGCACCAGGCGGTTATCAATTGTAGGAGAAGGGAGGTCTGCTTTCTCCCTCTTGGTTGCGAACAACATATCTTCCAAGGGGTCAAGGAAAGGGGCAAGTTGGCGGTTATTTCTGCACTCAAGACAGATCGATATATTAAAAAGTGGATGCAAAGGATTTCTAGTAAATGTGATGGACACCACAATGACATCAAAGGCAAAGATAGAAGAAGTTGCGGTGGTTCGAGAATTTCTGAAAGTTTTCTTAGATGATCTCCTTGGACTACCGCCTGACCGAGAAATTGAGTTTGTAATTGATTTGCATCCCAGCATGGAGCCCATTTCAAAGAATATGTACAAAATGACGTCAGCAAAATTATGTGAATTAAAAGTCCAATTAGAAGAGTTGATCAGTAAAGGTTTTATCTATCCAAGCTTCTCACCTTAGGGAGTGCTAGTTTTGTTTGTGAAGGAAAATGATGGATCGTTAAGAATGTGCATAGACTATTGGGAATTGAACAAAGTGACGGCTAAGAACAAATACCCTTTGCCTCGGATTGATGATTTATTCAATCAGTTGCAAGGTGCTTATGTATTTTAAAAGATTGACCTTCATTCAAGGTATTATCAACTGAAAGTCAAACCCAACGATATACCTAAGATAATGTTTCAAATAAGGCATGGGCATTATGAGTTTCTTGTGATGTCCTTCTGGCTGACCAATGCCCCTGCAGGTTTCGTGGACTTGATGAACTGGATCTTTAGGGATTATCTAGACAAGTTCATTATTGTCTTCATCGACGACATTCTGGTCTATTCTCAGTCCGAAGAAGAACACTATGAACACCTAAAGATTGCCATGTCTATTCTAGAGCAGCACCAACTACATGCAAAATTCTCGAAGAATGAATTCTAGTTAAATGAAGTCAGCTTCCTTGGCCATGTAATTTATAAAAATGGTATTGCAGTTGACCCAACAAAAATTTAGGTCATTGTCAATTGGGCATAGCCAAAGAGCGTTGGCAATGTAAGAAGTTTTCTCGGACTGGCAGGATAGTATAGACAGTTCATAAGTGGATTTTTAGTCTGACAAAGAAGAACGTATGATTCTGATGGTCAGGTGAATGTGAAAAGAGCATCCAAGAGATGAAACACCGGTTGACCTCAGCACCTGTGTAATATCGCAAAATTTAATAGGGATTTTTTGAATAATAATATCCATTAATTTTTGAAGTAACTTCATTATGGGAGATTATACCCCAATTTTCCGTAAATGAAATTAAGTGAAGAAAATTGGAAATAAATTGGGGGTAAATTTTGGATAAGAAATTAATTGAATATTTATAGAAATTATGGAGATTTATTAAGTGGGAAAGATTGGAGAATTTTAAATGGATTAATATATATATATATAAAAGACGTACCTATAACTCCTACCCTATTTTGATGACTTTTGTCAAAGGCTAGATGCAGAAGAAAATTTTGAAATGATTTCTCATATGTTTGACACTTTACTCTTTTTGCTGCAAAAGTCAAGGATATGAGGCTGAATTTAAGGAAGAAAATTGTGAAAGGATGTAACGACCCAACTTTTTATTACCTTTTAAATATGCGTGCATGAGCATCAGCATTGCATTACATTCTAATTCTTATTGGGCATTTGGCTCATTGTTTTCCCCATGATGTAGGTGATCCTTATGACACTTGTGACGTACCAGTTGAGGAGGAGGCATTTCAGGATGATACCTTAGGCTATCAGCTAGGTTCAACCTGATGGTTGTGGCTCATTAAAAACAATGATGGTTATTTTGGAAAGTTCCCTTTCCCTTTTGATATGATAAACATTTTGTAAGCATTGTGGAAGGATTTAAAACTATGTTTTGAAGAATTATTATCTATTTTCCACTCGATTAACTCTGACATGTTTTCAAATGAAATTATTTATTCTGGTTAACACATTTTGGATAAATTAAGCAAAAAATTTTATGTCACTAAAATTTGAAAATAGAGAAAAATAGTTTTACATAAAACAGGGCATGACACAAACTATCCCACTCATGACCTTGAACTCGTTGCAGTGGTCATCACGCTTAAAATATGGAGACATTATCTGTATAGGCAACGATGTGAAATTTATACGGACTACAAGAGCTTAAGTATATCTTTACGCAAAAACAATTGAACATGAGGCAGCAGCGATGGTTGGAATCTTGTAAAAGACTATGACTGTGAGATAAAATACCATCCCGGAAGGGCAAATGTAGTAGCCGATGCTCTAAGCTTAAAGGTAGCCCTCATAAGTACAATATGTGAAGAAATGCCAGTGGGATTGCAGAAAGACATTCGAGAGCTGGAAGTGCAGATGGTTCCCCTACAGCTAACTGCTCTTTTGTCAGCTCTGACACTATGGCCCTCTATACTTGAAAGAATTAAAGAAGCCCAACAAAGGGATGGTTGATGTGAATATTTCAAATTGAATCCAACTCTAGGGGAATATCAAGATTATTCTATATCTGCTGACGGAATTGTAAAATTTAAAGGCAGATGGTATGTGCCTAACGACTCACTATTGAGGTTGATGATCTTAAGGGAGGCTTACTCTTCAAGCTTTTCCATCCAGTCTGGGTGCAATAAAATGTACAAAGATCTTAAGATGCATTATTACTAGTTAGTGATGAAGTTTGACATTGCTCAATATGTAGCATTGTGTCAGGTATTGTCAACAAGTAAAAGTAGAACATCAAATACCTGGTGGAATGCTTCAACCGATGCCAATACTGGAGTGGAAGTTGGAGTAGATCACAATAGATTTTGTTACTAGATTACCCAGGACTGCAAGGGACTATGAAGCGCTCTGGGTGATAATTGACAAGTTAACCAAAGTTGCCCATTTCTTTCATGTAAAAATGACGTACAAAATGAATCATTTTGTGGATCTATATCTTAAGGAGATTGTACGATTGCATGGAGTTTCAGTCTCCATTGTATCTGATCGGGATCTTTGGTTTACTTCTGCATTCTAAAAGAGTTTAAATAAGGTCATGGACACAGAATTGAAGTTCAGCAATGCCTTTCATCTGCAGACTGACAGCTAGAGCAAGTGAACAATCCAAATATTAGAAGATATGTTGCATGCTTATGTGCTAGAATTCCAAATCAGAAGGGCAAAAATGTTGTCATTGGTTGAGTTTACCTACAATAATTGTTTCCAAGGCACGATCGAAATGACACCCTATGAGGCTTTGTACTGTAGAAAGTGCAAATCTTCGTTATACTTGAGTGAGGCTAGTGAAGTAGAGCTTTATGGCCTAGGCATGATACAAGAAACCACAGAATCAGTTGCAATCATCCAACAAAGAATGTTGGCTACTCAAAGTCACTAGAAGAGTTACACTGATCACCTGCGAAGGGACTTGGAATTCAATGAAGCAGACTTCATATTTCAAAAAGTATTGCCCTTTAAAGGAGTTATGTGATTTGGAAGAAAAGGGAAGTTGAGTGTGTGGTGTATTGGTCCCTTTACGATAACAAGAAGGATCGGGAAAGTGGTGTACCAATTGCAAATACCAACTTCCATGGAGGGCATACATAATGTATTTCATGTATCTATGCTAAAGAAATGTCTCAAAAATCTAATTCAGATGGTACCTCCTGCTGATGTGGAAGTTCAATCAAATTTAAGCTATGAAGAAAGACTTATTCAGATTTTGGACTCAAGAGTAAAAGAACTTTGGCATAAGCAAAACCGACTAGTCAAAGTTCTATGGCAAAATCATCCAGCAGTAGAAGTTACTTGGGAAAGAAAGGAAGACATGGAAGCCAAGTATTCAGAGCTATTTTGTTAGCTAAATTTTTACGACAAAATTTTATTAAGGAGAGGAGGATATAATAACCAAATAAATCCCTTTATGTATAATATAAAGGATTTTACGGAATAAATATTTCGATAAAAGGAAATTTGTTTCATAATAGTGTATGGTATACTTGATATAATGCAATGAAGATTAAGGTAGAAATATCGTGAGATTAATTAAAGTGTGAAAAAATTTAGAAGTAGGGAAAACTTAAAATAATTAATTAAAATGTAGTATTAAATTATTTAAGAAAAGAAATGGGGAGTTGGTTAAGGATACGTTGGCGTTTTGAGCGTTAAAGGTGGATGATGGAGCAGTTGACAGAAAGGAAGAAGGAACGGTCGATAGAAAGGAGCGGCTGGCAGGATGTAGAATCATGGTCGAGCGATCGATATGGAATGTCAATCGATGATTGGCGGTCGATAGTAATGTCGACTACTCCAACATGAAAATGAAGCTAAGCGGTCGACATGGAATGTCGACCGGTCCCACGTAATTTTATGAAAAAACTATTTTCTGCCGCAGCCATTTTATGTTTCTCACGATGATTTTTCCCGTGACTTTCTCGAAGCGATAAGAAACTTTCCACATGGTAATGTGGAATTGGACCCCCTTCCTTTGATGTTGGTGAACATCCATCAGATTTGGGAGGAAGCTTCCTCCCTTGTTAATAAATAGAGAAGCACTCTGGACTTTAGATTACAGAGAGCTTCTGGAGTTGGTGTTTTATTTTTAGAGAGCAAAAAAGAGCACAAGAGTGAAAAGAGAGAAAAGGAAGTGAGGGTGAGAGCTGAAAGTGTGTGGGAGAGAGAGAGAGATGTTCCGATTATTGGTTTTACAGAAAAGAGAAGTAGAAAAGGGGAGTGTGAAGTGTTTTTCCTTGGTTTAGTGGCTGCTGCTGGCGTGAGGAGAAGCTTCTACAGGAGAACTTACAAAGAGGTAAGAAATGGAATGTAAGTTTAGCCAGTGGAGGCTCTACATCACGAGATTTTATTGTCTGTTTGAACACTGCCTTGGTTAGCTGCTTTGATATTTTTGTATGCTCTTGTTGGATGAATTTAGCCACTGCCATTCATTTGATTAAATGTTTTCTGGTTGTGATATTTTCTCTCTGAGAATTATTGTTCTGCTAATGATTGTCTTTAGTCTCTCGTTTTTATAGTCTGATGGAAAGGTAGGAAAATGTTTTGTTAACTATTGTGGAACATGAGGCTTAGATGATGGAGAATGGTTCTGCCTTTTTGGGATTGAAGAACTACTTATTAGAAATTATGTTGGCTTGTTCCTTGGAGTTAAATGGGATAGATTAAGAGGCTTATGTTGACCCGATAGTTTAGAAATCTGTATAGGAGTGTGATGTCTCTTGGCTTCATTAATTGCTCTCTATTAGCACTTACATAGATTATTTTAAGAGTCACTTTCTAATATAATTGCTTGCCTAGATTAAGTTAATAGTTACTTGCTAATATAATTGATCTCTGCCTTGGTTCTACAAAATATTGATAAAATGCCATATACATGATTTATTTAACAGTCATTTCTAATGCATTTGTTCCTTGAATTTTTCTCTATAAATCACTGATAAATTGTTAGATGATAGAAGGGATTATTTTAGCCTGAGTGTCATGGTACTAGTGGTCATACCGTGTGGCGCTAGAATTCACAGCTCGTTCTGGCAAGCCTACTGGGGCCAACGGGCCAATCTGTATGCGGAAGCAACAACGATAACGAACATCGAGTGACGTTACCCATAATCGCCTCACTCAAAACTCACTAACACTGATGATGGGACCTTGAATGCACTTCCTGAATAACCAACGGGCATGAGGACACTCTCGGCCAAATGCATGTCTTGAGATGTTGACGCAACCCAACGTGCTTCTCGAGCGAGCGTAATCTGACCATGAGATCCTCGATGGCAACATCATTTCTCTCGATGCGGCATCGACCATGCACGCATCACACTCAACCTCGGGCTAGCCATGTGGGAACAATAGAGTCTATAGCAGTCCCCACATCTGAGCCTCTGTGGCAAAGGAGGTGCACAATACCGATGTTGGATTGACAACCGATACTGTCCATGGAGCTCTCTGCTCCATGGAGACACCAAGGCCCCCTCTTGGCTCACTGGTGCCTGCCCATCATGGCATGCCTCAGAGCACGCCATGAAGTAGCTCACTTAGGGCCGGGGCCCCAGGGGGCGGCGGAGAGTTGACACCATGCCTCCCCCTAAATAGCAATCTAGAACAACTCCGTTGTGGCAGGAGTAGACATCCCCTGGTGGTGAGGAGTCACTTTCTTGTCTGCAAGGCAATTGGCAACCATGTATCGCACATGGATTGCCCTAACTTATATCACTGTGGCCCCTCAACACTCTCTTATCGTCACGATTACCTATGGACATAGTGGGATTGTGACATTCTCCTCCACTTCGAAATGTCGATGTCCCCATCGACACACCCATGAACATTGTCGACAAAACAAGGACCATGATTGGACACTTGCACAAATCATGACATTCTCCTCCACTTAAGCTATTGACGGCCCTCGTCAAAGTTGGCAATAATATTTTACTTGATGTCACCGACAACTTTGATCAAGTTTGTTTCAAATTTCTCCACCTCCCCACTTGGTTGAAGTCCCCCTCGACTTCGCTTGCTGACATTGTCTTCCCTTGACAATGTCTCTTTCGATGATGGTTGCTCGATCTCAATGCGACTCAACGTCGTCTCACTTCATAGTCCACATCTTTTCACGACCTTCGCGTGCCCACTCTTGGACTTGGCTAGAGATCCCTACCCAAGTGAGATCACCTCTTTGGTGTTAGCATAGGTCCCATTGTTGCAAGACATGCCCAATGACACAAACCTTCCCTCTTGATGGTCTTCTCAGTACGATCATTCCACTACACTGTGTAGATGATCTGCTTTCAACAACGGCCCTCTCTGACCTTCTCCATGTATGGAGATCACAATGCCCAACTCTTGGGTCTTCGAATACGATGAGCCCCCACCATCACGGTGCCTCACTCTCAACACCGCTGCGCTCCCCCCTCCGAAAAGAAGCAACCTTGCTCTGATACCAAATGTCACGGTACTAGCGGTCATACCATGCGGCACTAGAATTCATAGCTCGTTCTGGCAAGCTTACTCAGGTCAATGAGCCAATCTGTATGTGGAAGCAACAACAATAACGAACAACGAGTGAGGTTACCCGTAATCGCCTCACTCGGAACCCGATAACACTGATGCTGGGACCTCGAACGCACTTCCAGAATAACCAATGGGCATGAGGGCACTCTCTCCCAAATGCATGTCTCGAGATGTTGTCACAACCCAACGTGCATCTCGAGCAAACGTAATCCGACGACAAGGTCCTCGATGGCAACATCCTTTCTCTCGATGCAGTGCCGACCATGTGCACATCGCTCGACCTCGGGCCAGCCATGTGGGAATAATAGAGTCTATAGTGATCCCCACATCTGAGCCTCTGTGGAAAAGGATGTGCACAATACCGATGTTAGATTAACAACCGATATTGTCCATGGAGCTCCCCGCTCCATGGAGACACCACGGCCCCCTCTTGGCTCACCAGTGCCCGCCCATCTTGGCATGCCTCACAGCACACCACGAAGTAGCTCACTTAGGGTCGAGGCCCTAGGGGTGGTGGAGAGCTGACACCATGCCTCTCCCTAAAGAGCAATCTGGAACAACTTCATTGTGGCAGGAGTAGACATCCCCTGGTGCCGAGAAGTCACTTTCTTTTCTGCAAGGCAACTAGCAACCATGTACCGCACATGGATTGGCCCAACTGATATCACTGTGGCTCCTCGACGCCCTCTTTCCCTCATGATTGCCTATTGACGTAGTCAGATTGTGACACTGAGCCATGCTATTATATAACTGTTATAATTCTATGTTTCCACTTTGTGCATTATATATATTGTTGTGAACTAAATATGGCATAACATTCATGCATCACGATTAGGGCTTATGAAAATGGTGACATATGCATGGCATGTTAATGCAATGAATGAATAAGCATAAATAGGTGTGTGGGGGTTCAAGAGAATAGGTGACGGTACATTAGTGGTAACACCCTAATAGATGTATCTCCTCCCACGTAGGGTCGATAGGATGTATCATTTATCTTGTACCAAAAATCCCCAACACTTGAACTAAAGAGATTGGTGACAGTCATCGGTGGTGACACCCCTGATGGATGTATCTTCTCATCAAAGTGACGGTTAAGTCACATGACCATAGGATGTATCCTTTCTCTAGTAAATGAAATGTAAAGACAAAAAAGATAGGTTCTTTTCTATGATAGACTTCATAGGATTTTATTCTATTTCTCATTGAGCGTTAGGCTCATTATTTTATCCTGTGATATAGCTTACTGTCATGATATCAACGATATACCTGTGAAGGAGGAGACGTTGCAGGATGAGCTCTTGGGTTATCAACCGGGTTTGACCTGAGGGTTATAGCTCACGAAAAGTAACACTAGTTGTTTTAAACAATTAATTATGGTTTTAAATTTCTGTAAATGTTTTGTTAAACCATGGACTTTTGTTGGAAGTATCAAAACCATGTTTTGAAATTATTATCAGTTTCCACTTAATTACTCTGATATGTTTTCTTCACACACGCTTTAAATAAATTAAAGAAAATTGAAGAAAAATTTTTATATGCCTAAAAAGAAAAAAGTTAAGGTTTTTAAAGAATATGGGGCGTTACACTAGTTGTCTTGGAAGGGAGGAAGGTTCGGGCAGACCTTATCGTGATTAATATGAAAGGTTATGATGTCCTCTTGGGCATGGACTATTTGTTCTACTATGTTGTCACGATTAATTGCCGAATGAGAATTGTTTGTTGTAAACTTTTGGGAAGAGAAAAGTTTTCTTTCCCATGCATGAGGGAGACAAAGAGACTACCTATCATATTGTCTTTAAATGCGTTGTGACGAATGGAATTCAGGCGCAAAAGTTACTTGGCTAACATTGTGGACAAACAATTTGAGCCATGCAAGCATATTGAAAAGATACCACTGATTCAAAAATTCCCTAAGTTTTTCCTAGAAGATTTGACAGGGTGACCTCATAACCAAGATGTGGAGTTTGTCATCAAAATTGTCCTTGTTACTACTTCGATTTCCAAGAACTAGTACAAAATGGCACCAGTAGAGTTGAAGGAATTAAAAATGCAACTTGAAAAGTTGATAGATAAGGGGTTTATCCGTCCAAGTTTCTCATTGTGGGGAGCACCAGTTTTGTTTGTTAAGAGAAAGACGGCTCAATGAAGATGTGCATCAATTACTGCGAATTGAACAAGGTGACAGTAAAGAATAAATATCTATTATCAAGAATTGATGACCTGTTTGATCAGTTGTGATGCGCACAAGTATTTTCCATGATTGAGCTTCTCTCGGGATATTATTAGTTTAAAGCAAAAGAGGAAGACGTGCCCAAGATCACATTCAGAACTAGCTATGGCCATTTTGAATTCTTAGTTATGTCGTTTGGCCTAACTAACGTAGTGGCAATGTTTATGAAATTGATGAATTGAGTCTTCAGTGAGTATTCGGATAAATTCATCATCATCTTCATTGACAACATTTTGATTTACTCGCGGACTGAAGCAAAACATAAGGAACACTTGAGACTCACCTTGACAATACTGAAGGAGCATTGGTTATTTGCAAAGTTCTCTACATGCGAGTTCTGGTTGGACAAGATTGCCTTCTTAGGGACTGTGGTATCAAAAGAGGGCATATCAGTAGATCCATCTAAAACCCAGGTGGTGACGGAATGGCCACAACCAAAGAATATGGGAGAGACACGTAGTTTTCTCAATTTTCCTGGGTATTACAGGAGGTTCATCGAGGGGTTCTCCAAGATTTCAATGCCAATATCGCAGTTAACAAAGAAAAGAGTGAAATTCTGGTGGTCGGATGAATGCGAAGCTAGTTTTGTGGAGTTGAAGCAACGAATGACTTCCACCCCCATCTTATCCATTGCAACGAAAGAAGGAAAATTATGTGTTTATTGTGATGCATCCAAGAATGGACTAGGTTGTGTCTTGATGCAGGAGGGTAAGGTTACCGTTTACGCCTCCAGGCAACTGAAGGACTACTGATGAAACTACCCAATACACAATTTGGAGTTAGCCACGATGGTTTTTGCATTGAAAATATGGAGGCATTATCTATAAGGGCAATAGTGTAAGATTTTCACGGACCATAAGAGCCTAAAGTACATATTCATGCAAAAAGAGATGAACATGAGGCAACGACATTGGCTAGAGTTTGTTAAAGTCTATAATTGTGAAATGAAATATCATCCTAGGAAAGCTAATATCGTGGTGGATGCTTTGAGCAGGAAAATGGGGACAATAAACTCTCTGAGGGTCAAACTCCTGTTGCCCTTGCAGAAAGAAATCCAAAAGTATGAGTTGGAATTGATATCCACCCAAGTGACCACAGTTTTGTTTGCATTGACTATGCAACCTACAATGTTGGAAAGAATTAAAGAGGCTTAGAAAGAGAGAGAGTGAGTGAAAGAGAGAAAAAGGAAGTGGATAATCGGATACCCTCTGAAGGGCGATGGGATTTCCAGATTTCTATCAATTGTGTCCCTGTTGATTTTTCTTCAGTTTAGGTAAGGAATTGGGTGAGTCGTGGCCATGTGGAGGCCCTACACTACAAGTGTGTGTGTGTGTGTGTGTGTGTGTGTGTGTGTGTGTGTGTGCATGCGTGTGTGTGTGTGTTGTATGTCACATTGCTACATTGGTTAAATGAATAAATTCTATGAAATCTCCTTGCTGTGTAGGTAAATTCTTGCCTTTTATTTCTAAACCTTATCTATTGCAAATGTCTTATTCAAATAAAAGTGAACAATGTGATATATGGATGAATAATTCGTGTTAAATACCATAGTACGTATTACTGTAACCTCTTTTATGTATTGCAAATTAATGTTTTGTGTGAAAGAAGATTTAATGGAGAACTGCTAAATTTCAAACTACGACTGATGTTATTGAGATTGTCCACGGAAAATGATATGCATGGATGAATTACAAATTCTGTTTTACTTCCCAAATTATTTTGTTAGATAGTAGAACTTATTGATGAATGTTGGTACTTTTAGTTTTAGTTAGGAGATATAGACATCTCATTTTCTTAGTGTCAAATGATCTAGCACATTCCTGTTATATCTATTGCCGAATATGTCTTTAACTGTCGTTTGTTAAATATAGTCTAATAAATGGTTTACATAGCATGTTAAAGATATCTAAATTTTGAATATATTTTCATCACGTTTAGTTAATAACTGTTATATAATTCACTCGTAACTCGTCATTCTATACTCTGAAAAATAAAACATGTTGCCTATATATTTGCTATTATATAAACTTGTTGTATATGTCATGTAATTAAATCGTTAAGTTGGACGTTCATCTTATTATTTCTCAATTGTTAAGCATGCCTGTTAAGTAGTTAAGTATCCAGCACGTTTCAATTCGCTGTTAAACACATGTTTCGTCGAATCAATATCTCACATGTCTAATTGTTGTTATAAGCATGATTAATAAGTTAGATAATTCTATATTTTGCATACTAGGATTTAATTTTCTATAGTTCATCTCCTTGATGTAAGTTATACAAATCAAGCATGTTCTTGTTAATTTAAATATTATCTTTTCCACATGTTTAATTATAGTTGCTCATTATAAATGTTGCTATTGTAGTTCTTTTTTTTTAATTTCCTTTCATTTAATTCTATTAGCTATTCATTACCGTGCTTTTATTTCATCATATTAGTATATCTTCATGCATCATATTAATAGAAACAAGTAAGGAATGCCATTTTAGTATGGTACTCACTTGCATGAGTGAGAAAAATGAAATGAACGATGCTATGAATGAATGATGTAATGGGAAGTTGAAGGGCAGATGGGTAGTTTGGATCTAGCCTGCATAGGGTTAGAAGCCGATCAAACTATTCCATCACATACGTGTTCCTTCAACTTCCAACTCGATGTACGAGTAATGAACGAATGAATGAAATGTAATGAAAGATTGATTTGGGGCAGACCCATTCAAAGTAAACTAAAGAGAGGCATGACATATGCATATTCCCTTTCCTTACTAAGTCTTTTAGACTTACGTATTACTTGTGGTGTAGGTCACCACTGTACTAGGATGAAGTTGGGAAAGCTAAGTTACTAGGTCTGAAGATTGTTCAACAAAGCGGTAAGGCAATGTCGGTGACAAAACAAAGAATGTTGGCAACCCAAAGTCGACAAAAGAGTTATACCGACTAAAGGCATAGAGAGCTAGAATTTCACGTGGGAGATCAAGTCTTTTTTAAGGTTTCTCCATTCAAAGGAGTAATGAGGTTTGGGAAAAAAGGGAAGTTGAGCCCAAAGTATGTAGGACCTTACCTGGTGATGGAAAGAATCAGAGCCACCACCTAGAAATTGGGGTTACCGACTGCAATGGAGGGGATTCACGACGTCTTTCACATGTCTATGCTAAAGAAGTGCATGGGGAATCCATCCCAGGTTGTTGTGCAAGAGGACATAGTGGTTTGACTGGCAATGGATTACGAGGTGTTACCCGTTCAAATCCTAGATTCGACAAAAACAAATGCTTAGAAATAAGCAAATCCCACTTGTGATGGTACTATGGAGAAATCATACCTTTGAAGAGGCAACTTGGGAGAGGGAAGATGAAATGAAAACTAAATATCTTGGACTATTTGTGTAATGAAATTTTGAGGAAAAAATTTTAAATTACGGGGAAGGGTTGTAAAGACCAAAAATTTGTTAGATGTGTATGTTCAATTTTTTTCTAGAGAAATAACATATATTGTTGATAATAGTGTGATGTATTTTGTTTATGAATGAAGGATTTTATAGTGAAAGTCAATGTTTGGTAATTTGACGTGATAGTTGGAATTGTAGTTTGTTATCTTATTGTTGAGAATGAATAGTCCAATAGGAATATCTTTGGAATAATGTAGGGATTGTTGAAATATTTAGTGAATTCTGGAAGGGGAATTTTGTGCCAGAATGCAAGAATTTTATAAGAAAGATATAGATATGTTAGTTACTGGAACAATGTAGGAAATTGGTTGGGAAAGGAGGAGAAAAATGCTTAGGGGAAGGGGAAGGAAATAAGGATTGTAAGATAGAAGGGCAGGTGGACAATGAGTCATTGGATGGTGATCGCAGCAAGATGGGTGACCGTTGAAACTTTGGAATGGGCAGAGGAAAGCACTGACCGTAAAATGTAGAAGCGAGATGAGACGCTGACAATTGGATGACGAGGAAGATGTTCTCGTAGCACAGAAAGATTCTGTGGTGGGGGGAGGCCTAACCGTCAAATGGAATAGAATGGCAAACTCGGAACGTTGGATGATGAGGAAGATGCTCTTGTGGCACAGATTTATTCCACGTAGGGGAGAAAACACAGATGCGCAAAGTGTTGAACGACATCATTCGACTAACAAAAGATGCACAGACAAGCTGAATGTCATCGTTTGGCTTAAACGCATGCTAAGTTGTGGGAAACTATGGAAGCACAAGCATTCGGGACATAGAACACGCCTGCAGTTCTAACAAAAATGATGTTGTTTGGACCGGATCATAGGGGCAAAACCCAGGTGGCGTGGAGGCGTGCATGTCTATCGAAGCCAATGCTTCTGCAAATGGCAAATTTACCGCGACCTAACAGAGGGTATAAAAATGGAAAAATTTTAGGAACGCATCAGCAGTTTTATCGCGGGTGACTGTGGTAACTTCGTCTAGAAGCATTTAGAAGAGACAAAGCATTCTTGGATAAGAGACGGAGAAAAGCTGACTGTGAGGACTTCTTCCACGACCTTTAAAGGTGAGTAATGCGAGGTGCTAGGTTGATTGGTTTTTGTTTTGGTTACTGTTTTCATATAATGACATTTGAGGATATCTGGCTATTTGCTGTGATTATTTTAGGCTTTGATTTTACTGATGATAGTAGAGGTTTGTAGTCTTTTGCTTACTGTCTCTTGATTACCCTTTATGGTTTTGATGCCTTGTCTTGTTCTATCTGATAAATGATGTTGCCTTCCTGTTGTATTCATTTTATGCTTGGTATTATGAGTATATGAAGTTCTACTAAGTATGATGAAACTATTTTGGGTTCGGTCTGGATACTATTATTTGGACACTCTCAAGAACTTGATGATTTGATTACAGTTTAATGTCCATTTTTTTTAGGATGTGTTGTTTATTGTTTTCTAATGGATTCTCGAGGATGTAATGCCTTATTCACTATGTTTTTTTGTACATCTTTTGAGGTGAGGATTGACTTTATGGCTCTATTGTGATAATAAATGTTAGGTTATTTACAGCTCATTTATATAAGTTAAGAATATGTTATTATATTGGCTGATATTTTGTCATTGAAGATTTGTTGTTGCCGTTGTTTAATATTTGCATATGTTAAGGGTATGTCTATGTTGTATTATGATGTATGTACATGCATGAGTCTGCATTAAGAAAGATAAAAGATGATGAAATATGTAAATGGGTACTGAGGACAGGCTATTCTGAAGGGGAACCAAGGGGTGAATGAACCCGTAGTTTGCCTCCATTTGATGATGGGGCAGATCGGTAGATGTCAGTCACTATGCATATATGTGCACAATAGCTAACTAAGGACTCGGTTGATGCCATATCTATCCCCCCAAAGTTATGACGATGCTTTGTACCTATTATTTTTCTTGCAATTGATGACAGGGCAAATACAGTAGATGTTGGTCGTTGTGCATAGATGTGCACAATAGCTAACAAAGGACTTAGTGGATGTGGTGTCTATGGTTTCAATGATTAGCCTACTCATACTGAAAGAAAGTGAAAGACAAGAAAGAAAGTAAAACAATGAAACGATGTCACGAAAAGCTCACAATCTCATCCTTTACTTGCTAAGTTTTAGACTTATAGATGAACCTTGCCTTATAGTTATAGAAGAAATGGAGGTGTTAACCTTGCAGGTGTTGAGGAAGCCTGTCCATGAATAAGATTTGATAGTTGTTTGGTATGCTTCCATGGTCTACAAGCGAGGGTGACTACAAAATTTGATATGGTTTTTATGATGATGCTTCTATTTTGTAATTTGGTATTTTGATTCACTGACGAATTTTATATATCAATTTGTAGAAGACTTAAAAAATTGGGTTTTGGCAAGAACTATAATTTAATTTGAAGAAAATTTCCGCTGCAAGGATTTATAAAGTAAGGATTTATTCCAAATGGTGTTTAAGTCAAGTTTAATTATGATGGTGATTTTATAAAAAATAATAATAATAATAGTAATATATTACAAGAATTTCGCTCTGTAATTAAGGTTCATAAAAGGGGGTGTTACAAAGTAATTGCCTAATACCCTGTGTTGTAGGTTGTTAAGCCAAAAATATGCAACCGTTACTTATCTATTTCCTTCCTTGTCTTTAAAATTCTAGAGAGAGAGAATAATTCCTTCTGTCTATAGTTAAAAGCGATTTCTGGTGTTATTTACCTTCACATCCTACCTCCTTATATAGTTAGCGAGATGGAGAAAGAATATGCAGGTGTTAAATTTCTCTTCGTCCATAATTTGGTGTTAATCCTCCTTTGAACACCGAATCCTGCCTATTCATAAAATTGTAGCATTAATCATGATTTAGTGACGTCACAGGTGCTCCGCACCTGGCATTTCATTGACTCTTGGACATTCGGGCTGAACAGACTCACAGCCGCAGATACATATTTTTCCTCAATTTTACCTTAGAAAGACAACGTATCTCTCGTTATATAGCTTCCACAGATACATCCCCTACCATGGAAAACATGTGTCATTACATAAGTAGGTGCTAGCTCCTTTCGCCGACGCCTACACTCTCGCGGTATATGTGACGCCCCGGGTCAAGTCTGTTCTTTCTTAGCTTAACTTTTTCCTTTAATTACAGTATAAAAATTTTTCTTTCTATTTATTTAAAATGGGTGAAAATAAAACTTACGGTGAGCATGAAAAGCATAACTAAATAAGAGTCAAGCGGAAATAATAGATGCGTTAAATGAAGTTCAGAGTTAAAAGTAGAAATGTAACTAATATTCAAAACATGGTTTGAAGGTTAGAGTAAGAGTTAATGTTTTACAAAACCGTGTCCTCTATCAAACCATTTCAAAATAGTAAATTCTTTCCTCTTTCTTTCGAGCCATAATCCTACTCAGGTCGTGATTCATCCGGATAATCAGCAGGCTCAACGAGAAATCCATCCTCCTCTGCTCTTGGCATTATAATTTCTTGACAATTTCCTACACCACAAGTAAAACGTGAGCATAAAGGACCAGTAAGGAGTGAGGTACGTAGTATGCTTTATGCCTCTCTTTAGTTCTTTTTGAAATGGGTACCGCCCCAAACCAATATTTTCTTTACTTTCTTTCTTTCATTCATAACTCGTACGTCGAACCGGAGATTAGAGGAACCTGTGTTAGAGGTATAGTCTTGGTCAGCTTCTAACCACCTAGGGTAGTTGGTCCCGTTCCCGACAAGGGAGGAGACTTAGTCTAAACTACTTGATTAGATCCGAACTACCTGTCCGTCCCCTAACTCCCCATTTTCTTTTTCCTTTCATTCTTTTCATTTATCAGTTTTCCTTACGTAATGCATGTGAGTACCACTTCAGAGGTAGTACTTCCTACTTGTTTCTATTATCATGATGCATGTTGATACAGTATAAGAATAATGATAACTAAGCAACAAATAATAGTGAATATCAGTATATAAAATGAAGAACAAGAACAAATATAGCATGAATTAGAACAGCTATTAACATGCTTGAATTTACAGAACATAAGGGAAAAGGGAATGGCGATTAAGCATGCTTTTAACAGCGAAATAGATAGCAAACATAATAGCGAGTTAACATGCATTTATGCAGAGATTTAATCAGTAAATTACACGAATGCTCAAAGTAATTAAACATGCTAAATAAATAGACATAGATATAACAAGTAGACAAAAACATGTTTAGGAAATCGCTAAAGCCAAATAGAATGAATCGATTCAAAGTAAGCGAACTAACGATAGTGTACATTCGAAAGTAAAGTATGATTCTATGGTATTAATTCGAACTAAAGTTAACAACTTAGTTTCAAGTTACAAAAAATTAAACATAACATATTAGGGATGGTTTATGCATGGTTGTGCTTAAATGGAACTAACAACTCCTAGCCAGTACCAAGAATTAACAACATTAACAATCGATCTACTATACTAAGGAGCAAGGAAATGTGCAGCGTACTTAAACAAAACAGAATCGTTATTCATGAGGTATTACACAATTCATTCATACGTAGCATATTATCTCAGTTCATCAGTTCATATCATAGGTCTAAGAATTAGAAACTATAACCCAAGCAGTAGCATTATCATTTCTCTATCGTTCAAAGCATTGGATTGTAGTAAAGGAAAAATACAGAATATCAACAAAGGAACAAACAAACACTACTTGTGGGTAGGGCCTCCATTGGCCAAGACTCTACCCAATCCTTACCTTAGTATGCTAATCCTTGAATAAATCCTACACAGCAGCAATCCAGCTTAATCCGAAGCTTACAGAACCTCACTTTACCCTCACGTATCACTTTGAAGAAAACACACAAACTCACACAAGTCTCCAGAGGATTTTTCTCTCACTCGTAGGCTGAGAAGAAAAGCAGGGGGAGACACACTCTGGACAATAAAAAAGGTGAAGCCTTACCTGGAAGGGATGGCCACTCACCGAATGAGAGGGGGAAGGGTGTCCACGCATGGGGGAAGGTACTTCTCTGTCGCATTAGTGGGTTTTAAATGACAAAATGACAAAGCATTCTATTATTTAAAACATATTTTTACGCAGAATTGGGACTTTTCAGACGAGGGAATGCATCCTGGCCTTGTCCACATTCGTCCAAAATCCTCATTTCTCAGGAAGAGATGCGTTTTTGAACGAAGGAACGTGTCCTCACCTTCGTCCACGTGCATCAAAAACTATCTAGAAATTGGAAAAATTCATTTCTTCTTCGTCCGTTATCATCTTCCATCGTCTGGGTTCATCAAAAATCTCATGTTTATAGGCAATGGACGAATTTGGATGTTGGGGCTTCATCCTGCATCGTCCCAAAACTCAGGGACGACGTGCAATACAATTTCGGATGCGACCCCTAGTCTGCGTGCTTCCGAAATCTCTTTTTACACATTTTATACACTGCGTCCAAATTCTTCAATACACATTTTCTTCACCAATTTTTCATAATTATTCCACAATATTTACCCCATGTATACACATCATATATTAACATGTATCATCATGCAATATAATATTTTAATTATTCAAAATTTAATTACATCGCATGTACAGGGAAAATATTATCAGGGTATTACATTCTCCACACCTTACAAAAATTTTGTCCCAAAAATTTAGCTAACTAAATAGCTCGGGGTACTTGGCCATCATGTTGTCTTCCTTCTCCCAAATGGCCTCTTCGCTTGTGTGGTTCTGCCACAAGACTTTAACTAACGGGATTCGCTTGCGTCATAGTTCTTTACTCTAGAGTCTAGGATCTGGATAAGACTTTCTTTGTAACTCAAGTTAGGTTGAACTTCAATATCTTCAGGAAGGCTCAATACAGTTGCATTTCCTAGAAACTTATTAAGCATCGATACATGAAAGATGTCGTGCACGCTCGCCATAGAGTTTGGCAACTATAGTTGGTAGGCAACAGATCCAATCCGCTTCGTGATCATAAAAGGGCCCACGGATCTTAGGTTAAGCTTTCCCCTTTTTCTGAAGTGAACGACGCCTTTGAATGGAGATATCTTCAGGAAAACGCTGTCTCCTTCATTGAATTCCAGGGTTCACCGTCGATTATCATTGTAACTCTTTTGACGGCTTTGGGCTACTAACATCCTTTGCTTGATTATGGCAATAGATTCTGCAGTTTTCTATACTATTTCTGGATTATAGAATGTAGCTTCACCTGCTTCTTCCCAGTGTAAGGGAGACCTACACTCTCTCCCATATAATGCCTCGTATGGTGTCATGCCTATTATGGCCTGGAAGCTATTATTATATGCAAATTTGACCAACGGTAGCATCTTCTCCCATCCGACCTGAAATTCTAGAACATAGGCGCAAAGCATATCTTCGAGAGTTTGGATAGTCCTCTCAGTTTGGCCGTCTATCTGAGGCTGAAATACTATGCTAAGTTGTAGTTCCATACCCATGGCCTTGTTTAGAAGACTCTTCCAGAATACTGAAGTAAATCGTGGATCCTGATTCAACACGATAGAAATCGGAACACCATGTAGTCGTATAATCTCCTTAACATATAGATCAGCGAACTGGTTCATTTTGTACGTCATAGCTACAGGTAGGAAGTGTGAAACCTTTGTCAATCTGTCCACAATCACCCAAATTGCATCTTGGCCTCTGGCAGTTCTAGGCAAGCTTGTAATGAAATCCATTGTGATATGCTCCCATTTCCACTCTGGAATTGCAATGGCTGGAGTAGACCACCTAGTCGTTGGTGTTCGGCCTTCACCCATTGACATACCTCGCATAAACCCACGTACACAGCAATGTCATACTTCATATTTGGCCAGTAATAGTGTGCCTTGAGATCTCGGTACATCTTGGTACAGCCCGAATAAATTGAGAAACTAGAAGAGTGCGCTTCCTGTAGAATCTTTGTTCGCAAGGTCGTACTGCTCGGCGCATACCATCGGTTTTTATGCTTTATTATACCATCCACAGATATAGTGTGACGACCCATTTTTTCATAACCTTTTAAATATGTGAAATTTAAAATTTTTGTAAGATAACTAAAATCTTTCATAATCAGAGTGCCAAAACCGAGTGTCAAAATTCATTCATTACCTTCGTTATGAAAATCATTTATTAAAACATTAGTGGAAGCAAAAACATTCTAATTAAAAAATGCTAAGTAAATCGCTACTTTTACAAAACACTTTACTCGTCTTTAGCCTGACCAGCCACAAGCTCTGCCCATGCAAACCTTTCATCAACTGCTTTATATTTTGTTCATCATTCTTCTCGTCATTCACGTATACCTACACCACAAGTAATACGTAAGTCTAAAAGACTTAGTAAGAAAAGGGAATATGCAATATGATCATGCCTCTCTTTAGTTCATTTGGAATGGGTTCGCCCTAAACCAATCTTTTCATTACGTTTCATTCATTCGTTCATTACCTGTACATCGAGTTGGAAATTGAAGGAACACGTATGTTATGGTATAGTCTCATCGGCTTCTAACCCTATGTGGGCTAGATCTGAACTACCAATCCGCCCTTCAATTTCCCATTGCATCATTCATCATCATTCATTCCATTTGTTCATTTCATTTTCCTCACTCATGCATGTGCGAGTACCACCCCAAAGTGGCCCTCCCTACGGGTTTCTATTAACATGATGCATGACCATACATTCTCAACCTAATATGATGCATGATGCATGTAACATCCCTCATTTTTAAAATGCGTAAAATTTAAATCTTTCTTTTCGTAAAACATCAAAGTCTTTTTCTTCGTAAAATTTGATCAATAAAACCTTTCACTTTTTCTTTTACCCGTTTACCTTCATCTTTATCATCTTACTTTCATCTTTCTCAGTTTACTTTCAAAAACCATAACATTCTTTATAAGAAATGCAGCGGAATAAAAACAAAACATTAAATAATAAGAAATAAGTTACAAAACTCTTTTTCAAATCATTTTCATTTAACTCTTTACCCCAGCCAGCCACAAGATCCACCCATGCAATACACCCATCAACTGTCTTTAACTTATTCATTTGTTGCTCATTCATACCTACATCACAAGACCTAACTAATGAGCCTAATGCTCAGTAAGTGATAAGATGAAATAAAATGTAATGCATGACCATACGATGCAATTTAAGCCGAAGTACATACATGACAAACACTGTGGGACATGAGGAAGCCGTGGCCAAGTAATTACATATAACATCTCAAGTGCTTTCTCATGCCGTATGTACTCTTTGTTCCGAGAATGTTGGGGATTTCAGAACAGGAGACAATGAACACTCGACCCCATGTCTTTAACCTATTTTCTATCTCATCGTTTCATTTATATTTTCATTTCCATTTCATTATAACTCATGGGTTGCATTGTCATCCCGAACCCCCACACGCCCTTTACATATATTATTATATCATACAATATAAACGTGGATTCATACAACCCTATATGCAATAATGTCTAATAAACATATCATTAAAAGAACCAAATCTAGTAAACACACAACATACAATTTTAATTCTTGTGACGTAGGGTCCGAAGACCAAGGCACAGTAAGTATCACTTACCTGGCGTCCATAACGCGTTTCTGTTTCTTTTCTTCTCTTCGTACCTTCAAGCCATAAGAACTATACATTAATAACAATCTCGTAAACTTTAATACGTAATAAGTCCCATTACCAATTAAGAACACTTAATAACAATCCATATTTTCCATGGCAAAGTAGAGAACCATTTAATGCCTACTTTTATGTCCTTAATCCTTCAAGTCTTATACCCAATAAAGACATACTAGACATCATTCACTTTTGACCAATAATTCAAGTGATAGAACCTATGCCAAGCTGATTACGTCAATAGTAATATCCCGATAACTTATTCGATTAATTCAAATATCTCCAACCATTTCTTAATTTGTAACGTTTAAATTTTGATATAAAAATTTGGGATATTACAATGCATGATGCTTATATCATAACATTAAAAATAATTGCGCACATACGAAAAGTAAACAACAGTTGCATTAAAAGTAAAGCAGCTGAATTTGAAGGCACATAAAAAGAATAATAGAAATTAAAAGCGCACAACAAGGAACAATTGTATCGAATTGAAAGCAATGAGCAATAAGAGACAATAAAGTAAACATGCGATGAATCACAATTAACTAAACATTTTTGTTAGACTAAGCTAAACTAAAAATGAAAATGCGCTTTAAACAACAAATAACGGAAACATGCTTGGTAAATGATTACTTAAAACGGCATAATAGGTAATAATAGAAATAGTAAGGTGAACATGCTATCAAGAGAGATTAACCATAAATTCACAGTGAGTCATTTAAACATGCTCGGAAAGTGTACAATTGGAAAATAGAAACATGCTTAACAAACAACTCATGGAAAAATACTTCACCAATAATTTACGGATACATACTTTAAATCAGCAAATAAAATATACTTCATAAATAACTAGAGGGAACATGCTTGCTATTTTTGATACTGCTAGAAACGTGCTTATTAAATTGATACTAAAAGTCCAAATCAACCATAAATGGAAGGACTAATAGATTTCATATGTTCGAAAGTAACAAGCATGTTTCTTTTACGAAATAGATTATACAAACAATGAACATGGATAACAGGCTTAAATCTTCAGAATATAGAAATGGCAATTTATCATGTTTCTATAAGTGAAATCTACAGCGTGATATTTACTAAACATGCTTAGAAGAACTAGACATTTAATAAACAAGAATTGATGCTGGCTATAACCAAAAGGTTATAGCTCCTAACTAGAACCAAGAATTAACAACATTAGAAAATAAATCTATTATATTAACAATCAATATGGGAAATAACATTTCTAAAAGAATGGAATCGCTTAGTTTATCATTCAGACTTTACTTTAGTTAGATACACATGTTTAATCTACAGGGTATATTTAAAGAGTGTTCATCTAGTTATTTATACATGCTCAATTTAAGGAAAACATAGTTTCTAGCAAACTCAACAGGACCAATAAACTTACTCTTTCTTTCATACATTCCTATCATAACATTATACATGAGGAATATGCATTCATCACTTTTCTTTCATTTGAACAATAAGCATTTAGCATCTTTCTATCAACATAAGGTATTCCATTTCAGTAGCTTACAATAAATAAGTTGCAGTGAATTAACAGCCAAGAATTCAACATGCAGTATAGGGAATGTTTTAGGAATTACTCAACCAAGATTTCAGGGAATTGACATTATGGAATTAACATCACAACACACACACTCTACTTGTGGGTAGGGCTTTGACAGCCAAGACACACCCAATCCTTACCATCACTGAAGACATACAATAGGGACAGCTCTCCGGCTCAAGCTCACGGATGGCAGCAGCTCACTCACACTCGGCCATCACCCTTCACAACTTCCCACAGCAACCAAGGAGGAAATACCTGAGAGCAGGCAACAGTTCTCCAAGAGCTTCTCAGCCTTTCCCCCTCCCTTCCCTGAAAGCTCTAATTCTCGTTGAATATAAACATAAATGGTAAAATTTGAAATGTATAATAACCTATCCCATGATTTCAGCAATGGATGCAGATTTTTTAGATCACCAACCACACCTCTGCCTCTCAGATTCCAATGAAACCGCTAGGCAAGAAATCAGAGGATGGACAGGTTCGGTCCAATTACGAGCAACCCAGACCAACCCTAGCCCAGCGAACAAAGTCTCCTGTCCAGTCGTTCATCGCGCAGCTTGCCTTCGCCATTGCCTTTCTTTGCTGCCAGACATCGTCAATCAACCAACATTAACAAAACATCGATCAAGTCTAGCATACCTCAACCCGACGATGCGTCAACCCACCTGCGAAGCTGCAACCCGAGAGCCCTAGAAATCCCGCAACCCCTGACATCGCTCCGCTCGCAGCTTGCCTGACCGGACATCGCCACGCCATGACGAAGCTCTCCCGCGGGGATCGTCTCCCTTGCGTCCCTTTCTCACTCTCGATCCCTTTCTCAATCTCCGTCTTTGTTCTTTCTCAATTCTGAAGCCCTAATCCCCAATTCTCTCTTTCAATTTTCTTCTAAATTGAGCCAGCCACAACTCGAACCGTTTTAGCTGAACCGGTTCAGCTCTCCCTCCTTTCTTCACTTAATTTCTCTTTTAATTTCTCCCTTTTTAATTCTAATTAATTTATATTGAAATATAATTAAGTGTTAAATATTCATATCGAATATTAACCGACCCAATTTCTAACTTCCGACTTATTCCAAATATTCTTTAAAAATTATTAGAAGTCTAATTTAAATATCTTAATTCTATTTCCTAAATTGATTTCTATTAATTAAATTTTTATTGAATTCTCTTAAATTATAACCTAACGGTTACGTCCTTGGTAATACTCCGATAATTATCCAATTTAAAAAGTCGGGGTGTTACATACCTCCCTTCTTATATAAATTTCGTCCCCAATTTTTGCCCTACGTCATACTCTCACTAACATTAACCTATGCATGAATCTCTTCTTAGCTACCCCATTAGATGACATAGTTTCCCCCTTAGCAGTCCTAACACTTCGTTGTATCTTAGACTATCTACTTCTCTCATCGCTAAACTGCTCTACTACCGCTACTTGATCAACTTGACTTCATCCAAAATGTATCCTCTTGTACCCAAAATTTGATCAACTCTCGCACTCACTCACCACACTTCCACTGCGCCACTCTAATTACATCGATTCCAGAGAAAAAGTGCCTTAATCGCAACCATTCTTCAACATCAAGAGTCGAAAGGCAACCTCCTTATATCCAAATACTGTCTTAATCCAATAAACACTTCATCGTTACCACTCAACTCTTGAATTCTACAGCACCTTCCTCCTTTTCTCCATGATTTTGACATACTCGAACGTGCTCTCCACCATCCAATCCGTCTATCCAAGCTTTCTCGAGTTATGAACTACACTACTCTATGGCTAAGTTAGACACATTCTGTCTTGCTTCTCTTTTGTATATGTAACCGTTCCCATTTCTGTATCTATATCTATTTCTATTTCTGTGTCCGTATCTGTATCTATGTCTGTATCGTATCTGTATCCGTATCTGTATCTATTCCTAGAAATTCATTTCTAGAAATTTGTGTCTAGAATTTCACTTCTAGAAATTTGTTTCTAGGAATTCATTTCCGTTTCCGTTTCAGTTTCCATATCTGTGTCTGTGTCCATTTCTGTTCCTGTTTCTATTTCTGTTTCAGTTTCTGTTTCAGTTCCTGTTACTCGTTCCTAGAGAAGTTCAACTGATTGCCTCCATTCTTTGTCGTACAGTTGTGTAATCACATTCTTGGTTACCTTGATTGAGTTCGGATCGAAATGGAGAACATAATTCAAGTCCGACATAAGTCTTACTATTTCTTCGACTACTAATCCAATATTACTCCACTTATGTCGAAAACCGCCGTCAACACTAATCCTAGTTGGTCATACTACTCTTCATAACCTATTCCAAACCTTATTCTTAATTCTTTCCCTCAAAGGTCAACACTAGTGGGTATTTACTTGGCTAGTGGAGTCCTATTCTTCTACTTCGGTTCAATCTTAATTGTCCTCGGTTAATTGTCTAATTGGTCTAACCTGTTAATACCTAGGCGGCCTCACTCACTTATCTAGATGATTTATCCTCGTCCTCTTTTTCACTTATTTTCCAAAATTTTGGTCAGAGTCTCCCATGTTTTTACACTCCCCCAAAACTATAAATCCTGTATAAAAATTCCAAAGAGTTTCAGTATATTCCCCAAAAATCCAAAATCTCAATTCTAAAATGTAACATCCAAAGATATCGAGCACACTCACGAATCCACAATCTCAAATACAAGCAAAACACTTATCGTCACGCCTACTTAGTCCTTTAGTCTCTATATATTATTTCCTAACAAAGCACTTATCAAAATAGAATAAGAAATTGTGTATTAGTAAAGTATTAGGAAGTTACTTACAGTAGATGAAGGATTTCCACATTGAGGCTATTGCGGGCAGGCAGACTACGTTACTAGTTTAACTTTTACAAAATTTGTTTTACTCAACTAGTCACAAACTCAGTTTTAAAACGTTTATCAGGGCAGTTTACGAAAATCGTTTTTAAAACCACTGCTCCAATACCAACTGTGACGACTCGGTTTTTCATACCTTTTAAAATATGTGAAATTTAAAACTTTTGTAAGATAACTAAAATCTTTCATAATCAGAGTGCCAAAACCGAGCGTCAAAATTCATTCATTACCTTCGTTATGAAAATCATTTATTAAAACATTACCGAAAGCAAAAACATTCTAATTAAAACACGCTAAGTAAATCATTACTTTTACAAAACACTTTACTCGTCTTTAGCCTGACCAGCCACAAACTCTGCCCGTGCAAACCTTTCATCGACTGCTTTATATTTTGTTCATCATTCTTCTCGTAATTCACGTATACCTACACCACATGTAATACGTAAGTCTAAAAGACTTAGTAAGGAAAGGGAATATGCAGTATGATCATGCCTCTATTTAGTTCATTTGGAATGGGTCCACCCCAAACCAATCTTTTCATTACGTTTCATTCATTCGTTCATTACTCGTACATTGAGTAGGAAATTGAAGGAACATGTATGTGATGGTAGAGTCTCATCGGCTTCTAACCCTATGTGGGCTAGATCCGAACTACCCATCCGCCCTTCAATTTCCCATTGCATCATTCATCATCATTCATTGCATTTGTTTATTTCGTTTTTCTCACTCATGCATGTGCGAGTATCACCCCAAAGTGGCGCTCCCTACGGGTTTCTATTAACATGATGCATGACCATACATTCTCAACCTAACATGATGCATGATGCATGATGCTTATATCATAACATTAATAATAATTGCGCACATACGAAAAGTAAACAACATTTGCATTAAAAGTAAAGCAACTGAATTTGAAGGCACATATAAAGAATAACATAAATTAAAAGCACACAACAGGGAACAATTGTATCGAATTTAAAGCAATGAGCAATAAGAGACAATAAAGTAAACGTGCGATGAATCACAATTAACTAAACATGTTCGTTAGACTAAGCTAAACTAAATATGAAAATGTGCTTTAAACAACAAATAACGGAAACATGCTTGGTAAATGACTACTTAAAACTGCATGCTAGGTAATAATAGAATTAGTAAGGTGAAAATCGTATCAAGAGAGATTAACCATAAATTCATAGTGAGTCATTTAAACTTGCTCGGAAAGTGTACGATTGGAAAATAGAAACATGCTTAACAAACAACTCATGGAAACATCCTTCACCAATAATTTATGGATACATACTTTAAATCAGCAAATAAAATATACTTCATAAATAACTAGAGGGAACATGCTTGCTATTTTTGATACAGCTAGAAACGTGCTTATTAAACTGAGACTAAAATTTCAAATCAACCATAAATGGAAGGACTAATAGATTTCATATGTTCGAAAGTAACAAGCATGTTTCTTTTATGAAATAGATTATACAAACAACGAACATGGATAACAGGCTTAAATCATAAAAATTTAGAAATGGCAATTTATCATGTTTTTATAAGCGAAATCTTCAAAGTGGTATTTACTAAACATGCTTTGAAGAACTAGACATTCAATAAACAAGAATTGATGCTGGCTATGACCAAAAGGTTATAGCTCCTAACTAGAACCAAGAATTAACAACATTAGAAACTAAATCTATTATATTAACAATCAATATGGGAAATAACGTTTCTGTCGATTAGTTTGTAACGACCCAGATTTTTGTAAATCCTTTAAAATGCTTTAAAATTTTGAAATTTCTTTTTAAAACCATTTATAGCGCGCCTCAACCGGATCGCTACCAACCGTTCGTTAAAACTCGTTATAAAATCTCATTTTGTAAACTATGCGGAAGCATTATGTAAAAAGGTCGTTTATAAAACATAGCGGAAGCTTTATGAAAATCTTTTAAAACATTTCGGAAACGTGAATAAGTATGAACAAAACTAACTCTTTAATTAAAATTTAGAAAACTTAACTTAATTACAGCTTAAGGATTTAACTCAATTGGAACTACTCTCTTTTACCCTTTCTATGCCTGGCCAGCCACGAACTCCCTCGCGCGTGCGAATCTGTCATCCATGCCTTTATGTTTGTTCGCTGTTCATCTTTTTAAAATTTTTGCTACTCCTAGTCCGTGCATTTCTTTTCTCGTACACGTACCTACACCTACACCACAAGTAAACTGTGAGCCTAATATCTCAATAAGAAAAAAAGGAAATGCAACATGAATGCCACTCTTTAGTCTTTTCGGAATGGGGCCACCAAACCGATCCTTTCATTAGGTCATTAATCTGTTTATTATTTTACTTCTTCTTTCTTTGATCCCTTGGGATATGTTATTTTATTGATCTAGTGGGATCCATTATTCCATCATTCTATTTTTCCATACTCGTACTTCGAGCTGGAATTGGGAGGTTTTTCTTGTGCAATGGCATAGTGATCAAACCTAGCCTTTTTCCTTGCATCTAGAGCTCCTGCACCCTATGAGGGAGGGGCTACGCCTAGATTGCAGACTAGATCCATTACCCATCCTCTCCCAATTCCCTTCTTCTTCTTTACTTTTTCTTAACATTTTACTTTATTTATGCATGCTTGCGTACCACCACCAAGGTGGCACTCCCTATTAGTCTCTATTAACATGATGCATGCTCATACATTCTTAACCTATCATGATGTATGATGCTTCACAACGTAACATTCATAGAAATTGAAGTGCGCATAAGGAAAGTAAAGCGTACAATAGAAGGAAATAACTACGCACAGTAGAATGCAAGTACAACATGGATTTGAAACAGCGAATAAACAACGAATTATGAAACAACATAGAAATCGAGTATAGCATGCATGAAACGTACAGAGTATAACAGGGAAGGAAACCGAAGTTGAAACATGCTATCAATTTACACCCTGGTTATCCTGGTAATTTTCTAGTCCATTTATATGCTTTCTACGTTTATTATTCTAGGTAACTATTCTAACCAGTTATCCAAGTAAATTAACATGCTCGTGACATGCTATGGACATGTAACATGCTAGGGGCAAGTAATCGTAGTCAGGATCATAAGCAATACAAAGAAGATAATAGCAAAGCAATTATAAAACATTCATTCACATTAGATGAGATCCTTAAGACCTTTAACTCATACACTTTTACTACATTCTCTTTTTACCTTCTTTCATTCTATTTTCTAGTAAAGTAAAGCATCGATTATTGAAGTACACATAAAAGTAATTGGAAGCGAACTGGAATTGAAACTTGCGAATTGAAGATAAATTAGCAGTAAAGAGACAGTAAAGAAGCATGCAATGAATTACGATTATCTAAACGTGCTCATTAAACTAAATTAAATTAAACTAACCATAATATGGAAGCATGCTTTAAATAGCAAATGACGGGAACTTATTCTAGTTGATTAAATATGCTTTCATTCTAACTAATTAAACATGCTAGATTTAGTAGTCTAGGTATTACCCTAATTACTTACATGTTGATTACATGCTCAATTGACTACCATGCTCAATTACTAATCAATTAAATGCTAGTTAATTAACATGCTCAGTTAATTATTTTTAACATACTACTTAATGTTAATTAATTAACATGTTATTGCTAAACGTGTTCAAGGATTGAGTATTACTTACGACTAGTTAATTAATCATACATGTAAACTAGTAAATTAGGCATGGCATGACCTAGTCGATTTAACATGCTAACTAAAGTAAACATATTAACTATAATTTACATGCTAATTATTTAACATGCTTAACTGGTAATCACGTTTAGTTAATTAACCTAGTTAACTAACATACTACCAATTAAATATGCAATTCAACATGCTAATTACACACTACGATTCACTAGTCAATTTACATGCTCAACAAGTAATTATTAGAAATTAACATGTTTATCGAAGTGATTAATAACTATGAATTGAACATCTAGTAAACACGCTTACGTAAGCTAATTACCCTAGTTAAATAAATTATTGGTTAGGTTGAACATGCTTGGCTTCGTTATTTAATAACTAATTAAATGGTTAAACTAGTTTCTCCACAAAATTACACAACAACAACAGGTGAAAAAGAAATCACAAGAATAAAAGCAACATGACATATAACATTCTAAACTCATTCTCAGACTTCATGCGATTTCTTAACCTTTATTTATCCCTCTTTCATTTCACTCTTTCATTTCAACTATCCTTATCACTATCAATTGTAGGGAACTAACACCACAATTAAGGGAGTTCATAGAGCTAGCAACAACTAAGCAAATCATTTACAGCAAGGAATTCAACACTACTCTAACACAAAATCACAAGCATTCTACAGAGCATTAGTTACACCATCAATAACTAACAGTAGCATTTCAAAACAATTAACATACAACAACTAACAGTAAACGTTTCAGTGAACCCATACCACACTCACACACCCATACTTGTGGTGTAGGGCCTCAATGGCCAAAACACCCCTTAATCCTTACCAATTTCGAAGACACTAAAACCAGGGAAAACAATTTCCTCAACTCACGGTTCCCTCACAGCAGCTGGAGCTCACACGTTTAGCTCTCTCACCCAGAGCTTACTTCTAGCTTCTAAACCCCTTTCACTACTCACAATTGCTTCCACAGCTGAACTTCACTCTCACAGAGCCTCACTTTCGCAGCTCTCTCTTTCACTCTCTCTGGAATTTCTCTCACAGAAGGGAGACAACAGAAGAAAGGGAGGGAGGGAAGGCTATTACCTGGAAGGGAGAGGGTGACACCATGATGGCTAAGCGGTAGAGAAGGAGGATGGCCTCAGGCAGGGGAGGCCGGCTACAAGCATAGAGAGACGACTTTCGTCGCCTGGGGTCGCTTTCTGTCGATTTCTATGATTTTTCAATGATTTCCATCATTTTCTTCTTATTTTATTTCGTAGGTCTAGGCTAATTCAGACGCATAGGTCTCATCCACACTTCTTCTCCAAGGCTAATTCTCGTAGGCTAAAATGAGGCTTCGGACGGGAAGAGGCATCCCCGTCCTGTCCATACCGTCTGAAACTGAGTTTCGGACGCCACATCGCGTCCACACTAGCGTCCGCACTATCGTCCAAAAGTGTCCTAAAATCGAACAGAGGAAAATCGGAAGATATCTTGACTCGTCCGCAGCCGTCCCAACCGTTCGAAACTGTCCTGGTTAGAATAGATTCGATGCAGACGCTACCTCTCTCGTCTCTATCGTCTGGACCCTCGTCCGCAACTCCACTGTCAGCGAAGTCAGGATGAGAAATCTCATCCTAAGTGTCGTCCCCAGGCTAAGGGAGACTTCGCAATGCATTTGCGGATGACTTGTCTCGTCTACATAGTCCGGTGCCTCGTCTACAACTTCACAGCACAGTGAAATCAGGACGATACCTCGAGTCCCCAGATTCGTCCCAAGCGTTAGGGATGTAATGCAATGCACTTGAGGATGACATAACGCATTCGATAGCTTTTCTCACCTTTTTCCCACTTAACTCCTATCCCATAACATTTCTCCCATAAATACATGTAATGAGATGACATGTATAGATACGTCATGTAATATCCCCCAAGCTCCGACACTTCACTTACATCGCGTATACAAGGGAAATGTTAGCAGAATTACACCTAACTTAACACTCCAGAACGTTCGTGGTAATGCCCGATGGTTATCCAACTTAAAATATCGGGGTGTTACATAGTTTATCATTACAGACTTTACTTTAGTTGGCTACGCATGTTTAATCTACAGGGTATATTTAAAGAGTGTTAATCTAGTTATTTATAAATGATCAATTTAAGGAAAACATAGTTTCCAGCAAACTTAATAGGACCAATAAACTCACTCTTTCTTTCATACATTCCTATCATAACATTATACATGAGCAATAAGCATTCATCACTTTTCTTCCATTTGAATAGTAAGCATTTAGCATCTTTCTATCAACATAAAGCATTCCATTTCAGTAGCTTATAGTAAATAAGTTGCAGGGAATTAACAGCAAAGAATTGAACATGCAGTATAGGGAATGTTGCAGGAATACTCAACCAAGATTTCAGGGAATTGACATTACGGAATTAACATACAACACACGCACTCTACTTATGGGTAGGGCTTTGACGGCCAAGACACACCCAATCCTTACCATCACTGAAGACATACAATAGGGACAGCTCTCCGGCTCCAGCTCACGGATTGCAGCAACTCACTCACACTCGGCCATCACCCTTCGCAGCTTCCCACAGCAACCCGAAGGAGGAAATACCTAAGAGCAGGCAACAGTTCTCCAGGAGCTTCTCAACCTTTCCCCCTCCCTTCCCTGAAATCTCTAATTCTCGCTGAATATAAACACAATGGTAAATTTTGAAATGTATAAGAACCTATCTCACGATTTTAGCAATGGAAGCAGATTTTTTGGATCGCTCACCACGCCTCTGCCTCTCAGATTTCAATTAAACCGCCAGGCAAGAAATCAGAGGATGGGCCGGTTCGGTCCAATTACGAGCAACCTAGACCAGCCCTCGCCCAGCGAATTGAAGTCTCTTGTCCAGCCATTCATTGTGCAGCTCGCCTTCGCCATTGCCATTCTTTGCTGCCAGACGTCGTCAATCAACCAACATTAACAAAGCGTCGATCAAGTCTAGCATACCTCAACCCGACGATGCGTCGACCAACCTATGAAGCTACAACCCAAGAGCCCTAGAAATCCTGTAACCCGCAACGTTGCTCCGCTTACAGCTTGCCTGACCGGACATCACCACTCTGCGACGAAGCTCTCCCGTGGGGATTGTCTCCCTTGCGTCCCTTTCTCGCTCTCGATCCCTCTCTCAATCTCTATCTTTGTTCTTTCTCAATTCTGAAGCCCTAATCCCCAACTCCCCCTTTCAATTTTCTTCTAAACCGAGCCAGCCACAACTCGAACCATTTTGGCTGAACCGATTCAGCTCTCCCTCCTTTCTTTACTTAATTTTTCTTTTAATTTCCCGCTTTTTAATTCTAATTCATTTATATTGAAATATAATTAATTGTTAAATATTCATATCAAATATTAACCGACCAATTTCTAACTTTCGACTTATTCCAAATATTGTTTAAAAATTATTAAAGGTCTAATTTAAATTTCTTAATTCTATTTCCTAAATTGATTTCTATTAATTAAATTTTTAATGAATTCTCTTAAATTATAACCTAACGGTTGCATCCTTGGTAATACCCCTATAACTATCCAATTTAAAAAGTCGGGGTGTTACATATAGAATAGTCCCGATATTCTGGCATGCTTGTGTTCAGTTTGAAATTCCCATATACACTATCACGTTTCTAAGCCTCTTTAATCTGCTCAAGTATAGACGATATCAAGCTCAATTTTGATAATATCACCTCCAACTGCAATGGAACTATCTGTACGTCAAGCTCCTGTAAGTCTTTCAAGAGTCCAAGAGGTATTTCTTCGCACAACATGCTCATCACGATGGCTTTGCGGCTAAGAGCATCCACAACCACATTGGATTTCCCCAGATGGTACTTGGTTTCATAGTCGTAGTATTTAACGAACTCAATTCATCGTCTTTGCCTCATGTTCAGTTCCTTCTGTGTGAAAATATATTTGAGCCTTTTGTAATCTGAGTAGATTTTGCAACGCTGCCAATATAAATAGTTCCTCCATACTTGAGAGTGAAGACAACTGCAGCGAGCTGCAGTGAAGACAGTTCCTTCTCCGATTTGAATCTGTCATTTTCAGGGTGTTTTTCGGATGCAACGGATGACAGATGCAAATGCAAATCTGCATCCTAAACTGGGTAGAAGCGGATGAAGCGGATGCAGCGAACGCAAATATTGGCGTCCGATTTGAATCTGTCATTTTCAAGGTGTTTTGCGGATGCAACGGATGACATATGCGGATGCAGCGGATGCGTCCTAAACTGGTCAACAGTGACTTGCAGATGCAGCGGATAACAGATGCGGATGCAAATCTGCGTCCTAAACTGGGTGAACAGTGACTTGCGGATGCAAAAACTGTGACTTGTGGATGCAGCGGACGAGAAATTTTGCGTCCTAAACTTCAAATTTCTGCACAATGGCTATATTTTCAACGGGAAAATTCCAATGGTCATGCAGACGATAGATGCGGACGCTGAGGACTTCCGAAAGCGGCAGTGCCAGTGTCTATAAATGTGGGTTCATTCAAAGCTCTCAATAACCAACGAATCGAATATTCGAGGCGAAGCCCTGGAAAAATCAATACTCGAATACTACTCTGTGAGCTTTTAATTGTGTTGTAAATCCAATTCTCCCTATTCCGAACTTGTGAGTTATATTTTGGGAGAATTCGGATTAGCTAGATTTAAGCTTAAATTTCTGAGTTTAGTATTGTGCTTGATTGTAAAGGGTGATTCCCTAAGAATTCATCATACGAGGGTGACAACCTGAAACACATATAGGCTCGATTGAACGCCTGTAAGTTCAATCATAGGGTGACGCCCCGCAATAGTCAAATTTAGGGTGACGACTTATAAGTGTCTAAGGTTGACGACCTTATAATTAGTCAAGGGTGACGCCCCGTTTAATAGTCAATTTATAGACGGTTTTATTGGCACACGTAAGCCAATTGCTTAGTGTATCTCCAAGTAGAACTTGGAGCGCGGACGTAGGCTAGTTTGCCGAACCGCGTAAACAAATATTACGTGCACTTCTCTAACCTTTACTCTTTACATTATTGCATATATTTGTTATCGATATTTTAATTATATGCATTAAATCACTTAGGGTAATTAGAGATTAAAATATCGTACGAAAATATTAGAAACACTATATTCACCCCCCCCCCCCCCCCTCTATAGGCGTATATCGATCCTTCAATTGGTATCAGAGCGGCTATTTAAATTTTTGTGTGATATTTTGTTGATTGTGCACATTGCTATAAATTGTTGAATTTCATTGTTGAAATTTACTTGAATATCATTGATTGGTAGTCATATATATATATATATATATATATATATATGCACATTATGGACTCCAACATGTACAAATTAGGTCAATGCACATCTACACCTCCACATTTTGATGGTTGTAATTATTTGTATTGGAAGTGTAGAATGCAAATATTTATACAATCAATTGATTACTTTTATGGAAAATCATTGAAAAGAGAATATCTCTTCCTAGACCAACTTGTGAATTCAATGATTTAAATAAACGGAATTGGAACTTAAATGCTCAAGTAATGAATATTTTTTTTAGTGCATTGAGTAAAAATGAATTTGATAGAGTTCAATCATGTGTTAGTGCTTATGATATTTGGAAATCTCTTGAGCTAACACATGTAGGCACAAATCAAAAGATTGAAAGTGGAGAAAGCTCGTCCTCCGAAAAAGAGGAGGAAGAGGCTAACGTATGCTTCATGGCCAAAAGTATTGAGGTAAATGACTACTATAGCAATTCGGATTCTAATGATGAGGATGATGGTAATTTATTTAATGAATTGTTAGATAGTTTCAATGAGCTCAAGGATAAATATAAAGTGTTGAAAAATGAGAAAAATGTTTTGATCAAAAAGCATACTATTTTGAATAAATCTTTTGAGGATCAAATTGTTGAATTAAAAAGTATGATTGATATTTCTAATGCTTCTCTTGAACTCTTGAGCATG